>OX418224.1:43201489-44403373 GCA_948455865.1 Conomelus anceps | reverse complement strand
AAGAGGAGGAGGAGGAAGAAGAAGAAGATGATGATGATGAAGGAGAATAATAAGAAAAGAAGAAGAGGAGAAAGATGATGATGATGAAAAAGAAGAAGAGCAGGAGGATGATGATGATGATGAAAACGAAGGTGAAGAAGAAGAGGAGCAGGAAGATGATAAAGAAGAATAAGTGTGTGAAGAAGAAGAAAAAGAAAAATATAGAGAAGAGAAGAGGAGGAGGAGGAAGAAGAAGAAGAAGAAGAAGGATTGAGAAGAAAGATGATGATGATGATGAAGAAGTAGAAGAGGAGGAGCAAGATGATGAATAAGAAGAAGAAAAAGAATAGAAAAAGACGAAGAAGAAGAAGAAGAGGAGAAAGATGGTCATTTTGATGATGATGAAAAAGAAGGAGAAGAAGAAGAGCAGGTTGATGATGATGATAAAGAAGAATAAGAGTGTGAAGAAGAAGGAGAAGGAGGATGATGGAGAAGAAGAAGAAAAATATAAAGAGCATGAATAGGAGGAGGAGGGGAAAAAGAAGATGATGATGATGATGAAGAAGAAGAAGAACAACAACAAAAACAAGAAGAAAAGTAGAAGAAGAAGAAGACGGAGAAGAGGAGGAGGATGAAGAAAAAGGAGATGAGGAGGAGGAAGATGATGATGATGAAGAAGAAGAAGAAGAAGAAGATGATAAGTAGAAGGAAAAAGAGAAGAAAAAGAAAAATACGAAGAGGAAGAAGAAGAAAAAGAAGGATAGAGGAGGAAGATGATGAAGAAGAAGGAGATGGTGAAAAAATATAAGAATAAGAAGATTATGAAAAGGAGGTGGAGGTGGAGGAGGAGGAGGAGGAGGAGGAGGAGGAGGAGGACGAAGATGAGGATGAGGAGGAGGGTGAGGAGGAGGATGAGGAGGAGGAGGAGGATGAGAATGAGGAGGAGGAGGAGGAGGAGGATGAGGAGGAGGAGGACGAAGAGGAGGATGAGGAGGAGGAGGAGGAGGAGGAGGAGGAAGATGAGGAGGAGGAGGACGAAGAGGAGGATGAGGATGAGGAGGAGGAGGAGGAGGATGAGGAGGAAGATGGTGATGAAAATGAAGAGAAATACAGGAGAAGAAGAATAACAATGAGATGAAGTAGTAGAAGGAAGAATAACAAGTAGCTAGAAGAAGAAGAAGATGATGATTATTTGATGGTGCTAACACGCGCCAGTGGTTTTGGTGACCGGCAGACCATTGCCATTCTTTGGTCGCGATTCTCAAGAAGTAGAGTCTGGCATTATCACCTTTCTCGATCACAGTCAGGTAGCATCATCACCAGGTCACCAATTCCAGTCATTCACGACGAATAAAATACCCTTGACACTTTATTTTCTTCACTCAACGCCAATCATTGTGTCCATCTAATTTAGCGCGCAAAACTAGGAGTAGAATTTGACGCATATTTTTTAAAAAGGTTTTGATGTTTCAATGTATTTGCACTTGAGTATAGTCGAAGTATTATTGATGTCACAGAAGACAACAATTCATGATCATAGCCGGTTTAATTTGCAGGAGACTACGATATTCATGACCAAATTCGCAAAAAAACAATAACAATTATTATTTATGATCAATAATTAAATCTTGCTTCAGGGAAGTGATAGCTGTGAGCCGTTGCAGGTAACTGTTCAGTCAGATAAAGATAAGCTACAAGCTCCTAGGCCCTATTTGTATGGGTGACCGATTGGATTGGCCAGCAAAAAAGACTCTGCTCTTTGCTATAAAATCACTTCCTATTAGTTTGGAACCAACTTAAAACTGTAGGTCCAACTTATCAATCACCATTATCCAACTCAATACACATGCACAAATCTAGGACCTATATGAACGGCATTTTCAAAAAACAAGAAATAAATTAGGGTTTTGACAGGGCCCACAGGGGGGGGGGGCTATGACGCAGACTACGTCATTGAAATTCTTGGGGGGTTCTAAAAACAGTTGTGGGGGGGAGGTAAGGCTGATTGAAACTGTGTTTAACGTGACTACATTCGAAAATATATTGCCAAGTCACAAAATAAGATGTCAATTTTTTTTGGTGGATGAAGCACACATAGGTCTGAGACCTGTGCGTGGGTAATGAGTTGATGATGGTGATTTATGAGTTGGACCTACAGTTTTAGGTGGGTTCCAAAACACCGGGAAGTGATTTTACAGCAGAGAACGGTGTCTTTTTTCGGTCACCGTTACAAACAGGACCTATGTAACCTAACCTAACCTAACCTAATAGTTCATATGTATTCATTTCATTGATATTTCTTTTTTACCTTTACAAAAAAATGTTAACTATGTAAAGAATCTGAAGAAATACACATACATTTTGTATATTATCTACTGAGTTTGAATTCTTTCAATACCTATACAAATCTCATTTTAGTTTTACAAAGAATACGGGAGGGGGAGGCTTATTTTCGCTTATTTTTTTGGGGCTTAATTTAGGGGAGGGGTGCGTCATGAGGCTTTGGGGGGGCATCCCTGAATAAATTAATTAAAAAATGTGTGTGATTGAATTTTTGTTATTAAATAATTTCTTGGAAGATGATACCGTGATCATAGCTTGCAGGAGGGACAGAAATTCACGATCAAAATTTGTAAGATGTAAATTCTGTGATCAATATGATCTACAAATCAAGTGGGTGTGTCCATCACATACATTACGATACTTACACTGTAAGATATGTATTTGTACTTATCTTAGATAATGATCAGTGAATTATAACAACCTATCGTATTACACTGCTGTAATAGTTGTATAATCCAAGCAGTTGGATGATATTGTTATGCACATATTAATGTCAGAGAATCTTGGGGTGTACAATGTCTGATTTAATTTAATAATAAGACGTTTGGGAAAGTTCACACCTGGCTCAGTTGCTTGCTCAGCAAGGTGTGAACGTCACCCTACGGAACAAGAAATTTGATAGGTTGTAAAATAATATTTCAGTATATCGATTTGCATTTCGCACTTGCAAAATCATAAAAATCAATATTTGATCTAACTGAGCTCCAGGCTACAAGCGAACTAACATGGCTTCGAATATTGAAAAGAGTTGGAAATAACACCTTTTTGAGTTAATATTCGAATTCATTTATTTGCACAGTTGATACAGTACGTCATTATTTCATCATCTTGCACGTGTAAAAGAGTACATTACTACAAAATTGATAAAGAAACATAAAAAACGATGCAGTTTTACTGTTACATAAATAAAAATTATAGAAAACTTAATCACATCAACCAATATTGTCAGTTGTTTAGACTTGTAATTGTTTCACTAGTTTATTGTTACTTGCTGAATTTTCCGACCTCAAACAATTAAAATCAGTTTTTACTGCAGTTTAGCGCAATGAATTATTGTACCAATTATAACTTTATAAAAGTTATAGGGGGAAGTGATAGCCGCGAGCCGTAGCAGGTATCTGTTCAATCAGATAGATAAGCTGCGTTCTCGTAGGTCCTGTTTTTAACGGTGACCGATTAGATTGGCCAGCAAAAAAGACACTGTCTCTGCTGTAAAATCACTTCCCGGTGGTTCGGAGCCCACCTAAAACTGTAGGTCCAACTCATCAATCACTATAATCCACCTCATTACCCACGCACAGGTCCCAGACCTATGTGGGCTTCATCCTCAAAAAAACAAAACAAAACAAAAACGTTGAATTCAGTAGCATCAGTTTTCTTGCTGATAAAGCCCACATGAGGCTGAATACAATGCTGTTTTAAATGTTGAACCTACAGTTTTAGGATGGCTCCGAACTACCTGATAAGTAATAACAACTCTGAAAACATTATGTCATCGTAGCCGGTCACCCTTTCAAGCATATTACTCCTTTCTTGTGACTGAACAAGACGATCACCCTCACACCACGCTCAGTGAGCGGCCAATCATTCCCCAACTTCACAAATACAGATTACTTTATTCGTGTAAATTTACAATGAATTATGCGAAGTTGTATTATAAGAAAATACATATAGCAGCACCGATGTTGGACCCACGCGGTCCGAAATAGCCATCTGCTCAGTGAGTAAAATATTTTAATTTCTACTCAAATATTTGACTGCATAGTCGCGCAATTACTCTTGTAAGTTACTAAATACATATTACAAAAAATTACAAAACAAGGATTCAAGAATGGATTAAACTTTGAAAAATTCTTTAGGAAATCAATGTCAAGTTCCGTATGGTGGTTGATTTATGATAGTGGAGCACAGTCACCTAATTATTAAAAAAATTATTTTGTTAATTCTTACCTCTCCTTCTTTCCCAGATGCAAAAGTTCTCTGCTCGGTTTTTCTGACCATAATCAACTTGTTTGCCGGTTGAAAATCATGACCATGAGACGGTGATAGACTTGCTATACGGTTCATGTCCATAGACGTAACAGGATATCTGGAAAAAAAGTAAAGAGTTCTAATTAGAATGAGTGACAGTCTCAATTATTTGAAATTTTGAGTTGAAGAACAGGAGTTGAAGATTTCCTGTTTCTTTACAGATCGGTGGAGTGGAGGCAGTTCTATACAGCAAAATAGTCCCAATAGCAATAGATAAATACGTTTATAACAGAGAAAAACACTGATGTGGAAACTTGCGGGAAGAAAATGGAACCATACCAAAGAAAGAACGTTTTAATTAGAATATCACAGAAAATTGTTTAACACAGCATTTTTAAAGAATAATATACAAAGGGTGAAAATTGAGTGAAAATGGAACTATATACTAACGGAAGAACGTTTTATTTAGGATATCATAGAAAATTATTAAACACAGTATTTTAAAAGCATATACAAAGGATAAAAATTTAGTGAAAATGGAACTATATACTAACGGAAGAACGTTTTATTTAGGATATCATAGAAAATTATTAAACACAGTATTTTAAAAGCATATACAAAGGATAAAAATTTAGTGAAAATGGAACTATATACTAACGGAAGAACGTTTTATTTAGAATATCATTGAAAATGATTAAACACAGTCTCTTCAAAGCATATACAAAGAGTGAAAATTTAGTGAAAATGAAACTATATGCCAACAATGAACTGAAGAACGTTTTTTTAGGATATCATTAAAATGATTAAACACAGTCTCTTCAAGCATAGGCTGTACAATTTCAGTGAAAATTTGAAATTTAGAATTTAGTGAAAATTAAGACTGGAAAATTTTAGAATTTATTGGAAGTACAGGAAAATGGAAGAGTAGACTAATGATAAGGAGAAAATAAAAATAACTTTATTGTTGCTAACCAATTCACAGATTGAGGGAAGAGAAAAAGAAAATTCAATATTATTAGGACATTCAAGAATATATTTTATGAATTAGAACTTCAGCAAGCATCTAAAGTGATTAACTCACTCTTGATTTATTGGGAACCTAGAGTGCAATGGATTCCAGAAATTAAATCGAGTGATTTTCTATTTTCTTGAAAGTAGAGGCTAGAAAAAAAATATTTTTTGCCATTAATGAATATTGTAAGTCTCATTCTGCACCGAAGATCAAAATATTGCATAGAGAATGGACTGATTAGTATGAAAAACAATCAATGAGATATTTTAAGAATAGTGATTTATTATTTCAAAGCAGGACGTAAACAATCAACCGATTTAAAATGCCTGCAGGTCTGGAATTGATTACAAGTAGCTCAGGCCCCCTACAATATATATAGAATTCGAAATCATCAAACATAATCATTATGGTATTTGGAAAAGTGGTTTTCTTTTTGTTTTGCATATTGAGTACCGCCAGTTTATCCTACTGGTGAATAAAAATATCTCATGGAATTTAACATGCTCACATCAAAGGTCATCATCAAGCAGTTAAGATTTATAGATGGATATAAGAATAATAGGAGTATTTATTACGAGAATAAAACTAAGAAATAACAAGACAAGAGCCGATTCAATGCCTGAAGCTTGGAATTGATTGCATTGTTGATCACAAACCGCCCGCTATTGAAAAGTTTCAGAAAATACTTTGGATAGGATTTGAGAAAACAATTTTTTATCATTTTCTAATTAGGAAATTTGCATTTTCCTACCTTATATATAAACTATGCCTGAAGAAAGAAACACATAAATTATGATGTTATTCTACATTATGATACGTCATGCTGCGAATATCATTATCGTTAAAAACATTCATTGACGTGTTATTTATTGAAGATAGTTTACTTCTCAGCGTCAACGAGATGGTTATTGCTATGAAACTCAACGGCCAATACAGTTCTAGTGGTTATCGTTAGGAAAATTGTAATTTTTCATTATTTATTCATGTTCAAGTGACATTCTGATGAAAGTTATTGTGAGAGTTCTTGATGAAAAACAGGTAATACAGTATCGATAACAGGTTTTTTCCAGTATATGATCGCGCTTTTAAGGCTCATTATCACGAAATGCTTTTTATCATTCAATTGTCCTCGCTTATTAACGATGTTACCTCCAAATGAATTTAATTAGTTATTTACAAGCGAGTGATTGTTGAGGTAATTAGCATGACTCGAATTATTTTTACACACGCTATGAAATCTACAGATCTATGAATATGAATTAAACAACAAAGTGAAGAAGATTGATACTGTATATTCCAGTATATCTGTAGTTCAGGGGTTCTCAAACTGTGGTACGCGTACCCTTTGGGGGTACTCAAAAAGTTTTAGGGGTACGCGGGGCAGGTTAATGAAAAATTAAACCATTTTTTCCGTTTCGCAATCACGCAAGGTTATTATTTAATAATGGAATCTAATAAATTGAATACGTTGTGGTCGAGTTACTAGGAACCAACAAGTGCAATAGGTCTGTATAACTATTTCGTAGAAGTTCAGAGACAAGGTTAATGTTGGGGATGATTTAAGGTTTTACCTCGAGCATAGCATTGAGGAACTATGTTAAGAAGCAAGCTCATCCTTCTCATTAATTTTTTGGAATGGGTTTCAAATATATTTCCAAATGTATTGTGTTTTGATGGAAAAAGGTTTTCTAATTTAACTCTCAACCCCCCCCCCCCAAACATCTCCTCGCGGTAACAAGGGGGTGCGCTAAATTTTAATTTCACATTAAGGGGTACAGTTCTTGAAAAAGATTGAGAACCCCTGCTGTAGTTTATCATATCATCAACAATAATTATTAACACAATACAGAAAATGGTTGAACTTCATTGAAAAGCTTCTTATTACACTATAAAAAATATTCTAATAACTACAACAAAACTTGTGCAGTCATAAAATAGTCCAAGTTACAGAAGTAAATAAGAAGATCTCAGATCTGTCCATACAGCGAGAGCTAGAGTAACTTGAACTACTATAATATACTATAATACTATACTATACAGCTATAATAATATTAAAAGAAATAATATTGCTGACTATTAAATAAATAAATTGAGAGCTTAAAGTAGTAGAAAACAGTTAAATTAAAAAAAATACCGTATTATTAACATGATCGCCATTATCATAGGCTATTTGTAGAGTACGTTGTTTTTATAACGATAAAGAAGAATAATTTTCCAATTTTTTTTCTTAATTTACAATTAATTTTCAATATTTTTCTCAATTTTACAATTGTTCCTCAAAAGTGAAGGAAAACAGTTAAACTATCTGATAAGAACCTTCCTACACAATCAATTTATAACATTATTTGTTTGATACTTATGTTCAGGGATTACCTGATAAGCAGATTTATTGATGTTTTGTTTAATCCTTTTTCTTTGATTTGTGTTGCAGCTCACACAATCACTCAGGTTTCCCATATGTTTTCCTCCTTTATTGCTTGTTCCTTAAAATTACAATCTACCCCTTAATTTTTCAATATATAATTTAAAATTCAATCCATCCTTTTTCTTTTTTTATCATATTATTTTTTTGTATTTTGTGTGCTGGAATGTATGTTCTCAAAAATTCTTTTTAGTGAATAATATAATTTTGTATTCTTCATTTAGTTCCTATATAGCTTATATTTAATTTGTTTCTTCTGACTACTAATAGTTGTAAGACATTGAAATGTTCTTTTGTTGTAAATTTATTTATTTGAGAATAAACTATCTATCTATCTATTTTTAATATCACTATGAAATTTATAAAATCACCTATAAAATGCATTAACCTATAAAATTTCTAGACCTTTAAAATCTGTTGAGTACTATTAACCTACAAAATCTGTTAAATCTTGTAAATTTCTTCAAAATAAAAATGAAATGAATATGGAATTTAGAAGAAAAAATACTAAGAGAATCAAACGATCATTTCGATTTGTATCATAAATAATAAATAATAATAAATTCAATTCTAATGAAATCTCGCACAGTAAAATATTAGGTACCATAGCTCGCTAAAATTCTATTTGAACAATCTAGTGACACAGTAAAATATTACGATAGATGGCAAACTGCAAAATTCTATTTGAACAATCTAGAGTACACACCTTGATAAACTTGACAGCATGGTTATTGTTTCGTAACAGAGCACAACACTGAAAAAATTAGCACATGGATGATCCAACGAATCAAACAAACTGTCAAGTGTCAAACATCGAAATAATGAACGGCAACTTATGTTTGTTCTTTGTGCGTCCTTGAGCTAATCATACAAGTTCACCTGCAAAGTTTATGTAATATGTGGCGCGACCTGAAAATGATATATCTTATCTTTGCAAAAAATCGGCGAAGATCGCGAGAGGTGTGGTTTATTGGAGTCAAAGAGATTTTGGTTCGATAATGGTGGAAAGCGTGAGCAACGCAAGAAATTATTGTCACGTTTTAGGATTATCTGGTTCGATTGAAATTGATAACCTGTACACCAACAGTTGAAATTTTACTAGAGAATATATAAAATACAGTCTGTTTCAAAATCACTACTAGTAAATTCGATTCAGTAAATCGATGAAGCAATAAAATTATATATTGCCTGACATTTTGCTGAGACAAAAATTGAGAGATCAAAAGAAATAATAATAATAATAAAATAATAATAATAATGAAAACATTTATAATAATTTTGACTCCTGTCTCATCTGACCGGTAAAAGTCTCACAAGTCTGCTGATAAATTAATGGTAATTTCTTTCTCAATCTTATTTGAAATAGGGAGTATTGTATTTTTAAAGTTTCAACTCTTCCTATAATAGATAGGTTTTAACAATTTCACAATAATTAATCAACTTTTAATAATTTACTGTCGTCCAGTTTTAGAATATTTGTTTCAATTGCTGTTTTAATTGTATACAGAGAAAATTCACTCTACAGCACCTTAGGCATTATCCGAAACGATAGCCTTTTTAAGTGGGTCTTGCAATTTTTGCTTTGACAGCAAATATTAGAATATTTTAAAGTTGATGAGTTGAAAAATGTCTAATGAATGCTCCGATGCATCAATTCTTGTTCAATTGATAGTAATTACAACCTGTATTTTCCACTAATCGGCTGTGGTATCTGTATTACTTTATGATGAGTGCGTTTACCTTTGGAATTGGTATTAGTATTGATTCTTTGCTGATACTAAATAATACAATATTTTCATCGATGAGTTTATGTTCTTTATAAGCTAATAAACTTATTGCCAGAAACTGGAATAAATAATTAAAATAACATCTATTAATTCGTTTTGAACCTTAGAGATTTGTCTCATTCAATGCATTTTTTAGATTGTGATAATTTAAAATTTAGGCTTGATTACTACAGATTTTATAGTCTAGCATGAGGAAGGATAGGGTCTCACAAAAAAGTTCTTCACATTCTAAAAACACGGGAAGATTTCTCTTGTATTTCAGATTATGCAAGATAGAAGGTGATAATAGGCAACTCAATAATAATATAATTTATAAAGAACATATTTAATTTCCTATTCATGAATTTATTTTCAAAGGCAACTCTATAACAGTGTTTTAAGCTATGGTGGAAGGGAATGAATTGGAATGAAATGATACAGATGAACTAAAATATCATATCAATAGTACTTCAGCGAGTGGAAATGAAGATGTATTTTATAAATTTTTGTATAATCAAATTTATATTACAATTATTCGACTTGCATAGAAAATTCATGGACTAAATGAAAGGAATTACTGATAAGTCAAGTGAACAACTTACGTTTACAAACTTTAAAAGGTAACACAGTAAACTCTTACAAAAATTTCAGCCCAAACACTTCACAGCTATTTTTTTTTTTTTTTATAATCCCTATTGTGGTATATTAATTTAATTATTTGCCTTCATTTAATCATTCCAATAACATAATGAAGACTTTATTTCAAAAGCTTTACATAATTCTATTAATATTTCTGGTGCCGTAATAAATAATAATATGAAGAAGCCTCTACGAAACAACCAAAAAATATAACGGGAGTACTGACTCCACCTAAATACCCTCAAACACTTGTTATCATATGTAAATTACTGTACAAGAAAATGTAAAATAGATAAGAAATCGTAGAAATAGAAAATCACAATAGAAAATAGTAATAGAGATATAAAATCACAGAAATAGAAGTGTACAGTAGGAGAAGCGTATACAATGGAGAAAAAGAAAAAACTGTAATAAGGAAGGAAGAAATATAATGAATGTAAGAGGAGAATGGAAGAACGGGATAAACCACACCTCATTTTATTTCAATGATGCAACCAATTGAACAGCAATAGGCTACTAATTAGCGACACAAATTTTAAGCTCTGACGAACTCACCAAATCACCGATATTAAATTTTGATATTCGATATTTTATTGAAAAAGTTGCACAAGCTTAGCTCTAGCGAGCTCACCAAATCACCGATATCAAATTGGGTTTACAATTTAATTTATTACATAACAATTCAAAGGCTGACAAAACATTACTGATACATTTACGGAAAATATCGCTAGGTTATTCCGCAATGTTATCCAACTTGGAACCTGACCGGTAACGTTTTCTGGGATAAGTTTTAAATGTTGTTTTTGTGTTCCGCGCACCGTTCCGCCAATTTACTGGGGAATAATTGACCCGCGATAGTTGTGTACTTCTCAACGGCAGAAGAAGAACTGGCACAGACGTTCAGACGAACGTTCCGTTTGCTCGATTCCTACTGCAAGCGCCTCTCAGCTCTCAACAACGCTGAAAAACTCAATGGCAACCCGTGCTTCGGAAGCATCACCGCTGCGTCGGATTGAGCCGTTGATAACGACACACGACGAGAATGATGCTGCAGTTACGAAGATGACTCTCTTGTCTTCATTCTCTTTCTCTTCTTGTCCATGTAATGCTGTTACAGAAGATTTTATGATCACGTCTCACAATTTAATACATTTTCCTTCTCTTTTTATTGGCATTTATTTTTGTTAAAGCTCGTCTAGATACTACGAACGTTCTGTCGTTTGTTTAAGGTTTGTGTACACTGAAGCCTAATTCTAAAGCAAAATCCATATTCCTGTGATTTGATAGGTTAACATTTTATTAATTTCGAATTCCTCAATTTGTCAGTTTGTTAAATTGTCAGTTACTTCAAACTAACTTGTTAAAATTTTGTTCACATCTCGTGCAGTAGAATTTATGATGTATTCGAATTCTGTTCATTCCTTGCGAGAAGTACCTACACTGGAGGAGCCGAATACGACTTAGTTTAGTTGGGCGTACATTATTTTGACTGCAAACACCAAAAAATCCTTCAACCTGGTGTTGAACGTTCACTGAACTCACAGCTCACTATCACATCATGCGAACGAACGAAAGCACAAATAAAAGGTTTGTCCAGATAAACACGTCTTGTCGAAAGTTTTGTCGTCCGGCTACACTGCAACCTATTTCTACCCAAAAGTAGGCCATGGTGTAAAATGTACCTCGAACGAATGTAAAACCGTTTGAAAAAACTGGACTGTACAGAGGACCACGAATTAATATAATTGTTTTTGTCTATAATTATTTAGATTATTATTTTGTTGTGATATAATTCTTTTGTGAATTTTGTATAATTGGTGTGGACCGTTGGAATATGAATAAATAAATAACTAAATAAATGTCTCATTTTTGTTCAGGTTGAAAAATTTGAAATCGGTATTCCAAAGCAAAGTGATATTACGAGTTCTCATTATTCCATCGGTCCTACGATATTGCGATTCCAAGCGAGGACTGACTTTTTCCGCCAATTTCAAGTAACCAATGAGCAATTCATGAAAACAAAAACACTGGTGTACCGTATTCATTAATATGAACAAAACCTAGATATAAGTGGGTTATTAAAAACTTCTATAGAGGGAGTTTCACTCCTCATTGAGAGTTGATAAAAAAATATCAGGTCAGTTTACTAATTATTTATTTATTCATTCATTCATTTATTTAATTATTTAACTATTCAATTATTTAATTATTCAATTATTCAATTACTAATTATTTAATTATTTAATTATTTAATTATTTAATTATTTAATTATTAATTATTTAATTATTTAATTATTTAATTGTTTAATTATTTAATTATTTAATTATTTAATTATTTAATTATTTAATTATTTAATTATTTAATTATTTAATTATTTAATTATTTAATTATTTAATTATTTAATGATTTAATTATTCAATTATTTAACTATTTAGTTATTTATTAATTTATTAATTAATTTATTTATTTATTTATTTAAAATACAAATGCTTGATGGCACTAGGAAATATCCCATTTTTGCCCGCATGACACAATCATAAATATTACAACAACCACGTTAAATTTAAATATGTTTTTAGAAACGATCTATTTGCAACTAACTTATCACAACACTAATACAATGAGAAAAAAATTATCACGGAAATTTGAATGTAAATGGATTATATGGTAGAAGGAAGCATACAGTATTACTTTCATACAGTATGCTATTCTCGATGATCCTCTACTAGAAGCATAATTTTATTTGCAGTGGAATAAAACACATTCTTATTCATCCTACAAATCAATAATTTCTTATTGATCTCTCATTTAAATGTAGCCTAGCTTTTATTTTTCCCGTGAAAAAAGCCCTAAATTTATTTAAGTTCGGCCTGATAACTCTGACACCAGATCTGAGCCAGCCAGGTCACACGATATAATTAATTAATTTTTTCCATTATTGTGATAGATTGTATGATTGAACAATGAAATCTCTTAAGTATGTCATATTTTATTATCATAAAATATGCTTCCCCTTCCTGTAGTTTGAATGATGTGATTCATCCATGTGAAGAAAGTGTCACGACACGAACTAAGTTCGTGTTGACAACATTGTTCTGAACAGCTGAAACTCCTGAATATTGTTGCAAGCTTCACTACAGAATAGAAATACTGTAGCTACTAAAACTGAGTCTTGTATCTACCGCAATAATATAGGCCTAATCCCTCCTCACCATCCTAATCTAAATAGCTTTACTCATTAACTTATGGTCTGACACTTAAAAGCTACCCTCCAAATCTCTATAGGATATCATCAATATCTTATGAAGAGGAGAGGTTACAACGTATTACAACGTGATTACATAATGTGATTATGTGATGTGTGCCAAAATATTGTGGCAAGACAATGCAACTGAAAAATTGTGGAAAATAGAAATATGAGACATGGATCACAGATCCCTTTCCTTGCATCACAAACCTCGATCACCTCACATATTATAAATGGAAGAATCGTTTGTAAAAATTCTACTGAAGAAAAAATTGTGAATTTTTTTCATTATTCACTGTTTTGATCTTGTCATCCATTATTGAATTATTTTTCTTAGAAAAACTAGAGAATAATGAAAAAACATTATTTGTTGAGGCAAACTGGTATATCATAATTATAATGTATCTCAATGACCGAAGTTTATTAATAAAATAAACTTCCAGATGTAGGCTAACCTTTTGATCCAACTATAAAGTTTTGCTCTAACATTTTTGGTTATTTTTTAATTCACCTTCAAAATAAGGGATATTCACCCTGTATCAATATTTATTTGATAGAATTGTTTATAACTCTCAAGTATCCAAGAATAGAACATTCCTTGTATAATATTCTATTAATAATCATAAATTCCGATGCTTTTCGATAAATTAGTTTATTAATCTCATGAAGTTAGAAATAGGACCTTTATAAATGACCTCGACACAATTCATGAAATCATCAAAGTAATTATAAGAATACATTGTTTACTAATTAATTTAATACAATCCATTATCACAATTGCTGGTAATGACTGTGATGACAGTCATATGACTCAATTCCAAAATATCTTCACGGAATACCAATTAGTTATTGTGGTCAGTAATAGAACAATTTAAATATTCTCACGAATAATTTCAATCATAGCAATGCCGGTTTATTTCAAGGAGTCCACTTTATTAAGAAGATAGGAACGTCATTTGAGCATGAACTATTGCATACACAAAGATTCATCAAGATTTACTCAACTTAGACAATTTAACCACAACTTCATTCTTGGTTAGCCTTCTCAATTTTGAAACGCAGCGGTCTCACCATTTCAAAAGTTCACCCATAGGATACTTTCAAATATACTGTAAACTGTACATAACTTGAGCATCATGTAATAAATAAATAAATCACGGTACATTGCAAATACTCATCCACTCACCTCGGTCAATTACAACTTGATTACCAATTACTCAAATCCAAGATCTAGCGGTTTCTTTCATGGTATACGTCTACTATTACCGTGACGGATCCAACCCCCTTCACAGTCTTCTTTGACGGTTGTGAAAAATTAGATCTTAAGCAAGCATGGTACAAGTTCTTGAAAACTTGCCGTTCCCTTCCATGAAGTTCTGATCGTGAGAGACAACGTAAAAAGACCAACTGTAGGGAGGAGTTATGGTTATGCACGACTGAGTGTCAGTGAATTCACTGTTTACAGCAACGGAAAGACTGTAAAAGACAAAGAAACGAAGGCGGACTATGACGCCTAGTTATTTCTTATTCTCCTTTTTCTTCTTCCTCTTATTCTTCATCTTTCTCTCTTTCTTCTTCACTCTCTCAAATAAAGACATTTTAACTATCAATCTCCTTTTTCTTCTTCTTATTCCTTTTCCTCTAATTATTCTTTTTCCTTTTCTTAGTTTCCTATTTTCTCTTCCTCTGCTACCTCATCGCAACTTGCTCCTTTTTATCCTACTTCTTTCTCCCTCTCCCTGACCTTTCGTCCCTTCTTTTTTCAATTTTTCTATTTCCTCTCAGCTCCTTCTTTTTCAACCTCTTCTTGATCTTTCATTCCTTCTTCTTTGAATATTCTCTACTTCCTCTACACTCCTTCTTTTTCATCCTCATCTCTTTTTCTTTTTTTAATACTTTTCCTTATCCTATTGATCCTTCTCCTTGAATTCTGTCTGACACTTCAACCTTTTCCTGTCCTCCTTACCGCTTTTTCCTTTCCCTTCTCATCCTATTTTCCGGTTGCCTTTTCTACTATTTCTTCTCCTTATCCCTATTTTCATCATTTTCCTCCTTCCTCTTCTTAGTCTTTTCCACCTCCTACTACTCCTCTCTCTTTACCCCCCCCCCCCCACCTCATTAAAAATCTTCACCTAGGTTCTTCAATTTTTCTACTCCTTTGTTCATTCTCCTATTTTGTCTGATTATTTTCCGTGTACTTCTCTTTCTTCTCCTTATCTAACTTCCCCCCCCCCCCACCAGTCAGATATACTGCCTGCGTTTTGTTTAATCCCTACAACGTCATGAGTATATAAACCAATCCTACATTCATAGTAACACATTAAATTTACCTGATCAAAGGTTAATCAGAATACTGAAACTTCTGAAAAGCATTCTCAACAGTGGGACTCCTAAATATTTTAAAAATGATTTTAAGTTTGTGTCTGAAGGTAGGAGAAACAACGTTTCACATACCAGAAATGGTGACAGTACTCTTAGGATGCCAAATCATCGGACGACACTTATACTGTCTTTTGTCGTTAGCGCTTGCCGTGCTTGGAATCTACCCCCACTTTCAATAATTATTAGGAATCACGAGAGCCGAGTGGGCTTCTCCCTGTCTGTGAGACAATGATACTATAATCCTTTAAGTTAATTCATCTATTAATTTTTATAATTCTTTTAAGGTTAAGTGTAAGAATGGCCTCAATGGCCAAGACTCCGCCTCTTTGTGTAATTCATTTCTCAGATCCAAGCTTTTTTTCTCTTTTTGACAATCACAACAATAATTTCTGCTGTAGAATACCTTAAAATATATATTTGTTGTATTTATAATCTTTTCTATTCAAACCATTCAACCATTATGTTCCCTTTTAAAAAATCACTGTACATCACTTGAACTAGGGGATCTTAGACTTTCTAATATTAATAATACTGTTATCATTCATGTACACTTTCAATTTACACAAGTAAAGTCATTTGAATCTGAATCCTTCTTTAATCGGTCGTTTATCCTACATCTTCGCCACTTGGATGGATGACAGAAGTAGAGAATATGAGTGTGTCGAACTGGGCGCTTCCTCTCTTACAACTAGCACAGTACAACAACAAACTAACAATGGGTTGGAGCACGTACTAGTTGTAACAGGGAGGGAAGGATGTGCGACGTGAGAGTGACACGCGTGTTACGAAAAGTGGAAGTGAAATTATCAGGGTTTGCTGCTCTTCACTCCGACAGGCGGACGTACTACGCTTTCAAGGCTTCGTCCCATTTCTTCCTACAATACTTTCTTGCACACTGTATACCAGCATAACATAGTCTACTACAAACATTACTAGTGAGACCAAAAACCTTGCATCGATTCTAGTCAATAGATGAATGGAAGTGTGAAATACGTGCAATCAATGAGAAAGGTAGTATGAATCATTGAACTCAATCTTCGGCCGAACAATCAGCTGAGCAATCAACAAATAATTTATTAGGAAAGAAGTTGATTCCCACAAAAAACTTAGACTTCAAGCAATCACGTGCTTGTGATAGCTTTAAGGTGCTTGAATCTTGGCAACTTATTCTTGGTTAACTTATTCTTGGCAGTGCGCAGAAACACATAATTTTTTATTTCTCTAAGCATCCAGAGTTGAATGGTAGAGAGGACCAGGAGTCCTAACTCCGCCTTAATAAAGGCATTTAATCAATCAATCATCCACATTTACCCTTGTAAATATGAATAGTTTGACTAGTATTGTAGGTTAAGTGGAAGGTTGATGAGTATGTAGAGGAGGAGGATGAGGAGGATGGGAAGATGAGGAGGGTGGGGAGGATGAGGAGGAGGATAATAATAAGCGTATGGCTTTTAATGGTGGGGAGACCCTTACGGGTAGTTCCACCTCGCCGTTTGTACCATGTTATGGGGAACATGGTGGACCTACTATTTTAGGTGGGTTGCGAACCACCGGGTAAGAGGAGGAGGATGAGGAGGATAAAGAGAAGCTAAGGAGGGGGCTCTTGTGCCTCAAATTTTGCCCAACGCATTTTGTATTGTAGAGTGATTAAAAAAGACAATAATCAATCAATCAATCATCCCTGGTAGCACAGAGTTCCAAGTGAATACATGCGAGAGCTGACATGTGCGAGGCAAATTCTGCCAAGAATGGCAATAGACTACTGCTACTGCCACGAGTGACAAGCTATATAGGTCACAAAAAATTACACTAAAACTCCTGTTTTGAAATAAGAATTTTTAAAAGAGCTCCAAAGGGAGGACTATTGAACCCTCAGTATTTGATAAAAAATAAACAAGTTAAAATATAAGAAAAATAAAAAAATTTAAAATTTTAAACTCATGGGTTTTCAGGGCTTTTAAAATGAACAATTATTGTCTTACAGTCAACATATCAGCATTTAAAAATAATGTGGTACTTGGGTATTCTCTAGGATACTTCATGAGATTTTTTATGGCTAATAGATTGCATATTTTCAAAACGACAGCTCTATTGAAATATAATTGAAACTGTAAGAACTAACGTACTGTAAGAACTAGCATACTTACGTGTTTCAACATTTTGGGTAATGTCACGAGACATGAAAATTTCGTGCTTTGACTAGTTCCATGGTTCCTTTCTTATGAATGACGACTCTTCCAATGGAAAATTTGTACCAGAATTCAGAGTTTTCTAGATTTCAAACCAGTTTGGTAACACAATCTCCAAAAACGCCCTTGTGAAAGCAGTCCAAGTTTTTTAAACCATTGTTTATAAATTTTTGTATGTGATATGTATGCAAGATTAGTAGAGAGCTAACCTTGTTATGTGTGTATGTACTGTATGCGACTAAAGAAATGGCTTTTGAGCGAATGGCTTTCAACGCTGGCCTGTGACAGCTGACTGTCAAACCACTACTAACCAATGCCATCTCACACTATTACAGTAGAACAGTTATTTGAAAACAATCATAATCATGATGATGACTTTTATCAATCACTGCCCGGTGGTTCGGAATCCACTAAAATTGTAAGTCCACCATGTTCCCGATAACATAGCTCAAGTGGCGAGGTGGAACAACCCGTAAGGGTCTCCCCACCAACACAAGCTATACGTATTTATTATTATTATTATTAGCCGTAGAGCTCCCGAAGTGGAAGACGCTGAGCAAAATGATGATCACTTATTAGACTTGGTGGTGTTCCTCCTGTTCGCCCACCAGCTTTTCATTCTCTGAGAAAAAGCAGCTTTTCTTTCTTCACTCCATCTTGTTCCGACTCTTGAAGCTTTAACCTCTGGAATAATTTCCCATTTATTAATTTTTGTTCTAAAGTTATTTCGATTGGAAATGTCATTATCAGTAATATTTGCCAGAACTAGATCTTTTTTAACATTTTGAATACGTATTTATTTATTTATCTAAATGATAATAATTTCTCTAGCGTCGTTTATTACGCTACTTGATCCTGAAACTTCACGCGCCTAGTATCGTGTAGTCGAGCCCTACAGCTCAGAAGACAAAACAAACTTTGATAAAATTTAAATTTTTGAATTCCTCCTTCCTTAAGATATTTGATTATAATATTTTCGGTAATAATTTAAATATATTAAATAATTTCCAAACTTCAATTATTTTCTTTCTTGTATTAATACCACAATTATAATTGTTCCAACTCTTTTTTACTATTATTATTACCCTCAAAATAATTGACAGTCATGGAACAAGAAAATGAATTGTCACATTTGAGTTATTAGTTGTCGATCGAAATGGTTCAGGAACAACTTTATTTGTTGGATTTTTGTACAAATTACTTACATCCGTGGGAGTTGATACTATTAAGCGGAATGAACATCATATAGTTACAATTATCCAATAAACCTAACAAATTGTGCCCACTCACTGGAAGTGACCTACTGAAATTAAATGATGGCGCAGAACTACTCGTTAAGTTGATGCAATCTTAAGTTATCTTTAATTTTCGGATACTGCGATACAGAAAGATTGCAACGCGATCTTTCAATATCTCTTGTTTCGGGGTACTCTTGACATGTATCGCTTTTCAATAGACATTCCAAGAGTCCCTTGAGAAAGATTGCAACGCGATATTAGTTATTTAGAGTTGTGAGTTTGAAGTAATTGAATTTTGTGAGAGCATTTCGACCAACTAACACAAATAGACTGTTTCTATAAAGCTTACAAATCTGCTAAAGAATGTGAAACAAGGAAAAATTATATTCTGATCGAGGATAAAGTCACAAACTTGAAAATCATTATTAAAACTTGTGAGAAATGTGTTTTCAAACTTAAAAATTCAGAATAACGGAATAATAAATAACGGAAACAGGACGTTGAGATTATTAATTTGTCAAGATTTAAAAACGGATATCATCTCTCTCAAGCTCATAAGCCAGCCAACCAGGGTTATAAGCAAACAATATAGCCCAGGTTATGAAGCACATTATTCATGTTGTTACGTTGCTTTCTCTTGCATCCTTGTGGGGCAGTTTATGTATCCTGTATCAATATTCTTAGTCCAAAGACTACTTGAACAATTCATAATGGAATACCTGCTAGCTAAAAGTGAGATATCCGTTTGTCCAAGTAATGTTGAAATGCTGCGTAATAATTCGAGCACTTCAACCTCAATTTACATCGCTTTAGGCACCTTATAAGGCTAACTTATAGGCACCTTACGAGTAGACAAACAAATAAGAAGAAGATGGTGCCTTAACTCGATTTTAAATCGGACTCATCTAATCATTTTCCAATGTGCTTTCAAAATGAATTCTGTTTTAAATTTTGAATTTTTGTGAGAATAAAGTGAAGTATTTTTTCCGTTTCACCCACTACGTTGTGAATCAACTGGGTACGTTGAATCAACTATGATCTTGACAGTGTCATTATGAGCATTATTATTATCATCATCATCATCATTTTTGAATTACATATATCTTCATTTTACAGGGTAAGAAGGTAGCATTGGCTAATTTAGCTAAATTACTCTCTTTCTATTTTGGAATATTTAGGAAGCTCCTTACTATTGATGTTGACAATATGTTTACAATATGACAGCTTTCTGTATTAAATTTTGCACCCACACAGGCAGTCTCAACTTTTTCATCCCCTCAGGCAGCTCTTTTGGTATTACTCCTGTAAGCTGATATTATCAAAGGCATAATAATTGCCACTCTCTCTTGCCTCCACAAATCAAATGCAGACATTTGAGCAGTTTCTCGTCTTATTGTTATTATTGTTATTGCTATTGTTATTATTATTTTATTATTATTATTATCATTATTATTATTGTAAAGAGATAGGCCTAATGGAAAAATATTGCGTGACAACTATTGAAATGGACAAGCTCTGTATTCATTATTAAATATTAAATTACGTATTGAAATATCGATTACAGGTTCCATTGATTTCTCTAAGGATGAAGCCCTCTTTCTCAGCAAAAATTTACCCTTTGAAATTAAGATTAGCGAAATCTCCATATTGACAGCTCTTGATTGTACGGTAGTTGTGAACATCTGAAAAGACTACTTTTTTCCACCAAAATAAGTTTTATTTTATAAATCTCTCCCCCTTCAATCACTTCATTCTCATAATATGAAAAATAATACGTTAACATAACTTCACATCAGTAAAAAGAGAAGGGGATTGTTAAGAGAGGAATTGGAACGATGAATACGACAAGAGAAACGTAGAAAGTGTTTACAACTCTCCAAACTAATTTAGTATATTATTACTGTAGTAGTTGTTAACACTTCGGCTCACAACGAAGGCGCACCAATCAATGTGAGTGTGTGTGTGTTTGTTCAAAAATATAGCCTCCACATAGTCTCAAAAAAACGATGTCTAGAAAAAATGAAGCGCCCAAACATTTAAAAGAGCGATTTGCAGCTACTGTCTGTCAACATGTCTCATTCAAACTAATAGCGTATTCTTGATTGAAATTCTCTGTTTTCTTTTAATAAAAAATTAGGCTACTATAGTACAGGTACGACATTTCAGTCCAATCAAAGATTGCGGAGGGGTGGGGGGGGGGGGGGACAAGTGGCATAAATCGGTCAGATTTGTTGAAAAATCTCTCCAAGTTGCTTGAACTATGGCTCAATTATTTTCTTTGTTATCATGTTGTTCCAACTGAGACATTTTTGTTTATAAATGCATTTTTGACACTTTTAGCATATCTTATGGAAGGGGGCTCACTTCCCTCCCCAAATGGCGTCACTGCTGTCATACTAACTACGTATTTTTAATCATAACTATTATTATTATTATTATCATTATCATTATTATTATTATTATTATTATTATTATTATTATTTAACCACAATAGATATTATTGATCGGTATTATCAAAGAATAATTCGACATTGTGAGAAAAAATAAAAATAACAAAAGTATGCAGTGAGAAAAAAGCATTTCTTCAAAATAAGATACGACTTTTTTGTACGAGAGTAATGCTTTTTGAGTGTTTCAGTCAAATGCCTAAACCACTTTCTCTGTCTAAGTTACCGCGGTAAATGAGTCATCTCTTCAATCTATTCAATGAGTAAAGTTAATGTATGGCATTGGCAACCACTACTTTTAGGCTCAGACACTTCCGAATCTCTTCAGACGGAAAAACAAACGAATTTAGAAAATTATTAGAAATACTTTAGAAAAACAGGAAGGAATGTAGTAGGCACATCAAGATAGTCGCGCATACTTATTTGTAGTTGAAGGCACCTAAATGATGAGATAAGTACGAAATTGTGAATAAGAATATGCACTAAAGGTGAGTTCAAGTACACGAATCCTTTTTTGTGCTGAAAAAAATTTCAATGCTGGTATGGAATGCTGGTACGTGGAGTTTAGATGGTACTATGCTGTGGAACCAAGGGCGGTCCCAGGAGGAAGGTGGAATAGGCAAGTGGGGGGGGGGGGGGGGCAAATTTGCAAAAAATTAGAAAATTCCATTCCCCCAATTTACTGTGGAATAGCTGAGTAGGGGAGAGGCAATTTCGCAAAAAATTAGAAAATTCCACTCCTCCAAATTTTTTAGCATCAAAATTTACTGCTCCTGTATGATAGATACTCTACTTGGATTAGGGAAGTGATAGCCGCGAGCCGTAGCAGGTATCTGTTTAATCAGATAGAGATAAGCTGCGTTCTCGTAGGTCCTGTTTGTAACGGTGACCGATTGGATTGGCCAGCAAAAAATACACTGTTCTCTGCTGTAAAATCACTTCTCGGTGGTTCGGAACCCACCTAAAACTGTAGGTCCAACTCATTACCCACGCACAGGTCTCAGACCTATGTGGGCTTCATCCTCCAAAAAAAAGTAGCATTCGCACATATGTCTGTGTTTATTACCCAGGATCTGTATCAATCAATAATATACTGCAAGGTGAAAGTGGAAGTTAGTTTTAAAATTATACAAATTATTTCAAAACCTTTTGTCATAAATATGGACTTCACTTTAATATTGCATCAAATTTTTGCTAGGCCTACAATTCATGATTTTTTTTTCGTAGGGTGAAGCCCACATAGGTCTGAGAGCTGTGCGTGGATGATGGTGATTGATGAGTTGGACCTGAAGTTCTAAGTAGGTTGCGAACCACCAGAAAGTGATTTTACAGCAGAGAACAGAGTCTTTTTTGCTGGCCAATCCAATCAGTCATCCTTACAAAGAGCGCCCAAAAGTTTTGTAGCTTATCTCTGATTGAACAGATACCTGCTACGGGACTCGGCTATCACTTCCCAAAATACACCTGATTTTTCTTCTTTTTTAGTCTATGTTCCTGAATAATGCATAGCCAACTAACACGTAATCTCAAAACGTTTTGACCTGTGTATGTCATAAATACAGGCCAATATCGTATAAAATTAGTACTATGCATATATTTTATAAGTTACTTCTCCTAAAATAGACTTGAATTTTCTTTTTTTTTCAGTTTACGTTTCTAAATTTACAGCCATCTAACACTTGACTAATCTCAAAAAGTTTTGACCTATCGATGTCATAAATAAGATGCAATATCGCATCAAATTAATAATAGGCATATTGCTGATGATGCCCACATGAGTTCGAGACTTGTGCGTGGCTAATGAGGTGAATGATAACATATAGATGCCAGACGGAGGAGCGGGATTCGAACCCACGACCGCTGAAACGACAGCAAGCTGAAGTTGTGACGTTTCCAACCAACTGCGCTAAGCGGCCCGTATACTTTTCTCAAATACCTTGAGTTTTCTTCTTTCTCAGCTTAAGTTTTATAGATGTAGAGCCTACAAACACGTAATCTCAAAACTTTTGACATATGAACTACAAAATTAGTACTGCATAAAATTAGTACTGACCTATACTTCATAAGTTATTACTCTCAAATATTCAGTTAACCCTCCTGAATGTATACAAACACAAACACACTCAAAGCGAGTTGTGTTTAGTTTATAATTATCCCAGAAACAATCGCTCCTATTCATTTTTTCAAGCTTATAAGATAATTACTGGTACCTCTATAGAAATGTTATTATTATGATTACAGCATAGGATACACTATGAATAGAAGCGTGTTCATACTACAAGAACATCAGGAAAAACTGGGGCGAAGCTAATGAATTTTTCGCGGATATTCACGGAGCAAATAATTAAGGAAGAGAGCGAACTTTTGCACATCTCTAGTATAGCGAACGAGTTCGTTGCCTGTGACTATCTGGATCAATCCGGCCATATACTACTAGAGTTGAACAAAATACATGTAGAACATGTATATCGGATAGTAGTAATACATATATGTAGACTAAATAGACTTGACCACTCTCACCTATAATTTGTCTGTTCACAAAACGTTACAGCGTTGCTCATGCATACTTATACAGTTGAGTGAGCTTGTGATCCTCAGTCATGTACCTGCAAAAGAAGAAAGTTGCTCATTGAAATGACGTGAAGCCGTATAGTTTGAGGTTTACTTGAAGATTGATGGATACGATAATAAAATAATACAATCCAATATACTTGAACATTTACCAGGTATATTCAAAGCATTTCCCGCTAATAAACATTTTTTTATTGGAATTAGGACTAGAAAATTGGTTATATTTCCTTGTAACAGATTTTCCGTTGAACTATCGTGATGAGAGCCCTTTTTCCTTCTATTAGAAGTTTATAAATTTCTGTTGTAGAATTCATTACTCCTCAAGAAGTAATCCAACTTTTTTATAGCTAAAAAATGAAGATTTTGAGAGAAAAAGCACAAAAGTAAATGAGAGAATTCCTTTCAAGTAAAAGATTACTGGTGAACTTGCTCTTTTAATGACTAATTGCGTTTTTTTTCTCAAATAAATTCGATTGGCTCATTTGCTTGGATTTAAAATTTATGAAAGGATATGATCACTCTTATTCTTATCCAAACTTTTCACCACATTATCTGTACTTAAATTCAAGTGTTATTACTGGACGAATCGATTAAAAATAGTATTCAAATACTTCAAGTTTATGTAAGATTATGAGTTATTTGATGAAATCATCAACAATTAATTGAAATACAAGCATACAAGTTTGTTCGAAGTAACTGACAAATATACAGAAACAGTATTTATTAATTTCGCATTCCTCAAAGTGCTATTCCCCGGTGGTAACTGATATTTTCCTACAGTAGCATTCATCCTATTCAATGCTGTTGTCAATATATGCCATTGCGAAATTCTTCAGTATGAATTAATAGCAGTTTGAGGAATTCGAAATTAATAAACAAGGATACATATCTGATACTTGAATCCAATCAAGAATTCAAAAAATTTGTGAATTTCAGTTACCCTATATGAAATTGAATTCAAATATCATAAGACAATAATGGGGAATGTAGTACTATGCAAATTAGGCTATTTATTTGTTTCACTCATCCAAACTTATATTGAATGAAGTTCGAGTGATCTATAAAATTTAATTTCTTCCTCTATTTAGTTGCTAGAAGTTCAAGGAGAAAGAAAGAAGAAGGGTGAGACAACAACATGTTATTTTTGTTGATGTTCAAATATCTAAATTATCAAACTTTAGCATTCACACGTATAATAATTAAATACTCTTGTACACTGTGAATGCTTGTTCTAGGTACTGCAAAACGACTTTTAATGGGTTCATATGAAACTTGGGCTTAGAATGGATTTGCCTTGCTCTTAATAACTTACAAGCAGGTTTATATGGGGTATCTTGGGGCGGAGCTTTCCTGTTCTTTGATGTACACTGTACAGTAATGCGCGATGGTTGTGGGATTCTCAAGTGGTGTCAGAGTGCCTTGTAATTTGAAACAATTTTTGGAATGTTTCTATGATAATCATCGTTGAAGAAGTTTCCCACGGAAGGAGCACAATGAATAGATTCACGACATTTTAGCACTTTAGATGCTTTTTACTTTCTCTGAAATCCTTCCAGTGGTAGTCCCCGCCGACAATGGCTTTCAAGTAGAACTTCAGCTTATTGCATAATGCATGACATTTATAAAAAAAACGAGACGAGAGGCTCTCATAAGATCTTCTGGATTTATATGAAAAATTGAGACCAAGGAGAACATTTACTTAATTTTAAGGAGAACATAATTTTAATTTTCCGACTATTTTATCCTGTTGTAGACTTATCAACTCAAAGGTAGAAGAATTTTATATAATAGTAAAAGTATGAGAGCACTGCTTGAAAATTTAATGTTGTAGTTCTAGATTAAAACTTTTGCGCTAAGAATGTAATAATTGGAACTTTCTTGATCTTGTGAATGTGAGCTATTTTCTTTAAAAAATTCATAAATACAGTAAATGAAACGAGGTGTGAAATAGGTTATGGTTGCTTCCTCATTGAGCTGACAGATTAAATCAGATATAAATTTCAAATATAGATATACATTTTATATCATTATGCTATATAAGAGTACGGTATGTAGGTATTCATATTAAGATAATGCGTATTAGTTTAGTGTTTTATAAACCTGCTGCATCTTCGCAATACATGTAATTTTGTATTAACGAATGAATCAATTAATTGAATATTCATTGCTTGAACATTCTCTCGAAAAATACTTGTCTGGAAACCATCTTGGTTCAAGGTGGAACCTCATTTCAGGACCCTCATCATTTGAACTATTCATCATCAACCATTACTCAAATCAGGCAAGTCAAAATACCTTTTCTTAATATGGGAAAAAGGGCCAGTATAAAAAATTATTATAATATATAATTGTATATAATATATACAGTATAAACAAATTATTATGCTGCACTGTAACTATTTGGAGTGAAAAAAGGAGATACACTAATTTTGCGTTACAACGCCTTCTAAACATCTAAATTATTTCAAAATTTATGAATTGCGTGCATTATAAATTTGAATTCCGTTAATACTTCTAGATTATAATGATCATAATTTATTTCTTCTAGATCATCATCCATGATCTTGCATTGAGTCGAAGTTTATCAATAACCTGCATAATTTATCAATTATATTGTGTTCAATCGATGGCATTCACAATCAACGTAATAATAATATTATCGTGAATGGAAATCCAATCAAAATATTTTCCACGAGATTCCACCAATTCTCAACAATTTGCTTGAGATTCGAGCAATGTGATAGCTGACGTCATTCTATGATGCAACCATCATTAAAACCTTGTTATTCTGCTGTGAAGTTGTAGCCAGCTTGTAGGCCTACTAATATCCCGCATCCTGCCGGCTCGCTGACCTACAGAAATAACGCACAATGTAAATCGCTCTCAATCCATTGTCGGGCTAATTATTCAGCCAATTCATTGTATTTTGAATGAGAAATGAGATTTTTAAAATGATAGAACAAATCAAGCAGTTGTGAATTTGTTGTCTCTTCGCGCCTTGAGGTCTTTAGAAATCTCTTTAAATTTGTATGTTATTTATTTGGAGGATAAAGACCACATAGGTATGAGACCTGTGAGTGTATAATGAGTTCGGTGATGGTAATGATTGATGAGTTGATCTTACAATTTAAGGTGGGTTCCTTTCCACCGGGAATTGATTCTGTAGCAGAGAAGTCATTTCACAAATTTTTTTCACTGATTTTTATTACATAATTCCCGCGAATTATTTGCTTCAAAGTGAAATTTTTAGTGAAACAGACCTAATCTAAGTTTCAGATTCTAATTGAAATTTTTTGAAAAGCAGTTTTGGGCAATAGCCTGTTGTATTCACATTGATTGTACGTTAGTTAAATGAATTGATAAATAAATGAATCAGTGACTTGAATAATTTGTTATATTATCTTCTCCATCTTCTTGTAATATTCATTCTGGATGCTAACATAGATGGAAATAATTTTTATTATCCTTTCAAAAATCAGTAGGTTTGTGTGGATTTTCAACCAATGAAAAGGTATGGTAGTCAATATAACTACAATAACGACAAAATTCAGAATATACTGAATGCAATGAGCTTATTACAATATAAATTTAATGTAAAAGATTCCATAAATGATTTGTTTATTTTGATTGGTTTCAACAATCCTTTTGATATCCTTGATGTAAATATCACTGGTCGTACTCCAATTCAAATATGAGCAGTTTAACATGCACTTTTTCACAATAATAATTTTTTTCGGAGGATGAAGCCCACATAGGTCTGAGACCTGTGCGTGGGTAATGAATTGGATGATAGTGATTGATGAGTGGCTAGATCTCATCAACGACCTCCATTTCATAATTTTAAGCTCCAAAATTCCGAGTTTCAAAGTTAGTTCCAATGGTGAGAGATCGGAAGCATTATTTTGTTTTCATAAGTTAAATTTGTTGTTAAAATTTGAATTGATAACTCTTAAACGTATAACCAAAACAAGCTTAGATCTCATTAAGCTTTTAAGTTTTTCTATGGGAATACAGCAGCTCATAGACTTACAACCTTTTGACAAGAATTTCTTAACCATGAGAAAATTGCACATTTTCAATTTTATTGTTTTGTTGTCACGCTTTAATCCAAAAGTCGTGATTTTTGAATAGCTATCGTGTCTCTTATTGACTGGGATTCACGCTGACTATGTAATAAAAGCTTTTTTTTTGTCAAATGTTAAGTTTGTTTTTCAAGGCATTTAAAAACAAGTCTATGTAATCTGAATCAGTAATAGGAGCTTTTTCTGGCAAATGCTAGAATGTTTTGCAAGGCATTTAAAAACAATAGATTGATTTGCAAATTCTATACACGAAACAAGGATACTCTGATAGATTGACTAGAACAATAAATAACTCTACATGTAAAGTGAGACCTTCAATGCAAACTTCTGATTGACTGTCAATGAAGGCGATTCTTTAGCTAATTAAGCTTTATTTGACGAACTTTCTCAATACATCAATGCATTCAAATAGCTTTTACAATGCATTTGAAGGTTTAGACTAATGTAGAAGTGCAGAAGTTAGTATGTGACAGGAAACATGAGTTTTATACAGAGTCCACAATTCACAAGCACGTGAAAGGAATTGTTAAATTTTCTTGAAGTATCGTCACATATTCATTGATTTGCGTTGAACCATAGATACCTTAAAAATAAGTAATGCATTAAAAGAAAATTGAAATAAGATTTACTAATATTATCAGTTTGATATTAGTCAAGGAGGCTAGAAAATTCACCAAATTTCCAATCCTCACAAAAGTTTGTGAGTTGCATCATCTGATTTAGACTTGAAAAAGTGCCATTCAAACATTGATCTAAATTTTTCGGGCAAGAAAAGCGAAAAATTGCTCCTCTACTTTAGGGAAGTAAAGAACTGTACAAATACAGAAGTTTTGATAGCCGAATCAGAAATCCATCCTATATGTACCCAATATTTGTTTTTTGAAGCAGTTCCATCTTTGGGTGGTTTAAATTTTGGAAGTTGACCGACTTTTACAGTGAGCTCAAAAATAGAATTATTGTTATTAGTTCTGACCGAAAAATTTTAACTCAGGCCACTCCCGTGTTTCGGAGGACACGTTAAGCTGTCGGTCCTGGCTGCCTAAAAACAGTCGTTAAGTCACGTCAGAGGCCCATGCGAGATGCGACCCGATAACTCTGACACCATACCTGAGCCAGCCAGGTCACACGATATTATTATTATTATTATTATTATTATTATTATTAGACGTAAAACTCCCAAAGCGGAAGACGCTGAGTATAGATGGTTCATTTTTTGGGCATGTTCTTCTTGTTTGCCCACCAGCTTTTCATTTTTTGTGCGAATTCAGCTTTTCTCTCTTCACTCCATTTTGTTCCAACTCTTGAAGGTTTTGTCTCTGGTATAACTTCCCATTTAAAAAGTTTTATTCTGAAGTTGTTTCTATTGTAAATTTCTTTATAGGTTATTTTGGCCAGTACTTGGTCTTTTTTAACACTTCGTATCCATTCTCCTCCATTGACAAGTGATGCTACATAGTTTACAATTCTTTTTGTTAGTCTATTGTCTGGAAGTTTATTATTATTATTATTATTATTATTATTATTATTATCATTAATGATAAAATTATTGAGAACTTTATCTCGGCCTTGCCCTTCTAGCCTTTGTAAACCATACTAAGTTACATCACAGATCATGTTTTGACACTAGGCAATAACCATGAACAGGGAATTAGTACTATTATGTCCAACTGTAAATTAGGACTATCAATTGCCAGCAGATAATAATATACGTAATAAACTGAATTAATAGGCCGGCTTCAGGTGGTAATTGCAGGAAACAAAGCGAGTACAGGATATGCAAATCACTGTCCTTTTCCTCAATTAACTTCTGCCATTCAAAGTCAAAATGGCTATTTCTGTCTGTGTTTTTGTGATCCAAAAAGATATGTAGAACATTTTAATATTTTGTACTTTTAATTGAAATAAACCACAACTTGTCACTTTTAAATCAGTTGTAAAAATTATTATTTATTGATTCTTCACTTATAAGTTTTAATTTAGCCTTACTTTAATCACATTCCTTGTTATTAGGCTATAGAGTTGTAGACATTTTTATACCAGTAGCACCCTTCCTGGACATCGTCGACCAACTTATCAGAAATGGTCAAACTTCATCTTGTCCTATTAATTTGGCACCCCAACTTTTCTTGAAAGGATCACCTGGTTTTCTTCTTAGGCTATATTAATTATTGTTTGATTGATACAACAATATTACTTTTGAATTTAGTAAAACAGGAAACAACTGTTTATAACAGTTAATAACTTTGGAGGCTGTTTTATTAAGGGCTCTAGCACCATCAATTTATCTGGTTCTTGAAGCAGAAACTTACTAAATCCATAAATTGAACAAACATTTGTACTTTAGTAGGCTGATACAATTTAGTATTGAACTAAAAAGCCTGTTGTTTCTATTAGTGTTCAGGTATATATAACATATGCGAGTATATGAATAAACAATTAAGTAAAAAATAAATGAATGAGTTGATAAATAGATGAATTGATAATCGAATAAATTGCTTAACTGGAATCTGCCAAAGCAATAGAATTCAAATTTGGCAGTAAAAAGGCAACAATTTGCAACCAATAATAATTTCACTCGATGAAATCTCATTTTTCAATCAATTTATTCCCCATGTCTTGTACAACTTGGATATATTGCAACTATACATTGCACATAAGCAATATTGAAGTGTATGTCATATCTTTTAGACAAATAATTTTAATGAAATTACTGTTTATTTAACTTCAAATAAGGCAATCAAAATTCGCACATATACAATACAAAATACAAAAATACAAATATAAGAAAATTCACAATATAAAGTGTACAACACATTTTTGGCACAGCCAGCAAAGTAAATACTTGAGCGCTAGCTGTGAGTTCATTCAATAATATTACTAGTAAACATAGAAAGCTCGTGAAATCAATAATGAATGTAAAGGTAAAGTAATAAAGATCTTAAAGTATCTCCATGAGGTGACAAAACTAAAAAACACACAATTAGGCCTATCATCCTTCCATTGTATACCAATCGAAAAACACAGCAAAAAAATATTCACCGAAAAACAATTCAAATAAAATTGACTGAGTTCATGTTCGTATTCCTGAATTTCTTAATTCATCTATCAACGGCCTACAATAGTTTCAAAATTCATATATGAAGGTTCTTGTGAACAGCAATTCGTTTCAAAAATCATTTCCTGGTTCTTGTGAGTCTTCAAAGTTATTAACTGTCATAAACAGGTGTTTCCGGCTTCCATCTTTTCATGCATTTTGAAAGTCTCAAGTTGAATCATTACAACACTTGGCAAAGTTTTTCTCCGCAGTTCTCTTTGCGAAGTTAATCCGTCCGCATTACGTTCATGTGGCAACATGCAATGTTTACTGGCAACACGTCGTCTGCAAGCAGCCATTAAAGGCAGCACTGCGCTGTTGTTGCTGTGTGTTGCTGCAATAGTCTACATGCAATCGCGTGTCAACTGATTATCGGTTAGCCGAACTGCCAGGCTTCAAATTGTACAAAATGAAAAGGGGTTCCATCCAATGAACTCTTCCAAAGAATTTGCAACAATCTCAAAACACCGCGCTGGAATCTTCTATCACAAATAGCTTTTAATAGTGCTAACACTTTGATAGTGTTACTTGACATGTCGTAGACATGTAGATTTTATTTTGTCGTCGAGTAGCCTAGTAGTCATTTTTTGTTTTGGAGGATGAAGCCCACAAAGGTCTGAGACCTGTGCGTTGGTAATGAGTTGGATGATGGTGATTGATGAGTTGGACCCACAGTTTTAGTTGGGTTTCGAGCCACCGGGAAGTGATTTTATAGCAGAGAACAGTGTCTTTTGCTGGCCAATCTAATAGGTCACCCTTACAAAGAGCGCCCAGGAGAACGCAGCTTATCTCTGAATCTGCTACGGCTCACGGCTATCACTTGACATATAGATGTTTTGTTTCAATAATTCAAAATATAATAATATAGCTCTTTTATATTTCAAGCATATAAAACTCAAATTTTGTTGCTATTAATCATTAAATTCCACAACATAAGTTTTGATCCCTACTGTTAAATAAATTTATTTAGAAAAGATATTATACTATAAGGAAACGATAACTAAAAATGTGAATCTGAGCACATGCATGAATTTATTGCCAGTTTATGCAGATTGAAAGAGTATTATTAGAAGAACAGATTTATGAAGGAATTAATAAACCACTATAGTAAGTTATGACGTCAGACACAAAAAATCATAAAAATCGGTAGATTTGGTCATTTACCCGATTTATGATTGATAAATCAAAAATATTCATTTTCACTCAGATAATAAACTTAAAAACTGCATGAATACAATCTTCATGAATTTAAAAATTATGTGTCATGGATTAGAGAACCCTGTAAAAAACATGTTTTTTTGTAACATAACCTCTGTACGTTATAACATCGAACACAAACAAGTTTTTAAAAATTTTGTTCGGCTTAGGAAATATGAGTGAAACATACAATATTAATGATAACGTACATGGAATTTAGTCATAGTATAGAATAAAAATAAGGTAAAATAATGAGGAAACGAATTGAAAATAGTAATCAGAGGTTGGAAACTTATTTTCTAGTCTCCTAGACAAGCTAGCCATGAATGATACCAAAGAGGATTAAGGCTGTGCAATAGGGTTTTGGTCATATTTTTTTTTCAAAGTCTCTTCGACTGGAGATTATTAGGCTACTGAAATATAGTCTTTTGCAATAAATAAAAAAAAATTTCATCAATTATTTTCTGAGATATGAGCACTTGAAGTTAATTTTTGGAGGCAACCAGTATCATGAACGGTTGTGAATAGAAAAGTGTAATTTTCAGGATCAATGGAACAAAGTATTGTTTTTGTAATGAGGTATTTAATTTTTCAAAATTTCCATTTAAAAAAAAAATCATTTTTTTGAAACCTTAATTACAGAAAAACTAGATTTCCGATTGAAATACAAAATATGTCATTGAAATCTCTGATATCCCTTCTAGTAATAGAAAGATTATTGTAAATCCAAATTAAATCGTTGGGTAGCTAAGTTGCCCCAAAGTTTTCTTGGATTCTCTTCAGTTTTACAGAGTCAACTTCCTCATGCAAATGTGCAAGCACGTTCACTCACACATATGCAAGGACTTGCTATGTTGCCGGTTTGAACCATATTCGTTCATTACTCGCCCTTATCAATGCTCCCTCACGCGCAACACCAGCACTCGCTCTGTCTGCCGGATGTATTTTGTTTACAGTCTTGAATAATTATTATGCGATCGAAAATAATTGCTTTGAATGACATGTCTCCAGTAGCACTCTCACATTCCTTTCCGCTCTCTCACTCTCTTTCACCCTCATTCTTTTTCTCTCACATAAATATGCCAAATTGTTTTGGAAGGAAGGAAACGAATTATTATTTTTGCGATTGTTCCATATATTGTACCTTACTCTTTTGATTACATTATAGTTTATTGGATAATTTACATAGTGAATGGGATTGTATTGTAGGACTACTATGATAGATAATATATAAAGAGGCTTCCAATGAAAACTGTAGTAGAACTGTAATTGAAGAAGTTGCTCTACAAACAGAAATTTACTACAAATTATGAGATGAAATACTAAAAAAATATGTATAAATATTACAATCGAGTATATTATTATACTCAATATTATAATTGTGTTATACCCTATTATTTAACACAAAAATTAGGCAATGAATAATTATTCAATAATAAAAATAAAAATTCAATAATTAGGATGAAGCCCACATAGGTCTGAGACCTGTGAGTGGGTAATGAATTGGATGATGGTGATTGATGAGTTGGACCTACAGTTTTAAGTGGGTTCCGAGCAAACGGGAAATGATTTTTACAGCAGAGAACCAAGTCTTTTTTGCTGGCCAATCCAATCGGTCACCCTTACATAGAGCGCCCAGCAATACCTGATTTTTGAAAATTGATTGTGAATGAACAATTGAACGGATATATTGATATACATCAATCGAAGTAGAATTCCGTATTCTTCAATTTCAACTTTTGCAAACTTAGAATACCTAGAGTGGATTAAAAAAACTTCCAGCTTTGTACCAATTTTTGTCCATCAAAAGAGTAAACAAAATTTGAGTGGGCTCTTGTGTCAAACAAAGGAAACAAATTTTTCTTCATAGGAAATTCTTGCGATTGTTCCATATACTGCATAAAATATGATTACATTATTGGAGAGCTTACATTGTGAATGGAATTATATTATAATACTTTTTTTGACAGATAACAAAGATACTTTCAATAAAAACTGTAATTGAAAAAGGTGCTTTACAAACAGAAATTTACTACAAATTATGAGATGAAAAACTTAAAAAAATAAAAATTATTTAAATATTACAATTAAGTTCATTATTTAACACAAAAATTAGGCAATAAATAAAAAAGCATTCAATGGTATCGTCTTTGCTAGTACGCTGTGATTATCTTACAACTCATCAATCAACTTATCCTAGCATTACATACCTTTACAATTTTACTCTTAATATAAACACTTATTTTGGTTGGCTAAAAAATCATAAAAACCTAAGAAAAGCATGTATACATTGAGTGTCGAAAGCTACAGAATAATAACGTTATACTTACAACACAATTAAATTTAATAGGCAAAAAATAATAAATTTTCAAAATAAATCGGTTAACAAAAAATTGGCTATATAGTCAGCTAATTTTAACTGATTAATGAGCGAATAGTTTTTTTGTATTAAGAGCGTGAAGCGCGACTTTATCGCTCGAGCCAAAACATTGGCGATAAACTATTGCGAGAGCGATAAAGAAGCTTCACGCGCGAATTGCATACAATATTTCTCCTAAAACTGCAGTTCTGGATTCCAATACAATAAAAGCTTGTAGTTTGTAACATCACAGACCATGCGCGGATTTGGTTAGCGTTCGCCATTGTTGAGGTTATGTGAATTTCATGGATTCCGTGATCCACCAGAAGGCATCAAAATCAAAATAGAAGCGTAAAGAAAACAGCTGGTATTTCGTCATGGAAAACATCACAGATTCCAACTAATGCTTTGCTTTGCCAATATCAACACAAGAAAAAACTCCTTACATTAATGTCATAAAACAAAAATTAGTTTTATTATTGTAGAATTCTGTGCAATATTAGGTTAAAAATAAATCACGGCACAAAACAATGTACAAACTACTCATGCCACCCGAAGTGAACAGAGGTCTCAAACTGACCAGGCTATCTAGCCGTCAGACATATCAGATTATTTTTGTGAATGAAAGCTCAGGTATTAGAATATCTGTGGCTCAGGCTTGGAAACTATATTTGCTTTACTAGATTATGAGTAGTAGAACGACTCTGCCTCCCTCCCAAGAAGGCCTAGTCAGACCAGGCGAAGAGGGGAGTAGACGTGAGCCGAGAGATCTGGCAACGTTTTAGGGGTATGGAATGCTAGTTACAAACTAATCCACCAGAGTGATTCAAAACCGGACTAAACTCGATTCGACTCGATTGTAGACTCGTTTGTTTGTTGCCTTGAGTCGGGACTCGAGACTTGATCAGAGTCATGGTAGCTGGCGCACAGCCTTAAAAGTGAAAGGAGAAGTGAATTGTTTTTGATGACACTATTTTATGATCATGTTTTTTTGGTTAAATAATGAAACAAGTGGAACTCAATGAATAACCAGTTGTAAAGGAGCGAAAATTTAAAAATACTATTTATGGACTGCTAATTGAACAGAAAAGTTGATTTACTGACCTATTGTAATCCAATAATAATTGGAGAGAGGGCGATGACCAGGCGTAGATTTAAAACAGTACAAGTCGCGGACCACATTCGCTACTGTGCATGTGCATCGGTATAAAAACGTCGACCAACTATTACGAACAAATAATGGCTCTCTACTGTTGAAGTCCTCAATCAAGAGCGAAATACTCACACACGCGCATCAAATACACCACAAACACACACAGACTCACATTATGGTGATAGAAAGAATGAGAGAGAGAGAGAGAGAGTGAGAGAGAGAGAGAAAGAGAGCGTGAGTGAAAGAGATAGAATGAGTGAGAGTTTTGTTAGTGGGAGGAGGACCACTTGAATGAAATATTAATTGTCAGTCATGGTCAAACATACTAATTTATAAGAGTGGCGCGTTCTAAAGAGTTGTTTACTTAGTGAAAGTGACACGGAAAGGGTAAAATGTACTGTTTTTCGTCTGACAACTGGAAAACCCGTAGCGAGTTTTCCAACATAAAGAAATGAATTTGTAAAATAGGATTCTTAGAGCTATTGAGGAGAAAACTATAGACTACTGTAGCCTTTTATTGGAATAAATATTGTAACTGTTTTTCGTCTGACAACTGGAAAACCCGCAACGAGTTTTCCAATATAGAGAAATGAATTTGTAAAATAGAATTTTAGAGTTATTGAGGAGAAAACTATAGACTATTGCAGCCTATTATTGGAATAAATATTGTAACTTTTTTCGTCTGACAACTGGAAAACCCGTAACGAGTTTTCCAATATAGAGAAATGAATTTGTGAAATAGAATTCTTTAGATTTATTGAAGAGAAAACTGTAGACTATTGTAGCCTATTATTGGAGTAAATATTGTAACTGTTAACTGAAAACTGGAAAACCCGTAACGAGTTTTCCAATATAGAGAAATGAATTTGTGAAATAGAATTCTTTAGATTTATTGAAGAGAAAACTGTAGACTATTGTAGCCTATTATTGGAGTAAATATTGTAACTGTTAACTGAAAACTGGAAAACCCGTGACAAGTTTCCCAACATAGAGAAATGAATTTGTAAAATAGAATTTTTAGAGTTATTGAGGAGAAAACTGTAGACTACTGTAGCTTATTATTGGAGTAAATATTGTAACTTTTTTCGTCTGACAACTGGAAAACCCGCAACGAGTTTTCCAATATAGAGAAATGAATTTGTAAAATAGAATTATTAGAGTTATTGAAGAGAAAACTGTAGACTACTGTAGCCTACTTCCTATTATTGAAATTATGGATGGAACTTCAAATTTTTATGATTTGGGACAATTTTAGAGAATCAACTTTGGTTCGATGGAAAAAATATGACATCAATCTGATGATTAATTTACAATTTTCTAGAATAAAATATTAATATTGAGGAAAACTGTAATGTTTATGTAAGGAAAAATCAACAATTTGTGATTAGCGTCGACATCACGAAGAGCTTCCAAAAAAAAATCATTTTTTTTGAATATGCAATAAAAATTCCAACATATTGGTAGATAATTATTTAGAATTCATGATAAAATTAAAGTAATATTTAAAAAAAATTTTAAATAACATTTGCCTTCTACGAGGCAATGCAGGTGTGAGCCAACAGGGTTTCCATTTGATTTGTCATTTGAAATTTATAATACATTTCAAGAGATAAAACCTGGAAAAGTTTTATCATTCATTTCAGATATAACACATTATTGCCAAGCTTCAAAGTATGATTTTTAAAAAAACTTAATTTAACGGCATTGAAACCATTTCAGCCTTCGAATAAAAAGTCACCAAAAAAGAGCAAAATTAATCTCACATGACATTCATTTTCCTAGCACATTATTATCCATTGAACGTACCGTGCTGTTCAATGACCTACCATGTCGAGAATTTGAAGAACACTCGACAAAAATGGTAACATAAACATGGAAGTAGAATTAAAAACAATATTTTTGAGTTGTGATGTGAATTCTTTAAATTTCCTGTACTGTTTGTTTAAATTTCTTCTCAATACCGTACATATACAGTTATACACAAAACTATTCTAGCCGATTTTGGACTAGTCGGTTTTATTCAAAACTTTAAATTTTTTAAACTGTCTAAAATACAACCTAAAGCTCACAACTCTCTATACTGCGAGGAATCTTCCTTTTACCTATATCCTATTTGGCCTATTTCTCATCGATTTGTTCGTACTTAGTCGTCACAGCAATTGAACCTTAATTATATTATCACAACAATTCGACCTGCATGCTATTTTAAAGCAATGCATGAATAGTTACAGTATATTCCATTCGATTTTTTTAAATCCTTCTAGGGCTATGTGTAACCAACTCAAGTTAATGATTGGTATGTTGCAGGGAATCAAACTCAAATATCGAGCGATTAGATGCATAATTTTGAATAAATATAATCTAAATGAAAATCGCTAATCTTCTTGGTGTTCATGATGATATTGTGGTAGATATCCGTAATATCTTTTTGACTATAGTATCGTCTAAAGTTCGACTGTTACATCATTATCGATCTCATTAATCTAAAATATAAATAAAGAATAACCGGATATTATAACCTTCTTAGACAAATACTATTGGTTTATAGGACAGAAGCCTCTCATAGGTTGTACTCCACGATGAAGGTCTGTCATTGGCCGACACTAGACACGCCCCCTAGTAACAAAAATGGCCTACCAATACGAAGCAAGTATGGTAAAAACGTTGTAAACAAGTGACCAGATGATCAAGCACACATAAAAACATGAATAAACTCGAAAAATATTGAAGATCAAAAGCTCAATCAAGGTGAAGAAGCTGCTAGTATAATAGAAAAATGTCTAGTTAACCTATTAAGAAATAAAATATACTTTCTTAGTAATGGCGAAGGTGATATTGTGGAAGGTATCCATAATGAAACCAAGTTAGTTGTATTGAATTGGTTAGAATAAATTTGGTCATGTAAATTAGTTATGGAATCGTTTTTTACCAACTTAGTTCCAGCCTATTTTTAAAAAGCAATTCATATGTGTATTTCTCAGTTGACCTTGATTGCATTTCAGTGAGTTTTTAGTTTTTTAATTTTTAATTTTAATTTGATTAAATTCTAGCCTTATTACAAATTTTTTGTTACTTTCTTGATGTTCACATTGTTTAGTTATTGATTTGACTCGTATTTTTGCTTGTTACTCCTCCCACCAGGGGGCGTGACTTGACAACCAATCACAACGTCCGATTAAGGTCAGCCTCTTTCCCTCTTAGCCAATAGTATCATTTCATGTATAGTATATATAAGGCTTCACTGTACTTCAGTTTTTCAGTTTGATTGAGATTGATAATGGTGTAACAACCGAAACTAGTTTCTCGAAGTTTTAATAAATGTGGTTGTGACAATTTCGTCTTATTTTTCATTAATAAAATATACATCTACTTAGTCCTGTCGTAGCTAAAACTGTACAGGATTCTTTACAGTGTACAGTTTCGGCCAATTTCAGACTTCCATAGAGGAGTTTATAAGAGGTTTATTACAGCCTATTAACCAACAGTATGCCAAGCTGCTAAGCTGTCGGTCTCGGCTGCCTGAAAACAGTCGTTGAGCCACGTCAGAGGCCCTGAATTTGTTTAGTTGCGACCTGACACCAGACCTGAGCTGTCCAGGTCACACAAACCCCATCAGTATTTGTCCAAGACTGTTATATATTCGGCGACTCTGTATTTTAGTTTTTAGTTTATCCTTTATCGAGATTGATAATGAACTAACGGTTGAAAATATAGTCTCTCGTGTTTTAACAATAAATTAAAGTAGATTGGACAACATCAGTCTTATTAATTATGAAAATAGATTACCTCTAGTTGGAGCTTAATTATCGTACAACACAATACATGATATGAATTCAAATTTTAACCATTTCCCTTGTGGAGAAATATTTCCTCATATCTCCTCTATACATACTGTAGGTCCAACTGATCAATCATATTGTACAAATTCTCCTTTATAAGCATTCATTGAATAAAATTAAACCCAAATATTAGTCAATAGTTTGCATTTTAATTTGAAATAACTTGAAATCAATGACTTCTAGTTGGAGTTTATACATTTTACAACACAATACATGAAAAATGAAACAAATTTTAATTATTAGCATTATTTCCCATTATTCCAACTCCCTATTGTAGTGGAACAATTCCTGAACTCTCCTTCTTTTGGAAAGTATTCAAAAATCATTTATTTTGAAAAAAGCAGACAATAATTTGAGTTTTAGCCAGTTTCATTGTACTGTTTTCAACAAGCACTTAGTTGAAAAACGCAAGCTGCTAAGATGGGCGGAAGTAGGTCTACATGAAATTTGCATAAGCTCTAAAAAGTATATTGTTCCTTCAATTCATTAGCTAAGCGAGAATTCACACGCATTTTTTCAGCATGTACAATACAGGTAAATTACAATTGTTATTTTTTTCAAAAATAACTCAGTCTATTCAACTTGAAATTCTCTTTTAATGCTCCATACACTCCCACACATATTTTTTTCTTATTTCGCAACACTATGCTGAATAACATAGCTATGATGTAAAATGAAGAAAAATGCCATTGAAATCAAGCTTTTTTTTTTTTTTTTTTTGAGGATGAAGCCTACATAGGTCTGAGACCTGTGCGTAGGTAATGAGTTGGATGATGGTGATTGATGAGTTGGACCTACAGTTTTAGGTGGGTTCCGAACCACCGGGAAGTGATTTTACAGCAGAGAACAGTGTCTTTTTTGCTGGCCAATCTAATCGGTCACCGTTACGAACAGGACCTACGAGAACGCAGCTTATCTCTCTGATTGAACAGATACCTGCTTACTTTTGAATAGGCTATATAATTGTTTTTGTTTTGTCTATACAATTCGCCATAATTTCTATAACAACAAAAACAGAAGAGAACAACATTTGTAATATCTTAGAATTTTATTTTTTATGTTCGCAGTTTTTGGCCTGCAATCTGATTTTGAGTTGTTCTAAAAATTAATTTTTCTAAAATTAAATCTCGAGTCAGTCTGAGCTCCCGTATTCACAAACGTACCTTGGAGCTTCCTCAAGTGCTTCTTTTCAAGTCCTCTTTGAGTAAAGAAAGCCTCAAGGTTGATTAATGAATATGGAATTTACTTTTCCCACCATGAACACACATTTAAAGTTTCTAAAAACTGGTGTACCTCTTCGCAGATCTGATTGAGCGAAATCTTTTTAGTAATTCGCATGCAATCTCAAGCTTTGAACGTGCTTTAAATTCCTTGATAGGATTTCTTGTTACGTATAATTTGAATGTCTTCTTTATCTCCTGGAAGGAAACAGCTGGGGTTTTCCTAATCTCTCGTGAACACGGAACCGATCATGCAACCTTGACCGTGAGAGCCAACAGTGCTGTCACGAGTGAAACACATTAGAACTTTTAGAAAACTATCATTTAGGAGTTTCTTTGAAATTTGCTATCAACTTGAACATTTAAAATAATCATGATTCTCCTATTGATTCGATTGCCAAATCGTTCTTGTTCAAATAGTTGGCCACGATACTAATATTGTCTAAAGAACAAAAGCTTAGAGCAGATCCACCAATCTAGATTTTTCCCAAGAACAAAATAATGAAGTTGCACTCAGAAAAAAACTTTTTTCTTCAATTATTTGTGAAATATGGGGGTTCAAAGTTGAAAATTTTCGGTTTTTAGGGGCAATTGAACTCACCTATGAGTGATTTTATACTTTTGTTAAATTCTCCATAACTGAAAGACACTTTTAGGAATGAAATAGAATATTTTTTATTTCAATCTAAGACAGTTTTATCAAAATAAGTTTTTGAAAAATTGACATTTTTTACAGATTCAAAAAAACATATTTTTGAAATAACTAATTGCTTGATTGAAGTAGAAAATATGCCATTCTATTCGTTGAGGTGTCTTAAAGTTACAAGGAATTTATCAAAAAATTTTAATCAATCATAGGTGGGATCAATTGTCCCCAAAAACAGAAAAATTTCCAATTTGAACCCCCATATTTCACAAAATAATTGATGAAAAAAAACCCAGTAATAGATAACATTTAAAAGCCCTAATAAACTTAATACAATAAACTTCCAAAACAAATTATGAGCAAAACCCCTGCGCACAGCCAGGTTTTAGGCTAGTCCACAATAATATAATAGTCCATAATAATTTAGGAAAACCTTTGGGAAGCGCAACTGCCGCATGTTTCTTTTGTAGTTTCCAAAAGAAAAAACTATTTTATAATTTAATTTAATTGGCTATTAATTCAGATGAACTAATCAGTTTTTGTGCTTCAGTAATCACTATTTTTCTATTGTGCTATTAATTACGTATTAATTCGAAAATTATATTTTTATTATTTGATTGTAATTGTTAAATTGATTGCTATTTGTGACAGGTAACGAAATGTAATAGGAAAATTTCTAAATAATACATAATTCTATTGTACATGTATTGCATAATATGTTAATTTGAAGGTCAGCTGCATTTTTTATTCTCAGTTTCGTCAGTTCAAAGGCTTTATCAGGTTGTAAATCTACAAAGTCAAGTCCCAGTCGCTATATAATTTAAATAATAGGTAGCGAATTAGGGTCCATGTTCACGGGAAAATTGTTGTCATTACGTCATTACTGGCAAGTCAATCTCTAGTCACCCAAATTGATAAGAAAAATTATGTCTTGTTCTGGAATTTCTATAATTTGTTTACCTAGGAATGTTTTGTTTGTTTGAACGGGTGTTTTGTCAACACAAATTTTCTTCTTTATGTCAATTTCACATAAAAAGCGACCTTAACAAAATAAATAATACATACTTCCAAACAAAGTAGCAAAACAAATTTTTCTTAAATATTAATTTGCACTTAAACAAAAAGGGTAATTACTCTTTCCACAATTTTGTTTTGCCAATTTGATAAATGAAACTGAGTTTTTGTGGAATCTGAGTAGCTGTAAGAGCTTTTATTTTTATAGATTTCATAATTTAATAATTAATAGCTTTGTTTTAGCATTAATATATGTTTTAATAGCTTTGTTTTGAAAGCTGCTATCAATGATAAAATTTCAAAAAATTGTTAAAATTTAATGTTTGCGATTAATTCTTGGTCTTCTAAATAGAAGCCAACGAGAACAACATGAAGTCTATTAAAATAATCATGTTCTTGAATATTTAACAAGATGTTGATAATTGATTGGATTTCCAGTCACTTGGAAAAGTGCCTGCTAATGTTGTAAAATGTTATAGTAGTATCGTTTGAACAAGACTTGTTACGATGTTTTAAAAGTAGAAGGAGCGAGGTAGCCTACAATATATACACATTTAGAATTCCAGTCATGTATCTGAAATCCATTACAACGAAGATAACTAGTATTACATATCAGGATAAATTTTCAGCTCGGTTGATTCTAGTAGGTAAGAACATGAATTGGGAAGTTTTAGTATGACAAGATCTACGGGAAGGGTGGTAATGTTTAAATCATTATTATTTTATTTATTTCATAATAAACATGGAAGCAGGCCCGTGCTGGTTATGACGAAAGGGCGGGGGACAGAGGTGGCGAGGGCGCCAGCCATTTCGTCAGTCAAGCACCGCGCACAGTTCACAAAAAAACAACTTGAAAAACCCTGAATTTGTAGATTAGGCCTACTACCCGTTTTTCGGCTAATATCATCATAAGACGTTCTAGAACAAAAATTTTAGAACTCAAAACACAATTTTCGTTTTTAAACCTTTTGATTCACAGTGAATAACGTATCTGGATTTTCCTTTTACCATACGGAGAGTGGAATATGTAAAGTAAATATGGGCATTGATTGACATTTTACTATTTATTTATGTTTAAATCAAACAAAGACCTCCAAAAAACATCAACACATGGCGATATTTTAGTGTTGTGTGTAAAATTAGTTTCTGTACTTCTAACTTATAGACCTACTATATTTTTCAATTATTTAAAAGCTAAATAAATTTCCGATACTTATTCAAATTATTTTAAAATGTAGAACATTAACATTTTTAGCTCTGTTATAAATCAAAGAACATAAAAGAAAAACTGTTGGCACTATGAAAATATTTAGAAAAATCTCAAATAATAATACAATTATAAAACTTCGCTACAATCCACAATCATGAAACCTGAATTGAACTCAATAATCTAATTATTTAGACGATCAAAAGACTTCGCATTTCAGAATTTGATTCACATAGTTTATCAATAACCAAACTTGAGTCAATGTTAATCAATACGTCTCTCTCCGTGTTCATCAGGACAAATGCTTCTAAATTGTCATCAGTCATTGTTGCTCTCAATTTGGTCTTTATTAACTTTAACTTCGAAAAAGCTCGTTCGCAGGTAACCTGTGCTAGTTGAATCGTTAGTAAATATTTGTACACTTAGTCAGTTCCGTATATTGAAGAGAGTGCATGTTATAATCCACTATCACTTCGGGAGTTACTATACTAATTCACTATACGGGAGTTACTCCCATTATTTGCTTCCTTAACACAAATTACGAGTATTGTACGGGTATAAAAAGACATTGATTTTTTTTTTTTTTTTTTGAGGATGAAGCCCACATAGGTCTGAGACCTGTGCGTGGGTAATGAGTTGGATGATGGTGATTGATGAGTTGGACCTACAGTTTTAGGTGGGTTCCGAAGATTGGTTTAAGATGTGCATGACTATAACCAGAGACGTAGCAAATAAGGGTTCGAAACAAACGGTCAATTAGAATTAGCAATTAAACGGTTATAGCAAATTAGAATTTTACATACGATATTAGCAGAATCATATACATAATATGCATTTTTCACACCTTCAAACAATAGTAGACAATATGCTCAACTATATCACGTCATCACCTAATGTTTTTAAACTTAAACCATATAAACCATAAATGTTTTTAAACTTCTATAGTTTTAATAAGTAAATTCGTATGGCTTTTCGTGGTGGGGAGACCCTTACGGGTAGTTCCACCTCACCGCTTTTTTTTAACGACTGCTTTTTTTTATATGCAACCGGGACCGACGGCTTAACGTGTCCTCCGAAACACTGTTTTAATAATTTAAAAAAACATAGTTTTAATAATTCTTACAAATTATTATTCGCGCCATTTTTATTTTAATATTATTATATTATACGTGATTTTTAATAGTAAAAAATCCAATTCTTGACTACTCATCACCTTTTTAATTCATTTAGTAAGAAAAAATAGCACAGCCTAAAAATGTTGTTACAAGCATCATGTAGTGAAATCCAACTATGGAAATAAAAAGTATTCTACAATGATTTCCTAATATTTATTGGAAGTATTACTAATTAATAATTACGGAATTTATTGGTCTTCTCACTTTAATAGTCTCGGTGAAATAATATTATGTTTTTAGACAGCATAATGTAAAATCTAGAAAGGTTAACCTGCCCCACGTTTGAAACATTTTTCAATTAAAATCCAATCTCGTCGAACAAGTCAAGTAAAGAATCATAATCCACCTCAAAACATCTTATTTTTCACGGAAATCAATTTACTGCCTCGCCCTTAAAGTGAGATGGAATACAGTTTTGTGACTACCAATCGAACAGAAATTAATCAAAGACGGAGAGGGGTCAAGCGAGGTCAATGTAAAATATTGTTCCTCTTGTTAACTGGAGTGGAAAGCTAACCTTGGAGGCTTTTTAAAAAGTATTCAACGAATTAATAATTATTCGAACATGACAAAATGTATCCATTTTTCCAACAACCGTGACGAACCAACTATCGTCACTGATTAGAAAAATTATTGTTCAGATTATTAGATGTGGCAATACTCATTGGAGGATCGAAGTCGAAGGTATATTAGAACGAGATCTATTGGAACTGATCACAAGGATAATGATGACTGGTTGAAATAATAATTTAAATAATGTTTTTCTTTACTCTACTCATTCGAATAATTATTAGGTACGAAGTAATTTTTTGTACCAAGTATAATTAAAGTGATCTAAGGGTTGTGTGAAAAATAGGACTAGAATCTCAACTCCGTTTTATTAAGAAGGTTTTATTAAGAAACTCCTTTTATTATTTAATTAATCTAAGGGTTGAGTGAAGAGAGGACTAGAGTCTTAATTCCGCCATAATCTTTCATTTTTAGTCTGTGTTAACCTCAATGTTTTTGGACAATGTAACAAATTCAAAATTTGAAGGAAGCAGTTTTGGACTTGAGTCTGTTGCACCTTCACATTCGTTGTAAATTTGTCACAATAAATAAATAAAGGCGGATAAAGGTAATTAACCAACCAAGTAGACTATCTGAAAGTTCTCAAGTACCTGACTGGCTCATTTATAACTTGAAAAGCAAATTTTCTAAAAATATTTTTCGAATTTATTGAAATTTGTACCTCGGATTCATTAAATGAAAACTGTTTTTTTGTGTAAGTGAAGGTGAGAAGTCAATTCACAATTATTGTATTTATGCGAAAAAAATGTGATATTTTCTACAAATTGACTAGCTAATTTCATGAGCATATAATTACTTAGAATAGCTCAACACTTTCAAAATAACTTGCTAGAAATTACAGCTTAGTTACACCAACCTTCATTATTATCTTATCTTTCAATGTGTTGAAGTTTTTAACTACTCCTACGCGGTGCCTAAATTCTCTAGGTTTCATTTGACAAAGCAATAAATTTAAGCTACTAGTTTTCAGTCTTATGTTGGTGAAAATCGAAAACTTAATTTTCTAGTATAATTTGTGAAAAGAGAAGATAAGCTATTTAGCTTGAGAATAATATCAGCTAATTCTAGAATTCACAAGTCTTAACTAGCGAAAGCTTTTGTCCATATTCTTTCTTTGTTCATTTTGTATGGGTTTATTATTAGGATTATTATTATTGTGATTATTATTGGGTAGGCCTGTAATGGCTTTCGATTGATATGTTTCACCTTTAGAATAATTTATGAATAGAATTATTATTATAAACTTAAAAAACACTTTTAAATGGAAATTGACTCACGTTATGGCGTGACGGCCGTTTCGCTCTGTTGTCTAGTGTTTTTTAAGTTTATAATACATATTAGTGGAAACAAGATGGATCTTCAACATCAGAATTATTATTATTATTATTTTTCGTAAAGCTCCCAAGGTGGAAGACGCTAAGTAACTCAGGTTCATTTTCTAGACTTGTCCTTTTTGTTTGCTCACCAGTTTTTCATTATTATTATTATTATTAATTAATAATAAATTATTATTATTACTATTATTTGATCAATCACAAATCATCTGCAAACAGGTTTCTATAAAACTTGCAATTTCCACATTTTGTTATCTAAAAACAGACCCATAATTTTTATTATCATTCATAAATCCATTGAATAAAATGTAATATGAAAATGCAATGCTTTTCTCAAGGAATGAAGAGAGACTGACAAAATTTTCAGGCTAATTGATTGGATTTATTTTTGCTTATGACTGGGGGTTGATGAGTGAAATTCATACTCAAGAATAACTAAATAAATCAATAAATTAAATAATATTATTAAAAAGTATGCAGGATGCAGAATCACGATTGCCCGAATAATTTATTATATTGTCCATGTACCATAAAATGAAAATACCAGGCATTAGGCATGTACAGTATGTAACTCACGACCAGGATTGCTACTTCCAGCACCTTTAAAACAAATGTGTACTCAAAAAGCTTATTAACATTTTTCAGAAAAAACACTGTTGGATAATTTCAACACATTGTTTTAAAAATTCTTTTTTGAATAGAGAAACAATTATTTCAAACTCTCAATTTGTAAGTAAGTTCAAGGCATAGATTAATCACTCCAACAAAGAAAATGAACCCTATTATGTTGGCAAGTGCTTGAAAATTGTTTCAACTGAAAGAAGGAATAATATTTCATGTCCAATCATCTCGTATTTGTGAAGAAAAGTTGATGCATTTCTATTCATGCTTCATGGTATTCGTTAAACGCGTCACTAACAGGTCTGACATTACAGTTTAATTATTCTCTTCAACTATTGATAAGAGTAGAAGATAAATGTTAGCTTGTTCGACTATATTGTTATCTTGTTCTATTGTACCTATATTGACTGTTAGTATTGGTACCTATTACTCTGCATTGTTTTGCATAGCATAAAATGCCCGTCATTATATAGAAAATTAATTGATCGAATTTTTTTCCGTATTCAATCACTCTATGTCTAGTTTGGGAAGAGGATGGGATGGCTATCAATATTTTAAAGAAGTGATTGTTATTGTATGTTAATGGAGAGAACGATTGAACGATAAAGATCCGTGACCGTGACATTGCACTTGTGATGAAGGGGATTCGTAGCTTTTGTGACCTTGAAGTGTGAAAGAGCTGAATGTCGTTGCATGAAGTACGAACTAGCTCGGTGTCTTTTTGCACTCACTAGTAGGGGCTCAAATCGATATTCTCTCTCTATACTAGCACGCTTCTAGTACAACCCCCAGTTTGAACGTAGTCACCTATTTTCATTGTGATAGATCTTTTGTTTGGTATAGGAATGTAGTTCAGTGGACCATGTTATCACAATTTTCTATAATAGTAAGTCAACTGCTGTTCCAAATACAAGAAAACACACATTTACTTCATTGTATTATACAGAAGTACACATCACACATGGTATTTAATAGTTTCAAGCACACATTTATTTCAGTATTTTCATTTTTCGACTGACATGCAGAACTATTTTAAATTGATAAGAAGCTGATTTTTTCTTTCATGAGGCAGAACATTTTTTTTCGGGCTGGAGCCCATCATCGTCAATGCCTGACAAATCACAGCAATAAATATTAAGTTTCATTACATAAAATTTGTGAATGAAAGTTTGTAAAAGGACAGTACTCCTTTTTAATCTTTGCAACTTTTTCACTTTGCACTTTGCACAATCTTTGCACTTTTTCATTGTGCAATGGTAGTCTATTAGAGACATGTTTTCCACGAAACCGGTGAAAAAGAGTTTTTGAAAATTATAGAAGATTATACCGTATCTGTAAAGTATCTATAAATAACTAAGTACTATTCCTAGGATAGAAGGCTATTTCTCTACCATATTTTATATTAGGAATAAATACATTTTTTATGAAAAAAATAAATATTTTTCCAGTTGAAATTGTTTTTATAAGCAGAAAGCACTCGGGCGTTCGTCAAGCGTCATGTATAAATTGCAGTCATTGAATGAGTGTCGTCGACTGTGCTGGCTCAGCCTACACAACCAGTGGCAGATTTAACAGTAGGGGCCGCAGGCCCAGGGGGACCACGCGGTCAGACGAACTAAATTTAAAAAATAAAGCATTCACAGTAAATATCACTATAAACATCAGGTAGTCGTAATATTTGGCTTAATTAATTAATGATTAATTAATAATATTATTAAATGATTTTTGATTGGAGGAAAGTAGGGTGTGGGAGAGGGTAATGCACAGTGGATCCCATTGGAAGATTTTTGGATATTCCTATTATAATATGTAGCCTTCTGGAACAAAAGGAAGTGATAGCCGCGAGCCGTAGCAGGTATCTGTTCAATCAGATAGATAAGCTGCGTTCTCGTAGGTCCTGTTTGTAACGGTGACCGATTAGATTGGCCAGCAAAAAAGACACTGTTCTCTGCTGAAAATCACTTCCCGGTGGTTCGGAACCCACCTAAAACTGTAGGTCCAACTCATCAATCACCATCATCCATTTCATTACCCACGCACAGGTCTCAGACCTATGTGGGCTTCATCCTCAAAAAAAAAAAAAAATTCCGACATCCTATGCTTGACACTTGACAGTCCACTCTCATCACCTGGCTGCACCGATGCATTGGTGATGGTGTATAGGCACCTGAAGATTGTATCCTCTGGGATACTTCCTGTGTCAGGTCTCTATGTGGCTGATGCACAATGTGGGTTAAAATGAATGGATTTTTAGCCATAAGTCTAAATTACTTTAGGCCCTAAATACTATTCCAGAGGGATGTTCATTTGTAACTCACTTCGAAATTTGTAGCAATTATCCCAAAAACTCAATAAGAATATGAATTATTATTACTATTATCATTGTCATTATAAAATTTAGTGGAATGGTTCACATCAGACCAATCCGGCAGATAAGTAGTGAACATCAGCTAGCCACAGCCAATGACCCCAATCTGGAAAATGGGAATCCTATTTTCGTTCTATAAATCTATTCACAGAAAAGTTTTGAGAAGTGAATGACCAGCCATATCGGGTTCTACCTGGCTATCAATCATGGGGTATCCAAAATATATATTTATTATATTGATCTATTTATGAAGATTATAAGATCTAGATTTAGTCTATCTATGTAGCTCCGTGCATTCATGCACACCATCTCTCTCACTCTATTCATCTCTCTCACACACTAACAAGACAATGACGCAACAGTAGAAATTCAATCTCCAGTACCGATAAGCAATCCCATAAGTTATTTTGGTGGCATAGTATCGTGAACCTGATATGAATGAATTGAACTTACATGATTGAACATATTAACTTACATGAGGGATTTATTTCCAAAGTGGAAGTATAGTCCCACGAACTCGGCGTAATGTGAACCTTGCCGGTTCATCGGGAATGAGAAGAATAAGAATAAAAGGATCTTTCCTTTTTTCTTTCATTTCTCATAACTTAATTCTAAATCTACAGCCTTATAGCTCCACCTAATTGTGTACAAGAATAACTTTTTTCCTCGAAAAATTGGTACGGGAAATTTTGTTTGAAGGAAATCACAAAATAGAGGCTGCTGGGAAATCCGGACTCCTAGTTTATCAGATGGTCAGTATTTTAAGACTCTACTGTATGAAAATAATATTATTTCATCATAGACTTTTTCTGGGTCTTATCTTTGATTCTTTGAAATTAAGGTTTCTGAGCCTGACAGTAGAATAAGGAATCTGACTCTTCTAAACTGCTATTCATACGGTAACAGAAAATAATATTAACTTTATATTGTAAATTGAACGACTTGCAGTCAATTTCCACGACATTGTTTTATTGACTGCAAGTCGTTAATTTACAATAAAAAGTTAATATTGACAACGCAGATCGTTATGGAACAAGACATCCAAGAAGAGAAGAATATATTTAAGATGCTTAATATATTGAAGGTGATTAATATAATTAAAGATGATTAATATATTGAATATGATTAATATATTAAAGATGATTAATATATTAAAGATGATTAATATATTAAATAAGAATGAAAGAAAGCTACAAGTGGATAGCATATTTTTATAATGGAATTTTTTTCGAAACATTGACGACAGTTGTGTTAATTTAAATCAATTTTTGATAGAAATCTGGAAAAAGAATAATATGTTTGAATAAATAATAGAAACATATGCCATAGACTTCTTTAATATCGTAGCAAAGTGCTCCAATCCTGTACTTTTTTATCACAATATTTAAAAATGATAGTTTTGATGGAAATCCAAGATTTCAATTAATTATATGAAAATACTGTGTCAGAGATTGAGAGCTCTATGGATTAGAACTCATAAAAATATAGGCTCAGTATTCTAGAATACTATTAGGCTCTTTAGATTCCTATTTAGGCTCTTTAGAATACTATTTTTTCAGAATGCTTATAAGTTGCTACACTCATAATGAAAAAGATTGAACTTTTGGCTATGATCAATCTCTCAATTTTCTGGGCTACAATGGAGCAGTTAAGAAAATGTTGACAATAATTATTGTACCGAAGAAAAATTCCATAATAATTTGTATGACGAATATAATTAATTGTAGAGGCTATATACTTCAATGTACTGCTTCCCGTTTTTGTGAGGAAGGATATCCTCTACTGATTAGATAATATTGATATGTTTCATTATTATTAACTTTTTATTGTAAATTTAACGACTTGCAGTCAATTTTTAATTGTGAATAAATCATACTTGTACTCAGTCTTGCCCCAACGTTTTCGAGTTATGGAAACTCATCTTCAAGACCAAGGCCATAAGTCGAGTGAGTACAATTATTATTTATCCACCTTTAAAAATTAACTGCAAGTCGTTAAATTTACAATAAAAAGTTAATATTAGCAACGCAGATCGTTATGGAACAAGAAGTTCAAGAATATCATTATTACTTTTTTAATATAACAGTTTACATCAGATACTTTATGAATGGTTGTGTATTGAATCTATCTTAAGACTCCTAATTTAAATGTAGATTCTTTGTCATAAAAATATCTCATTTTGGTTCTAGTTTAATCAATTATTATGAAGGCTAACTGACATGGCCATTGTTAGTTCAAATTGACTTGCGAAGGATATTAATCGTCAAATAATAAAATGTGTACTTCAAACGCATCAATCACCAAAAAATAAAAGTAATGAGTTTTTTATTGGGAAATGAAAAAGCATTGGCGTCAAACGAAGCAGGTGGATAGAAAATAATAATTATAGAAGTCGAGTACTTAGCCGGGTCACAGTAACCAACAAGGAACATCCTTATTACCCACTACGCAAGCAGGCTTTTCATTTCATCCGTAGTACTCCAAACAAGAACAAAAAATGTTCAACAGAAACGCGAGCCGTAGCAGGTATCTGTTCAATCAGAGAGATAAGCTGCGTTCTCGTAGGTCCTGTTTGTAACGGTGACCGATTAGATCGGCCAGCAAAAAAAACACTGTTCTCTGCTGTAAAATCTCTTCCCGGTGGTTTGGAACCCACCTAAAACTGTAGGTCCAACTCATCAATCACCATCATCCAACTCATTACCCACGCACAGGTCTCAGACCTATGTGGGCTTCATCCTCAAAAAAAAATTATATGTTTCGAATATCAACATAGAGCGATTAATCTAAAAGATCAAGCATTCATTGATGATTATTTGATATTTCAATTTATTGATTGATAATAAACTGATAAGTGGATTTAGTTTCTCAGGCTACACTTAGAGATGATAAATTATACTGATGGGATACTATATTTACAATAATAGGCTGCAATATAAAAAAGGGTTTGTGAGATTACGTTTCAAAGACTCCTGGCAAGGAATAACTTATAAGAAAAGTATTCAGTTCGGTAGAACTGAAATTTTCTACAGCGATATGACAATATCATGCAGTGTTGAGGCAATCAATACATTTATTTCATTTTTTATAAGAGTTTCATACATCAAAGGCTATTTTAAACCTGTGGGGTTTACTGCAGATGCCCATTTAAAATTATCATAAGAAAAAACAAAATTTTCGAAAAAATATGTTATAACAGAGATAGCTATAACATCATCATAATCCATAACTTCATTATCATTCACTCATTACCCATGCAAGAGTAATGTGTAATGCAAAATGAGTCTTAGACTCATGAGGACCAGATCAGACCAGAAAAGAGGATGATCCATAATATAAAAATTAACAATGTAATTTGTGAAATAAGATCTAGAATAAACTATTGTAGATGGTGCAAAAGATAGTACAAAAATAAGATATAGCATATAGGCACTAGAGCTAGATGAATAGAAGAAAAGTAAATTTTAGTATAGTAATAAAATAAAGTATTAAAAAGTCATTAACTAGTCCCGGACCCTGGGTAGAAAATGTAAATAGGATCCAGCCCAACTTGATACAAACGAACAGGAGATTTTAAACAGGGAGATTTTTATAAAAAATGTGGATAAGTGGAGAATTGTCTCAGAGTAAAGCCCAAAACAGCAAAGACCACGTTGGGATGAAGATAGAAAAATAACTTTTCACGAAGTATGAAAGAATACTGGGCGAACAAGAAGAATAGACCCAGGAAATAAAATAACATTACTTAGGCCTAATAAATACTTAGAAAACACTTTTAAGTGGAAATTATAACTCACGTTATTGCGTGACGGCCGTAACGGCGTTGACTGATGTACAATTTTTTTACACCATGTGTACTGTGGGTCGTCTGACGATGCTCTTGACAACAGAGTGAAACGGCCGTCACGCCATAACGTGAGTTATAATTTCCACTTAGAAGTGTTTTTAAAGTTTTTATTATATATTAGCGGAAACAAGATGGATCTTCAACATCATAGCATTACTTACTTCACTAATTATATACTTAACGTCTTCCTATTGGGAGTTCTATCGCCAATAATGATAATAATGATGATAATAGTAATAATAATAATAATAATAATAATAATAATAATAAAGAAATAATAGAATAGAGGATTAAGGAAACTTAATAATAATATAGCAATAAAACAAAATTCTCCAGAAAATATATTAATTAAATATACATAAATAATAATTATATAAAGAGGTGTCCACCTGTCATTGAGACTAGATGATTTCCCGCTCCATTAATGTGATCAATGGGTAATAAATATTGAAATTTACGTTGTATTATTGTATTTGCTGCATTGTCGTCATCGATCCGGCAAGTGCGTGTAAATGATGCAGAATTAGGTGTATAAGGTATAATATAGGGTAGGGTGATATAATAAGGCATAAACTAAGGTTGAATCAAGTTAAGATTGATTGAAATATTGTGGTACGTCACCTTTCAATTTTCCTCCTAGGTGCTGACGAAGCGCGAGCGGTAGCCATCCTGATGCAGGGTCTTGTCACACCTGTAGGGAGTTCTTCACACGATCAGGTAGTCGTCGTACATTCACTGGGAAAACGTCAACACGTAGGGAACATCACACTTTCCACACGACACGCAAGACCTCGACGTGTGTACGTCGCGACTGTCGGTTGTAGATTGTGGAGTACAGTCGAGTGCAACGTCATTACCGGCTTGAGGAACCGGGAACCGGCGCTTGGCGATCGATTTGGTTGCCATGGAAACGGGGGATCCCTTATCACACCGCTTCTCCCACTACACCCACGCCTGCATCATACATTCACCCGCGGCATGGCATTCGTGTCTAGAGCCTTCGGCAATCTTTGTGCACAAGACTCTCTTCGGACGTTGGTGGAGATTTCTTCTCTTTTCTTTTTCTCCATAAAATTTATATTATGTTGAATAATGGATACATTAATATTATTATATAATGTATGTATGTATATAGTACCATAGCCGATTCGACTGTAGAAAACAGACCTCATGTTTTAGTCCAAAGAGCGTACTACACAATACTAATATTAAAATAATACTATAAATTATAGTACTTTTACTACTTTTTTTTTAGTAGGTAGTAAGATTCAATTGAATCGGAATTTCTACTTCGCTATTTCCTTCTTCTTCTATGTTTTTCACCTCTTATTTTTCTCCTTCTTATCCTCTTTTTTCTTCTTCTGATTGAGAAATTGCACATGATGGAACAAATAATAAATATCATGCTCATAGTATTCGCGGTAATCATTCTACTTAATAATCTTTTTCCTTTTCCTCATTCCTCTTTCATCGTTGTCTTTTTATCCTTTCTCTTTCATCATCATCATCATCATCATCATCAATTATTTCCTATTTCTTCTTCTACTCCTTCTTCTACTCCTTCTCCTCCTCCTCCTCCTCCTCCTCCTCCTCACACTTCTCCATACCCTTCTCATTTAACGTTTCCTCCTCTTTCTCCTTCTCCTTCTCCTTCGCCACTCTTTTTCTTTTTTCTAGTTCATCTTCACCATCTCCTTCTCTATCTCTTTCTCCGTCTTTTACTCTTTCTCTTTCTTCTTCTCTTTTTTCTATTCCCCCATCCTCTTTCCTCCTTTTCTTTTTTATTCTCTTTTTTCTAGTACTTCTTCTCCATCTCCTCCTTCTTTATCTCTTTCTCCTTCTTCTAATCTTTCTATTTCGTCTCTTTTTTCTACTCCTCCATCTTCTTTTCCTCCTTTTTCTTCTCCGTCAACTTCTCCTGCCCCTTCCTATTCTCTTACCCCTTCTTTTTTGCTGCCTGATCGCAATGTCCAAAGAGAGTTTCGTGCACTAAGATCGCCGAAGGTTCTAGACATCAGTCGCCGGTTTTGCAGTCGCGTTCCAAGGCACGTGCTGCGCTGACGCATGCGCACCTCTTTCAAAACAAAAGCTGGCTCCCCTTTGCTATTATAAGAAAAAATCCCCCCTTTGAGAGCGTTTATGGTATGATGCCACTGCAGATAGGTCTATAATGCTACTGCAATTCTGAAGATTATGTTCGAGTCTTCGGAACTTGGGTTGTAGAATGTTTTTTCTTGCTCATGAAGCACACATGAGTCTGAGACTTGTGCTTGGGCGAATAATGGTGCTATGAATGGTGGACCACAGTATTAGATAGATTCCGAATCACGGTGTGTGATAATAGAACTGATAACGTCATTTCATCGCAGCTGGCCACCCTTCCAAGTGCAGTCCCGAGCGCCCGTGACTGACACCACGCCCTAAGAAATGTTAGCAATGATTCTACGCTATATTCATGAATATGCATGTAATAAATAAACATTTTTCTCCCAAGTTGTAATTGTTCAATAAAAGTGTTTTCTAAGTAGCTTCCTCTACTGAGAGAGCTGATTACTGTTTTATAATATTGTGCCCTCTAATAACTTAAGATGATTGAGTTCTGTATAAACAATAATATTAGCCTAACTAGCGTACTTGTAACAAATTTTTTCAAATTTATTTTCATATTTTATTATCGCATACAAATAATGTCATAAATAGTAGGATGATGAATAATACATTGACAAAAATTGCCATACAACATTGAAACAAACTATAGCCTATTACCTACATAGATGATAATTAATAATAATAGCCTAATAATAATATAGCCTACAGTATTCTGAGATACAAAATTAGGAAATATATCATTTTCATGATTATAATCATAATCAGGTATAACAAGTATAACAGGTTCAACATGCTAAAAAATAAACAATACTTTCCTATGAAAATATATTGTAGGCCTATGACAAAATTTACTATTCCGACTTGACTGGAAGCAATTACCAATAAATGTGTCAATTTTGATGTAGAGGAAAACTTACTAGCCATGAATTATAACAGATACTTCCATTTACTTTTTCTGAATAGACAATAGGCTGTTCTTCGAAAATTTAATACCGTAACTATTACAAATTGGCAAGCGGATTATTTGGCTAAACATTAAACAAAGACCTTTTGTTCCTCTTTCATGCCAACATACAAATAATCGAATCATCAGTCATTTGTAAATGAATGTAGAAAATGCAAAACCAAGTTAAGACGCGATGAAAGAGTCAATTTTATAAGTAATCTTCTAGATAGCTTGAACTGGAACTTATGAATGACAATATTTACGCTGGCCCAGTCTAGACTCTAGAGTGACTTTATAGAGACGGTACCGACAGGCCACGACATCTAGGAGCGAAAATAGAACTAACTGAAGAGGTTTTAGTTCTGCCCGCTAGGTAGCAGACACATTGGTTGAGTCGCAGATTAAAATTAATAGTTTTTCAATAAATTTCAACCTGAACTTTTCATTCAACTGAAAGTACTTGAGATTTCAATGATAATCTTTCAATGTATGATGATTATTATTATTTGTCTACATAAAAGTTCACTGTAATGCAAACTGAATGGTTGAGTTCATGAGAGTCTTACCGTTTACCGGTAAATGAAATTTTACCGAAAACTAAGGCGTCTGATTGCTCTAATAAAATTTTTGAACGCCTACAAATTTGAATAGACTTATGAGACGCCACCGGTTAGCGGTAAGACTCCCATGAATTCAACAAATCAGTCTGAATTATTACAGTAAACTTTTATAGAGACAAATAATAATTATTATAGATTAATAGATTTCATTGAAATCTCAAGGACTTTTCAGGTGAATGAAAAGTTCAACAAGGCAATGACTACTGAGAGAGATGAAATTAGTTTCAATTTACAGCATAAACTATCTTCACATCCCAGAAAGGGCGTTTGAGCTACCTTTAGCTCATTCATTTACAAGCTAACCTAAAACAAGTAAAAATACAAATTTTCCATAATTTTGAAATTTTACAGGCTATAGGTACCAACATTTTGCAAACCTAAAACTCAAGACCCATGAAAAGTGGGAAAGTGAAATAGATGTAAAATTGCAGTAGCCTATCTTATTTAATGAGAAAAAAGCATGAGTGATTATTTTCTAAGCTGCTTTTTGGGGTTCCCAATATGAGGGTAAGGCGAAAATTTTGTTGGGAAACTCTCTAAAGCGACCCGTATTGGCTACCTACAATTCATCCCTGTATTATAAATAACGTACAAAGAAGAATCGACTCGGTATCGGTATTTTCCATGGAGAAATTACACTTTCGCATTTACTCCATTACATTTTCGCATTTATTTGTGAATTGGTGCGCTATCTCCAGTGTTTGAAATAAGAATTTTAATTAATTTCTGAGTCAGAAAAATAAGAAGTTGTTCATATTTTTAATTCTCATTTTCTAATAAATATAAGAAGTTTTCCATTTTTGTTCAATCTCATTTTCTGGCCTACAACTACCGTAGTTTCATTGCAACAAGTTCCTTCTGGCTAGATACAGCTAGGAACAGAGTGACCGATTGGATTGGCCAGCAAAAAGGACTTTGTTCTTTGCTGTAAACAACTTCCCGGTGGTTTGGAACCCACATAAAACTTTAGGTCCAACTCATTAATCACCATCATCCAATTAGTTACCCACGCAAAGATCTATGTGGACTTCACTCTAAAATAAAGCTGTATAAGTAGTGAACTATTTTCACTTCGTGAGTGTTAAAAATATAGTATCATCACTGGAATAATAAATCTATGAATCTTCAAATCGATGAATAATTTTCCACAGTTTAATTTCGTTTCAATTTACGAACCTATTATCCAGATTTTCCAAAACGTTGCTACAGTCAATTCAAGGGCATTCCCGTCTCTCTTGTTTCTGGAATAATTTTCTCTCATAACTATGACAAAGACATAATTCAATAAATATAGTTAACTAGACGGATAATATTTAAATTGTGCTGTATAAATTGATTTTTGCATAGCGAAATGGAATAAGTAAGAATTGATGGTGTACGATCTGTCTTACCTAGAAACCGCCATAGTTGGTGTCGCTACAGGGGGGCCTTTAAAAAGAAAAAGTACAAAAGAACAAGGACATAATGGAAGGAATAAGAGAATGAAGGAAGATGAAACGCGGATGGATGACACCCAGGAAGAGAGGAGATGGAAGGAAGGCCGACTGAAACTCCGGATTCGTAACGCTGTCCTGAACAAATCGGACTCAACTCTTGACAAGAAGTTGGCAATTATTTCAGAACATATCGCGGTGATTCGAGAAGAAGGTCGGAAGATAAAGAAATAAGGAAGCAATAAAAAAATCGAGAACCAATAATTTGAAACTGGAGAGAAAGTTGTCCTAGCTAAACACTAAACGTTGTGACTTGATTGATAAGTAGCATGCCAAATTCACGAACTTTGATTCAATTTCTAATAAAATAAATTTCATCTATTAATTTTTTTAATAAATGAGTTGACATGCAGTTGACTACTTATGTTTCATTATTTTATTGACATTAAAACAGTGGCATTTCGTAATAATATAAAATATGACATGTAGAAACGTGGAATATGCATGGTTTAGCAGTAAATATGAAAGTTCGCCGTAGCAATAAAAATCTATCACATACACCATAAAAACAGAAAAAATGAAGTCATTGCTCATAACCTACATGCGAAAAAGGTCAGTATTTAATTGATTGTTAATAAAGGTTATAAATATGTTATTGTAAATCTGTAAATGTTTATCAGGGATTGGAGCATTAAGTAAAAAGGAGAAGGTTTGCGGCAGCTCATCAATAAAGAGGTGTTAGAAAAATCCAAAAAAGAAAACAAATGTGAAAATGCCGGCAAATACGATTCAATTCACCCAATTCGATTAAAAAATTAAATATCTGAATCACTGAGATTTTAACCTTTTATAATAAAACTTGTATAATAGATAAAATTTTGATTTATTGTCAAATTTGCGTCTGCATAAATCTAAGGAATTCATCTTGACGTACATGATTATAATACAAGAATCCGAGGAGATTATCACTTGGTGAGTCACAATAGTAGCTTATTGAAACAACAACCTAGCTATATTGGTAGGAAATTCTACAACAAGCTACCGCAGTTTTTAAAGAGTCTTGAAAATATAGAAGTATTTAAAAAACAATTGAAAAAAAATATTTAGTTGATAAAGCTTTTTATAGTGTACAAGAGTTCCTTTCACTTTTTCACATCAAAATTAAGCCTCACCTCAACTAATTGATTTCTAGTAATTATGATATCTAGTGTATAATTGTTGATCTGACTTGTCTTATACTCCTTAACTGGAGTCTCCAAGACGTAATCTACAAAAAAATCTAAAACAGCATATCATTCCCATTCTCATTTTACACCTGAAGCGACTTTTTTCAATTACAAAATAATTATTATGTGGAACAAAGGTATTAAGTTGTATAATAGTAGCAATATTTTGACTTTCTATGTACATTATTTTCATTTTTCAATATTTTCTGAACTAGCAGCAGTAGTTCAACTTCATCCTGTTATTGATTTATCATTCTATTGTAGAATTAACACCCCATTTTCTAAGTACATTCAGATCCATCAATCATTAAACCTAGGTAAAAGTTGAGTTGCTTAAATTTAGAAGTTTCAAGGTTTATTAGACTCATAGGATACCTCTTTGGTCACAATATTTTTGTGGAATGTTTTAAATATTGTTTTCTCCCTTCTTCAATTAATTGTTTGTAAACTCATCTCGCGTCGTTTTGGGTCAAGTGGGGATCATATCCCTTAACTTCGCCCACAGCAATTCTGTTTAGTGCATAAATAAAGTTATTCAAGGAAGTTTTGCAGTTATTTCAAGATAACTGTGCAAAGAACAACAAATGATGTATTGGATTCAAATTATAAGTGCAACAGCTCAATTTCATCTTGTTATCAAGTTAGGAGCTAGGAGGTACATAGAATCTTTTTTTTTTTTGAGGATAAAGCCCACATAGGTATGATACCTGTGCGTGGGTAATGAGTTGGATGATGGTGATTGATCTACCTGAGCTTGACCTACAGTTTTAGGTGGGTTCCGAACCACCGGGAAGTGATTTTACAGCAGAGAACAGTGTATTTTTTGCTGGTCAATCTAATCGGCCACCCTTACAAAGAGTGCCTAGGAGAACGCAGCTTATCTCTATCTGATTGAACAGATACCTGCTACGGCTCACGGCTATCACTTCCGTATTTATCACTTCCCTAATCTCTATTTATAAGATTCGTATAAGTACGTATAATTAATATTATAAGATAAATAATTCATCTATATAATCAACAACCCTCCTTCCTATACAATGAATGAAGAGTTTTCAAACACATTATTCGAATATCGGACCTTAAAATTGTAAATCCATACACAATATTGGTAACAGGGACCTTCTTTGTAAACACTTACTACTAGTCATCTCGATTAGCCACGCTTTAGTTCCTTGCAGAAAAACCCTCAACGATAGTAGTTTCCTCCTGAGAAAATACGTATTTCCCGGCATCTTCTTCGATATTCAAAGCGTTTCAGTGACCTTGGTGGCTCGTGGCTTGTGGCAGACATGGAGGGGACAACAGCCGCAGCAGCGGTGGCACCCGTGGCGACTACACTTGTTTAAAAGGAAGAATGTCAAGTTACCTGCTGCTTTTCAACGGCAGAATAATTTAGTGTCAGTGCGCGGATTGGTCCAGCCATGCTGCGGCTCCTATCTCTTCTATCCGTATCTTTCTATGTTGTGCTATTCGTGAAGACAACCCTATCGAGCATTTATCATCCATCATGGCAACAGTATTATCCGCAACGCAAGTAGGTACACACTCGCTTCTATTTCAGGGGATACAAAAATTGGTTAGTCTATCAAAATTAACTGATATTTTAGATTAATTTTTGTTATTTTCTTTCCCACAGTTTTTTGTCCAAACTTAATGAATATAGATTCAACTTTCCAGCGGCGCCATTCATGATTATGTTTACTATGGTATGTGCTATACATAAATAAATGAAGAAATCTTTACAAAAGAAGAAATCTTGAAAAGATTGAATCGAATTAGAATAGATGCACTCAGTTGATGTTAACAGTTTTTTGAATACCAAAGTGGAAAACAGACAGGGTTTACCCAATGCTGGGCCCAATGCCAGGGTTTACCCTAGTAGTTAACATTGACCCAAAAGCTTGGAATACAAACATAGAGTCTTGTCATAAATAGTATAAATTTGTCAATATCTCAAAATAAATATCAATTTTTAATATCACATTATTTGAAATATAAGTATTCTCAGCTTCTACTCAGTATCACAGGAAATCAGAATCATTATAGCATCATAATCAACAACAGAGTCTTGTCATTATTATTACATATGACGATAGTACACTACAGTCTCACTAATCCGGACTTGACGGGACCGGACCCTGTCCGGACTAGTGAAATGCGTGAAAATGTATACAGTTTGTGTTTTAAGTGAGAAAACGTAAAATTGGCGGTTTTGTGATGCAGTATACAGTAAAATACAGTATTTCATAACCTATCTAGCAAAAAGTGATTTTAACTGAACTGGTTTGAAAAAATAAATATAAAAATATATTTATCGTTAAACAAATTTATTGATGGACTTCACACAAATACATTGATTGATAGATAGATTTTATTTGGCTTAAGTACAGTCTGCAGAGGAAACAAAAATAAATTTTAAAATACTTTCTGAAAAAGTATGAAATGTTCTTTAGTTTTAACAATGAATGATGCCGTTTTGCAGTGTGATCTCGGCAAACTTCAATTGCGTGTACTGCACCCAGTAAAATACAGTACTTTATACCATACGACAATATAATTTCAGCGCTTCAACACTAAGGTAATTGGACCTATAGATGACATACCACCTAAAGATGACAGTATGAAGTAGAATTTGAAAAAATAAGACGTCAAAGGAAGTGGCGGGAATGATCGTTGTTTTGTTGGCAACAATGACTCTTCTGCCAAGTCAGGATGATTGTAAACATCCATTCTAATCACGTTGGTCATGTTATAACGATGTTTCAAACTCAACTAAAGTTTTATTCAGTGTTTTTCCACTGAGGCTACTGAATCTGACAAGGTAAGGCTTATACTAGTTAAGGTTCCAAGTCATTGTATACAGTTTTTAGTTTTATATTGAATAACTTATGTTTAGATTACTTCATTTAAACTCTACCCTTGGTCTCACAGAACAGTTTGAGTTTGAGGTTATGTCTGATAAGCCCTCTGTCATGTTTGGGTTCCCAAAAGTGGGATGTTACTTGAAGATGATCGTTTTGTCATCTTTAGGTTCTTGCAAATAATGTATGTATAGGTTGCCTTAGGCTTTAAAAATTAATCATTATACGAGTATTTTTTTCTTGACTCGTTTTGATCTCAGGAACCTTAAGATGACAGGCTGTGTCATCTTTAGGTTATCACTGTCATGTTCAGGATCTAAAAAAAAAATAATTTGTTTTCAGAAGAATGGCTACCAAGAAAATTTTGCAGTACGAAGAAGAGGTGTTGTTGAAGGCTCTTGACGACGTGGCTCATGGCATGCCCATCTATGCTGCTGCTAAAAAGTATGGCATACCTCGATCAACTATTAGGAGCAAAGTAAAGGGAATCAACCCCATATCGTGCAAAATGGGGGCTCAAAAAGAGGAAATTCAAAGAAAAAGTCCCATTTGTTGTTTCATCTGCCGAATGGCAGCTCTACCATGAGAAAAAATTGAGTGAGAAGAAGAAAAAAGAAGAGGAAAAACAAACAAAAGCGGCTAGCTATGCGGTTACAGAAGAAAAAAGAACAGGAAGAGAAAAAATTTGAACGAGCTGCAAACCCCCAACTAGTCTTCAACTCCAAAAAAAGGAAGAAAGCAGGAAAACAAGAGGAAGAGGATTCAGAAGAATCGGATTTGGACTGTATTCATAGTTCAAGATCATCTTCTGGAGGAGAATGGGAAGAAAATCCTAGCTCAGATGCTGATTTAGAGATGCAGGCCCCTGAGAAGAAAATTGGGGAGTATGTTGCCATATCCTACGATGGCAAATTTTTTCCTGGGCGGATTCTTGAACTCAAAGATGGCGGCGCCATTGTCACGGCAATGGTTCGCAATGGCCACTTATGGAAATGGCCGGCAAGAGAAGATAGATTATTCTATTCATGGGACAAAATACCTTGCAAAATCGGCACACCTGTAAAATTTAGCAAAACCAGAGACATTTTCAATGTTCCCGATATGGAAAAACTTTAATTTTTTAATATTTTTTATTAAAGTGTGTTTAATAATTGTCTAATTGTTTGTTGCCTCTTTACTTCATTAAAAACTGTGAACAAACTCATATGTCATCTTCAGGTTTCGTCATTGTCATAATTAGGTTCCGCACTAAATTTCTCTGTCATCTATAGGTGCCAATCGATCATTGGAAAAAAAAATTTATAGATACAAAATTTAAGTAACTTTTGGGGTCCTTCAGGGTTATTTCCTAAAAGGCAACAGTAAGGGGCTATTATGATAAGTCAAGTTACAAAAAATAACATTCAGTGAGTTTGCTATGGAGCATCAACGGGAAAAAAATTCTTAATGTGTCATCTATAGGTGCAATTACCTTACTCAATATAGACAGATTTTTAAAATATTTAATATCATATTTTATTTATTGAATATTTTTATTATTTATTGAGGGATTTCCCCGATATTTAGAATATAAACATCCTGCAGTACAACTTTTTCCGGATCATAGGAGACCGAATTGGCGATACTGTACTGTATAATGGTTTCATCTTGACACAAAAACAGCCTACTTATAATAAATTGAAGAAATATCTATAATGCCAGATTGATAATGGTATGTTCCAAGGGCTCAAATAGAAAATTTCCTTAGCTACTTAGATGAATGGATTTGACTTGAAAAATAATTTAATTTACAGAATGTAGTAGTCTGTATGTTGAAATAGTTTCGCGGTTTTACGTGAGTTTTTATTCGCTAATATATGTTTTAATTCAACACAAAATGATACTTTGAGCATTGAAATCAAAATTGTTTTTTAATTTAAATTTTTGTAGAGTATACATTTATTTTTGTTCATCTCATGCTGTGAAGGTTCTACAGCATCTATGAAGACCACTTAAAAATATTTTTAAGTTTCTGAGAAATGAATGAAAAGGAAGCTTCCAAATGTTCATTTTTCACAGGGCGTTTGAGTTTTGTACTTAATATTTTTGTGCATTCATCTGTTGTACAGTCGTTCAGAATCATTTTGGAATTTGTCTGTTCAGCTTCAGTTGTCCACTTTCGCAAAATACTGTACCTTAAGCTACATTGAGGTTGTGTGCAGGGTTTCGTTCATATTTTTTTCGAAGTTAATTCTATTGGATGTTATTAGTTTTTTCAAAATACATTTTTTTTAAATCTGAGAAAAATTCAATACAATTTTTTAAATTCCTGGATATCTTGTTCCATGACGAACTGCGTTGTTAATATTAACTTTTCAAGTGAATTAAACGACTTGCAGTCAAATTTTTATCAAAATAAGTAGTATTTCACTTACTTCTGTAGGCCGAACGTAAACTTCTGTAGGCTCTCGATCACAAAGAACACAAACCAAAAACACAGCTTCAACATTTACAGAAAACCGACAATGACAGATACCCTAATACACAGCACATCCAATCATCCAACACAACACAAACACTCAGCATTCAGATCAATGCTACACAGACTGAACAACACACCACTATCCACTGAAAATTACAACACTGAACTAAACACAATAAAATACCTAGCACAAGAAAACGGCTACAAACATGACCTAATTGACAAACTCAACCATAAAATAATAACCAAAAAACAAAACACCAACAAAAAATACATCACAATGACATACATTAACCCACAATCAAACAGACTAGCCAAAATCTTCAAAAAAGCTGGCCACACCATCGCATTCAGAACAAAAAACAAAATAAAAAATGCACTTGCACCAAAAACCACAATGAAAACGAATAAATACGATCTCCCAGGGATCTACAAACTGAACTGCTCTGACTGTAACAAATTTTACATAGGACAAACAGGCCGCACATTCAAACAACGCTACAAGGAACATTTACAAGCTTTACATACAAAAACAGAATCGACTTTTGCAGACCATATCATTCAAACTGGACACACTTTTACTGACATCACTACCAACTTACACATTCTATATATAAAATCTAAAGGACACGAACTCAACACCTTGGAACAATTTGAAATTTACAAACACACCACACACAATAAACAAAACATCCTCAACGAACAGTTAAATTTTAAATCACACAAACTTTTTGACCACATTATACAGAAACCACAGTTCTTCTAACCAACAAACCAACATCGATATTTAGGATGCCTTGAAGATGGGTTTTAACAACTCGAAAACGTTCGGCCTACAGAAGTAAGTGAAATACTACTTATTTTGATAAAAATTTGACTGCAAGTCGTTTAATTCACTTGAAAAGTTACAATTTTTTAATCTGAAAAAATAACATTTTTCAAAAAATTATTTTTGAAAAATCCATTTCTTAGATTGAAATGAAAAATGTCATTCTATTCCTCAAGGTGCCTTTTAATAATGGAAAATTTAACAAAAGTTTAAAATCACTCATAAGAGTGTGAGTGAGATCAAATGCCACCAAAAACCGAAACATTTCTAATTTGAACCCCCATATTTCACAAAATAATAGAAGAAAAATGTTTTCCTCGCAGCAATAGATAACATCTCAAAGCCCTAATAATATTCAATAACTTTCAAGAACCTTTGAAAAAAAAATTATGACCAAAAACCCTGCGTACAGCCTTAAAACAATCACATGCGATTGAGATCACTCTTTATTTTATGTATAAAATAAAACTAATTTTTACAAAAATCTTTTTATGAAAATTTACCGAAGCACAACATTTACTCATATTTTTCAAGCATAATAAATGCTCTCTCCAAAATAAATAACATTTATCAACATGATAAACGTCCCACTCTTTAAAAAAAAATCCATTCATTTTGTATAGACATTGTAGTAACATCAATTAATTGGAATACCGTATAAAAAAATGTTGTATGAATAATTTTACTCAATAGCTTACACTGAAACCGGTTTTTTATTCTTAGTGCATTCTGAAATAAAAACTGAAAGAGTTTAATTACCCACTTCAATTACCATATATATGCATTCTGAAAAGAAACTCTTCTTTTTCAGAATTCTTTGCTTCTTAAAAGAAACTCTCAAAATTATTATTTCCGCTACATAAATTGATTTTGGTCAACGTTGGTGCTATATGGTTCAAAGTGTAATAATAATGATTAGCAAAAGCTCAAAACCAAGTGCAGTAGCAAAACATTGTAATGAAGTGAAATAAGCATTTCATATTTTTTAGATTTGAGAAACAATACACATTGACCTATATTACAGTCCTCCATTGAATAAATTAATAATCAATATGCGGTGAGCGTGGTGTTCAAGTGATCGTGATGTTCAGTCACGACCGCTCAAGACTGCGCTTGGATGGGTGACCGTGCTTCAATGACTTGATGTTACAAGCTTTATTATCACTTACCCGGTGGTTCGGAACCCACCTAAAATAGTAGGTCCACCATGTTCCCCTTAGCATGGCTCAAACGGCGAGGTGGAACTACCCGTAAGGGTCTCCCCACCATTAAAAGCCATACGCTTATTATTATTATTATTATAATCAATATTCATCACTCAATATTCATAATTCACTCATCCACTACATTCATTTATGTAGCAGCTGCCAAGCTTTATCAGCAAGTATTCGAATTGGCCTACTTCAGAAAAAAATGTTAATTTACTGAAAAATTATTATTCCACAATGCTTATTATTATGAATTTGACGGTTGATCAATTTCAACCTCAACAGATCTGAATCAATATTTCACGCTTATCAAACAAAAATTCATTGTTATTGGAAAACTCACTAACAATGATAAAAATTTGAATAGATTCAATCCACTCTCATATTATTTCTCACCTTGAGAATGCTATTTAACGAGTTGACTCTTAATTTGTCATACTAGTCAAATTTTAATAATAGTTCATAATCTACACACATCTATCGTAGAATTGTGACTCGATACTTTTTCGTGCAAATTCTTGAAAACTATTTAATCACTTTACTATTTAGACGTCAAATTCATAATAATCATTGTGGAATACTAATCTGAAAAGTAATTCACATTTTTTCAAGTTGATTTTCATTTTTTTCAAACTCAAAAACGAAATTTGAACAAGCTTTAAAAAAGTTCAAAGTTTTCACTTACACAGACAAAAATAGAGCTCACAAGCCTATTCTTGGGCTTCCAGCATGATATATGATCATTTATATCATGCAGCTGCAAGATTTTAAATCCAAACTGATGTGGTTTACTGATACGGACGAGAAGATAACTGAATATGACATTATTGTCTCATGGGACTCACAGCAGGAAGGAGTGCTTATCTTGCTTAGGTGCTGTAGCCTCAACTAAAACTATTCCCTTGCTAAATTGGACCTTCATCTGGTAATGCTATAAAAATTACGTTTGAATTGCTCCAGGTAGTAAGCACTGCACTAATTGAATGTGATGATAATTAAAATAGGACAAAAACTAGATTATAAGAGAAGATATTCGAGGTGGAATATGACATTTCCTCACAAGATGAGAGCTTGATAGTAGGCTATATAATGTATTATGCATATTCTCCACGTTTGCAAGAAAGTCATCAACATGCCTATGAGAGACTTGATGCCTTTATTTAGTACTTTTAATACGTAATACAATTTAATTTATCTTTCATATTAATGAATGTAAGAGTCGTAGATATTGTTGAACCACTTGATTAATTTTAATACAGTACCATATATTATGTTTCGTGGCTTAAGCCATTCACTTCTACCACAACAACTTTCTTACATATCTACTTGTGTTATTTTTTGTTGATTAAGTTAGAGACTCCAGTTAAGGAGTATAAGACAATTCAGATTAACAATTATACCATCTTATACACTATTTTATACCCTACATCAATTAGTTGAGGTGAGGCTTTATTTTTATGTCAAAGGAACTCGTCTTGTTCCATATATCAACTAGATATTTTTTCAGTTGTTATTTTAATATTTCTATATTTTCAAGAATTTAAAAACTGCGGTAGTTTGTTGTAGAGTTTCCTACCAATATAACTAGGTTTTTGTTTGAATAAGCTACTATTGTGACGCACCAAGTGATAATCTGCTCGGCTTCTTGTATTATAATCGTGTACGTTTGACGATACTAAGGAAAGAGGATGAATCTCATTTTCCTTTAAAAATTATCTTTGTTTATTAATTTCAATTAAATTCTAATAATGTAATCTGTGATGTTTTCCATGACGAAATACTTGATGAAGAATCTAATATCAAAACTGACAATGTATTTCAATTGAATATATGATTTTCACTCACTTATACTGAAGGGATGCATTTCACTTCTGATGAAGCTTCTTTTTAGAAGTGAAAAGCATCCCTCCAGTAAGAGTGAGTGAAAATCATATATTCATGATGTTGAAGATTCATCTTGTTTCCACAAATGTGTAATAAAAACTTTAAAAAACAATTTTAAGTAGAAATTAACTCACGTTATGGCGTGCTGACGTCTAACGATGCTCTTGACAACAGAGTGAAACGGCCGTCACGCCATAACGTGAGTTAATTTCCACTCAAGTGTTTTTTTAAGTTTTTATTTCATATATTATATTGAAATACAGTGTCAGTTTTGATTTTAGATTGTTCTGATAATGAACTAAAATAAAACTGAGAATACTAAGAAACTGAGTTTTTAAAATGATAATATATTAATCATTCACAATAGTTTTTCCAGTTTCCCTAATTAATCAAATATTTAGCGTACGGTATTTGCCATCAGAAGACTTTATATGAGAAACCCGACCTGAGTAAAGGGAAAAACAAAACGGAGACGAATCATGAAGAGTGAATCTCGATCATTGTCCTTATCTCCTCTCATTCCCCAGATCCCCAACAATGATTTACCGATTGTAATGGCATTGATAAATTGATGGGAATCGATCCTGCTGACGTGCTGACTGATAAAGCTGGATGGCTAGATCATCTGTCATTGTCCGTTTAAATTTCAAGTGTTTCCGTAGTTTCTTTCATGCACCTATCGATCTATTTTCTTATGTTACTATCTGTGAAATATCGATTGTAAGTCTCAGCAATGAAATATTGCTGATGTTATTTCAAATTTGATAATTATTTTTACATGAAGTTGATCAAAAGTAGTTTAAATCACTGTAACAGGAAGTTGAAACCCATTCTTCCATTCAAGTGTTTAAACTCCAAAAGAAAGCGGTTAGGTGTATGGAAAGAGTAAATAGATTAGATTCATGTAGGCCGTTGTTCAAGAGACTTGGTCTCCTAACTGTACCCTGCTTATATGTGTATGGAGGTACTTTATATGTAAAAAAAGTGATATTAACCAAAATAATACAAGAAGCTGAGGAGATTAACAGTTAGTGAATCACAATAGTACCTTATTCAAACAAAGACCTAGTATTATATTGGTAGTGGTAGTGGTAGTGGTATATATTGCTCTACAATAAGCTACCGCAGTTTTTAAAGTCTTGAAAATATAAAAATATTTTAAAAACAATTGAAAAAATATTTAGTTGATAAGGCTTTTTATGGTGTACAAGAGTTCCTTTCATATCAAAATTAAGCCTCACCTCAACTAATTTATATGGTGATTATGGTGACTAGTGTATAAGATAGTATAATTGTTAATCTCATATGTTTTATACTTCTCAACTGGAGTCTCCAAGACGTAATCTACAAAAAAGTACTCTCTCCAATACCGTATCATTTTCTTATCATGAAAAAGCTTCTGTATTTGAATTTGATGCCTTTTAGTAGCTCATACAAGGATAGACATCCATAATGGACAAAGCAACAAAAAAATTAGACAATAGTCAATGTCGTTTACTTGTCATCTCCCCACTATTTAGGCTACATATGATTGGTTATGAAATTATGATGCCGTAATTCTATTAAGATTCACACTTTCTCTCAATTACCGTATGTGTCCATTGATTAGAAACTCATACACATGATACTGCTATTGAATATAGTTGTTAAATCAACTTCGCTGTAAAGAGTGGAAATACAATTTCTGTTATGTATTGTTAAGACGAAATTATTGTGGAATAGTCAATAATGCTCCCACTACAATGAGCGACCAAAAATTATCATTGTCTTAATGTAAATCATCTTACAAAGCTGCAGCTATGAAGAAGCAATGGCCCACTTAGTTCCGCTAGTGGACAAATTATTTAATTTGATGGATTTTCATCCAGCACGCATCTTTAGCATCACTCAGATTCGACATGGCCATTATGTCATTTTTTCTGGAGGTCTTAGCCTTCCTGAACTTCAAAGTCGACGATTCCGGGTCGGATACTGTACAGGTTAACAACATTTTACCCTGTTGTTCATGTTCTTTAAAGGCACGTGAAGTGATAGGGCTAAGTCGTAGCAGGTACGGTATCTGTTCAATCAGAGATAAGCTGCGTTCTTCTGGGCTCTCTTTGTAAGGGTGACCGATTAGATTGGCCAGCAAAAAATACACTGTTCTCTGCTGTAAAATCACTTCCCGGTGGTTCGGAACCCACCTAAAACTGTAGGTCCAATTCATCAATCACCATCATCTAACTCATTACCCACACACAGATCTCAGACCTGTAGGCTTCATCCTCAAAAGAAATTCTTTGAAAATGGTTCAAAAACATTTTAAATGCAATATGAACCACATTTTTCTGACATTACCTGATGCTCCAATGGTGGAAGAAATTGGAAATTATTAAAATTAAATCGTTGTTTTCCGAAAAATATTATGCATGTTTATAATCAATGGAATAAGTTTGTCAAATAATATTGTTTATTCAAAAAAGAGTATGATACCTTACCTAATCATACAATATTTTAATGTAGGACAATCACAATGCTTTTTATTTATTTTTTTTGAGGATGAAGCCCACATAGGTCTGAGACCTGTGTGTGGGTAATGAGTTGGATTACTTTACTTTACTTCATATTGCTTTAGTTGAACCCTTTTCGTATTGTAGTATTATTTATTACTAGCAGGTTGCCCGATTCAATTGAATCTTTATTTCTAGAATGTGTAATAACCTATACCTACAAATGTAATTTCATTGCCTCTTTTTTATACCTCTTCTTCTTTTCTGTCTTCTTCTTCTGCTTCTTCTACTTCTTCATTTTATTCTCGTTCTTCTTTTATCCCCTTCTTTCTCATCATTTTTCTTCTACTTCATTCCATTATTGTCCAGTGTTAGTGTTTCGTCGACAGATAACAGCAAGTAGCTGTTCAATGAACAGAATTATTCAATAGTGAATTTCTCTTACAGTAATTTCTATCTGAAAGTATAATTCCATTCTTTTAGTTGTGTTAAAATAATAATTAAATATTAAGTCTTTAAAATTGTTTCTTTTTCTTTTCTGCAACTCACTGCCAACACTCAAGCTAAGCTTTTGTTGGCAGTGCCAGAATTTTTCTTTTTTCATACAATTCAGTGTATGTAGGAGTTTTGAATATGTACACTACATTGTAATGCTTAATCTACATTTTTTAAAGATTTTTGTAAGAATTTTTTTGGCAATAAATTTCAATTTCAGTTAAGAACATCTAGGACATTCTCATTTCTCTCTGACATTTCCTGGGTGAATGTACGAGAAAAAGTAAGTAAGCAAGGACTCATGAGAAAACACGTCTGTTACTTAGAAGATTAATCCTTTAAAAGTTACCAAGTAATAACATTGTTTTTTCAAATACCTTTCGCAAAAGTCTGATGCCTATGATAAATACAGTATAGATCCATTCTTGAGTACCGGTAGTGGAGAATTAAGAAATTTGGAAGGAATATTTTCTGAATGTATTTAAAATAATTACCGTCAGATTTGACATGAAAAAAACGAAACCAATTTTTTCAAGAAATTCTAACAAAATTGCGTACAGAGATCAATGTACTGAAGTTTATTTTATGAGATTGTATGAATTATTGGAGCGATTCAAATCCATGTATATGTTCATGATAATTTTCCAAACACTCAAAAAATGACGAAATTAGTTTATTGCAATATCACCATCAACAGATTGAATTCAATTTCATTTAATTACACAGTATTTCTGAAGACATTACTTGAGCATTCAATAAATTGATATATTTCTAGATCGAGACAGATTCAAAGTTATGAAAATAGTATTTAGTATAAAATTATGAAATAAATTGATATATTTCTAGATCGAGACAGATTCAAAGTTATGAAAATAGTATTTAGTATATAATTATTAAATAAATTGATATATTTCTAGATCGAGACAGATTCTAAATTATGAAAATCGACTTTAGTATATTATAAAGTACTAACAGGTTAGCCGATTCAATTGAATCTGGATTTCTAGAATGTGAAATAATGTAAATCCTTCTTCTTCTTCTGTCTACTTCTGCTTCTTCTTAATTTTCTTCTTTTTCTTTATCATCATGATAATCTTCCTCCTCCTCCTCGTCTTCTCCTTCATTTTCTTCTTCTTCTACTCCATATTTTTCTTCTTCTCCTCCTTCTCCTCACTTTTATGACTCAATTTACACACCACGTTTTCACTTTACTGGTGCTCTTATTAGCCTCCTCCTATTTATTCTTCTTCTCCTTTTCTCCTCTCTTCTTCTACTACTTCTTCTTCCTCTACTAGTTCTCCTTCCCTCCTTCTTCTTCTTCAGTCTTCTTCTTTTTCTTCCGTCTACTTTTTCTGTTTCTTCCGTCTGCTTCTTCTTCTTCCTACTCCTCCACCTTCTTCTCTTTCACCTTCTCCTTCTTTTTCCTCTCCTCCTTCAATCCCTTATATCCAGCGTTAGACTTTCGTCGACATAGATCAGCAAGGAACTGTTTTATGTATATGATAATATTCATATATCATTAATATTATTTATTCAAATTTTTACTGAGACAATTTTATGATACGATTTATAAATAATGAGAGAAGTAATACTGAATAGTGTCAATGTTATAAAATATTTGGAAGTTTCAGTAGATTGATTTGGGACTGGTAATAACACAATAATAGGTGTGTCATTCAGATGGGCATTGTACGAAGAGCAAATCCATTACCGACCAGCAAGGACTAGAGCTGGCTTTGGAAGATATCGGCTACTTCCGGTCGGCGCTGAGTTGATGTGCGACTTCCCAGAGAACCTCGTAACTGTCTCTGTGAGTGAAACGTTTCTCTTTTCAATTTCAAATGTTATGAGAACCATTAAATTTAGAATACAAGTCAGTCGTAATTTGAAAAAAAATTGAAATTATTTTATATCAACTCAATTTTTATCTATGGTCTTTGATACCTCATTTAGGTAGTAGTTTATTAAATCGGTATTGCCAGTTCTCTAGTTATAATCAGGAGAAACTGATTATTAGATAAAATTTAACAATACTGACACTTCCAAAAATTGAACAGTGAGATAAACAATTGAACTAGTTAGGCAGACAATCATGAAAACATTATTCATGATTTCAATGGTCATGATGTTTTCCATGACGAAATAATTGATGAACAGTCCAATAACAAAACTAACACTGTATTTTTTTTTTAGATTATGATTTTTACTCACTTAACAAGTTAACAAGTTAACAAGTTACTCACTTGTAGGAATCATTTTGCTTCTAAGAAGAAGCTTCATCAGCCTTCTCTTTAGAAGTGAAATGCATCCCTTTAGTATCTCTGAGTGAAAATCATAATATATAATAACATTTGATTTGAATATTTCATGTTATATAGGTTTTATCTATGAAGAGGATGTAACCGGGAGTACGATTTCCTATACAATTTAATTTTCTGATGAAACAGTTTTCAAATGAGAAATTTATGAAAAAGAGAACAATAGGAGAGCACAAGAATAATTTTTCTCGAATTACTTCAGGAATATATAGTGTGTTGTTGATGGATGATGTAAAGAATTTATTAACAAGAAAAAAAGAGACCAGACGAGCAAACAAGATTTAGTTTAGTTATCTTTGTTCAAACAGAGAAGAGTTCAAGTTCAAACGAGAATTAGTGACAAGATTTACTGATTTAAGACAACTAGATTCTGAATTTTGATTTAAGACTGATTTGATTTTATTTAAATTATGTGTTAATTTAAATAACAAATTTTGAAGAATAATAACTTTGATATAAAGTTAGTTTTGGAGTAACTGAAAATTTAACAAACTGGCAAACAGCTGGTCAATGCTGTTGTCAAAATCCGCCATTGCAGAAGTCTTCAGTATAAATTAATAGCACTTTGAGGGATTCAAAATTAATAAAAAATTCTCGTTCAACGTACTTGTAGCCTTTCTAGTGAACGCTGTTCATCAGTAGTTTTTGAAATAAAGCTTTCAATTTTTAAATATTTATAAAACAGACAAGTCTAATGACTGTTAAATTAACGAACAAGATGACTACTCGGCATCTCTCATTCTTTTCTTTTCAGCCAAGACATATTGAACTTTTGCTATCCATCAATCCGGAGAAAGCTGGAAATGGTAGTACTTTACTTTAATAGTCCTGAATAAGACTAAAATAAGCATGAATAATTATTGAAAACAAACTTCACCAGTGAATTGAACACTTACTTGTTCGTGTGAAGGCCATTTCGCATTGCTAAAATGCTTCCTTAGACACGGCTGGAGGCCTACTCAAGCTAAACTAAAATAAGTTGCTGACGTATTCAAAGTGGAGCCTAATCTTTGACAAGCAACAAACTGTGCAATTCCGGTGCTGTTTTCTGATAAAATGCCCTTGATAATATTTCAACTATGTTTCCAGAATATAATATGGGAGAGAGCCGACTTGGGTGACAACAACAGCTTGGATGATATCTACAGGCAACATGGAATCCAACAGGATTACATTCTGTTTACAAGGCCTCACGGATCAACGCTAAGATTTCTCGATATTACACCTCTCGACCGGGGACTATACCGGTGCATAGTTACAGCACTGGAGCCGTCATCTGGGAAGCGGCTCACACTATTTCAGGATGTACATTTTTACCCAGTTTTTTGAAATTGGTTGACTTATTGCCAAACCGAGAAGAGATTGAAGGGAAGCATACCAAAGAGTAATAATAATATTACATCAAACAGGAAATGCAATCAAGAAAATATTTTACATGAATTTGCCATCAATTTTGTAGCACTGAGAATAGTGCAAGTTTCCAACTCCACAAGACCTCATTATTACCATATTTTCCAATCTCACATTAACATGAAACAGATAAAATGTTTACCATTCTAAAATCAAGATTTTATGGATACTTGTTTGTGAATAAAATCTCTTATTTTTGTCTTTCAAAGATCAAGATTATATGAGAAATTTTGTTTGTGAATATACTCTGATTTCAGACAGAGATTTCGAGTATACGTTAATAAGCAGGAATATTGAAGTATTAGTTTATACTAGTCTGTCAGTATGGCTCATAGCCACAGAAGTTTTGTAGGTTATCTATTCGATTTCAAAACTTCTTGATAAGAGAATGAAGTGAATTTAAATTTCTCATATGATAGTCTATCTTAGCCAAGTTCTTTGATTAAAATTATTTTCTAGCTAGTAAAAGTGGGTCATATTCTTATGTTTCAATTTCTCTTTTGTTGATTCTTGTACAATAATATTTCTTTCACTTTGTTTTTTTCTTTTCAAGTGAATCATTAACGAACGCTAAATAGTAAATATTTTGCTTGTAAGCCTCTGAGTGAAATAAAATTTAAACTTATTTAAAAATAAGAATTTTTCAATAAAAATGCTATTCTTCAACATTGGAAATGGTTAAACCAGTGTTTCAACCGTGAAGTAAAATGAATGCATGTGATATTTATCGCTAGTGACTTGCTTAGTATTTATTTTCAGAAATAAGCCCAAAGCTCTGAAATAAGAGAGTCTGTAAACTAAGATAGAGTTCAAATCCTCTGTATTTGATATGTTTACTTCCTAATAAAGAATCAACCATTTTGTCTTTTGATAACTAATCTCTCTCTCTCACCTCATGTATTGATGTTAAGATATTATTTTAAAAAATGAAAGGCCGTGGCCTAGTGGATTAGCGCTGGCCTGCTAACCCAAAGGTCTGGGGTTTGATACCCGTCTGACCGACGGATTTTTACTGAGACCACTCCCGTGTTTAGGAGGACACATTAAGGCCGTTGGTCACGACTACTTAAAAGGCATTCGTTAAGTAACGTCAGAGACTCTAAACTTTTTTCAGGTGCGACCTGAGAACTGAACCATCCAGGTCAAAAGATATCATTTCAATTTGAAAAAAAAAACATCCCAAAATAGGATGGTACGACTGCAAAACGAATGGCAGACACATTGCCAGGATTTTCTCTCGGGTGGGGCTGAAACCGAGTTAGTCCTATACTGGTGCGGTGGGGGGTCAGGGGGTATGGAATAACAATGCATCGCTCAAAATTTCGGCTACGTGCCTGGCCTTAACAGATTATCTCTGTAAACATTCATATTGTTACCTCAATATCAGTCTCTTAATGGAGACCATTTCTTTGATAGCAGAAGGTTCATGAACTTTAGAGCACTAAAGAATAAATTTTTATTGAATTTTACAATGAGATCATATTGCATACCACGAAAATCAATCTTTTATATATTTACCGATTGGTTTCATGTCGCACATTTTTTCAACAGAGTACAGCAGGTTTACCACCTTAAAAGTACAATTCTTGATTGTGCATCAGGCATTATTGGTATTTTTTAGAAATTAGCAGTCACTGTTCAGCAAATAATAATGGTTATATAAAATGCTACTAAAGTACAGCACTTGTCAAAACATACACGTTTGTAAAAGTGCTGGCATTTCATTTAATTTATAGAAAATGTATTGTATTACCAAAGATAAGCTCTTTTTCTTAAAAATACACAATTTTTTGTAAATAAATCCGATTATCCAAATGGTCACAATTGATTAGGATAAATGGAGTTCTACTGTAAATTATCCAATTTAGAGAATTTCGGTTGTTACTTGACGGATCGAAAAGGATGAAATTCTCAAATTTAAATGGAATAAATAATGTATAGTAGATTCAATAATTGAGCCGTACATTGGAAACAACATTTATTACATGAAAAAAATATATGCACTCACTTCATAATAAATTAATCACATATCGTTGTATATTTAATATACTTGACAGAAATGTCTTGGGATAGTTCATAAAAACTAATATTATTAAAAGGCAAAAGTGGCAGTGGTTGATGAGATTGCGTCGTAAATTAATGTGTTATTAATAGGCTTATACTGTTTTGTAATTATTTTGATCGCTTCTTGAGCAGCACAGCCTCCTGCAATGGAAGAAAATAAAGTGAAAATGACTAGCCTCGTCACGTGAAACACGATTAATTCTTAAAATTATGAAAACTAATCATCAAAAATGATTATGGTTTCCCACAATATATCAGCATTTAATCAATTTGTTCGCAGCAAAATCTAAGGTGCGTCCAGAAAACGAACATAACCTATCGCGAACATCACTCCATTATACAGAAACAGCTGATCTTCCCGGCACAGCACACCATAAACATAAACACCATTTGGCGGGCCGCTTAGCGCAGCTGGCGTCACAACTTCAGCTTGCTGTCGTTTCAGCGGTCGTGGGTTCGAATCCCGCTCCTCCGTCTGGCATCTGTGTGTTATTATTCACCGCATTACCCACGCACAAGTCTCGGACTCATGTGGGCATCATCAGCAATTAAAAATATCATAACATTTTACGTGACGTCACGATGTACGGCACAATTTGTTACGGTGTGTATTACGTGACAGTGTTTTTCTAGCTGTCCGAGCGCACCTTGAAATTGTGATTCGTTAGATTCACTCTTTATTCAAATCAACATTATATTAATTATAATATATATATATAATTATAATCGGAGGACACGTTAAGCTGTCGGTCCAATTCATTTCAAGATATTGAAATTCTACATCTCTGAAAGAAGTATGAAATGAAAAATAATTGGCTAGTTCATATATCATCTTGAAGTATCGTCATATCTCTTTTCAACTTATCAATAAGGAATTGATTGCAATTAGCTTGATAAAAAGTCAAGCAAATTAGCATGCTTTGAATTAATTTAGGTGTGATGATTCATCAAATCAAAGTGACAGTACCTATGAATGCTGAGACTGAATGGAGCTCTGCACCACCATATCTACATATTTCATGAACGTAGTCGTCTTTCGATAACGGTCCGCAGCTCCACTCGCTTAGAAGTTTCGAAATGCACGACTTCATTTTGATTATATCAACTTCCAGCTGATCATCGAATTCTCCTGGATATGCATTGTACTCATCGTAGAATCGATCTATTGCCCTCAACATAACGTAATAGACCATCATACTATCTGGTTGCTCTAGGCTCATTGCTGAAATAATGATAAAAATGTTGAATTCACATTCATTACACACTGAATGCTCAATTGAATTATTTATTTAATTAAACAAGGATGACTCATGCCTCAGCCACAATAGGAGCGACAAAACAGCACCGCTTGCCGTCGATATCAACATTTTTCTTCTGCTGCTTGCCGCTCGTATCATGGCCGAGGCCATATATAAGCAATTATTCAGAGTGATCATTAACTCGCGCACATCAAAAAGTATGAAGGGTTAATAATAATAATATCGTGTGACCTGGCTGGCTCAGGTCTGGTGTCAGAGTTATCAGGTCGCACCTGAATAAGTTCAGGGCCTCTGAAGTGACTTAACGACTGTTTTTAGGCAGCCGGGACCGACAGCTTAACGTTGAAGGGTTGAAAAAAGTAAACCAAATATATTCATAAACATTAATTATGATTAGTACAAAATTACTTGAATTAAATTACTTAAATTAAAAAAAAAAAATGCTCAAAATGCTCGTTTAGTACTGAATGCATGAATTTCATCCTTGATTTTCTACTCTTGAGAAAACGACTTGTTAACAAAGCAGTAAACTCAAGAATATTGTAGACTTGATGTAGCCATTACCATTTCAATAAAGAGCGATTATTAAGTCGCGCATATAAGAAGGTAATTGAATTATTAAATGGTAAAATGTAGAATTCACATTCATTATACCTTGAAGACTAAATTGAATTAATCTAATTTAACAAGGATGACTCAGTCCAAGGATGTAAATGGTGTCTAGATTTGTTGTCGGTACTACATGGGACGCCATCTTTCAGAAGCCACCATACTTTATTCAACGAGACTGCTATTTACAGAAAAGCCTATTTATATGAGCGCGACTTTATGATCACTCTGTATAACCCTCTAAGATTAGGGTAGGATTTTTCCAGGACCAAAGTATTGATTCAATCTACAATCATTTCACCAGTGTTTTAAAAAATTGATTAAAAAAATGAGTTTGAACATGTGCATCTTAAATCACTGATACCTGATTCTATGATCGTATGCTCTGATGGGAAAATACACAACTAAGCAACTATTACATCTGTTAGAGCTCATATTTCGCCGAAGAATGGTAAACTGTCTCGCCCATGTTTCCAAGACAACCAATTCCTCGAATTTAATCTGACAGCTCAAAAGATAAACAAATTAAGCCACTTGCATATTAGCACCACATGGCAGTATTCGTGAAGGTCTCCCTACCAATAAAAGCCATACAAATTTAGCCTACTTTTTACCACATTACAAAACATCCATCTGAATAGGACAAAAATTTTACAAAAATTACTTGATTGCTTACAATTCTGGAAAATATTTTAATTTATGTTTCTAATACAGTACTGAATTCGATTCAATGAATGATTGAAACTTGAATTAGTTCTGTTTGTGGCGTGAGTGTCTTAAACGTAAAAGCTGTGATGTAAGTGTTTAAAAGGAATCTTTTGACATGTTAATGTCATGTTGAATTAGTGCAAAATAACCTATATAAAATGTTAATTATTTATAATCTTAAATATAACTTTAATAATGGAATTTTGGAAGTGATAGCAGAGTGCCGTAGCAGGTATCTGTTCAATCAGAGATAAGCTACGAAACCCCTTGGCGCTCTTTGTAAGGGTGACCGACTGGACTGGTCAGCAAAAAGACTCTGTTCTCTGCTGTAAAACCACTTCCCGTTGGTTTGGAAACCACCTAAAACTGTAGTTCCAACTCAACAATCATCATCAGCAAACTTGCTATCCACGCACAGGTCTCAGACCTGTGGGCTTCATCCTCCGAAAAAAAATGTTGAGTTCGTGTTACATCAAACAGGAATAGGTTCCGATAATTAAAGAAGGCTGTTTAAAGTTTAAGCTGTAAAGTTTAGAAGATTCAAAAAACTTATAAACCAAAGTTTATCCATAAAAAATAATTTTGAAAATAATCTTGATAAATACGATAAGCAATATTTAATACTGTAGCTCATAATAATTACCTATTTCAGAGGCATTGCTAGTCTTTTGATCGTATTCACTGGCTATACAAGATCCACGCTGTATAGCTATGCTGGATGCATGCTTACAGAATTTTTTTACATAAGATTCACTAATATTATCACTTGGTTGACTCAACAAATAAAGTAGCTGCTGCGCCCGTCGGAAAACGATTTCTGCATCCTTTGAAGACTGTTTGTGATATCTGGAAAAAATAAAATTTATCCAATTGATAACAATTCCAGATCGAAATTCTCCATCCTAAAGTCTAAGCTTAAATAAGTGGAGTCCCGGTTATTTGAGACTCGGTTCTTTGCAATCCAAGTCGCAAGTACACGGGCAATTGGAGAAAAATTCTTATATCATGTAAAGGTTTCAAGAAAGTTCGTTGAAATTATGCCAAAAACTCCACCTCTACGGACATTGATGACTGCATTTGAATAGCTAATGGAATTCGATAAATGTCACAGCAGAAAATATTCAATCAGCGCCGGGAATCGAACCAACAATCAGCATATAACATGTATAATTTTTGTAAGATCACATAGCATAAAATACGAAGTTTAAAGTTGACTGATTGGATTACCATTTTCAATATGGGAAGTGATAGCCGTGAGCCGTATCAGGTATCTGTTCAATCAGATTAGATAAGCAACTCTCTCCTGGGCCCTCTCTGTAAGGGTGATCGATTGAATTGGCCAGCAAAAAAGATTGTTCTCTGCTGTAAAATCACTTCCGGTGGTTCGGAAAACACCTAGAATTGTAGGTTTCCAATAGCATGGCTCAAGCGGTGAGGTGGAACAACCCGTAAGGGTCTCCCCACCAACTAAAGTCGCATTTACTTTTTTACCAATTTTAATGGCATAACTTTACTTACATTTGTTGCAGCTTAACGTAGTTATTCGTATCTGACGTCATATCAGGTAATGATCCTCTCAAAGGTAACAGGCCTTTACCTTCGTTATCAACAAACTCTTTTACAGCTTTTGCTGTGATCCAGAATGGTTTACTCTGAAAAACAAATGCAAGGTGATACCATTATTTTGAATTCTGGATCGTGCTTTTACACATTTAACTTGTTGGGAAACGAATTGTCTTTTTCTACTCCAATGAGGTTTATTTATTGAACTCAGAGCCAAAATGAAATTAATTACAAGATTGTGCAGCTGTAGGGACCATTAAATGAAAAAGTCATAATATGTAATGTGACACTAAGATTTTGAATTCTAAAAAGTTCCTTAACACATTCAACTTGTTGGAAAACGAATTGTCTTTTTCTACACCAATGAGGTTTATTTATTGAATTCAGAAACAAAATGAAATTAATCACAAAATTGTGCAGCTCTAGAGACCATTAAATGAAAAAGTCATGATATTTTTAAATTTATCAAACTTTTACAGACAATCTTCTTTGAAGATAATGAAAAGTGCCAATGTCATGACAGTTTATAAGAGCATAGCATATGGAAATATAAAATTTTTAGGTGCATTGAAGCAGTGCAAAATGAAAGATTGGGGAGAGTTATCAGGATGAAATAAGTATAACTGAAACTTACCTTTGATGTCAAATTTATACATTTATTGTCATTTAGAATGTCCTGAACATCTTTTGGTACAACAGTTTTTCTAACAGCAAAGTTCACAGCGCGAATCGCCTCGCTGAAATTTTGTTCTTCTGAATCAGGATTCTTGTTCCCTGAAATTCATTTCAGACCAATTTATCTTGATGAATGGAAACAAGCCATTCTATGTTACAATATATGAAACAGAACAGTGTTACCAGCAACGACTTATACTAATAGAAATAAGTTCAATTTCCTTTTTTAGAAGCTTCACGTATTACACAATCATGAATAATGTACAAGATAAATTATTGTAAGGGCACAACTCTGATATACCACAGAGTATACTTACTGTTAAATGGGCTTTAATAAACACATTTATATGGCATTTTAAACAAGTTGCAGAAACTATTATACCTAATTACAGTTTAACATTAGCATACACTAACTAAGCTGAAATTATCAAACATGAAACGTAGGTGAGAAAAGTGAATAATTAATCCATGATCACACAATAATTAGAAAATTTAGAAACACATTATTATTTTTAAAAAGGCCTCCACGCAATCTGTTTTTAGTAGGTACTTCAAAAACAGGACTTTAACAATCAAATTTCTTGTCTAGTTCATGTAGTGTCTATTTTTGTTTACATTTTAGTTTTGGTTAAATGTTGCCTACCCTAAAGCTTTTCCTGGGGGGGGGGGGGGGGGGGGATCAACTTGAATTTTTGTTAGAATTAATTATCACTATTATTATTCTGATTCACGAATGCAACAGGTTATTATAGTTTTTTTAAAGATTAAGGTTATTAAAGATTTCTGTGGAAAAGAAAACAAATACAAATGTTTGATTAGATACAAAAAATAAAATAGCGGAATATCCCACAAAGACCTGAGTCTAAAAGTATAATATAAAGAGTTTATATAGAGAGAAAACATACATGAAGAGAGTATGTATAAAGAGTATAAACCGTATATAAATAATATAACCTTCTATTGTAGTGTTGATAAGATAAAGAGCACACTATAAGGAGAGTTCAACACAAGGAAGAAAAATCATGATAAATCGAATTTGTAAACGATAGTATTATTGATTGGTAGGATATACATAACTTCCATCAAGACAATAGTATTCAAAACACCACCACTACTATCAACCCCTATCTTTTATCTACCGTATCATCTATACCTCATCCATGTTATTTACACATGTGTATAATTTTTCCTATTTTATTGTATGAAACTTAAACTTTTATCGGAGGGTTGAGTGAAAAAGAGGGCCGGCTACGCCCTAACTCAGCACTTACAGGTATCTAATAAAGGCAGCTAGTCAATTAATCAATCACCCCCATTCCACTTGGCGTACTAACTACTCAGCCCGAATAGAATGAAATAGATAGTTAATAATAATATAATCATTAATTAACTAGCATTCATTTCATTTACTTACACAAAGTTTCCAAAATACAATAATACAGCATATAGATAAAATACAAAATGAGAAAAAGTGGTTAGGTAACCTCATTGAAAATCGTGTTTAGGCACCATAACGTTAAAAAAAAGATAGAAAGCCTAGAGCAGAGCTGAACCTTGAATGTTTAAAAGTATACTTAGAAATAAACTGTTCCTTTAAAAACAAATCATAAACGGCAATAAGGTAAGATCGAAACTAGAATACTTAACCATTTTCTTATCGAAACAAGAATCCAACATCATCTTGTAAAAACAACCCAGACTTCAATTCTCTGAGAAAAATAACTAAATTATGAATCATAAATATCTATAGATAGGCTATTATCTATCGATTCTGCATATCTATAGATTCTGTCTACAATGATCAACCATGACACTTACCTTCCTTTATTAGCTCTCTCAACTCGTTCTTATCCTTGCTACTTTTTGGGAATGCTCCATCATGTTGTTCCATCCATTTCTGCAATGCCTGATACAGAGGTACAACATAGGGTATGCGAGCGTGATCTTTGAGCTCTAGCTGCGACATATCAAAGCTATCAGCAAACTGTTTGAAAGCTGGAAAGGGAGCATCCAGCCTCAGATCGGGATGCTGGTCATCCGGATGGGATTCAACTACAGTGTGCTCTTCTATCTGAATCCTTATTGAACCGACAAATCCATAACTTCTGGCAACAATGAACGGCACTCCAGCATCCCATAGTCTTGTAGCAAGTGGCACTAGAACACTGAAAATATTTTGTCCTCATGTTAATTATACGAATGCTAATTATAACATCATGTTGATTATAGTATTTGTCATACTTGTTAATTAGAAACGAGTTGCGGCCTACTACTTCTCAATTCTCCATTTCCTTCAATTTTTCAATGTTTAAAATTCAATATAAAATACAAATTCTTCTCGAACTCAATTGGAAAACACACTGTTTTGTCATTTATATCATTTCACTCAATGTAAATAAGTACTGTATTTTTCGGAGGATCAAACCCACATAGGTCTGAGACCTGTGCGTGAATAACGAGTTGGATGATGATGATTGTTGAGTTTAACCAATAGTTTTAGGTGGATTACGGACCACCTCCGTAATTTTACAACAGAGAACAGTTTTTTGCTGGCCAAGGCAAACGGCCACCCTTACAGAGAGAGAGGTCACGCGCTCGTGTCTTATCTTATCTTTCTGGATAGAAACCTGGCACGAGTTGCGGCCAATCACTTCCCAATTCTTAATTTTCCCTGTAAGGTTCTTCCCACCAATAGAAGCCTATTATATAAGTAATAATAATTTAATACTATACTGTATTTTGAAGGTTACTTTTTAAATGAAGCACTTTGGGCTACTGCATATCAAACTTCATAAAACTAATCAGATAAAAATTTAGAAATAAAAAATACAGAATCAAAATTCACTGCTGCTGTTTTGTGGATAATGAAGCTTCTTGTTCTGATAGACACACGGAAAGTCACATGAAATACTAATTAAGTTTTACTAATTGGACGGTAATATTGAATAAAAAACATTACCACAAAGATGGTGAACGTTCTTTGTGACATTACACTAGATTCTCTTTAAATATTGAACAGAGGTATGAAGTAAAATAGATTGTAAAGTACGGGATGGAAATATTCCATTTTTACAAAAATTTAGAATTTATAAAATACTGGACTCATTGAATATAGAGCACATGAATATCATGGATGAAAAACATAATTCGGTACCCACATTTTTAATCAGAAACAAAACTTTAATCATTGGAATTCTAGTCGGTTAGTAATAAGAATAAGTGATTAAGTAAAATGTTATCAATCTTTCTTAGACCACGAGGATCTTCATGTGAATTCTTGTTATGAGCAAATGGGATAGGCCTATATTAAAGAAAATAAGTTTTCTTCGAGTTATGAGGTTTTGTTCAAGTTGTGTGTTGAAATGATTTAGTGTGTAGGCCTAAGTGTGAGAGGATGATCTTATGGCTATGATAGTGTATGGGAATAAGTGCTCCTCACATTCTGAGATGCATGAAAAGCTCATACATAAAAATTGTTATATAGTCACACATTAAGACCTTTTAGACTCCCGCGAAAGTAGGCATTCTACTCCAATTGAGTAAATTGAATAGATTAATTTTTCTAGTAAATTGATAGATTTTTCATAGATGCTCAAATTACCGTTCTGATACTGCAGTTGCAATGACAAGTGAATGCCCAATAAAGAAGTCAGGATTCGTTTCTAAAATTTGTTTGGGACTTTCATCGACGAAATCTCCTTTAACGTCGGGATTGAGCTCAAGAAGTAGCTGAGTGGCAACCTGAGCTCTTGACTTTCCAATATTATCAGCATCCAAGAAGAAACTGTGAAATAAAACAATAATTTAATATAGCCTAATTACATACAATATAGAACAACAATTTCATTTATCGATTAATTTGGTAGAACTTTATATATTTAAAACTGCAGTAGAAATAATGAATTTTCTACTTGGACGAACTGCACGATCAATTACTTATAAACATTAAAAAAAAATTGAGAATTGAGAGCTCGACTAAAATAGAATTGTGAAGTTATTTTACCAGAAAATCAACAAAACGTTCTATGCCTACATGTAAGCTGTATAAATGTGTGATTGAACTGGTCCTACATATTGGCTAAGGTTACATTTCCTGCAAGACACATCAAAAGGGGCAAATAGAAACACTTTTTACAATAAATCTTGATTAACAAGAAACAATCAATCTTATTAATATATGAGATAATATATAAGATTAATGAATGAATCTTTTAATATGAAATTATGAATCATGATGAACTTTTACTTTGAACAGTCGGACTTCTATGGAGGCCACCATCACCAAGTGATAAACTTTTACTTTGAACAGTCGGACTTCTATTATATGGAGGTCACCATCACCAAGCTGCAGGAGCAGCTACCCGTAAGGGTCTCCCCTCCAATAAAAGCCATACGCTTATAATTATTATTATGAATTAATCTTGATTAATTTCTTATTGTATAACATTATCTGTCACTCATAACATTTTATAAGTAGTATAATCCTCCTGAAAGATTAAAAATCCAAATATTAGCTTAAACATGGGTTTCCAAGAACGCGGAATTGGACTTAACGGACTATGCGACCCTGTCCTTTAAACCAGATCCGCGTTCTAGGCATCACACGCTTTAGAAAAAAAATGTAATAAATGATGATATTTTTACACTTACTTGGCCCCAATATCTTCCTCGGAAACCTTTTTCTCATCAACGATTGTGAAAGCGCCTACTCCTGGTAGAACCAAAGACTTCAGTATCTCAGTTCCTACAGCTGTCGCATTTATCAAACATACATGGGCGGTTTCCAAATCAGCTTGTCCGTGATCACCCCACAATCTGGAAAATTAATCAATTTGCTTGAATTTCTCTTCAAGTCGCACAGACATTCACAAATATGTAGAGGATTCTTCTCAAGCAATGACCAATGGAGATTACTAAGTATAATTACTTTCAATTGAACAATGAATGAAAAAGTTACAGATTTGAAAGAACCATATCCTGATAATTATGTAAACCTGATAAGGTTTAGCTCGAGAACGAAATGCGGAATGGCTAATTATCAGAGTTGGTTAAGTTACATTGTTTGACTTCGAATTGTATCGAACAAGCAACGTGTCTTCAACATTCAACTGAACATTCCGTTTGTTCAATTTCTGTAATTATGGCATTGTTTTCGAATCAATCAGATGAATCACAAAATCCAGTCTGCTGATGCCGGTATTCACTACTAGACCAAACAAACTACACTAACAAGTTAGTAACTCATAAATTGTTAAATTATCAACATAGATTCTGTTTTTGGGCATTCCTGATAGAAATTAACTCCAGATTTTTCCTAATTCATCTAAGTAACCATCTACCTACCGCAATATACAATGAAACCTACCTCAACTGTCTATCATACTTCTTCGATTTGTCAGATTGTTCCGGTGATTTTGGAGCTGGTGATGCCATTACTTGATAATTATCACGATACTATAATTAAATTAGCATTAGAAAATAAGTAATGAAATCATAAAGTGAGCTTAATAATCAAAATTGCCAGAATTACATACAAAAATAGAATCAAAAGTGGAACTGCAAAAACACTGTAACTCTGGAATCAAATTTGAGGTTATAAAAACAGCTGCTTCTCTTAATTTAGGATGATATTATATTTTTTTATTTACTGTAGAATGTCCTTTACAAATGTATGCCAAATAATCCGAACGTGTCATAATATGATAAATTAAATTTAAATGGAAATATTTCAAAAGATTGTTCCATGAATGACCAAACTATGAATTCAATATCTTCAATTTTCTACTCTCAGGACATTTAGGTTGGTATTAAAAGTAGTGGGGGGACATCTGACGCGTCGGCTGCACTTGTAAACTTTCGCTGTTGTTTTCCCGTTATTCAAAAGTGTTACAGTGTACAGTCACAGTTATTACGGAAATAGTGCATCACATTTTACGTGAACTTTTGTTCATTTTTCGTTATTTATTGTAAAAAGCATTTTCATAAACTTCCACAACGAGAATGGGCAAGAGTATGATCCTTACTTACGTGTTGTGGCTTGTCGGAGGAATATTTGGTCTGCATCATTTTTATCTTGGAAGAGATTTACAAGGATTTTTGTGGTGGTGTACACTAGGAGGATACATGGGTTTTGGCTGGCTACGTGATGTATTCCTTATTCCCAATTATGTGGCCGATGCCAATGAGGAGCCGAAATATGTGAAGAAACTTGTTGAAAATGTCCGAGCTCATGAAAAGGTTAGTGCCGGTACCATCTCATTCTTGTGGTATTCAAGAATGCAAGCTACATGATTGTTCTTTAGTTTTCTTCAAATTTCCGTGATATTCAATTGCCGAATCCTTATTTGGAGCTGGCCCATTGTTATCCCTCAACATTCTAAAAAAACTATCGCCAATTAACTATAGTTTCACCATATTTTGTAATTGGATATTGAATGAATTGAATGTGTATCATTATAAAAAATCCTGGGAGTGCTAAGTTAGGGTGCAATTGGTCCTATCCTCTCCCTTTCACAAGAATAAGATATTAATAGTAAAATCAAAGATTATAATTTTTCAGGGCGCACTGGATAATAAGGTAGGCCTATAGCTCAAGATGAATTTACTCAATTAATTTTACCCACCTAAAACTGTAGGTCTAACTCATAAATCACCATCATCCAACTCATTACCCACGCACAGGTCTCAGACCTATGTGGGCTTCATCCTCAAAAAAAAAGAAAAGAAAATTGATTGTTTCAATTGAAAACAAAAAATTTGGTTTCTGAATATCGTAGTAGTTTATAAGATTGATATGCATGTATAATTATGATTCATCCACTGAAACCTGATATTGTTATCCATGAAACTTATTCTATCGATTCCAACCCGTAAAAGTTATATTGGCATATCTAGGATGTATTGGATTTATTTTAGGCATTAAGTTAAGTTTAGGCATTTAAGTTATATTATGTGTATTCATAACTTTTAAATGAAAATCATAAATTTAGTTGTCAATTTATTTTCCACAGCCGCCATTCTCGACTACAAGGTTTGTTGGTATGACAATAATTGGATATGTTTGGAGTGCTATCATGAGCATGGCGATACCAAATGAATATGTTGGTGGATATAGCTGGCAATGGCTACAAATTCTAATACCACTGGCTTGTGCATTAGGTGAGTACTGTACTTTAACAAGTGTCATGAAAAATACTACTTCTTGAAAAGTGAATCACCGGATTTACTTGAACTAACTTATTTCTTTTTATTGGTATTCATTATCATCATAGTTCATAGTCTAGCTATCAAATGGGGAGAAAAACATACAAGGATAATAAATAACATCATCAGCATTTTAAAACAGGCCTCTTCAAGGATTTAAATGATCATTTTTAGATTTTTTTGTTTTTGAATAGGCGAGTATTAATAATTTTTCTTCAGTGCTCCCTATTTTCATTCTCCACCTCTCTATTTTGACTTTTCCACTTTTTCCATGTTTTAAGGAGAGAGATATTTGTGATGTTGAAGATCCATCTTGTTTCCACTAATATGTATTATAAACTTAAAAACCACTTTTGAATGGAAATTGACTCACGTTATGGCGTGACGGCCGTTTCGCTCTGTTGTCTAGAGCATCATCAGACGACTCACAGTACACTGATTCAAGGCATGAGTTTGAGGGTTATGTATGTTGTAATGGTGAAGGGGTGGGGGGATGAGTAGGCGGGAGGTTTGAAATTGGGATTATTTTGTCAAATAGAGTATGTGAGAAGAAGTTAAGTTGATCCCAATTTCAAACCTCCCGCCTACTCATCCCCCCACCCCTTCACCATTACAACATACATAACCCTCAAACTCATGCCTTGAATCAGTGTACTGTGGGTCGTCTGATGATGCTCTAGACAACAGAGCGAAACGGCCGTCACGCCATAACGTGAGTCAATTTCCATTCAAAAGTGGTTTTTAAGTTTATAAGAGATATTTGATTGGAATAATTCAGATATCATGTTTTGGAAATAATGGTACAAACAGCTTGGCGGAACTATTCTTCAGACTCCAACAGAAATCAAAATCGATTGTTCAATTATTATAATTATCATTCTATATTTGTATTGGGAAATGATATATGATCACTAGATCGCACTCATACGTTGTAAGTGTGTACACGCATAAACGAAGATAATGAATCCATTCAAATTTTATGGCATAGATTTTTGAAAAAAAATGATATGCAAATTAGAAACTCCTCATCATTTGATATACATTCAAAATGAACTATTTTTGGATTACAAAAGAGATTATATTGAAAACGAAGTTGGTGAAATTTTATCAACACTGAAATACAAGTGGTGTGACTCATCAAGCTACTTCAAACAAAATTTTTCATTACCTATAAGTACAGTGATAACTGCACGCTTCTGCTGTGAGAAGCTTCAGTGCATATAAGTATAAAATAATAAATAATGCTACAAAATTCGTGAATCCAGTTGCCTGTGTTTCATCTTTATTACTGCTCGCTCATAGACTAACAATAACTTAGTAGTTGAATGCTCACAAATATGTTCCGATTTGCATGTGTAGATTGAATTTTACAATAGAGTTCCACTGTGCCCAATTACTGAAACAATCAACCAGCTAGGTTTCCGAGAACAATACGTTACTACAAAAATCCACTCATATCTTGCACTCCCACCTGTGTAAATTCATTAAACTTCTCCTTTCTCTACTTGTATCACATTCTTGTTATTCTGTCCCTTCGTAAATTTATATTCCCTTTCCTCTTGAAAGTTTTTTTTCTTCAAATAAAACTAACATCATCTGATTCACTTGACCCACTTAATGAGAAAAGTCTAAGTAATTTAATCCATAAAAATCAAATTGATAGAACGCCGAGATAAGTTACACACTTAATTAATTTAATAACGAAATTGTACATTAGAACTATTTCTATTCCAGTTTTTTTTTTTTTTTTGTAGATTACATCTTGGAGACGAATTTTGGATAATAAAATCATAGACGAACCATCACCTTACTTACTCCCTAATCTATGATAATATGCCACTGAGGAGTGAGCATATCAAATACAAAAAATACAGCATTGAACTCTTGAAATTTAAAGAACATAGAACCCGTGTAAAAATTGCAAAATCGGTTTCAAAATAAAAATATAACTTAATAAAAATTGAGAAGAATTACGAATGTAGATTTTTATAGATTACGTCTTGGAGACTCCAGTTGAGGAGTATAAGACAAGTCGGATTAACAATTATACAATCTTATACACTAGTTACCATAATAACTAGCCTATATCAATTAGTTAAGGCGAAGCTTAATCTTGATGTGAAAGAAACTCTTGTACACTATAAAAAATTTAACAAATGAATATTTGTTCAATATTTTGTACTCTTTAGAAACTGGTAGCTTGTTGTAGAGTTCCTACCAATATAACTAGGTTTTTGTTTGAATAAGCTACTATTGTGAATCACCAAGTGATAATCTCCTCGGCTTCTTGTATTGTAACCGTGTACGCCAAGATTTTGGTTAATATCACTCTTTTTTACATATAAAGTAGCTTCATACATAAAATATAAGCAGGCCACAGTTAGGGAACCAAGTCTCTTGAACAACGGCCTACATGAATCTAATCAATTTACTCTTTCCATACACCTAACAGCTTTCTTTTGGATCTTAAACACCCTATCAAGATTTGATTTTGATGAATTGTTCTCTGCTGTAAAATCACTTCCCGGTGGTTCGGAACCCACCTAAAACTGTAGGTCCAACTCATCAATCACCATCATCCACTCATTACCCACGCACAGGTCTAAGACCTATGTGGGCTTCATCGTCAAAAAAAATTACCCCATTCTAAGATAGCATACCTAATATGTGACAGTAAGAGCCCATGGTGCTGTAAAAAGTAACTTTTTGTAATTTAATCTAGCAATCTGTCGCAAGACAAATATCCCAAATTTACAACATATTTTTTCAATGTATATGCATAGTTAGTAATAAGTGAAAGTTATTGAGTTATTTATTCATAAAATTTGAAGAATGTTCCTCAGCAAATCAAACTACAGAATTATTCTCATAAACTAAAAAATAGAACAAAGTATGAGTCTAAAAATTAAAAAATTATTTTCAAAAGTGATAACAAACTTACTAATAATTGTTCCTGTATATGAAGTTGATGTAATAGTTGAGTAAAATTAAATCAATGATTTAAATAACTTTTAAGTCAGTCTAATTGAATAACACTAATGGAAAAGAGATATAAAACTATATATTCGAACAATAAATAGGCTACAATAATAATTCGTTGTAGTAAACATTGTAAATTTGAAAAATCAAGACAATAAGTACGAAATGTCAACTAATTTCAATCACAATTGAAAGGAATAGTAAGTTTGCTTACTATTGCTAGTTCAATAATCCATTAAAAGCATTTTACAAAAGCCGTCTTTTTGTCAATTAGTCTCATTGAAAACTGTAAATCTGAATACTACTTTTTAATTCCATTCAGACTTTTTGAATATGAATCATTAAAGATGGAAATACAATGATCTTGAAGTATTCATAAATTATTGGCGTTCAGTAGTTTTATAGGTGTGCTGTGCTCGTTGTTCCGATTCAATTGATTTCATGTCCATTGAAGTGCTGTAAAAGACCCATCTATCTTATTATCCATATATAGAAAAAAAGTATGGTAATTTCATTGACTATGGACGATGTACTTGATAATCCCCATTATGAACTGGATAATAAAATGGCTATAACACTAGATATTTCAACCTTTTATGAACTTATCTCTTCTGCAATGGATACGGTTATGTGATATTCTATCGAGAGAATTCATACTGCTTTGTCACACATGTATTTCAAAGATATATTCTCCAGAATAATGTGGATGGTGCAATATTATTTACCGAATGGTACAATCTAGAATAGAGTATCAATGAACAGTGAAAGATGCCCAAAAGCAATTGACATACAATAACAATTGATTCAATTACATAATTATTCACAGCAACTGCATAGATACTTGCCTACTGTGCGCAGTATATCTTAATCTGCTCAAATCATTTATAAAGGCCTGAGAAAATTAGCTTCTGGAAACAAAAAGTTGAGAATTTCTCAAGGCTAAGAATAGTGCAAGGTTTTTGGACATAAGTTTTTAAAATTTTCTTATATTGGATATCATTAGGGCTTTGAAATGTTATCTATTGCTGTGAGGAAATCTTTTTTTCATTAATTATGTTGTGAAATATGGGGGTTCAAAGTTGAAATTTTTCGGTTTTTGAAGGGCATTGATCTCACCTATGAGTGATTTTAAACTTTTGATCAACTTTCTGTAACTGAAAGACACCTTGAGGAATTAAGTTACATATTTTTTACTCCAAGCAATTCGTTTTTCAAAATTAAATTTTTAAATGTGTAAAATATTTCAACCTTTCAAAAAAATATATTTTGAAAAGGCTAATTGTTAGGTTGAATATAATATGTCATTTTATTCCTCACGGTGTCTTTTAGTATGGAAAGTTTATCAAAAAATTAAAATCACTAATAGGCAAGATCAATTGCTCCCAAAAACCGAAAAATTTCAACTTTGAACCCCGATATTTCACAAAATAATTGAAGGAAAAGATTTTTCCTCACAGCAATAGATAACATTTCAATGCCTTAATAGTATTAACTTGTTAATTTAACGACTTAACGACTTGCTGAATTTACTTATTCTTAATGAATATTTGACTGCAAGTCGTTAAATTCACATAACAAGTTAATATTAACAACGCAGTTCGTCATTGAACAAGAAACTCAGGCCTTAATAATATTCAATACAAGAAACTTTGAAAAAAATGTGTCCATAAACCTTGCACTATTCTTAGCATTTCAACTTTTTGTTTCCAGAAGCTAATTTTTTCAGGCCTTTATAAATGATTTGAGCAGATAAAGATATTTTTCCAGTGTAAGAGTTTGGACAATGTATCCGAAAACTTTGAATGTAGTTTTCTGATTGTGCAAATATTGATCACTTGTATATTTCGTCATGTCAGCATAATAATGATTAATATAACTAGCAGGTAGCCCGATTTATTGGATCCTTTTTGCCATGTCCTTCTTCTCACTCTCTTTTTTCTTCACCTTTTTCTTCTCCCTTTTCTTCTCTGTTCATCACTTTTTTATCCATCTCTTTTTTCACTTCCTTCTCTTTTTTTCTGTTTCTTATTCTTCTCCCCTCGTCTCTCAAAAAAAAGATCTGTCATGTTTTCCATGGCGAAATACTTGCCGAGCAATCAAATTAGGGAAGTGATAGCCGCGAGCCGTAGCAGGTATCTGTTCAATCAGATAGATAAGCTGCGTTCTCGTAGGTCCTGTTTGTAACGGTGACCGATTGGATTGGCCAGCAAAAAAGACACTGTTCTCTGCTGAAAATCACTTCCCGGTGGTTCGGAACCCACCTAAAACTGTAGGTCCAACTCATCAATCACCATCATCCAACTCATTACCCACGCACAGGTCTCAGACCTATGTGGGCTTCATCCTCAAAAAAAAATATCACAACTGACACTGTATTAAGCCTCCAGTTTAAGTTAGTAAAATCATAATTTAAATAGAAATACAGTGTCAGTTGTGATATTAGATTTAAAAAAAAAATACTAATATTTTTTTTTTCGGAGTATGAAGCCCACATAGGTCTGAGACATGTGCGTGGGTAATGAATTGGATGATGGTGATTAATGGGTTGAACCTTAAGTTTTAGGTGAGTTCTGAACCACCGGGAAGTGATTTTACAGAAGGGAGCAGAGTCTTTTTTGCTGGCCAATCCAATCGGTCACCCTTACAAAGAGCGCCCAGGAGTTTCGTAGCTTAGCTCTGATTAAACTACATACGTCTGAGGCCTGTGCGTGGGTAGTGAATTGGATTATGGTGATTGATGAGTTGGACCTACAGTTTTAGGTGGGTTCCGAACCACCGGGAAGTGATTCTACAACAGAGAACAGATTCTTTTTTGCTGGCCAATCCAATCGGTCACCCTTACAAAGAGCGCCCAGAAGTTTCGTAGCTTAGTTCTGATTAATTCAATTTATTACGATGCTCCGATGCACCTATTTCATTTTTAGGTTTTGCGTCAGTAGACAGAATCAAGTCGTTCATGATTAATAAATTTGAATTTTGTTTACAGGCGTGTGGTCAGTGGGTAACATTGGTCATGAAGAAGGGTCAATATGGTGGCCTTTAGCAGCAGCCTATTTGACGTTTCCTTTGTACCTCTATGAAAGCACTGATACTATGTTCACGATAATGGTGGTAGCATCATCATTTGCTTTTGATGTGAAAGCTAAAAAATGGAGGAAAAAAGCAAAGAAGAAGAAGAGTTTGAAGATGTAAGTTTGAAAATACGATATCCTTTACTGACATTTACTATCTTAGACATTTACCTTCACTGATATTTGTAACACGTATTTTAAGCATAATCACAATTTATCATAATCGCAAGCACAATCTCAAAATTTCAGGTAAAGATATCAAGTTATGATGTTTATGTAAATCTATTTCGATTCCATGTTTTCATACACTGTATAATTATTCTATATTTTCTATTGTTATTTTTATTTTTTGCCATTTCATGATTTCTTTCTGTTTTTTCATTTTCCTTTTAGATGAAATTGATATGATTATAAGGTGCCCCACACAGGATTACCTTAGGGGTTGCCACACTAGGCAATAGACATGTTCTATTGTACTACAGGCGTGTGTCAGTGGGGTCGTAGTTCCTCATTTCGCTAACAGAGTGCGCGGCTGTCGCTATTGACTGGCGTTCTGTCTCTTTTTCTCGGTAGATTAAAATCGTTGAAGAGAACGTGAGCTTTGTTCAATTCAAAATATTATTCTATTGTTTCAATATATATATCTTTAGTTTGAAACTGTATGTATGTCAAAACAATGCTCTGTATGCTCTGTTGGTCAAAAAATTATTCTTTTTTGAATCCTCGTCATTTATTCCACACTATAATCATAGTTGAGATTTGAATTCACAGAAGAATTATTTTCCCCTTGAAATTAAATTTTAAAATCGCAGTTCAAATCCACAAAATGTTCAATTTGAGGAAGATTCTTTGAAAAATTGAATATTGAGCTCATTACTTGCTGATGAATGTAGTGAGTAGCCCTAAACACAATCTATTATGAAAATAAAATAAAATCTATCTCTTATTAATTGTTATTCACCATCCAATTGTTATCATTTTTCTAATTTTCGTTTTCTTCTGCAGGAGAGTCCTCATAATATCAGCGTGTGCCCTGTTGTACATATCTTTGTGGTGCAGCTATCTATATTTCAATGCTAATCTCATCGATGAAGACGGAGAAGAAATTCCTCTGCACGAAGCAATTCATCACTTTATCAGATCACCGTGGTGGACAGATTTGAAACAGTCTCTATACGATACATGGGTTTTTGCGCAAAGGAACGGTTGGATTGAAACATGGAGACAAGTGCTAGAAATGTCTGACCTGAATGGGGAACAAAATGCATACAAGGTAAAACTTTAAATTATTTATCTATGTGGTATCGAGACTCAAATAGATTCATGATTGAAGAATGGGTAAATAGGGAAATAGTTATTTGACTTGATCCGTTTACATCTCAGCCATAAAACTTCAAATCCTTTCTGATTGAAACTTTAGGGTCAAATATTCAGCTCGATCCATCTTCTGGAATTATTGACAGATTGTCAGAATTTGGGTCAGGTTCATTAAACTTGCAATATTCAACGTTCTGGCGTTCATGTAGAATCTGTCAACTCATTCTTGGCAGTGCGCAAAAACACATTTTGTCTGTGATGTTTTCCATTGCGAAATACTTGATGAACAAGGCAATATGTTTTGAATTGCCTACAGTTTTGAATTGAAATACAGTGTCAGTTTTGATATTAGATTACACATTTTGATTTGCCTATGCAGCGAACTAAAGCGGCTGCACTAAAAACTAGTCATTCCTCACATGACGAAGTATGTGAGAACATTCCACAGTACACAGTAGCCTCAATGTGCGAGGCGAATTTATTCAACTGCCACCAATGAGTTGACAAGCTATACGTATATTTTATTATGCTTGAAATGTACTTATATTTTAACGTCTCTTACTTTTGCAGGTCCTGGACTTGTCGACAAGAGCCAATCAAACCGAAATCAACTCCCGTTGTCGTACGCTAGCTGTTAAATGGCACCCTGACAGGGTCAAGGATCCCAAAGAGAAACAGCATGCTCAGGAGCAGTTCTATGAAGTACAGCGCGCTTGTGATATTCTATCCACAAGTAAGGTAAAGAGAAGAAGGAAAAATAAGAAATATACTGATGAGCTCTAGAATTACTAGTCAGATGTATGACAGAAGTAAATCTACCACATATTCAGGTCAGACATTATTTTTTGTAAATAATCAAGGTTCTTCCAAGTTAAGTTGGCAGTATAGAAAGGCAATGCTAATTAGTTGCTTTTCCTATGTACGTTTGCAATCCTTAGTGGTTCATTCCCAGTCAAATACTTGTATAAACTACAATTGACCGCTGATGCTTGTAAAAGAATCTTTACTCAAAGGTGACTTTCTCTATTCAGAGAGCTAGGATTTTGATAATTTTCTTAATTATAAAACACTGGTTGACAAAGATGATATAGAACTCTATCATCTATACCGGTGAGAGACTTTAGATGATATGTATATCAATTTTATGTAAAATGTATCTCATAACATTTTTCAATTATGACATCACAATGTATGCTTTATAAAAAAATGTAGGTTTCTGATAAGGGCTTTGTCATGAAAGTATTTTAATTCATTATGACGTTTACTTGTTGTATCATATAATAATGTTTATGCAAATTTTATATTCTTGCCAGTGACTTACCGTATATTACCAATAACACCATACCGAATTTGCATCATAGTGTCAATACTCGTTGATTCTCTTGTAGGTTTATGAAAATAGCATGTAAACGTTTCAACCATGTTGAGAACAAAATGTACTCTTTCAATCTTATTTGAAGATAATTGCCGATTACTTATTTTACTAATTTGTATCAAAGACTCAAAACTCGTTGATTCTCTTTTAGGTTTATGAAAATAGCATGTAAACGTTTCAACCATGTTGAGAACAAAATGTACTCTTTTAATCTTATTTGAAGATAACTGCCGATTACTTATTTTACTAATAACTACAATATTGTTGGTAAGAGTATTAATTGAGCATCCATTATCTTACTAACAGCTAGCTACTTACAATGTTCTGAATAGAACATTAATAGTAGAACATGAATAATAGATATTACTGTGATAGGAATATGTTAATGATGGCTGATTGTGTAGTCATTCTAAATCAAACGAAGACAGGATCATTTGAAATTGAATCTCTGAGTTTGAAGTAATGTGCCTTAACCTAAATAGTACTTGTTTGACAATACTGATTAACGAAAAGTAGGAGTTGGTTGATAATAACTTTACTTATCAGCTTAGAATAAAAATTAAAAAAGAGGTGGTTGAACATCAGCATCTGTTGTAGAGGTGAGATAACTCATACGCTAATTCATAAAAGCTGAATAAATGTTTCGTTAATCACGGTACGCTGTGAATTTGATTACATTATTTAGTACTGTATCACATTCACAGAATACTTTAGTATTTATTCTGTGCCACAGCACTCAATACAATATTTTTTATTTTCAATATTTTCTTATTTTTATGGTTTCTCAATCTCAGAAGTTGAATCCACCTATTCCAACACAATTACTGGCAATAGAATTATATAATCTTCTGGACAAAGTATGACTTTTATACAAGTAATTGAGATAGATATACTCACATGTGATAACATGAATAATACATATTCTATAGAGTTTAATTACTAGAATTTTCCAAACATTATCAAGCTGTTTGATATTATTGAACCTTTTATGAAGATATTTCTTGGTTTTTAATTCAATCTCATGGAATCCAAAAACAAATGTATAATGACTTCCTTATATTTTACGTCCTAAAAGGCAGATTTAATAAGATGTTTCAACATACTCTATAGAGGATTTTCTATTGTTTTAAAATGTTTTAGCTTTCTAATATTTGATCCTTATTTGAAGATATTTATTGTTATTGTTTCTAATTTAAACCAAAAACTCAATGACAAATGTATTATATAAGTTATTGTTATATTGTTTTTGTTTAATAAATCTTTATTTATTCCACATGATTTTTTTCAATTATCAATGGGAAGAAATTTGTTGGTTTTGGATTTGGAGTTTACAATGTGACATTCATGGTTTCGAGATTCGAGCGTTTGTAATTTTCGACAAATGTTCCTCTTCTCTCTGAATACCACTGATATTTGTCTAGCTTTGAAGTGCTGTTGGGATTTATAATAATGGTAAATTGATAAGCTAGAGCTAATTTCATTCGTATCAGTAACATGTATATAAATCGGCTAGTTGCACGATGTTAGTAATCTTATTAAACCTCTTGTGAATTTAATTCAAAACAAAATATTGACTTGCAACTCTGTAGGCTTAAAGTCTGATATCAATATTTTATTTGAGGATGCACTAGTGATAAAGCATCAGAAAACTTGTGATGTAATCAGAATAGATTATAGTAGTGTGTTAAGGAAATAAGGGCACAGACTTATTATATAAACAATAATTTTATTGGAATACATACAATGTTTATTGATTACAGATCTTGCAGCAAGTTTAATACGTCAATTGCTTGATTTCGAATACAATGATTCAAATAATTCTCTTTTAGCTTTTAGAAAGCATGATCGGCAATATTTCAGAAATATGTTATTTATTTTTCATTATAGTTATTACAATTAATTCTTCTGATAATGTTCTTGATAGTTAACAAAAAACAACTAGTTTCATGTAAATAATTTGATCGGTTGCTTAAATAAATCACAGCTTATAGAATGGGAGGTTCAGCAAGGAGTCGTATGGAATAGGCTAATCTCAATTTTTTATGGTTTTGACCAGTTCTATTTACAAATTTCATACGAAAATTGAGATTGTTTGAGATTTGTGTGATTGATAAATGAAAATTTCACGATTTAAGTGAAATTGAAGCCTTGGGTACAGTGGTGTTCACTTATCGTTTAATCCAACTCTAAAATGGTTTTTAGAGATCATTTTAGCCAGCAATGTTGAGGGGGATTCCGAATCTTTCTTCTGTTACTGATGAGGGATTAATCATTCATTCTCTGAGGTATAAATTAACACTCTAAAGTATTCAGTAGTATACTCTGTAGTATTCCTCTCAATCAACTAATTGGTTCATGGCAGGAGATCCAAAAATACAATTTTATCATTGAAATCGCTGAAATATTAATGCTCCAAAGATTTATTTTTCCTAATATTTTTAGTAGTGATAATAGGGGTGGTAGCTGTATACTTTTATAGTGTCCATACTGTAATATTTGAATAGCTTCAGTTCATGATCTATAGTTTTTATTGTTGTGTCATTCCAACCTAAAAAAATGATGAAATTCCATTTTCCATTCATTTATTCAGCTATCATAATAACAGTTAAAATTATAATTCCTATTAATGTGTATAATTGAGGCGCCTGGGTGTAAAACGCATAGTAACTAACAAAATGAATTGTTTGGCGGTTTTGGTAGCGCAGTTGGCTGGAGTGCTCGTCTATGATTAGATAAGACTGGTTGGCGTCGTTTCCTGCAGTCTTGAGTTCGAATCTCATTCAGCCTTGGATGTCTCTCATCATTCACCCATTCACCTTATTACCCACGCACAAGTCTTAAAACTCATGTGGGCATCATCCGACAAAAAAATGTAAATTTTTAGGTAATGATCCTAAATGTTTACGTTGTACAGTATTAGTACTGTCATAATAATATTTCAATAACAACTTTCCCCCTATTTGAAACATGATCATTTCTCACTAGTCTTTTTCAAATAGGCTGACAGGAATTCAGTGATGCAACAAACTCATAAAAATGTCAAATAACAGTTGTGTTGACACTTTATAAATGATGCATCATTTAAAATTTTTTTAAATTTCAGTAATTCACGACGGGACGTGTAAGTTCTAGTTTTACTGTGAATGACTTCGAAATTTTATCCACCTCTGGACCAGGGCCGTCCCTAGGATTGGCGTCGCCCGGGGCAAACGTAGTCGGGGTGCCCCCCTCCTTTGGCCACTACCTCCACCAATAGTCTTACATTTAATTTTGAGCGGTTATAGCTCACTGAAAGGAGTATTGTTTTACAAATGGTGTTTCCCATACAAACCTTAAAAAATATATTTAAAAAAATAAAACAAATGTGGCAGGTTGTCGCCCCCCCCCCCCCCCCTAGGGGACGGCCCTGCTCCGGGCGAAAAGCATATAGATCTCATTTTTTCATTTCATCTTATGAGTCCGCCATAATTAATTTAATTAATGCATGTTATTATGTCTCCCAAGTGAACCTTCCGTAGAACATGTATTATAATACAAATGCTTTTCACGGCTCTTTATGTATAGCACCCGTAGCCGATTTCGACTGTAGGTGACTCTTCAGTATTAGGGAAAATAATTATTAAGGCTCTATTTGCAAATGCGAGTGTTATGATGATGAATGTATCATTGGTATCAAAATAGTGAGGGCTACCATCGTTTCGGTCGAATGGACATAAGTTGAATGTGATAATCTTGCCGACTTCTCCACGAAGCCGGAGTCCTATGTTATTTGTTGTTGGTGGCTGGCGGAAGTCTTGTTTCGGTCACGTCTTCAGTTGTCACCTGTACTTTTGGAACGGACAAAGGTCTGATCAGCGATTTGACAATAGGTGGCACGCTTTGTGATGAAGGAAGCGCTGGAGAACTGGCGCAAAGAGCTGCACTGGTCAACTGCGTCACCAATGAGAATGACTGCGAAGGTGTAGATGTGGTACGGAATGCTCTTCTCAGTTTCGACTTTATTCCTGAGCCATGTGTGTTCGTGGTAGCCACTATTTGGGGCGGCTGAAGTCTTCCATTGACCAGATGTGGTCCCAGTTCAGGCTCACTGCCCCAATGTCCATAGGACGTTGTTCTTTCCAGTAAACGATGCCTGGAAAGCTTCTCTATCACATCGGCACAAACGTAACGTCCGCAGAACCTCGCCCACTGTTCTGCCCTGAGACCCCTTCCTGTGTCTCTCATTGTTGGTGAGGCACCTGTGAAACAATTTCGAACCAATTTAATTGATATTGAATTCCGTAACTTGACGTTTTCGTTTCAATTCAGATGACTTTTTGTTATAAACAACATAAAATAAGTTGAGATTTGAGCCTTTCGCTGACATAAAGCGTCCTTGGCAAATTTGGTAACATTTCTATCTGTGGACGTGATAACAAACGTCTAAAAATTGTCTTGTCATATGTTTATTTAGTTAAACATATTAAGCTAAGTGGCTGCATATTAAGCTACATTATTACTATCATATTTTTTCGGACTGTGATAGTGCTTTGTTTGAAATGCAAGAGACTTGTGATTGTGAATTATTGTGCTTCAAGGTGAAATTTCAAGTGAAACAGCGACCTAACCTAAGATTTTGATCCTACTTAAAAATTTTGTGAAAAGCAGTTTTGGGCAATAGCCTGTTGTATTTGTATTCACATTGACTGTATCTTACTTAAATGAATGAATAAATAAATAAATGAATATAAAGCTAATAAGACTTGGCTCATTAAACACATTACTTGAGACTTAAGACGTTTTTAATCGAGTCCAGAGTAAGAAATATTTATTTATTAATTTATCGACACACAAAAAACTTACGAGACAACCAATTAAGAACCTTAATGGCATGCGATAGAGAACAATTTCAAAATTGAATAAAAGAACTTTGAAAAGTACAAATTTTTTATTTTTTATAATACGAAAAAAGAGAAGAAATAATAAAAGATTTAGGAAAGGTGGAAAATATATGAATAACTTGTTAGAGGGAAAGAAATGGCCTTAATTAGGACACAATTAAACGTTGAAAGAGTACTGGGAAAGAAATATAAAAATATATTTTATACCACCATTTAACACATTTTGGCATATTTTAACACCATTTGGCAACGACGTTTTTTGCCAGTGGTGGGCTAAGCTCTCAACTTATTTTGTTCTGACCATAAGCATAAATTGTCAATACAGTTGATAGCATGTATATGCATACTCTCGCTTCATTGATGAGTTTGTAAACGATATAGCCCACCTCTGGGCTACTTGCAGTGTCCAAGCCATTATTCGTCAGAGATAGGAATTTTAGTAGTATTGCCTTTATTTAAGAGTAGAGATAGAACATTCAACCAGTATCGCTCATTTCCTAATGACTTGTGGCAGAGAGTTCCAAAAATATGCTGCAAATAACACACATGTGGAAAGCAACACAATTGATGTAGACGTTCGCGCCCTCAAATTACGATACAAAATTATATTACAATAAATTATACTGCAATTTTATACTACAATTAAATGTAGAAGCAAACTTAGCTATATAACTTTTTAATTTGATCATTTAATAGATAAAATTATTAGAAGTAGACTTCCCATCTGGGATGAAAAAACTTCAATCACCTCAAGTTACAATAAGGCATTAATCTTATAGAATAGGAAGAACTATTTATAGATATTGGAAATTTCAGCCTCGCGCCCTCAAATTACGATACAAAATTATATTACAATAAATTATACCGCAATATTATACTACAATTAAATGTAGAAGCAAACTTAGCTATATAACTTTTTAATTTGATCATTTAAAAGATAAAATAATTATTAATTTTTCAAATTATACTTTCAAATTCATAGCACACTTTCAAATTCAATCTTAAGTGTCAAGAAAGAACAGATATTTCGACCATCTTGTTTCTAAATAATCGCTCTATTGAATAAGGACAACTTGACTTTGGAAAATAGCCTTTTGGTCAGATAAGCTCCAAATTGAATGTGTTTAGTAGGCCTTCATTGGTAAAATACAATATTCCACAATGTTGATCTAATTTCATAAACAAATTAACTGCATAACTAGACTTAGACTTAGTCGACAGCATAAGCAGCATTGATAGTCCATATGTTAAAATGCTTCAATTTTCATTATTTTTTTTAAATTGCTAGAAATTTCATTTGAGCTTGATAGAGTAACTTTTTATTTACCAGCAAATAATAGTAGTTTGGCACATTTTGTGCGGCCTTGAATGGCAGCTTTCATAAGAGGTGTGAATCCAAGATGATTGCGTGCGTCCACTTCAATCCCAGAACACCGACTAAGAAGGAAATTTACTGCTTCCACTTGTCCTACAAATAGAAAGGAATCATAATTTTTAGAGAAATTCATGGTAACAAGTTCTGCTTAAAACGTATACTACTTCTCCATCGCTTAATAAAAACCTTTGAAAGATCTATGAGAAACAACAATAAATCTGTTAAATAGGCAGCTCTAAAACATTTTTTGGGTGGGCCCAGCGCTGTATTTGTGTTTTACCTTATATGTTGGTAAAAGAAAAACTAAAACTCTTCGTGGGCTAATCCCACACGCTGGAGCCACCCCTGATCTGTTAGCATACTTCTAAATAATTCGCTGTTAAATTTCAATTTTCAATTTTTTAAACAATTAATTAAAAATACAGTTAGATTTCAATTTTTAAGTTATTTCAATCTAAACTAATAAAAAATACACTGTTAGATTTAAATTCTCAATTTATTTCAATCTAAACCTATAACATAAAAATACATCGTTAGATTTCAATTTTCAATGTATTTCAAAATACACAAACAATTTGCAGAGAAGAAATATGACGTCAAGTGTTTGACAAACAGAGTCTCATTTCAAACGTTAGTGAATCATCTGAATAACCAATAGGCCTTGATATTTTCATTTAGACGACATGCAGAACTATCCAAGGATGCGCTTCCTGCCCGAAAACAAGTTCCACCTCAAGTAAAGAAAATTCGAATTTCTTACTCATTTGAAATAGTTCTGCATGGAATCCAAGTGAAAATGTTGATTTCTATTCTATTCGCAGTTCGTCATGGATCAACAAATACTAAGTTTGATTAAACAGATTATTATTTAAAAAGAAGTAGATGTTGAGAGAAAGTAAGACTATAATTATATATCTATATATATAAAAATGAATGTCTGTATGTATGTATGTTCCCTATAGACTTCAAAATTACTTGACAGATTGGCATGAAACTTTGGGAATATGTTGTGTGAATATTGGGGATAGTTTCTGACCATACATTTTAATAGGGGGGCTAATAATAATTATTAATTAATCCATTTTAAAGACCAAATTTACTGAACTTGCCGGCCAAATGGCTTAAAGGAACAGCTGATAGAAGTCAACAGTTTTTAATCATATGGCAGGCCCCTTAGCGGCGTTATTTACGCTGTCTGGAACGCAAAGACTTTGCATGTAGGCTACCGTGCAGTCGGAGCCTTGCAGTATGTAGGAAACATACGACTGCGTATGATGAAATGTAATTAGGCCGGGTTGATGACATCTGTTAACCAATGCAGCTAGAAATTTGAAATGTAGTCTCAGTAGGAGGTGGCGAATAATAAAATCAAAAACCTAGCTTCTACCCTAATAGTCGTAGGTTTAAATTTGAAATGTTCATTGAGAGGTGGTGAGTAAGGTCTTACTGTGTAAGAAAACAACGAAGGAGGCCTCTCTGATCAGCTGGAAGAGCCCTAGAAGGTTGAAATTTGAAATGTAACCTCAGTGGGAGTGGCAAATAATAAAATCAAGAATTTTTTATGAGAACGCTGCAACGCGCGTCGGGCTAGCTAGTTATATATATAATATGATGTATATTATATTATCATATAAGTTGAGACCTGATCAGAAAAGCGTCGTTGCCAAATTTAGTAAATTTTAGATTTCAACACATGTATAATTAAATGTTTGAAGTAATGTTTGTTCAGTGAAATTGACATCAATGTTGGATAACATCAATGCTATTTCAATAAATAACAGATTCCCGCGATCAGGCGGGAAGCTCAGAGCTCAACTTATATAATACAGATCATAATTTCTCGATTTTTGCAATTTGCTCTATCTACTAACATTCTATCTTAGAATTCTTCTTCTCCTTCAATCGCCAAAATCTTATTATTTACCCTTTTATTATTCTGCCAAGGGGTGCCAAGAACTTTTTTTACTTCTTTTTAGTTTGATGTTAAAAGCTTTATTATCACTTACCTGGTGTTTCGGAACCCACCTAAAATAGTAGGCCCACCATATTCTCCGTAACATGGCTCAAACGGCCAATTAGTACTTAATTGTTTATCAAAATAAGCTGTTATTCTGCTATTCTATTCTAGACATGAAAACTAACGTCTTATTGTAAATTCAAATACATTAATTTATGTATTTTTGAGTAGAGATTGAATATAAGTTGAAAAGATTGCAGGAAAAATTCAATTCTCTCCATGGATTTCTACTGTCAAGAGTAAGTTGGACTGCACATAGGATTGGCATACTGCCTGCATAGTTGACAATTGGGAAAGTTCCAAATCAGGTGTTTGTTCGTTTGTAATTATTTTTCCAACTTAATCTTGTAGTCTCACAGTTTTGAAACATATTCACATTCTGTGTTTTTTATTTTGGCAGAGCCTTAGCTCGAACACGTTTATTATAGATAATTGTTGCAAAGCAAAACATATCAATCATCATCAATGTCTCTTCTAATATTTCCTTAAATCGTTTTAAAAACCCCTCGTTCTCATTGAAATTACTCATTTTAAAGTTTTAGGTGTAGAATGCACCAGTCTCTCTGAGATACATGCCCATTTTTCAAAGGTTGAATTTGAGCTGTCCAAGAAATGTTCAAGGTTTAAGGTATCACATCTTAATACCTTATACCGTTCACAAACTGTTAATTTTCTAGAGATTATGGGTCAGATTGATTTTAGTCCATGCACTAAAATAATCAATCAAAAGCTTGTTTTTATGTTTGCCAGTACATAAAAAACGCCGAGACTTTAATTTTCTCTTAACCACGAATACTTATAATCTTTTTTTATGGTTTTATTGTGTATACTAAGGGGCTTATCTTAGATTACTTTACTCATGTAATTTTACAGTTTTCTAGTAGAGTAATTAAAAACACAGAACTTATTAATTTTGAATTCCTCTAAGTGCTATTAATTTATACTGAAGACTTCCGCAATGGCAGATATTGACAACAGTATTGAATAGCTGATGGAAATCGATGAATGCTATTGTACAAAAATATCAGTCATCACCGGAAATCGAACCACAGACCTCCCAATTGCCAATCGGGCGCCTAAAACAAGATGACTTACAACATATACATTGTAGACTGTGGAATTTCACATAGTAAAGAAGTTATATATATCTTACAATATGAAGTGATGCAAAAGCATAAAACGGCTTAGTTTGACAAATCGTCCATTCTTGGAACACTTTATCTCAGAAAGGTAGTATCTATTCTACCTAAATGTTCTATCTTCTATGTAGTAAATATTCTATCTTCTATGTAGTAAATATTCTATCTTCTATGTAGTAAATATTCTATCTTCTATGTAGTAAATATTCTATCGTCTGTGACTTTGCCTTAGAACGTGATCTGATGGTTTCAAAGGATTGTCCTGAGTGTGTTAAGCTTTCACTATTTATTCATTCTATTTCATAAACTTTAAACCATCTTTACATTTTTCCGGAGGATGACGCCATATAGGTCTGAGACCCGTGCGTGGGCAGTGAGTTGGATTATGGTGATTGATGAGTTGGACCTACAGTTCTAGGTGAGTTCCTAACAATAATCAATTATAACGATAGAATGGAAGGTGAAAAGTAATGCTTAAGAAATTATTTGTGGCGTGGGTAGCCTAATGAGTTGGATGATGGTGATTGATGAGTTGGACCTACAGTTCTAGGTGAGTTCCGAACAATAATCAATTATAACGATAGAATGGAAGGTGAACAGTAATGCTTAAGAAATTATTTGTGGCGTGGGTAGCCTAATGAGTTGGATGATGGTGATTGGTGAGTTGGACCTACAGCTTCAAGTGGGTTCCGAACAATAATTAATTATAATATAACGATGGAATGGAAGGTGAAACGTAATGCTTAGAGATTATTTATGAACAGAGAAAAATAATGACTATAAATATTGAGACTCACCAGGTGAAACGTAATGCTTTAGAGATTATTTATGAACAGAGAAAAATAATGACTAAAAATATTGAGACTCACCAGCCTGAGCAGCAAAATGAAGTGGCGTGTTGCCTTCATTATCAGGTTTATTGATATCAATACCGGGGATCTGGATTATGCTTTCCAATACTGAGACTGGTCCATTGGAAGATATGTAGCTGACAGCAGTCTGTAAAAGGGAGGAAATAATTGATAATTAAATCATTGATTTTATAAGTTACCGGTTCTACATTGGAAAAATAGTTTAAGTATTTCAGCGATTTTACCAACAGAAATACCAAGAACCACCAGCAATTATTAGTAACCAAAATTTATTGTTCTAATGATCTACTCTATTAAGAAACTTATTCAATTAAGCCTTTGGGAATTTAATTTTGTGAACAAAGTGTCATTGAAGTGTAGAAAATAGAAAACCATATTTGAAGAAAATATTATATTGATTATTATATCGTTTAATATTTAAATACAAATTATTTTATTATTATTACTATTATTATTTTTTATTTTTTTAATTATTATTTATTATTTTTATTATTATATTATCATTATATCTACTACGGTATGGCAGAAAGTGGTTAGACTAACGCAATTTTATTGATCTCATTCACTTGCAAAAAAATATTATTTGATGCCTCAGATGCAAATTACATTCATGGATATGGAAATAATAATATGGATCATTTTTATTCAATGTTTGATTTCAAGCTGCTAATAATAATAATAATAATATCGTGTGACCTGGCTGGCTCAGGTCTGGTGTCAGAGTTATCAGGTAGTCAGGAGTTATCAATAAGTTCAGGGCCTCTGACGTGACTTAACGACTGTTTTTAGGCAGCCGGGACCGACAGCTTAACGTGTCCTCCGAAACACGGGAGTGGCCCGAGGTAAAATCTTTTGTGTAAAATAATAATAATAGTAAAAGAATAATTCTTATAATATAGTAGCATTTGGGCAAGCATGAAAGGGCCTCCACTTTGACCTCATCTTTATTTCCAAAGAATCTCTATCCTAATTGATTACTTATCATAATGAAATAATTTTAATGATCAACATATGAAATGTAGATCAAGTAGATAAGAGGTTCGGTAACTTATGATAGAGGTTCTTCCTGCCTATAACTTATGAATCTTAAGATTAAAATCAATGTTTCCAGGTTATTGTTTAATGCTCCCACAAAAAAAAACAGGTATTCATGTGTGGGAATAAAGCTTTATCAGGCAATGGAAATTATTATTTCTTTCGCAGGTAAACTTTGTGTCACAATTAAAACAATTCTTTTTACTGGAAGAAGTACGTCAACGAAATTTGTTGAATGACAATTTTACTGGGATAAAATCAAGAGAATTTTCAAATTTCTCCGTTTTGCAGTAGGCCAAGTCAATAGGAAGATTCTTGAAACTTTTTAGTATTCAATAAAGAGAAGTGAAGGAAACCAGATCAAACCGGAATCAACAAGGACTCGACGGCTGAAACTATGCTTTCATAACTCTTCCTCACTTTGAATTTCCCTGTCGAATATTTTACAGTCCACATAATGGGTCTCTATAGAATACCATGAAATCATGATTGGCTCATCATTCTAATGTGGAAAATTTATTTCAAAACAAGGATTAAAATGAATAATGCAGCCTACGTGTTATGCATTCCACAAGATTCATTTTCAGTAAATTTATATAGAAGAATATAGTCATAGAATCCCGGCATGATTTTTCACAAATTTAGCTGATAGGTAAATCTGATTATAACCTATAATTAAAGATTAGGCAGATCATGCTTTAAAACAATAATTAATTTGTTTTCTCTCTGAATAAAATTTGTAGAGTAAATGGCATCATCCTCTTGTCGCTCATTATTGGGAAGTTCTGCCACTGTATACCAACTTTAAAAACCCATATTTTCTAGTCAACATAATTATAAAAGCTTAGGACTTTTTCAATCTTTAAACATAAAAGTTCATGATTTTTCCAAACTTTTAACATACAAGTTCATGAATTTTTCTATTTTCCTGCAGCCGTAAAATGAACTTTTGACTTCAATTTTCTGCAAAACGTTAATTCTTTAACAACCAGAGTTGGGACTAGACTCAAAATCAACAAGCATTCGACAAAAAGTAATTTATTTTTCCTAAATTTATCAATAATGGTATACAAAACTTTCAATGCAAATTTAAAAATATATATATTTTTTTCAACTAGATCTATTATAAGATGTCATAGAACAAGGAAATAACGACCCAATTTGGTCTATTTAAACTCAACGTTATCCATTTCAGATAGTTGGATAATTTTACATCAGTTATAGTGTTGTATTTGAGTAACACTGGAGTGGTACCACAAGCTCTTTAGCCTATTACTGGTTGATAGAAAAATGATCTCAAATAATAAAGCGCACACGATCTCGAAACATTAATTTACTATTCATTAATGTCTCTAATGTTGATTATGCCTAAAAATTTGCAACTCTAATTTATTCTGTGATGTTTGTCATGAAGAAATACTTTATGAACAATCTAATATCAAAACTGACACTATATTTCTATTAAAATATTATTTTCACTCACTTATACACTTATACTGGAGGAATGCATTTCACTTCTAATGAGCTTCCAAATGAACCTTCTCTTTAGAAGTGAAATGCATCCCTCCAGTATCTCCAGTATACGTGAGTGAAAATAATATTTTAATATTAATACAGTGTGAGTTTTGATATTAGACTAATTAATCAAACATGCAATCATTACCATTTCTAATTTTTAGTCAAACTTTTCTAATTTTTGGCGGTTTGAAAATCACAAATTATATTTTGTTATTTTATACCAAGCTCTTTACAAATACGAAATTAGCATAGATACAACCATGAAAAAATCATTTAGTTTGAATATTTGGCGTATTAGCGAATAATTTTAAAATGTGCTCCTTGTAACCACACCCAGTATATTATGTTGATTGACGGGCATAAAGCGTCACCTACATTTTGACACACGTTTCATAATTTTAGTCGGACTTTGTCTGCAATGATTGGATAAGCACTTACTTATTCAAATATTAAGTGTTGAAGCACCGTAGGCTAATGCTTTCAGCATGCTAATGAAGAGAAACAATATGTGGTAATGCTATTCATGCAAGGTCCGTGTAACTATGGTTTCTCCTATTGTGCATCATGTCAACCGATTCGTCTTTCTGTCTTCAAAATGTGACTAATCTGAGGTTCTCACTTCATTTGTGACACTTCATTTCTAAACTTCTTCATTCGACCATAGCAAATTAACATCATGCAACATGAAATGACAAAGTAATGACTTGGATTTGAAAATTCTTATCAGTGTCCAATCAGGCGTTTCCTCTTCTCTTCACAAGGATAATAATTACTACCTCTGTACTTCAAAAACACAACATTTAGAAAAAGAGTTTGAAGAGTCAAAATCTGTGAAGATAATTTAGCTTGAGTGTAACTTATTCAGATAATGGTGTGCTATACAAACTATTTTTTTCTCTTCTTTAATTTAATACCTTTTAATTTAGGTACCTTTCTTCGAGTATAAGTGAGTAGAAATCATAATTTAAATAGAAATAGTGTCAGTTTATCAGTTAAACATATTATCAAGATTTGTCCGTGGGGAGCAGGCACGCTGCAATGCGGGAATATTCAAATTGTCGCATTAAAAGATTCTTTTTAATGATTAATTAATTAATTCTTAATTCATTAAAAGATTAAGTTAAAGATTCTGAATTCAATGAAGTTGAATGACAATTATTATCAGATTGTCAGTTATAATACTAGCATTGATTATCTATTTCATAGAAATAATTTATTTCAAATTTGATCAACAGTTTCCCCCTTGTGAGCAACAGGTGTTGCGCCTACCTCTTCTCAGTAATGATATCTGATGTAAAAGATGTCCATTAGCATTGCCGCGTTATTAAAAATCAATATAATGAAATCATATCCAAAAGTAAGAGACGCTTTCCAGAGAATATCAAGTCTCTTTTACTCTCAACAGACTATCCTTTTCTTTGCTATTACTGAGAAAAACAAGCTCAGATAATATATTAATAAATTTTAGACTATAGGCTAATATATATGTATCTGTGGGCCAAAAATATGTGTATCCTTCTAATAATGAAGAACTTTTAACTATTTTTCTACTCTGTGATGTTTTCCATGACGGAATACTTGATGAACAATCTAATTCCAAAACTGACACTGTATTTCTATTTAAATGATGATTTTTATTCATTTATACTGGAGGGATGCATTTCACTTCTAGAAAGAGGCTGATGAAGCTTCTCTTTAGAAGTGAAATGGATCCCTCCAGTATTAGTGAGTAAAAATTATAATTTAAATAAAAATATAGTGTCAGTTTTTGTATAAGATTGTATTTTGTTTACTATCTCTCTACAATAAATTCAAGGAGATTTAATTCAGGAGCCTTCCCCCTTCAATTTTCGTCTACATCTAATTCAACTTGAAATACAATAATTCATTCGAATATCCTGAAAAAGTTTGAAAGAGAATCTGAATCAATTCATTTATCAACCAATTTGTTCATAGAAAAAACTCATATCTTTTAAATGTATCAGAGCTTCTTTGTTGTATATTTATAAGCATATCAACTTCCTGTACTTGTAGAAAGAGTTTCAATCTATTATTACGAAGTTTATATGATGTAAATCGTATATTTAAAAAAATGAACGGCACATTTGAAATAATAGTAATAATTCTTTATTTCACACACTTATAAATTAAATACAAATATAAAAAATGCAAAATTCATCTAACAAAATTTATAACAGGCTATAACATAGATGTGTGTGTGAAATTAGGTACTCCCGAGGTAGACCTGAATGGGAGTTACCATCTTTTATTTTATAATGCATTTTTTAAATAAGCTTACAACAAGATATGGAAATTCTTGGTAACTGTATTATTCCTAAATACTATATGAATCTAAATACAATATAAAACTAAGTTAATAGTGAACTAATGTTTTTATGGAACATTTTATGTTTTTATGAAAGGCTGACTATTGGTGAAATCAGTCATTTATCACTGCTTGTACCTACTGAATCTCAACTCTCACTTTCAATTGGGTTCTATATTGCCGCTGAGCCACTGTGGCTGTACCTGTAGGCAGTAATGCAGTCATAAAGTAGCTTATCGTCAATTAAGGTGTTGGCTACTCTATTATGAATAAAATGCTTCAGGTTGCCAACTGTCTCCTGATGTCAAAAATCAATCAATCGAATATAAAGTATGCTACAATAGTTCCAAACCTACAAAGCGTCGCTCACTGCTATTGATTGTGCGCTTCAGAGTGATTGCATTACTGCTGCATGAATAGCGCAACATTTTTTTCAATTTCCTTCAACACAGGAAATTGAATTCCACATAGGCCTATACGAAGTCTGCATTATCTATAATCGGCTTCTGACAAGAAAGAATCAGGTGAAATGCGTTTTATTTATTTTAAATTGTATAGAAGGCCTACATAGTTACATAAATTAACCGGAAATAGTTGTTGATCCAAATATAGTTGATCTAATGAAATGATTGATGTAGTGTAGGTCTATACAGTAAATATTTGTACAATAAACAGGTTTAATTGATGCTTGATTCTACACTACTTTGAAATTTGTCAACTTCCATGTTTTGATGGATAAAATCTGCACTCTGGCCTATCATGGGCCAGCTCACAGCTTACCATGGGCTCTTACTGTCACATATTAGGTATGCTATCTTGGTATGGGGTAATTCATCAAAAGAAAATCTTAATAAGGTGTTTTAAGATCCAAAAGAAAGCTGTTAGGTGTATGGAAAGAATAAATAGATTAGATTCATGTAGGCCGTTGTTCAAGAGACTTGGTCTCCTATCTGTACTCTGCTTATAAGTGTATGACGCTACTTTGTACGTAAAAAAAAGAGTGATATTAACCAATATCTTGACGTACTCATTTATAATACGAGAAGTCGAAGAGATTATCACTTGGGGAGTCACAATAGTAGCTTATTCAAGCAAAAACCTATTTATATTGGTAGGAAACTACAACAATAAGCTACCGCAGTTTTTAAAGAGTCTTAAAAATATAGAAATATTTTAAAAAATATTTAGTTGATAGAGCTTTTTATAGTGTTCAAGAATTCTTTTCTCATCAAAATTAATCCTCACCTCAACTAATTGATATAGTAATTATGGTAACTAGTGTATAAGATTGTATAATTATTGTTGATCTGACTAGTCTTATACTATACTCCTTAACAGGAGTCTCCAAGACGTAATCTACAAAAAATAAAAAATCAACTTACTTCACTTAATGGAGAAGAAAATGGGAAATTTGAATAAAACTCGTCATTTATGATGGTTTGTCTTACCACTAAACTGTAGATATCGGTAGCAACGGTAACCTTCTAAATCTACTATCTCCCAAGTTAATAGCTCATTGAAAGGTCAAATAAACAGTAAGAACAGTAAACACAGAAAAGTAGGATCTTAAACTCTTGTACAAACAGTTTTTTTTAGGGGGATATAAAGACATAAACATTTACACAATGTAGCAGACGTCTGTATGGACCTAGTTCGGTTCAAGGAGTGCAAATCTCCACCAGCTGTATGAAGTGGAACTTTAAGTACGCAGTTAACATTATTATTTATTGTACCATTGTTCAGTAACCGTCAAGTGACGCTGGAGAAATCGTATGGAGGCCGGTTATGATGGATCATTGAAGTAGTTTCACATGCATTCATTGAATAGAGCTTTTATTACTGCAGCGCGACTGTAACGTACTGTAGCTTACAAACATGAAGAACTAAAGTATGAAGAAAGCCCACATTGTACCGTACTTGGAATCACAAAGGCTCCAAATGTTGTTTATGATTTTCGAGACACGAGTTGGCGTACGACAGAAAGTAACAAATGTGATGTTATGATTGAATGGATTCATACTACTGCCTCTGAGCCTATGCCTACTGTTTTTTATTTTGTTAAGTTGCAGAGATTGGAGAGTAATAAAACTGCGTTTGAAATTGGAGTGTTTTTATAGTTGTCTACGGTTTGGTTCAATTCTACTAGCTAGCAACGCTATTTTTTTATTGCGGATGATGCCCACTTGAGTCTGGAGACTTGTGCGTGGGTAATGAGTTGAATGGGTAAATGATGAGAAACACCATGGCTGAATGAGATTCGAACCCAAGGCTGCAGGAAACGAAGTCAGCCAGGGCCTTATTTTATCATAGACACAAACCAGTATTGAAAACAAATAATGTAAAAATTATCAGACTAACAAAGAGTTTAGTTGAGAAATGTTTAAGATTAGAATTGAGAGAATATATCCATAGAATATAAGGACAATAATCAATGATGGTTGGTCTATGAATCAATTAGCCTAATTATATTTCTGGATTTCTTGTTCCATGACGAACTGCGTTGTTAATATTAACTGAGTCTGAAAATGGATCTCAAAGATTCGAAAGCGCTCGGCCTACAGAGTAAGTAAATTATACTTATTCTTAATGAATATTTGTCTGCAAGTCGTTAAATTCACATAAAAAGTTAATAATTATATTTGATTATTTATTATTAGCCTATTATTATTATTATTATTATTATTATTATTATTATTATTATTATCATTATTATTATTATTATTATTATTGGCTATCCTAGCAACTGAATGAGTGTAACAATATTAAACTGCTTATATGAAAACTCTTAGGAGTATAGGCCTACTCCTTATATATGCTATTTTGATGACTTCAAAAATGTTTATCTACCACGTGATATGTTATAATTATTTCTAGTTCGGCGGGCCGCTTAGCGCAGTTGGTTGGGGCGTCGCAACTTCAGCTTGCTGTCGTTTAAGCGGTCGTGGGTTCGAATCCCACTCCACCGTCAGGCATTTATTTGTAATCATTAACCTCATTACCCACGCACAAGTCTCGGACTCATGTGGGCATCATCAGCAGTAAAAAAAAAGAGTTTTTACCTTCATTCAGTAATAGGCAATATAAAGTATTATCTATTTTAAAGCCTCTAATACCAAAAGATAATATCAACTAAAATATCTACAAATGTACAGAAACAGAAATTTTTGCAATATTGTTGTAATATATAAATAGTCCTTAACTTCTCAAGAATTCCTTAAAAAGAAAATATTTTTTTCAACAAATCTTCAATTTGTTTATTTATCTCCACTGTCTAGGTCTAGGTCTATATCTCCAAGGTCTATTATTATTGGAATATCTCATCATCGTACATTTGAGTACAATTACGTAGAAACTGTTTTAACAGGTCGTCTTATCATAATTTTAGAATAATTTTGAATACTGGTAGCTTATCACAAGTAAATCAAATAGACTCTAGAGTTGGTTCTTCCTTGTTGGATTTTCCTGCATCCTATATAAAACCATTCACTACCCTACAAATGAAAGAGCTTACACTCTTTCCAGTTAAATTGAATTTGCTGCTTCCCATGGTTCCCAATAGCAGTGGCGGTCCCAGGGGGGGATGGGAGGGATATATCCCCCCCCCCCCCGAAATATCAAGATGGATCCCCCCCCCTAAAAAAGAATTTGTTCATAATTATGTATGTATAGTTTTTGCGAGAAATAAATTTAATCTGTGTCATTGTTACTTGTAAGCTAGAAGAATAAACAAGAAGGATGTGTACATCCTTAGGCCTACATCCATTACATTATTGTGTAACAATCTGAGTATTTTTTGGCTATTCCTTCGTAACTTACATGTTAAAAATAGGGACTAACCATAAAGAAAAAATTCGCAGTGAACACTTGATTTATTTTTGATTTCATTATACGTTTATTTAACTGAACTTTGTCATCATGTTCATTAAATAATCACATTGACTATTAATCAATTATCTTTGTGTAGCTAAAGGAAATCAAAGGAAAAACACATACTATGGTTGGGTCCTATTTCACCTATAGGTACAATAAACTTTAAATGAAAAACTATTTTATTAGCTAACATAAATACTATTAGCTTGAGCATATTTTAGAGCTCAAATACTTATAAAAATACGTTTTTAGGCTTTAAATTCCACTTTTTTCCGGTGGGGGGGGACCCAGACCCCCGGTGGTTATCCCCCCCCCCCCACAAATTAAATCCTGGGACCGCCACTGTGCTATTGGAATTGGATAGCTTCAACTTGGTGGATTATTGGAAACCTATTTACCTGTTACCGTACTAAGGTGATTGTTAGCGTGCTCTCTCACCAAATTACTGTAAAATAGCTCACCACTTCCTGAAGCGGGGTATTTTACATGGGAGCGACCAAACGTGGTAGAATTGCTCCATGTTACCGTGCTCCAACAGTAGACTACGGTACCAAGCTACTTTTCAACGTCACGCTCAGCAAATGGAATTTCCAAATAAACAACTCTATCTTGTCATGGAGAGTAACAGAACTTTTTGAACCGTACTTGCAAATGTAACGTTTCTTCATACTTGCATTCATATTCAGAAAAGATTTTCAATTTTCGAGAACAGGAAAATCTTTCGCAGAATTGGAACAGGCGGTTGTAAATTCTCTTGTAAACTCGGTCTAAATTTAAAACGTAAACAAGTGTCGGACGCTTTATTTTGGAGCTTGATAAGTGGTTAGCTGGACTGAAGTAGGCTACAATGAAGTCAGCATCTTGTCGATCTTATTCATCTACTCTATTATGCGCAAGACAAGGTTTTTGAGACGACATTTTAAAGCATAGAAGAAGAATGAAGTCAAACGAACGTAAATAATCTTATTTTGAAGGTTGAAGAAATGCTATATGATACTAATATTATTGAACAATATCTACTACACAATATATAAGAGAGTGGAGCTACTTCTCAGTACTTTCAAATTAATTTGAAAATGAACCTTTTTCGATAAATGTGAATAAATACGGACTATTCAAATACAAAAATTATTGACTAAGACAACCTGAAGTGGCTGAAAGTTATCAGTGATCCGTTTGTACCGATTGTGCCAATTCTGCCAAAACTCATAAATTGGTTGCTTGGATGTCCAATTTAATCATCCAAAATTATTCCAACCAAGCCAAGAGAATCTTGGCTGATATAGACTAAATTAAAGTACACCCACAGTGCTATGAGTAGCCTACGGTAATGATTAGTGGGAGATTATTTTAAAAAAAATGTGTATTGCAGGATCACTTATATTTCGATAATATTTTTGTAAACAGCTGTAGGTTAAAAGTTGAAGCTTAGTCTAAATCCTTGTCCTAAGCTGGAATCACCTGTATCATAAAATAGACGGCTAAACCTTTGTAAACTAAGTTAGGATTAGGACAAGACCAAATCAAGTAGGGCCTCTATAGCTTAATATATTAAATAACCACCTTCATAAAATATAAGATAAAACCTTTGTCATCTTATTTAGGATTAGGACAAGACTATATCAAACATACACCTTAAGAAGATAAATCCTTTGTCCTAAGTAAGGATTAGACTAACTATATATACTCTTTAGTTTCACCAATTACCATTCAACGAAAGACTTGGAATCAATACAATCAGGCTGAAGTATATAAAATCGGTTTCCTCAATAAATGTAGGCTTAATGTTCTGCATGGGAAATTGGAAAAAATATCATAAAATTAGGCCTTTTAAAAGGTTGTCATGCTAATTTTATTATGTATAGAATACGTGGAAAATCAATTTTGGAAGTGGCTCTCCACCATAAAGAAATATTTGTCACGAAGAAATTCCATTATTGATTATTGATCTCCCAAATGCTGTTTATTATCACCGTATTATATTGAACACGTAATAATTGGGCCTTTTCATCGGTAGGCTATTGACTGGTAGGCCTATAAAGAGAAGGAACGCTCTTCCTCATGCATAAATATTTAATATCCATAATACTTGAATGAGCTGCGTCAATCTCAATAGAGTATTCACATCAGTAATCTATTACAGAACACATTGTACTGTGACACTGTGAGAACATCCTGTAAATAACTGATCCATCAATAACAGTGGACTTGGGTACAATTTTCATTCACTTTAAGATGTGATGAAACACCGAAGAACTTATTCAAAAATTTTTTACTGGAAATCGTTTTTTTCTATAAATTTATTGCTATGCTTGAAAAATTACAAAGAATTTTACCACATTAGGCCTATTTTATATTAGAAGGCTCATTTAAAATTGCAGTTTATTCGATGCAGTCCCATTAATTATTTTATTGTTCAAAAACAAATTTAATTAAAACACATGAAATGTGAATTTGTGGGGTTTTCGATGATGAAACACTTGATGAACAATCCAATGTCTCAATTGTCACTATTTCTTTTTAAATTATGATTTTTAAATGCAGGGTTGTTGAAGCTTCTCTTTAGAAGTGAAATGCATCCCTCCAGTATCTTCAGTATAAGTGAGTAAAAATCATAATTTGAATAGAAATACAGTGTCAGTTTTGATATTAAATGTGAATTGATGAATGCGTCTCTGATAGAATAATTCTATTTTCAATCGGAGAAGTAAGAAGTATTGACGTGTATTCACTTCAATTGAGTAAACAATTTTAGTTTTTTTCGAGAAACGTCACACGAATAAAGAACTACAGATTCTCTTTGTGAACTTAATCAACGTTCTCAATACATTACACAATATAAATTGAGCGGAAAGTGTCATTGAATGACCAGAACGATAGTCTAATTGCTAACTGAATGGAATTGAAAGTCACTCGTAGCTTAGAGGGATGCGACCTACAAATTTGGCTAACGCCCCTTGCACATTGACACGGAAAGATAATTTCGACCTGGTTTCAACACGATTCTGCACTCCTGGTACACACCTAGCACGACATTGACCTGTCTCCCATTGATAAAGATGACACTGGAAAGTTGGGCTGACCGAAAATCGAATTTATGCAAGGGTCACACGAGAAACTATATCAAATAAAAGTTGGCTATTCCGTACCCCCCCCCCCCTCTGACACCCCAACTGAAACACTATAGGACTAACCCGGTTTCAATTCAACCCATCCCGAAAGAAAATCCTGGCTATGTGCCTGCTCATGCCTATAGACTGTAGTGTATTGGCCATCAATAACTAAATAAATAAATTTTTATTCAACCAATCAAAATGTACAATACATTTTCATATGAGACAATGATATTTCAATATGCAAAATATATAAGCACCCTATACAATAAAATAAATAAACTTTTATTTTTTAAATAAGCAAATACAACCTTCCATAAATAAAAGAAAAAAAAGAAAAAGAAAAAAGAAATAAAATAAAGTTATGGAATATTCAAGACAAAATAAATATAGGATATTGAACTAATTATTTTAGAATGAAAAAAAGGATGGTTCACCCCTCTCTAAGCCAAGCTTGTGCTGAGGGGTGAGTCGCTTAACCAAATAACTACCCTGGACTGGAAATATCTTTCAACAAACTAAAATATAACTCTCAATAAACTAAAAAATAAACTTAAAAAACTATTAATATACTCGATTTTCTCTTCAGGAGCGAAAATGCATTCTCAATAATTAAAGTTAGTAGAAAAAAACAAAAGATTTTCAATAAATTCAGGTTGCAGGATGAGGAAATTCAGTTTTCTCATACACAACAGGCTGCAGTACAGTGTCATTTTCCAAGGAAGATTGTTCAAAATTTCCATTCTTCTTGCAGAAAGTGGTTGATTATCAGAAAAGCAACTAATAAATAGGTTACCGGTAGCTCACCTCTAAATGTCTAGAACTCTGCCAATCTGCCATGAGTCAATTCATAGCAGTATAGAAGTTCTTCAATGAATTTAGGTTACAGGATATGGGAATTTAATTTTCCCATACATCACATATCAGTAAGGTGACCAGACGTCCCGTTTATGAGGCATGTCCCGTTGTCCCCAGCATCCTTCTTGGGTCACCTATTTGTCCCGTTTTGGCAATATTAGTTACTAATTTTCTACTTCATGAATTGGTTTATTCACTTATTGATAATTATTATTGCTCTAAATTATCTCAAAATGTAAAGTTAAGTTCTAATTACAATCGAACCTTAGCTCCAAAATCCTTCGTTATATTATTCTTCGGTCGTCTTCGGATGGTGAACATCGATGGCATTAAAAACTTTGGTCACGTTTTAATATAAGATTTGTGAGAATGACTACAAAAATGAAATGAAATGAAATGAAAATATGCTTTATTAGGCGGAGTTGGGACTTGATATACCTTTGAAAATACCTTTGCATAGAGAAGAAATAACGTTTTTTTTCCTATTTTCTGATCAGTTATCAAGCACCCTCCTCCCCCATCAGTCTATACTGTTGTCCCGTTTTGGGGTTTCAAAAATCTGGTCAGCTTACAGTAGAAACAATTAGTCTAGGCACACGGCCGTTTGGTAGTCAGCCATGGCGAGGGGAGTGTTTATCGCTCATTTCTAAAAACATGTGGCCCGTGCGACGCTGCAGATGTCTTCAAGGTCAACTAGTCAACTTTTAACAGGACGGCTAGTAGTGAAACCAGAGCCACGTGCCCAGACTAATTGTTCCTACTGTACATATCAGTCAAATAGACCTTTATGCGCGTGCATCCTGGATTGATGATAATACCAAGATGATAGGCCTAGTTTGCTTTTATAATGTAATGATACACGATACGTCACTCTACACCATCTCGCCTGACACTAAAACCGAGCTAGTCCAAAGTTAGATTAGTTTTCTAGTCTGACGACTTATGATTGCGTTTGCTTGTCAAAGTTTGCATTTTCCTCAGCATGCTTTACAGTTCTCGATTCGGTCGTGTCAGTGACAGACGGATGACATTCAACAGATTTTGATGCATATTTGCAAGCTGCAACGCAGCATGAAAACCGTTCAACTTTCAAACCACAATCATGCTCAACTCTCAAATTTGTGTTGAAAATTCTAACATAACTTTGAAAGTTCGAAGTTGAAGACTGTTATCTTTCGAAATATTGTCCTACATTGTAAAAAAGTGGTAAAATTTTGTTTGAGGGGAATTTGGGAAGTCCCACTACAGAGGCAAGTCCCGATTTTTTTTTCACTTTTATCAAGTGAAAGAATATTTTGGAGAGAATAACGCCTAAGACACAAAAAATATCTTTATGGGTTTCGGTTGAGAATTTCGGGGGATGTATCCCCCCTCGCTTGGATTAGCCCATGTAACCACTTCACTGATCAACACATATGACATGGGAAATCAGCAACGTTTCCAGTTAAGATCTGAAGCCTCACCTCAACTAACTGATATAGTAATTATGGTATCTAGTGTGTAATTGTTGATCTGACTTGTCTTATACTCCTTAACTGGAGTCTCCAAGACGTAATCTACAAAAAAAAACATAGTTTTAGGTGGAATGGATTTTGAATCATGAGGTGGAAACACGTTGCAGTGATATCTATGCCTATTTTCTGCTATTAATACTAATGGAATTCCATGGAAGATAAGCTGCCTAAAATTTTAATTACTTGTCTATTCAGACAAGCTCATGTTTGTGTTGTAAAGCCTTGACCATTGAATTTGATTGTTAGATAAAAACTAATACGTGTTCGGATTCACAATACTTTATTGATTAAACCAAGGGCATGATCTACTGGGTTACTACTGTCAATATTTTCAAAACTACTATATTGAAGGGTATTCAATTATTGCTGATATATCCATCCTATGAGAACATTAGAAACATTTCGCGATTTAGCACCCGTTAGAAGTTTAGGACACTCGCTATAAGCACGTGTCACAACTTACATCTTACTTGTGGCTTAAATTAAAACGATAATGAATAATAAGATTTGAAGTTGCCATAATCACATTTATTCAAAACAGTAAGATACTAGTTCGGTTGCTACATCATTATTAATCTCAATCAAACAGCGAGTTTGATTGAGATTGATAATGGTGTAAATACCGATACTAGTATCTTACAACTAATGGTGTAACAACCAAAACTAGTATCTTACTGTTTTCAATAAATGTAGTTGTGACAACTTCAAGTCTTATTATTCATTATGGATATCTACTTCAATATCACCTTCGCCACTGCAAAGAAAGTTAAATCAAAACATAGATAAATAGAATCATAACCATATTTTTTATTATACTTTTTAATAAACTTCATCATTTTCTTACCATAATTTTTATCATTAATAATAGTACACCCAGTCCGTGCTCAAAGGCAGTCATAATACAATCGTTGCATAAACTTTCATTATGGGCTTTTCTTTTGGACGACAAAAGCATAAAACCAGTTTTTTTGAGAAACATAGATGGGAATAATCTGAGAACAATAGACCTATCACTTCACTTGTTATTTGCCCGATTCAATTATTTATGGGTTTCTAGAACCTGACATAGCCTGTTCACATATTTAATATAATAGTTTATCTTTCCCAATCCCTCATCCCTCTTCCCCTTCCACTTCTCCGTCTTTTCTTCTCAGTTTTCTTCTTTCTCGTCGTCTTCTTTTTTTTCTTCTCTTCCTCCATCTTCTACTTCTTTTCATCATCTTTTTATTTTTCATTTTTCTCCACATTTTTATTTGAAAATCTTAATTGATACACTATTTTTTCTTAACCCTCTTCCCCTCCCTCCATTTTCTTGTCTTTCTCCATCTTCTTCTACTTCTTTTCACCATATTCTTATATTTCTTTTACACTTTTCTCCACATTTTTATTAAAACATTTTAATTAATAAACTGTTTTTTCTTAATTTTCTTAACCCTCTTCCCCTCCATCTTCTTTTTCTTCTCTTTCTCCATCTTCTTCTACTTCTTTTCACCATCTACTTATATTTCTTTTACACTTTTCTCCACATTTTTATTTAAAAATTTTAATTGATAAATTCTTTTTTCTTTACCCTCTTCCCCTTCTTTTTCTTCTTTTTTTTCTTCTCCATCTTTATTTTTCACCAGACTCTTCTACCTCTCCTCCTTCAATCCCTTATTCTCCAGAGCTAGATCTTTGTTAGCAGAAGACATCATCTAGATGCTTCGTATATTAAATGAGCAGAATAATAAATCCTAATAAAGATGTGTTAGTTAATAGGAATATTCAATTGAAGAATATAATAAAATAATACAAATAGAAATTTTAAATACCCAATCAAAGTATTTATATCAATGACAATCTTATTAATCAATGAATTAGACTAAAATTTTAGATTAAAACTACTTATGTATTTCACTCACTCTTCCGCTGGAGTCGGATGCGTTGAGTGTAGCCTTGGGACAGCCGGCGACAGCTGCACGTCGCAGGAGGTCACGCAGCGTGTCGTCATCGGCGCCGCGGGCGGCTATCAACAGCGCCGGCGCCGGCGGCACCTCCACCCCTCCACCCCCCTCCAACAGTGCAGCGGCTGCTGGCAGCTGGAAGCGGACCCGCCGCACCGGCAACCCTGCTGCAGTCGCTGGCACTCTATCTAGCTGACGCAGTGGAACTACGCCGGCACACAGCGGTCCGTACCGGCTTCCACCTACTGTCACTGGCTGTAACACGACAAACACTTGAATAAACTTTTATTCATTGTTTTCACATACTTGTATCACATTTTTATTAGTACATACTTGCTATGAATAGTAATAAATACCACATTAACAATTATCATACAACATTAAAACAAATAGCTAACAGAATTTCTTAATTTATACAGAAGACTACCGCAATGGTGGATATTGACAACATCATTGAATAGCTGATGGAAATCGATTAAATTGGGAGGTCCGTGGTTCGATTCCCGGTGGTGACTGATATTTTTGTACAGTAGCATTCATCGATTTCCATCAGCTATTCAATGCTGTATCAATGTATAAATTCTGTTTTATTAAATTCTTCATTACTTTTTAATAAATAATTCTGTATATTTGTCAGTTTGTTAATGCTGTTGCTAATAACCTCCATTGCGGAAATATTCAGTATTAAATTAATAGCAAAGGAATTCGAAATTAATAAATTCTGTTTTATTAAATTCTTCATTATTTTTTAATAAATTCTCTATATTTGTTAAACTGTCAGTTACTTCAAACAATAAATAGCTACATAGATATACATATAGAACAATAATTTAAAACAATATTCTTCAATCCTTGTCTAAACTAACAGACAGAACTAGAATAAGAAAAATAAAAAACTTCAGGTACCACTTCCAATGGAAAACAAACAGAAAATATAATGGAAGGAACGGTAATCAATCTAGAAGAAACATCGCGTTGCCTTAGTTGATTTTTGTCATATTCATCTTTTGTCTCTTTGAAAACCTATTTGGGAAAGACCATCACTATCTGTTCACAAACCGCATGGTTTTTCACTGTTTTGACTCATTCGAGAGGTCTATGCATCATAAATCACTATAAAGTATTTTATGTTATACTATTAAGTTTTTCATGTTTTAAATTTACAGTTCACTATTGAGGGATCAACTGTACAGAGACAGCTGTACTGATATCTATGAAAAAAAATACACTATTAAGTACTTTCTTATTAAATCTATGCGTTAACCACATAATTGATATTTAAATTTCTTTTCAGAAAAATGCACAATCTGCATAAATATTTGATGGACGAAAGATACAACATATTGGAGAGAAATTTTCAAGAATGTTTTCATTATCTTTTGATTGGAGTAGAGTTCATATGCTATTAAATTTACTTTTTCACTAATGCATTCATGCCAATTTCCAATAAATTATTTCTCTTCTTCACACACAGGTTCATGGACTATGTGCAGAATATCCCGTTCTCTTTTTAATATTATTTAATCTTATAAACATTGAATATTCAGAAAAATGAAAAAATAAAAGAGTTGATTTGAAATAGGAATCCCATTACATTAATTGCATTTAAGATTCGAATTATAGTGGTAAACCTATTCCAGAGCAAATCAATGTCGGCAACACATTTATTCAAAACCCAATCAAGGATAATATAATACAGTATATCCCATGTCATTCTGTGTTTTATCGAATATTGAATTTTTCCAATGCAATTAAATGAAATAGAAAAAAATATATCCAACATCTTTCAACAGTTTTACCTGGCTGTGGCCAAACTTATGCGCTTTTGCAAATCTCTATCAATATTTCTCAATATGATTCACTATGCAAACCATTCTGAACTTCAACTTAACAATAAGAAACTCATAGATCTTATAAGAGCATCTTACTTATTGCGATACTTATTTATTGTAACTCATAACTTGTATAAGAGTATCTTATTATTGGTTATATTTTATACAGTAAGAAGATGCTGCGTTACTACCGTCTTCTCTTTGACCTAAAATGTGATAAAGTTGATTACATTTTGAAAAAAATTATATTCAAGTTGATGGTAATCGGTTCACAGGACATGTTAAATAATCCTACTAAAATTTAAATTCTTAAAAATGAAACGTTTAGTCGCCTACCGTACTTATGTAGCAACTAAGGTGTAATATCACATGAAATCAAATCACTGATACTATTCGATAGTGATTTGACTCACTGATAGTTTTTTTCAATTTGATTAGAAATAAGAAGCTGTGGATGAAACTTACTGGTGGAAATCAGATTACAGAAACTCACTGCCAAACACAAAACAGACGATAGAAACACTCTGATCTTTAAGTTTTATTTAATTATTTGTACGATTATTTTATCAACATAATTGAGTAAACACCACTGAAAAGCTTCGAAGTTTCACTGGCAAGCACCTCTCAGAACAGGAGAGAACAAGCAACTGCGAAATAGTTTGGAGAACAGAGATGAGAGAGGAACTGAGCCTTCCCACTTCCAACAATATGGTAGGGGAGCTCATTGCAATCTCTCCACAACTACTCCAGGTGGAAGGGAGGCTGATAAAACACACAATTCCCCTGTTCTAAACTTTTAGACACCTCTGCATTCACCCATTGTTGCTCTCTTCCTTCCATACACACATTTTTCCCTATCTCTACATGCATTTTTCTTGCTCTTTCTCCAGTTTATACACACATAAACTCTCATAAGACTCTCTTGCTCTCTCTGATCGAGTTTGCACTAATGATAGGCTTTACCGCAACGGTTTCTGCAGTGTCCTAGCTCTCAGCTAATGGTGAATCACTTGGCACCAACACAAAAAACTAGTAGTTGATTGAATTGAAATTGTCAGAGCGCTAGTTCGAAAATGCACTTCTAGTATTCAATCTATGATTTCATAATATGTATCGACTATCCCCAAATAATAAGTGATCAAGGGTGGTCCCAAAGGAAGTCATGACTCCTTAACATCGGAAGTTTACTGGTAAAGGGGCAGGAAGGAGGGCAATCTTGCAACAAAGCAGCAAAAGTATTCAATCAACTTCAATAATTTCATAATAAATAGCGACTATTCCCAAATGATAAGTGATCAAGGGCGGTCCCAAAGGGGGTCGTGACTCCATAACATCGGACGTTTACTTGTGGAGGGGTAGGAAAGAGAAAAAAAGGAAAATCCATTTGTGAGCTACCCCCACCCCCAACCACAGTTGGAACCGTTCCTATGAGTAATGAGGTATAATATATAATTAATAAATATAAAAGTAATAAAATGAATATGAGTAATTTAGGCCTTCAAGTAACGGAATATTGCTTGAAAACTGTATGTTCACTGTGTTCAAAAATTGTTGGAAGGCGCTCCTAGAACCTAATAATTAATAACAAACTGCTTGATATCTGTTGACCACCTTCAAGTATTGATTCTGAATTCAAGCTGCTTCTGTATTGTGCTGAATAAATACGGTAGTGCAAATATTATTCAATCACACTTATGAATAAGTTTTATTGTAAATTTAACGACTTGCAGTCAGTTTTAGATTGTGAATATATAATAACTGTACTCACACTTGGCCGAACGTGTTCGAGTTATTGAAACTCATCTTCAAGGCCTTGAATTGTCTGTTGAATGAAATGAATGAATCCCATTTTCAATTTGGATTAAATTTAAATTTACAATAAAAAATTAATATGGACAATTGGCATTGGGAGTAGCAAGCACGCCCAACTAGTTCTCATTTTCACAGAAGTGAGTGCTGTGAGATGAATGTACAGGTGAGAGCGCTGTAATTCACGAGGCAATTTTCAAGAGAGGCGGTATAAGAACAAACAATATATCAATCTATGAGTTAATTATCACTATAAAGTGGGTAAAAATATAAATGAAAGCTTTAAACACAAGCTGAAATGAATGCAATAGACAACCTAGTAAATTTTAGGAGCACTGCGACATGGTAATTTTCAATGCAAGTGTCATAATACTTGAGACTGCTCTTCAAGTAGCCAATGTTTAGATGCAATTATTTAAAACTGCGGCAATCAATCCTTATATTCTACTGTGTGCTGCGAGAATATTCAGGTTAAGTTAATGGCTATATAACAGGTTCCATCACCTCTATATAAGGAAAAGGGGAATAGTAAGCATGTACAATTTATAATAAGATTACCTATTTCAACTGAGCTACCAGATGAACGAACGTTATATTTATTGCACTTCTTGCAACTTGTGAATTGTCTAGTAAATGGAATAAATGAATCTCATTTCCAATTTGGATTCAGCTCAGGTACAATATCAACACTAGAAATTGAGTCACACTGTGTTTATATACCCAACGACAATATTTTCATCTAATTCTTATCCAACGCAGTTTTATGCTGTTTATGAGAGTTTGAGTTTTTTTTTTTAATTTAAGATCAGGATTAAGATCAATGCAGGGAAATCTCAGGAGGATATGTATGGTATTTTGAAATGACGTGGAGTCAACATCAAATAGTTCAATCAATCAGTTTATTTACAGTATCATTACAACAAAGGTCCTCCTTAAACAGTAGGTTTTTCAGGAGGTGCCATGTATTGGTTTAAAATAAGTAAATAAAATGATTGTATTAAACTGACTAAAAAGTCAAAATAACCAAATACAGAATAACATAACCTGCAATCCACATAACACAAAAAATTAATTTCAACATTGGAGTTGCAGGATGATGAAAATCAATCCGCTATGACAATGACTTGGTTAAAAAAAAATGATGAATTCAGAAGTAAGTCAATGTGTCAATGACATCTTTGAGTGATTCGTATTTCATCGACCCACATGTTTTCAAAAGAGAAAGTTTGATTAATTATTTCTTTAAACTGAGACTAAAATCAGTACTGAGACTTATGAATCACTTTCAGCGTGTGTAATCCACTTACAATATTATAATATACTGAAAATTGCAGATATTCATCTCTTAGGTTTTTTTATTTTGCTCAATTTTTGCTACGCCACCCCCAGTATTTTGTTTTTACGCCGCCTCCACAGTTCCATAGTAGTTATATGGACTCCTTACCATTTACCATGTCTTTTATCGTCAAAATATGTTGAAGTTCCATGTTTTCCTCTCAATAGAGTATTCTTGATGAGAATCAATTTGATATATATTGATGTAAAACAATGTAATATACATTGCTGTACAAGATGTATACATCCTTTTGTAGTTATGTATACTCAGGATAAAGAGAGAGATGGTGAACTTAAAACACTGATGTGAATCTAATCTAGTTAATGGATTGAATTTAAAAATTTGATTTGTATCATGTAGGTTGAATTGTATCAAATTTTGTGGAATAATTAAAGTTCACAGGTTCCTTTTTTTCATTGCCAGTCTAATTCCCAACTAAAAAACCTCAATGTTCTTTAATGTCAAAATTACAATGAATTTTCAGGAGGAAAATACTGGACTTGAAACAGTTATATGAATCTAATCAAGTCAATAGTTTATAAACTGAATCTAAAAATTCGATTTAAATAATTTTAGATTCCCATTTTTCCCCACTGTCATTTTCATTCGCATCTACAAAATGTCAATGCTTCTCAATGTCAAAATTCCATCAAACTCCTCAAAATAATAGCCTACAACTTTGTTATTGAAAGTTTCATTCTCACTAGAAGCTGTTTTCACAGTTTCGCATGAATAAAGCTCGTATCAATCAATCAATCATTCTTCCGATTCCGATCAATAACATTTTGGCTGCGATTCAACAATCATCGATCCAAAAAAAACTCTTTTCGCATCGAGTCGTTATTTATTCTGCCAGACAACGTCAATACGTCACAATATCTTCCTTCACTCGGCCAGTTTTCGTGCAACAAGGACCTTCTGAATTCGAATAGCATCATGCGTCAGCAAAATTGAATATTGAGCCACGCCCCTTCTCATCTGTCTGCATGATCTTCGCTTGTCGTGTCCGAAAATTCTCACTTGTACACTCACACACAGACTCGTATACACTTATTGGAACGGTGACCCTACCTACATTAATATTTGCCTTGCTTCTCACACGATTAGAAAGCGACTTCCTACTTGTATTTTCTATACATTACGCTCTTTAAATTACAACTATCATGACATACCTGGCACTATCATTACCGAAACTTTAGCTACATCATAATCATAGGGTGTCACATTTTCTGAATAGTAACATCAATCGTATCGTTTCAATCATTTTGTAGAATGGCAATAATATAGAAACGTCTTGATGACGTCATCTGACGCTAGAGAGTAAGGGATTGATGGAGGAGAGGAAGGAGAATGAGGAATAGAATGTAGAAGAAAGAGAAGTATAAGAAGATGGAGATGAAGAGAAACAAGAAGAAGAAAACAAGAAAAGGAAAATAAAGAGGAAAAAGCAGAAGAGAAGAGGAAGAAGAGAAAAAAGACAAAATAAGAAGAAGACAAAAAGAGGGAGAAGAAGATGGAGCAGAAAAAGAAAGAAGAAAAATGAGACAAAGAAGAGGAAAAAGAATATAAAGAGGAAGAAAAAACAGGAGAAAAACAAGAAGAAGAAGAAAACGGAGAAAAGGAAAATAAAGAGAAAAAAGCAGAAGAGAAAATAAGAAGAAGACAAAAAGAGGGAGAAGAAGATGGAGCAGAAAAAGGAAGAAGAAAAATGAGACAAAGATAGGATGAAAAAGAAAATAAAGAGGAAGAAAAAACAGGAAAAAAAAGAGGAGAAGGAGAAGATAAAGACGAAGATGAAGAAGATGGAGACGAAGACAAACTAGGAGCAGAAGGAAATGGAGAAAGAGAAAATGAAGAGGAAAAAGGAAAAGAGGGAGAAGAGAAAGAAGAAAAATAAGAAGACAAAGAAGAGGGAGAAGAAGAAGAATAAGATGGAGTAGAAAAACAAAGAAGAAAGATGAGACAAAGAAGAGGAAGAAGAAGAAAATAAAGAGAAGGAAAAAACAGGAGGAGAAGAAAAAGGGGAAAAGGAGAAGAAAATGTAGGAGAAGGAGAAGAAGGATATGAAGAAGAGAAAAAATGAAGAGCAGAAAAAGGAGAAGTAAAACAGGAAAAGGAGGAGAAGAAGAAGGATGCATAAAAAGACAAGAAGGAGAGGGGTGAGGAAGAAGAAACGGAAGAGGAGAAAAGAGGAAGTAGAAAAAGAAGAAAAATAATAAGAAAAAAGAAGAAACAAAGAAGATAGAGAAAAAGAAGACAGATAAGAAAAATGAGACAAAGAGGCAGAAAATGAAGAGAAAGAAAAAAAGGAGAAGAAAAAAGAAAATAGGAGAAGTTAAAGAAAAAGAGAAAAAATGTGAGGAGGAGAGGAAGGATAAAAAGGAGAAGAGATGAAGAGTAGAAAAAGGAGAAGTAGAACAGGAAAAAGACGAGAAGGAGAAGGATACATAAAAAGAGAAGCAGGAAAAAGGTAAGGAAGAAGAAAGAAGGAAATAAAATTCCTTTATTTCGCACTTTACAATACAAAAAGTACTATAAAGAAACGTTGAAGGAGAGGAAAAAGAGATGGATGAAAAAAGTGGAAGAAGGAGATAGCGAAGAAGATATTCCGATTCAATAGAGTCGGGCAAGCTATTAGTAAAGTTTACTTCAATAATGTAAGTTGATTGATACAGTGTACTTATTAAATAGGCTTTTAGTGTTAGTTAAATAGTTGTTAGTCAAGTGGAGGTCAACTGAGCTGCCTACTACAAGGATATTGATGACAACATTAATGAGCATTTTGACATCATTCAACTTCAACCCACTGTTTCCTTTTGATTTTAGCAAAAAATGCTTGTCATAAGTATTGCAATAGCAGCCTACATAATTTAGGAGTGATCTTAAATCTGACATCTTGTACTTGGTAGTAAAAGTTGGTTGTACATCGAATTCATAGAATACTACAGCTTTCATGGATTGACACAGGTTTCATAGCGAAGCATTGCTTATGGTTGTTTACTAGTAGTTCTGTGAACAGTAAACCTCACTCGCTCAACACTCACACATAAGGGGGGATGACATTTTCGAAAAAAGTTGAAGAGCGTTTTCAACTCGATTTTAATTCCTTAATCTTTTATTGAGGACAGGAACTGTAAAAATCAATATTTAAAAAGACCAAAGTTTATGACGCCGCCTAGAAATCACCCCTCGTTTGAGAGACAGTGAGAAAAATGAAGGGTTCAATAAATCTCCAATAATAAAAACAGAAATTATTCATCAAATAAATGACGAATTTATTTATTTACTTTTTCTCATCCATCTTCCATTTTCCGGTCCTTCGTTGTTTTATTAATCACCACCTCTTAATGAAGAAACATTTCAAATTTAAACCTACAACTATAAGGGTAAAAGCTAGGTTTTTGATTATATTATTCGCCACCTCCCGCTGAGGCTGCATATCAAATTTCTAGCTGCATTGGTTAAAACAGATGTCATCAACCTGGCATAATTACATTTCATCATACCCAGTCATATGTTTCCTACATATTGCAAGGCTCTGACTGTATGGTAGCCTACATGCAAAGTGCTAGGTCTTTTGCTGTTCAAAGACAGCGTAAATAACGCCGCTAAGGGCCTGCCATATGATTAAAAACTGTTGACTTCTATCAGCTGTTCCTCTAAGCTGTTTGGCCAGCAAGTTCAGTAGGTTAGGTCTATAAGATGGATTAATTAATAATAATTATTAGCTCCTCTATTAAAATTTGAAAAAAAATATATACATAGCTGGGCCTAGGAATAAGGAACATCCATATGAAAAATCATAGCAATTGGTCAAGGCGTTCGTCTGTAATCGTGAGACAGAGAGACAGAGGAAATGACGATCGTCTTAAAGGATAGACCTCACTATCGTTCGGTCAATAACTGATTTCAAAGGTGTTCAATTGAAACGAATTTGTTTATGAAGTCTGGCACACAAGCCTATCTTTCTTTTTAGTAAGGGTGCTTGCATAATGCATAGTGGAGCAATACTCGAGGATAAACACCAACACCAAATCAAATACAAAGGTATTCACGATGCTCTATACACTATTCCACAGCATGTGCTAGATTTTGCGATGTTGATTATCATCGTGATCGAGTATCAGAACAGATGCTCCACTATGTACCATCCTTATTTAAACCAGTGTCTCCAGAAAAAGTATAATAAAACTGTGATGTAAATATGAAAATTGTAGATTGTAATGTAATTAATTTATTATCAGTGATGTTTTTTATTACGAAATACTTGAACAAGTATTTTGCTGATGAAGGATGATGAAGATTTTCTTTAGAAGTGAAATGCATCCCTCCAGTATCTCCAGTATAAGTGAGTGAAAATCATATTTTTTAAAATAGAAATACGGTGTCAGTTTTGATATCAAATTGTAATGATTGTTGAGATAAATATTATTTTGCACAGCACTCAAAATATGAAAACTGTTCTTCTATTGGAAAATTAATATTGTATTGTTATAATATAGGCATAATTTAGATAAGATTTCCATGCATATTAACGGAGTGAGGTCTATCCTATTGATTGGAATTCTCTCTGGCTGTCTGTCTATCTCACGATTACGGTCAAACACCTTGACAAACTGTTATGATTTTTCGTAAGGATGTTCCTTATTCCTAGTCACAGCGATATATATTTTATTTTTTCAAATTCAATATGGCGACCAATTTTTCAAATAAAGTGAAATTGTATCAGTATGAGCTTCCTTCTTGTATACAGTTGATGAAGTAGATACTGAATTTGTATCAATATGAGCTTCCTTCTTATATACAGTACTGTGATGTATTCAAGCGATATAACAACTGAACATAAATTGAAATTTTGAATTAGTTCAATAGAAGCTGGAAACTCCCAATTTCAGCTGACTTTTCAAAAGAAATGACCAGTAATAACTGTGGTAGTATATTTCAAAGAAAAAATAAACTCTTATCTTCCCACCGATAATAATTTCTATAGCTCTGGTAGTGAATTCAACAAAATATAGCTGACACTGATTGCTTTCAGGAACTTTTTTGGCTACTGTTTGTCATTTTTCATGACTTTTTTTGTAGATTACGTCTACGAGGTTTTACGAGTGAGGTCTACTGATCACAGAACTACTAGATGTAATGGCCAATTACGCATATAATACATAACGTCTGTTACGTCATTTTCAAGTACTGTACCGTATTAATTTACAGAAAAATATTTTTGTTTGACTTCATTTATGTCAACTCATGCTTCATAGCTTCATTAATGTCAATTCATGCCTGTTTAGTGCAACTACTACACCTGCGGAAAATAAAAAAAACACCTTAAAAACTGATGCATAAAGGGCTGTGCGAAAAATCGAGACAACAAAACAGCTGTGTGCAAGTCAAAAAAGAGAGACAGCAAATAAATGAGACGGTTAATCTAATTCTGTCGATTTTGGCGGACTTCCACCAGAACAGTAACTTCCTTCCAGAATAAAAGCTAAAAATCTGAAGAAAAACATTTCAATCAAGAAGACCATTCTACTACTCTTCTACGGCCAATAAATTATTCTTGAAAATAGGACGAATCTAATAGTTTCCTTACTACTGCACGATAAAGAGATTTGGATCATCCAGCAATTATTTCGCAAGAGATTGAGTCTTGAAAGTTCAACTATGACGTATGCTGTTTTTCAGAATTCTATTTTCGATTTTTCCTAAACAAAGTCAGTACGTCACAGCTACGTATCAATCTAATTGGCGGTTTATGTGCTTCATGGGGAGAGAATGAAAGTATTAACTAATTATGTTGCATCCCACTAAATAGTATTCTAATACAATCAATAACAAAAACAATAAACATTTGATTCAAATAAAGGAAAATGATTTTTTTGTGGAAATATCATTCCATCTTTAAAAGTCTCCAGCTCATACAATTGCTGGTTCAATACTATTCGCTTCAAATATTTGTTCTTCTTTGTTTTGTTGTTAAAAGAGCGACCGTGAAAACAAAAAGTGAGATAGTTGCTACTGCATCCATCTTTTCAAATAGCTACAGAAAATTGTTTGTTGGTTTGTCTATTTTTTGTAAATTATCTAAATAATTTATTGTTATATTTGAGGTTATATGTATTCCAAATTCTTAAGCTAGAACTAAGTTATGTTACTAAGGTCAAGTTAAGAATGGACGAATTTTGTCCAGACTTCGCCATTTTTCTTCTTTTTTTTCTGAGGATGAAGCCCACATAGGTCTGAGACCTGTGCGTGGGTGATGAGTTGGATGATGGTGATTTATGAGTTGGACCTACAGTTTTAGGTGGGTTCCGAACCACCGGGAAGTGATTTTCAGCAGAGAACAGTATCTTTTTTGCTGGCCAACCTAATCGGTCACCTACGAGAACGCAGCTTATCTATCTGATTGAACAGATACCTGCTACGGCTCGAGGCTATCACTTACCTAATTTCATGTAAATGTCACTAGGATTGTAAATGTCACTACTTTTACGTCACTAGGATTTTCTTTAGTTGAATTAATATCATTTGCTATATCTGCTACCTATGCAACGGTAGCCTAATAATGGTATTTTAATCTCATTTAAGAAATTTTCTAAATTATTTACACAAAGTGTTCTAATCTAATCTTTGAGCAAACAAGAAGTAGGCCTACTGTATATTAGGGTTTCAAGCTCCCTTCCTATACTTTCCAAAGCTCCTATAAGCTTTCTAAACTTTTCATATACCGTAGATTATGTACCTGAGCTTTTCAAGCTTGCCTACTATGTTCCAAGTAAAGACATTGTTAAAGCGTTTATTCTGCCTATCATACTACGCAATTTATAATCAAGTTTTGATCGCATTGTTACCATAAGATAAAAGATTGTGATTATATTTTATAAGAAGGCCGATAGAGCATTATTAACGGCCACGTAAATCGGCGATTGTGGTATAAAATGACTGCACAGCTGTCAATCCTCCAAGTCTAGAATACTTGAGTCGCGTGCTCACAGAAGATTGGCCTCCACTTTGTTTATTTCACGCTAACTAGCTCAAAACAAATCGCAACTTAAGAAACAACGAGCCATCTTCAGAACGCAAAACTTGTACATCAAACCTCACCTCTTAGAACTTGCATATTTTCAGGTTGAAGGTTTTATGGATATTGATACTTGGATTTAGGAATGAAATGGATCGCCCTTGAAAATATAAGAATAGATGTAAAAATGTTAGATAAAAATCTATTTTATCGTTTTGTTCTCAAATGATATATTTGATAACGTGGGAGCAAAACGAGTCTTCCAAACCATCTTAGACATAAAAATAGTTAATAAATTTTAGAATACTGATAGAATCAGGAACAAGATAAAGAGAAGGACAACTGAAGAAGTTTTGAAAGAAAGGCCAAAAGGAAAATGATAAAGTTGAGGTGTAAATAATCGGCAAAAAAGCAAATAGAGCTAGACTCAGGCTCGTAGCTAGAGGGCAGCGGGGGCACAGCACGAAAAGGGCTCAAATTTACAAAAAAATTAACACGTCGAACATTATTGAAAAAAGGGACCCCCCCCCCCCCCTCCCGAATCTAATTCCTACTATGAGGCCCTCAGAACCCTAGCTATGGGCCCCACGATACTAGGAAACTAAGACCCTAACATCATCGAAGAATAGTGATAGTTGAAGGAAAACACATGAAAAATTTCTCACAGACACAACTTATCATTATATTATTATTATTTTTATTATTATTATTATCACTCACTCTTACATGCTCCTACCTAAAAATTACATTTTTATTTTATTTTTTTTTGTTAGAAAAATGAAAAACTACGGGTAACTTGAAACAAAGCTTCGCAACATTGGAAAAAGCATTGAAGAAAGATTAATGAAAATCAATAGCATAGTAGGCTTTTTATTCTTCTATTCAAGGAATAATCATAAGACAAGAAGCTGAGAATAAGCAATAAGTGAGTGAAGTGATAATTAAGTGAATAAGTGAGTAGAAGAATGTAAAAGATTGAGTGTAAAAATTAATAGGCCTAAACAGTGCAAAAAAAGTAAAAAATATATTAAAAAGGGGACACCCAGGTCTACGTCCTATCATCAAATAACAGACATATTATAAGTTTAAAAACTCTTTTTTTTAATTATTTATTTCAAGCTTGCAGGAAAAAGGAAAATTACATCAATAATATGAATTCTATTCAGATTTATTAAAGTCTGGGAACGTTTCTGTGATTCAAGTAACGTTCTGGAGCTGTGAAAATACAACTACTTTTAAATTGTTTATACATTTTATTTATCAAAACAAGAACTTCCCTTGTGATGCTTATTATCATTCATCACTACGAAGAACTATTGCCCTCTTCTCCAATATTTATTTGTTCTGTTCCTGGCTCTTATAAACTATTTTTAAATTTGATAAGCTTGTTTGGCATGCTAAGGAGTAATATGCAAGCCCAGAAAAATCTAAAGGTAAAAGAAGTCTGCAAGTGGGTAAGAAGAGAATATAACCACTTTCTACCATTGCACGTGGATTTATTTTTATTCACACGAACTCTCGTCATACCCGTGCCTGTAATAATTATATAGGACGTACAAGAAAAGTTTTTTTCAGTTAGTCAGTAATATACGGTTTGCAAGGGGCAACGAGAGAAATCAAGTCAGGGACGTAGGAGAAAATGTAAGTTATATGTTATGAAAAAAGGGAGAGAGTGTGTGTGATAGAGTGAGTAAAAGAGTGTGAATGATAGATTGATTGATTTATTTTGATGCAAGGTCTTGAGAGACCTATTGCATATAATTTTCAAAATAACTATACAGTTTACAAAAACAATAGCAGTTAAGAAAACAAATTGACTAAGCTAACTAAATAGACTTTAACTAGATAAAAAGTAATAACATAAATAAATAAGAGAGGAATAAAGAAAATATTTGAACAAATAGTTTATAACGGGTATATCATAAGTTTCAAAACATTATTTTGTAAAAGTTATCATCATATTTATTGATTTGGAGCTTGCAGGAAAATGACATTAATAATATGAATCCTATTTAGGTTAGTGATGGGGATACTGAATATTATAAAATATTATAATTATTATTTAATCACCGAAGTTAGATTTTATTATTCAAATACAGCGGAAGTCTTCAGTATGATTTGTAACTTTTAGGGAAAATTCGAAAATCAATTACTTTATGATGTCAAAGATCCATCTTGTTTCCACTAATATAATAATAAAATTATAAACTTAAAAAACACTTTTAAATGGAAATTGACTCACGTTATGGCGTGACGGCCGTTTCGCTCTGTTGTCTAGAGCATCATCAGACGACCCACAGTACACCACTATGTGTGGGTGTACTGTGGGTCGTCTGATGATGCTCTAGACAACAGAGCGAAACGGCCGTCACGCCATAACGTGAGTCAATTTCCATTTAAAAGTGTTTTTTAAGTTTATAATACATATTAGTGGAAACAAGATGGATCTTCAACATCATAATAATAAAAACTCAAAAACACTTTTAAGTGGAAATTGTGACTTACGTTATGGCGTGACGGCCGTTTCACTCTGAAACAGGTCGTCTGACGATGCTCTTAAAAACAGGGTGAAACGGCCGTGACGCCATAACGTGAGTCACAATTTCCACTTAAAAGTGTTTTTAAGTTTTTATAATTACTTTATGGCTATGTTTCATGTCAGCAAAGCCATAGGAGATAATTTAAAACCATTCTATTCGAACCAATAAAATACTCAGTCATTGTTCATTATTGATCATTCATTGTTCATGATTGTTTGATAAAAATTGTAGCAGATAGCTACTGAGTAGTATGCCTTCAAGTTTTCTTGAGTTCAGGAATTTCAATGTTTTTTTTTGGAGGATGAAGCCCTCATGTAGGTAATGAGTTGGATGATGGTGATTGATGAGCTGGACCTACAGTTTTTAGGTGGGTTCCGAACCACCGGGAAGTGATTTTACAGCAGAGAACGGTGACTTTTTGCTAGCTAATCTAATCGGTCACGCTTACAAAAAGTTCCCAGGAGAATGAAGCCCCTATCTGATTAAACAGATACCTGCTACGGCTCACGGCTATCACTTCCCTTGTTTTCAAAGCGAAGAGTTGTGTTTGAACGTAGCACTATGTTTGAACATAGATCTTTGTGATTAGATATATTGATTATAGTTTTAATCAATTATGGGACATTCTCTAGTAATATATTGATTCTAGGGGACAAAACATGTTATAATTTGAGAGGCAATTCCACAAGACTAGAACCATGTAAAGGTTTGGATATCTTCAATTTATTTATAGGCCTATTGATTAAAATCCTCATTTTAATTGGTTTATCAAAAAATACTTGTTGATTTTCTAAGACATGTTATAATTTGAGAGGCAATTCTACAAGACTAAAATCATGTAAAGGTTTTATATCTTCAGTTTATATTGATAAAATCCTCATTTTAATTGATTATCAAAAAAGACTTGTTGATTTTCTAAGACAAAACATGTTATAATTTCACTAAAAACCATGCGAAGTTATCTATTTCTGCATAGTTACAGTGCTAGGTCACTCAGCATGCTCAAAGGAACTCATTCTACTTGTAGTCAAATGAAGCTTGAAACACTGCATCAAATAAATTTAGTAACAAGTGCCTATTCCACTTTTGCTTACTCACATCTTTGATAATTGAAATAGGAACATCTTTTTTGGGCACAACACTATGTCTGCTCCTTCCAGTTCTTCCACCTGTGTAATAAAAGTGAAAAAATGAATACTGAATGAATAATTCATTTATTTTATCATCATTGTTTAATTGCAGCCCTACTGGAGAAAGCAATAAAATATTCTTGAATTTATTTATCCATACCGATCTGCGTTGGAAATGATCAGTGTTACCTATATTATAATAGTTATTGGTCGAAAACGTTTCAGCCTAAAACGTGAGTAAATTATTTATTTATTCTCAATTAAAAATGACTGCAAGTCGTTAAATTTACTATAAAAATAAACGATAAAATATATTTATGCAAACCAAAACTCCCAAAACTATCAACAAACCTAGTAGCCATTTCTGTTATTAGTAGAACACATCAGAATATCCAATTATAGCGAATTCTCAAAGTTTATTTATTATTTTACACAAACATTATTATTTTTCACTCATAAATATTAAAACTTTCCATTGTAGTATTTTTTGTGCTTATTTTAACGCTGATCTAATACAATTTCATGAACCAAAAGTTATTTTTTATTCGCGTTGTTTGATATAAAAAATATGAAGCAGGATAGACATATATTTTTAAATCATATTCACTTCTTGTTGTGAATTTCCTCATTCAACAACATAAGAAAAATAACAAGATACATTACTTGGAAATTGACTGATCACTTTTCCAGTAGTGTGATCAGTTCAAGAAATACAATTGACAATAAAATAAACAAATAAGTATGAGTCTAGTCATCAGCAACATTGAAATTATCTACATTTAACGACTTGCAGTCAGTTTTAGATTGTGAATATATAATAAATGTACTCACACTTGGCCGAACGCTTTCGAGTTCTTGAAGAAAACTTTCGGCCAGTGTGAGTACATTTATTATATATTTACAATCTAAAACTGACTTCAAGTCGTTAAATTTACAACAAAAAGTTTATATTAACAACGCAGATCGTTCTGGAACGAGAAATCCAAGAATTTACATCATATTCCATGAAATTTCATAGTTTGAAAAATGATGAAAATTTTGTGCTCACTATTGGATTGCAGTGGTGTTATTGAACAAGTTTTTAATCATTGATCTGAATATTTATTTGACATGTTTATCAGATTAGGTCAGATTAGCTAGTCCTAAATGAAGGCTCAATTCTGTCCAAGCACAAGGTAAAAGCTTTTCAAAGCTGTAAGCTCAAACATCAAAATTCATCGTTTTTTCTTTGTGGTTCGACCCAGTGCAATAACTGAGGCAGGAACTGATTCTACTTGCCCTACTTTTGAAAAATTGATCTTACAGATCCTTTTACACTTTTCGTAAGATTGTCTATTACATCAACATGATTCTAGTCCCGTCTTTAATGTATGTAAATGAACTATTGATATTATAATACGAATTTCAAAGCACAAAAATTTAGAGAAATGCTTTCAGATTTTTCAAATGTTTTAAAAAATTGAGAGATTTGGTTGAGAAACGATGTAGAATAGCTCTCCATTGAGATGACAACAAATTGAGAGAATTATAAGTTAAATTTTTCTGTTTCTAGGTCTGGAACATTTGAAAACAGATAAATAATGAGAAATTTTTTTCTTTGTCTAATATATGAGCTGTTTCTACAATGTTGTGAATAACAATAATATCTAATAAGACTAGATTAGAGTAGCCTACAAAAGTCCTCTTTTTCTCTTCTGCATGTTCATTTCATGGATTCCATCATTAAAGAATAATACAGATGTTGTCACAGCCACTAAAACTAAATTAAAAACATTCAAGATACTATAGTTACCACTAAAACTAAATTAATAAACATTCAAGATACTATAGTTTCGGCAGTCACGTCATTGTCAATCGCTATCGAATTAAAACCAAAATACAGAGTATCTTTCTTCTAAGACGAATACTATTGGTTCATAAACTGGGAGCCTCTCATTGGTCGCACTCCATGTTGGAGACCTGTCATTGGTTGAAAATAGACCCGCCCATTATTCCACAAATATCCTTCCAATACAAAACAGCCACGAAAAAACAAGTGGAAAACAGGTGTCCTATAGACAAGATACAAATAAAATTTGTTCAATAATAAAAAATAAGTTAGTTTGAAATGACTGACAAATATACATAAACAGAATTTATTAATTTCGAATTCCTTTAATTGCTATTACTTTATACTGAAGACTTCCGCAATGGCGGATATTTACAACAGCATTGAACAGCTGATGGGAATCGACGAATGCTACTGTACAAAAATATCAGTCACCACCGGGAATCGAACCACGGACCTCTCAATTGCCGGTTGAGCGCCCCTAACCACTAGACCATGGAGACCTTTCTGCACAGCAGCATTCTGCACAGTTAAGGGCGCTCAACCGGCAATTGAGAGGTCCGTGGTTCGATTCCCGGTGGTGACTGATATTTTTGTACAGTAGCATTCATCGATTCCCATCAGCTGTTCAATGCTGTTATCAATATCCGCCATTGCGGAAGTCTTCAGTATAAAGTAATAGCAATTAAAGGAATTCGAAATTAATAAATTCTGTTTATGTATATTCGTCAGTTTATTCAATTGTCAGTCATTTCAAACTAACTTGTGAGATACGAGCCGATATGGCCAAGTTGAAAATGAATGCTGCTGTGCAGAAAGGTCTCCATGGTCTAGTGGTTAAGGGCGCTCAACCGGCAATTGAGAGGTCCGTGGTTCGATTCCTGGTGGTGACTGATATTTTTGTACAGTAGCATTCATCGATTCCCATCAGCTGTTCAATGCTGTTGTCAATATCCGCCATTGCGGAAGTCTTCAGTATAAAGTAATAGCAATTAAAGGAATTCGAAATTAATAAATTCTGTTTAATAAAAAATAAATTAACTTGAAAAATATTGAAGGTCAATAACTCAATCAAGGTCAAGTAAACGAAAAATCAACCGATACAACAAGCGAGTTTTGACATTGACCTATTTTATGAAAGAACACCGTTGTTAGAGTTAGTAGGTGTAAATAAGTTTTTGAATCAAATCAGCAGGATTCCCCAATGCGAAATCACTTTTAAGAACGACTAGGTTGTTCATTCTTTGAAATAATATTATTTTTGAAAGTTCTTCCACAAAATAAATGGCTTGACACGATTTTCATAAATTTCCATTAAGAAAGTTGTATGAGACATCTCTCATTTCCTCTTCTTCCTGTCATACACAAACAACAAAGTTTGAAAAGTAGAATGATGAACCTAACTTCACAAACCGGGTTTGATATCAAGAAGCTCTTATAACTCATGTTACCTCAATGGAATTGCTAGAAGCACTAAGTCTTTTTAACGTGATCTATCACGAAATTCACACGTTTCCTCCTATTTTTTTTAGATAATATCTTAAGATATATTATAATGATTATCTTATTAATATCTAATATCTTAGATTATATTATAATGTTATATTTGACCAATAAAAAAGTTGGGTTATGCAATGTTTGGAACATGTTTTCCAGTGTCTGTTATTAAAATAAGTAATGAACTATTCACAAGTTAACAATTGCTTAATTATTGCTGAACTATTCGAAGTTACAGGTAACAAACATTTGAAGTGTAAAAAACTTGAACAGACAGGTTTTAGAGCACTTTTTTCTACAATCTAATATTAAAACTGACATGCATACATGCATCTGAAATGCCTCTATACATTCCTCTAGCATCTCCAATATACAAAACAATATATAAAATTGAAATACAGTGTCAGCTTTAATATTAGATTGTTCATTAAGTATTTCGTCATGGAAAACATCACAGATCACAAACTTTTTTCTCTCTGCCATTAATTTCAAATTTCTCAAGAACAGGATATTTTCATAAGAAAAATGAAGACATACACAGGTTTCAACACTTAAAAGAAAGTTGTAAACGATTCAAGAAATTATATAAAACTTACTCAGATGTGAAAATTTTGTTCAAGTAACAACTAACAGTATTTAAGGAATATGAATTCGTGCTTGCTGTTCCAACCTGGAAGAACCATCGCATACTAAGCCAAAACTCCCTCTTTTATTTCTTTTGACATGTATTTCAACACATTAAGTACATCCGATTCCCCGGAATATCATAAATTTCGACATTTCCCAAGCAGTTACCAGTAAATACGTAACAGGATATTGGTATTTCCTGCTAGAATCATCAATAATAAATTGATCTCAACTTCCTTAAAATTGCACACACCTACTTTGTATTCTACGTAAAACGTTCAGGATAATAAAGAAATTAAATCATCAATTTTTGAAAATATTGCGTTCATTAATTCAATAAACTTATAAGTTTCTCTTATTCTAGCCACGCCAATGTATATTTGGATATAATATGTGATTTTTGTAACTATTATTTTATTGACAAAAAAGAATTAATAATAAAAAAGTTCAATGCCTGAATTTGCAATACTTGACGGTTTAAACTTTCAGTGGGTTACTTCTCATTAAAAATCGATGGAAGTCAATTATGTTATTAAACAACAATTCAATCCAAATCAATCCAGTTACATGCTATGGGAGCGTTCTTCGAAGTTTTCACTTGCATTCCCATAAAACTGAAACTGCAATTTCACATATTAATTCACCCATAGGGTATTTCTCAAGGTCGAGTTCGGTCAGTGCATGCAATCTTTTAGATAAGGATCTAGGGCTTTGTTGAATATATTAATAATGTAACACGGGTACACGTGATGGTTTTTTATAAGCTGGTAAATTCTATTTATATCACGATTATCACCGATGAGTCCATGCTTTTACATCAACTTGGGGTTTACGTGTGTAATTCGAACTACAAATAGCCTCTTTTCTGTTTCATGTGGACATTCACTATCATTAATTCAAAACCCAGGAATGATTCAAGTTAATAACCCACCTGTTGATGGCAGTAGACTTCTTCACGGTTATGATTGTTGAAGATAGGCTATAGGTATGATAAATAAAATGATTGTGACGAATGACGCAAGCAACAAAATTAAGCTCCGTTTTATGCATTTGACGTTAAATAAGAATGGTAGGCCTACACTTTCATAAATTATTAACGTTTTAAATCGAATCATCCTCTCCAAAATTTGAGCAAAATGTTGGAAAAACTACTGCAGTTTGCAGAACGTTCTAAAGCAAATTGATTTATTTATCATTGTTTTTTTTTTTCGTTTCATGGATGGAAACCCCGTCTTAGAGTCCAATCATGGCGGTCAGCCGCCTGAGTGAGATTTTCAAAACACTAATTTCAAATATCATTGTTCAACAAATGGTTAAACATATATTTTAATACGCTCGTCCCATCATCAGGATCCAATCATGTAAAACAGTATTAAAAAGTTCGGTTCACAAGTATTAGTTTAGAGTAAGTACAAGTTCACTAGCTCGTTAACTACTAGCACTAGCAAGTTAACTATATTCATAGTTTTCAACCACGAAATTTCCACAACATACTGTTGTGAAACTGCATCATTATCATTTTTTATTTATTTATTTAGGCGATTAAACTCCCATGAAGGAAGACGCTAAGCAATGCTAACTCGCTAAATTCTTTTTCCCTTTCTTTCTTGCCAGTGTTGCCTCGATATTTTTTATTATTATTAATTTTATTATTATTATTTATTATTCATTCATTGATTTTAATTTTATCATGTGTCGCAGAGGTTTTCAGTTTGGTCCAGTGGTTATTTCAAGGCGTCCAACCGGCAATTCAAAAATCCTCAGCAACAACTAAATATTTGTGGCAATTATCGGTTTCCTTGAGCTACACGAGCAGATGTCAAAGTCCGCAGTAGTGGAAATCTTCGCCATAAATTAACGCCTAAAAAGGAATTTCAAAATTAATAACTTGCTAACGTTTAACGATTTAACAAAATTCAAACATCTTTCTAAATAACTCGAGGAATGTGATCCTTTGCAACTAGATTGTTCCAAGTACATTTAACCTAAAATAATTAAGGTTATTACAATCAACCCTATGTAAATAGCTCCTTGTTTTTTGTTATGGCGAGTCGCAACATTTGATTACAGTTACAGACAAATATGAAGATTTATCGTTAATAAATCACCCTAACAACTATCAAGTAATATAGTTACAGTATTTGTCTCAAAGATACCAACTTATGTACGATGCATGTATGTAGTACTAAGCCTATAGCTGATTTTGACTGCAAGGGAGACTCTTGAGACCATCACTGCCGTAAAATCACTTCCCGGTGGTTCGGAACCCACCTAAATCTGTAGGTCCAACTCATCATCACCATCATCCAATTCATTACCCACGATAATTCATTATAAATGAAGGTTTAAATACCTGCGTTTTGGCATCCAATTATTATAGTCACAACTACAGGATGATGGCATCCAGTTCATTACCCACGCACAGGTATCAGACCTATGTGGGCTTCATCCTCCGAAAAAATATCATACCTCAACGTTATTTTCTAGTCAGAAGACCTAAAGAGCGTAGGCCTACTGTATGTACAGTTTTATTGTCAACTTGTACTGCTAACTTATTCATGACACAAGTGCCTATAAGTATGATTTATTAATAGAAAAATTAATATAGCATTGAATTTTGAATAGCGAGGAAGAAATAAAAATGATGGCTACCCTCAAGGATATTTTCTATCAAAAAGTATGTCAATATTTTCGTGTTATATTCGTTTCACGTATGATAGTTATGTGCAAAATTTGAACAGAGATATGACCGTTTGTCTCCATTGTATTCCGGATTGCTATCAATATTTTATCGCACCTTGATTCCTAAAATAACAGTTCAGCCTCGTCAAATACTAGGCTTCTGCCTGAAGTTTTTAGTCTTGTCACGTTATCATTTAGCGTAGTACCAAAAAGCACACAATACGTGACGAAACTATTAGCCTAGTGAGGAGCTATACCTGAATAGAGGTGATCAATCAATTTGTGGACAAATAGGTAGTCTCGCATCAATTTTAATCATTTCTGAAAGCCGCCTGGAAACTCCAGCTGAATCAACATTGTATGTGTGTGTTGGTGTGGAATTAATTATGCATTGTTGTCCAGATTGATTCAATCTTTTGTTTTTCTGACACGTATTGAACGATTGACAAGCGATTGACCCATTTCTGGAGAGGATGTTCTGTTCTTGACGTTACTGTGGAACTTCCAGTACCATGGAATTATGTGGGTTGACTTTCAGACCCTAGTTTTACTTTCCTACTTTCCTTGTGCTATTCACGTGGTTGATGATCATTAAGGAAAGTATTATTCACTAATAAAAATCGGTTCAGTCATTAAAACAATGAAAAGAGAGGATTGGAAAAACAATAAAAAAATATAATATATTACTCCCTTATCTTTGCAACTAGAGGGCTACCGTACATTAAAATGAACTATAATAATTAAAATATTAATCATAAAACTATAAATTAAATGAATTAAAATCTATTAAATTCAATGTATAGTATTATTCTATTATAAGGATGATCATTTTTCATTACAATTCATTATCCACTTAATGTGAAAAAATATTAAATCCTTCTCTTTGTAATTATTAGACGGTATGTAGATAGTACTACAGCCAATTTCGACTGCAGGTGACTCCTCAGAACTTGAAACGTTATTAGACTACCTTACATAAAATAACAGTTTATGTTATTAAAAAAATACAAATTTATAATTTTGTGATGTTACAACGAGGATTAATGTATCGAGAAATATTCTGTTTATAATAAATTACTAATATTCATAGTTTTCAGTAGTTGTGGAGTTTTACTGCCGAAAGTGAGGAGCGAGATCTAGTAGATTATTATTATTATTATACTGCCGAAAATGGTTCTAGGATGAGGTTCAAGATTGAAGAAACTGCTCCCTACTAAATAAATGAATGGATGAAAATTAGAATTCTATTGTTCATGTTTCTAGATAGTGAGGGATTAATTTTTTCAGTAGATCGATAACAGGCTATACTATTGGTTTCTGTCAATTCTTAACTTGGAAATGTTTTTTGTCAATGTCATATCGTCACATTAAAATTGAAATATTTTTTATTCCCCATAAAAAATACAAAAATGAATTTTTTTTTGAGGATGAAGCCCACATAGGTCTGAGACCTGTGCGTGGGTAATGAGTTGGATGATTGTGATTTATGAGTTGGACCTACAGTTTTAGGTGGGTTCCGAACCACCGGGAAGTGCTCTCATATGGGCACATGCCTTTGAGAGAGGAGCGAGATCTAGTAGATTGTTGAGTTATACTAAACTAACCAGTATTGGCGGCCATGATGGCGCAATCAGTTGGAGCTTTTGCCTCTGATAAGACTCTGGCTGGCTGTTTCCTGCGGTCTCGTGTTCGTATCTCATTCAGCCTTGGATGTTTTCTGTCATCATCCACGTAGAGTTTTAATGATGGATTTGCTTTAAAAAATAATATAATTATTGGGCTATATTTCAGGCTCATGTGGGCACCAATTTTATCAATTGAGAATACAATTACAACTTAAAGTATTTATAGTAAAAACAATACAATATAGAATGATCTCATATATTTCAAATATTTTGGAATTATGAAGCTAAACCAATGGCTATTCAATCTCGAAAGATCAGATAATCCTGCTCAGGAAGATCAGGACTAAAGCCTGCAAATACGAGAGAATGGTTGATAACAAACTTAATGGCTCTATTTACGTTACGACTGGTTGCTTTTGTTCCAATTCTGACACTTGCACTTCCATGCTAGAAGCGCGCGCGTTAGATTTAGGGCGTGTGAATCCGTACTTTGCTCCAGCGCCGGTTGGGTTGAATGTAGGCGTGCAAAACGAAGTGCCTGCGCAAAGGGTTCTATAAACTAGGCATCGTTTAGAGCCGGCAGTCACAGAGTGGCCTAACCGGTTAAAAGGGCTGATAATTTGTGGAGTCTCGTGTTTGGCATATCACCGTTTCGTGACGATCCACTATAAAACGGCTAAAATAGAAAGAGATAGGACCCGATGGCATGACAGACTGTACACCACCCCAGATGCAAAGTGTTTCGAGGAAGACTGAGCAGTTGCTCACACTGCCCTTGTTTATCTACTTTTAAAGAGTGGTTGCATACATGACTCCTGTCTGCCCCTGCCAAGGAATAAAGGAGTCAAGGTTTAAGTATTCAATCCAACCCACATGCTATGGCCCATCACTACTATCTTCATTTACATTGGAGATCGTTTGAGAAGGTCGATAGGATTCTAGTTACTCAAATCTAGATTAAGATTTTGATTGCAGTTGTAATACAATAATAGCTGCAGTATTGAACTGAAAATCGTGTTGTTTCTTCACCTACATGGATGAATTACTGAATGAAAATGAATCATTTATCTAAAAAAAAAATTTCTACAAACACGACCTAATTGACAAACTCAATCATAAAATAAGAAACAAAAAACAAAACACCAACACCACTGACAAAAAATACATCACAATGACATACATTAATCCACAATCAAACAGACTAGCAAAAGTCTTCAAAAAAGCCGGCCACACCATCTCATTCAGAACAAAAAACAAAATAAAAAATGCAGTTACACTCAAAACCACGCTGAACACAAACAAATACGATCTCCCAGGGATCTACAAACTGAACTGCTCTGATTGTATCAAATTCTACATAGGACAAACAGGCCGCACATTCAAACAACGTTACAAGGAACATTTTCAAGCCCTGACATCAAAAGCTGAATCGAATTTCGCCGACCATATCATTCAAACTGGAAACACTTTTCCTGACATCAGTACCAACCTACACATTCTACATATAAAATCTAAAGGACACGAACTCAACACCTTGGAACAATTTGAAAAATACAAACACACCACACACAATAAACAGTGTTTCAGCTTAAAAGCAGTGCAGCTCTTTCTAAAAGCCTAAGTTAGGATGAATACCTCCTCAGTTTTTAATAGAAAATTAAATTATCACAATTTTTCCCAATATGCAACTTGGAGAGTAATCTATAAAATATCTGTAGAAGACACCTGTTTTTCCAGTGTTAGGCCTTCCGGGTAGTTCTACCAGGGCTTTATTAAGAAATATCACTATTTAATTATGATTTTTTTATGGTGATACTTTAAAGGAGCTATTGTGCTTCAAGTTCTATTGTGCTTCAACCATTTGTTGGACACAAAAGAGGAGGAATTCGGACTGTTTGAATCGCATAGGTTTTTAGCTCAAATATCAGCTAGTTTCCTATCTATTAACCTCATTCTTGTATGAAAATGTGTGATAAACATGTTTTATAACTAAATTGATATAAGAATAGCTGGAAGGATGAAATGGTAGTTGTCACTCTTTACATTGAATAAAGGATCATGAATTTGAAATTAGAAACAAAAGGCAAGTAAGTATAACCAACTTGTTTAAGAGGCAGAATGTTGAGGAACTGAATAGGTATACAAAATATTGAATGTGTTAGAGATGGAAATAATCTAAGGATATTTACAACAATAGCCGAATCAATTTGGATGTAATTCTCAATTTAACTCTATTCTCAATTCTTCATTCTGTTCTAATTCACTCTATTCTAATTCTCAATTTAACACTAAATACTTTTGGAATATGCATAATATTGACAACAGTAACAATGAGAAATAAGAAGATTTGATAAAGGCTGTTATCCAAAAAACTTATATGTATATGTATTTAAGGTTAAAATAACTCAAGAATATTACAATAACTATCAACAATTGTGCTTGAAGTTCTACTTCACCAAGCATTTTCTTATTCCTTTGAGATTAAGTTGAGTTGAAAGTTCGTTGTAATCCATTTCCATCTATATTCATTGTAGTTTTTTATGCAGAGAAAAATAAAAATACGATTTTAATTTCAAGGAAGACAGACGTTATCTACTCCGTCTGATTTTTTCCAAACTTCAATTTCTCAGGAAATCCAAAATAAGCTTGAATATTTGGAAAATAATATTTTTCAAAATAGGTGCCAATTGAATCCGGCTAGCAGTCTTTGCTGGCGCTTAACCAACTACCTTCATCACGTCATCACAACTTCGAATCCTATTTTGGATCTTTTATAATTGGATTACACATATTGAACGACAATTCTCTTACTCAGCTGTCAAATTAAAATTCTATTATTTCCCTATTCTCCGAATTTTCTATCAAAATTATTATTTTTTATTTAAGGCTGCAGACTGTTTTGGCGAGCCTCGGACAAAATGACTGTATCATACAAGAAATGCTAGTGATTTTCATTTACTGATTCAGTGATTCTTAATTCGCAAACCAGTGAGTGAGTGATCTCACCAATACAAAGTTCATTTTCAATACTAAGAAGATTCATTTTGTATAGTATCATCTAGGCATGTAGGATACTCCCTATCTGTGCTTTACCTCGATATTGAAGAGGTATCTTTTGGAGAGAATGACTGCATCTTTTCAACCTTAGAGCAACTGCATGACAACCTTCATTTTGTAAATAATCTCATTTGTATTGTTCAGAAAATATTTAAAAAAAAAGTTCAATCATCTTCAACCACTTCAGAATTTTTTCAATTTTTATATAAATTTTATTCTATTATTACTAATTATATAGTCTCTCAGTTCGAAATTACCAAGGTTAAATTTGAATGGACGAATTATTGTCCAGACTTCGCCCTTATAACGTAAATTCTTCACATAAAATCTCATTGTTAATATCCAAGCTTTTCCTCACATTCAATCTTTTTTGTTGTTAATAATTTTCTTTTTAATCAGTCAATGTAATTTTGTGAATTTAGGTAAATAAAGTAATTTTATCTTTATCTTTATATGTATTGATGGGTTCTTCCCAAAAACCTATAGTACATTATCACAGAACATTAACAACGTAGACGCAATCATCAATTATACCCTATCAATTATATTCCCTCAATTTGTTCTCATAAAAAAATGGATCCCACTCCCAAACAAATAATCCGCTTTAGTTAACGTCAAAACGTCTATTGCATATTTCTTCGAACGTGTACAAAATGCTTTGCAACGTTCATGCTAAGTTACGCTATGGGCATGTTACAGTCCTTTGACTGACTTATTGCAAAAATAGTCTTAGTAAGGATTATGAGCATGTGCCTTCTTTTGTTCTTTCTGGGTGTGTCCTGGGGCATGTGCCAAAAGAACTGCATGAATAAAAGTGCTAACAGTGGTCTCAAAATTTATGTTGAAGTTTGATCGATTCAATCGATTGTTTGCCTGTGAATTTCTTTTAGACAATACTGAGCTTCAGAAACAGCTCCTACTTTGCATTTTGTATTGCGATCTTTAAACTAGGCTACTTGCTTTATAATTTATAACGACGTTGTTATTGAAAAAAAGAGTCATTATAAGAAAAAAAATGGAGAAGCTATCCTAGAGAGATTGATACAATCAGAATCATCTCTTCTGTGGGAAAATATCTGTCAAGCTTAATTAAGCTAATCCTGTTATGTGTTTTGCCTGGAAATTTTTCTTAGAATTGAGCATGGAGAAATATGACATTCAATATATATATATATATATAGGCATTGAAATTCATTCAGAACTCATTTGATTTGAATATACCAATCAGACACCTCAGTTTCTGATAACTGGAAAGGCTCCCATGGACTCACAACTCAGCCAATATTTTTTCCAGTTTCTCTTAAATGGAGTTTAGATTGCAGTGAAAAGAGGATGACAGAAGTCCACCTGCTGCTGCTGATCAGCTAATTGCAAAAACAAAAGAAATCCAAAATAGCAACTTTTTAAATCACAATGTCTAGTTATAATTATTATTATTATTTTTTTTTTGTCTCAATTTAGAAGTTTTCAATGAACTTGTTCCTACCTCATTTCTAGTCGCCATTAGCATGTTTAATACAGTCTTAAAACATTAGTAAGTACAGTAATCTTTGAAGATAATCATAGTTTGATAAAGTTATATTTAGTACATCTAAATTAATTGCAACTTATCTATTGATATTGCCTATTTTTAAAGCCATTTCAGGCAGGCACTTAGCCAGGGGCTTCAGCCCCCCTCAAAATTTTGAGCAATATTTGGTTATTCCATACTCCCCTGACCCCCCATCCGAACCAGTATAGGGCTGACCCGGTTTTAACCACCCCCCCCCTCGATAGAAAATTCCTGGTTATGTGCCTGATTTCAGGTAATCAACATCAACATGTTTTCCAAATTTGGTTATATGGTGATGGTGCATCAGTCTTTGTAGCAAACCACGACATTTTTATTAGAATTCACAATAATAACTAAAATTGTTATGAAAGCAGGGGCGCCATTTTGGGAGGGGTGGAGGCCCCCAAGATTGGCTGAAAATGACAAAAAATGTGTATCTTGATAGTATTTTATTGAACAAAATTTCTTCATTAAAATGACATATTAACAGAAAAACCTAGTAGTAAAGAACATAATCTAGCCAAAATCCAAGGAATTCGGGACAGACTTTTAAAAAAATCTGCCCGATGATTGCCGTTGCCCCCCCCCCCCCCCCGCCCAAAATGGTAGAACTGAAATGATGTTCCTGTATGAAAGAGTATTCCTGTATTCCTTCGACTCATTTCTTCATGCTCAGAAATATAAGTTTCAAATATACAAAAATATGAATAACTTTTGATAAAAATTATATGAATAAATGCGATGCTAAAATAAGCACTGTCTAGACAGAAAAATGTCAGGCTGTGCATTTCTGAAACAAATCCTTCCAAGAATAGAAGTTTTCTTCCTGTGGATCCATATGCACCTGGAAATGCTGGTGAACTCCATTCATTCATAGGTCAATGTGATACATTGACGAGATTTGTTTGATGAAGCGGGGCATTTTATGCCCTAAGGAGACTTTGGATGACAAGATCGTCTCTTAATTCTTGTTTCGTTCTTATGTATACCACCATAAATTGAGGTGCATTGTCTTATTTTGACAGTGAAAGGAGAATCGCATGTCAGTTCCTACTTAGGTGTCTCTCCTGTCTTGTATTGGCTGTGATATTTCGTTCTCTGGCTGGTAAACTGTATCACGAATACGTGGAAAATATTCTCACGAAATTCTGTTTTTCACGGTATCTACTTTTTCTGCACATCTTTAGTTTTTGAAGACAGCTGCTTCAGTTACACCTCTCGTGTGTGCTTTTAGAACATTGATCAGGATAATTCATCTATTTTGTTGATTGTGATTGTCTTTTCAATTGTAAGTATCAGAGTATCAAGTAGTGAAGTGTGAAACTGTAAATTCGAATACTGAAATAATTTTTGGATGATATTGCAAAAAAATATTCTCTAAGATCCATAATTTTCCAAGATATCCTATACTTCAATTATTATTATAACCTAATGAGTTCGATGATAGATCATCGAGTACTTTACCTGATGTTCATGTGGAATAATAAGAAGAAATAATAATCTAAAATATTAAAGACGTAATTTTTTATAACTATCCACACAACAAAACTTTTATTCATGGATTTATTTTTCCATATTGATCTGCATTGTTAATATAAACTTTTTATTGTAAATTTAATGACTTGCAGTCAATACGTGTAGGAATGGAATATAGTAGGCCTACATAAATCAAATTCAAATTTGGTAGTGAATATACCCTGATGTTATTTTTTCGCGAACAGATAATTGCTGATAACCATAGATAAGAAATAGATAATTTTTTATGGTATTTTTTTGTTCATTGGTTAACTTTAGATAAAAGTGGAATGTCAGTATCCAAATTCAAAATAGTTGAATAATATCAGATCGGAGTAACTGCTAATAAAGATGAGGTTAGCCTATTCCTACGCCATCACTCTCCATCCACTTTCTAGGAATAATAATAATAAACCCGCAGGGGGGCAGAATCTTCTGTCTAGGGGACTTGGCGATCCCCCGGTTACCTGAGCAAGTGGTTGATGCAGACTGGCTGGCACTAACATCGTTGCGTTCCAGGTTATTAGTGTGTTCAGAATGTGATGTGGGCACATGAAGCATCAACTGCGACCACTCTGCCAGTTGGGTTTGCGGCCCCCTGGTGGATACAAACGAGTTGCACCGAGACAAGGTAGTGAAAGAACTCGGGGGGTGAGGGGGTTACAGGCTGACTCCCTTTGGACACCTGACGGACAGCCTGGGATAGAGGAAGGTGGAGCAAGTTGTACCTCTCTATCACAAGGAGCCACAAGAACCCAACAATACAACTTCAGAAATAGGCATTGGATAATAGCTGAAAATAACCCAGTTGATCCTGACCCCAATTTGGCAAATGAACACATTAGTAGTCAATCCAGTGATCAGGGTTTGGAAGAGGGACAGCCTCCTCCCACCCAGGTCACAAGACCACAGTCAGTGCGTAGAGCTAGGAGGATGAGATGGAGCAGAGAAATGAATGCAGCTGCCATCCGTACCTACTATCTGGCTACAAAAGCAGATACTGACCATACTTTTTATAGAGAGAGATTGTTGCAATATTGGCGAGAGATTATGCCAGAGTCTGAACTTACATCCCAAAGGATAGCTGACCAGGTTAGAGTAGTCATACAAAGAAAGTTTCTCTCTGATGCTGAGCTTTCCAGTATCAAAGATATTTTTTTGTTCATTGGTTAACTTTAGATAAAAGTGGAATGTCAGTATCCAAATTCAAAATAGTTGAATAATATCAGATCGGAGTAACTGCTAATAAAGATGAGGTTAGCCTATTCCTACGCCATCACTCTCCATCCACTTTCTAGGAATAATAATAATAAACCCGCAGGGGGGCAGAATCTTCTGTCTAGGGGACTTGGCGATCCCCCGGTTACCTGAGCAAGTGGTTGATGCAGACTGGCTGGCACTAACATCGTTGCGTTCCAGGTTATTAGTGTGTTCAGAATGTGATGTGGGCACATGAAGCATCAACTGCGACCACTCTGCCAGTTGGGTTTGCGGCCCCCTGGTGGATACAAACGAGTTGCACCGAGACAAGGTAGTGAAAGAACTCGGGGGGTGAGGGGGTTACAGGCTGACTCCCTTTGGACACCTGACGGACAGCCTGGGATAGAGGAAGGTGGAGCAAGTTGTACCTCTCTATCACAAGGAGCCACAAGAACCCGACAATACAACTTCAGAAATAGGCATTGGATAATAGCTGAAAATAACCCAGTTGATCCTGACCCCAATTTGGCAAATGAACACATTAGTAGTCAATCCAGTGATCAGGGTTTGGAAGAGGGACAGCCTCCTCCCACCCAGGTCACAAGACCACAGTCAGTGCGTAGAGCTAGGAGGATGAGATGGAGCAGAGAAATGAATGCAGCTGCCATCCGTACCTACTATCTGGCTACAAAAGCAGATACTGACCATACTTTTTATAGAGAGAGATTGTTGCAATATTGGCGAGAGATTATGCCAGAGTCTGAACTTACATCCCAAAGGATAGCTGACCAGGTTAGAGTAGTCATACAAAGAAAGTTTCTCTCTGATGCTGAGCTTTCCAGTATCAAAGATGAGGTCTGGCAGCAATTGAATGGTGCAGGAAATTATCAAAATGTGGGAGTTGAAGGTCAAGTACATGAAGAGATAGAAGGAGAAAATATGACAGATGAAACTGTTGGTGCAGAGAATATCAATGAGATAGTGCCTCATTCACCTGAGGAAGCTGTAATTGATGAAGGAAGGCTTGAGGCTGCTTTGCTAAGTAATGTTTTTAAGTTTGAGGGTGTAGCAGTGGAATGTCGCACTAAACTGAAGAAGGTGTTTCATAATGGGAGGACCTTCCATACAGTCAAAGCTGTCAACAGAGTTCTGGAAAAACACACCAATGTAATGACTGATATAAGTAGAGTAACACATTGGCTATATTGTGGTGCATTGACTGTTTTGCAAGAGTTAGGAGTGAAGCTTGAATCAAGAGTCAAGAACCTTGGCCCATCTAACCATGAAAGAAGGCCAAAATGGAGGGTTCGACTTGAAAGTAAAATCACTGATTTGAGGAGGCGCATTGGCATTGTTACAAGCTACTTGAAGAATCCTGTTGGTGCTTCAAACAGACAAAAGAAACAAATAGATGAGCTGTTAGTGCAATATATTGGTCTTGTCCAGGAAGATAAGTTGTGTGAAACATTGGCATTCCAAATGGACCAATGGAAGCAGAGATTGGCAGCATTGGCAAACCGTTGTCGCCGGTATAAGCAGTCAGAAACAAGAAAATGCCAAACAACTCTTTTCATGAGTAATGAGAGGAAGTTCTACAAGAGGCTAAATGGTGACAATGAGAGGATTGTGAAGCACCCAAATGTTGAGGCTCTTGAAGGTTTTTGGAAGTCTCTGTGGGAGAGACCAGTTGTACATGATGCAAATGCATATTGGATGAGACAGGTGGAAGACAGTGTGAGGGATGCCCCTGGTATGGTGAAATGTGTGATTGACACTGGAGATGTTGCTATGGCAACAAAGAGGACTCACAACTGGAAGGCTCCAGGTCCAGATGGCATTCAGAATTACTGGCTCAAGAACTTTACAAGCCTTCATCCAGTTATTGCAACCTGTTTCACTGACCTATTACATCAGAGGTCAGAAATTCCTGAGGGATTTGCATTTGGGTTGACTTATATGGTGCCCAAGAAGGAAGGATTCTCAGCCCCAAAGATTATAGGCCTATCACCTGTTTGAATAGCACATATAAATTGATGACCTCCATTATTGCTTCTAAAGTTGACAAGCACATCTCTGATAATAAATTAATAGCCCCAGAACAACTTGGGTGCAAGAAGGGAGCAAAAGGATGTAAAGAGTTGCTAGTTATTGACTCTTTTATTGCTGGTCATGCTAGTGCTAGGCAGAGGAATCTATCAGTGGCATGGATAGACTATGCAAAAGCCTTTGACTCTGTCCCACACAGTTGGTTATTGAATGTTCTTCAGCTCTATAAGGTCAATGCAGAGATTGTCAACTTCTTAAAATTAGTAATGGCCAGTTGGAGTGTGAAGCTTTGTATTGGAAAGGGAAGTGATCAAGTCCAGACAGGTGTAATACAGATTACTAAGGGAATCTTCCAGGGTAATAGTCTGAGTCCCCTATGGTTTTGCTTAGCCTTAAATCCTCTCAGTTTGATTTTAAGGGATTCCTCATATGGCTATAAATTTGATATAGCAAGAGACTTGACAGTGTCACACAGCTTTTATATGGATGACCTCAAGTTGTATGCCAAGTCATCATCACAATTGCAAAGTATGCTTCAGCTGGTTGCAGCATTTAGTCAGAGCATCCACAAAGGATAAATGTGCTGTGCTGCATGTTGAAAAAGGACAGCTAAAGATGACAAGGGAACACATGCTCACAATGAATAATGAGTTAGCACAGTAAAGCTGCGTCTCCACCAACCAAACATGCTTGGTGAACAGTGTTTGATGGAATCAGCTGATGTCGCCAAACATTTTTTGGAGTTGGTTTGGTGTGGACGCCTTCTCAAACATTATGATTGGTGTGGCGGGAATCTGTTATTGGTCGTCACTGTTCGCTCACAGACCGAACATTTCAATTGAACTTACAAACATGTTCGGTGACCCATATGTTTAATGTTTGCCCATTTTTTGTATTCGCCAACAATGTTCGGCAGACATGTTCGGTTGATGGAGACGCGGCTTTAGAGAGGGGACAGACTTATAAGTATTTGGGGTTCCAGCAGCATCTCAAAATCTCAAGAGTTGAAACCATAGAGAAGTTTGAGAATGAGTTCAGTTGGAGACTAAATAGGGTGCTGAAGGCAAAGTTAGCTTCAAAAAACTGTATAAAAGCTATAAATTCATGGGACATCTCAGCTTTGACTTACAGTTTTGGTATTTTGAAGTGGTCAGATACTTGCCTTGAAAAGATGGACCAACTTGTTCGCGCAGCAATGACTAAATACAGAATGCATCATCCAAGAGCTTCAATGAGTCGGCTATATTTGCCAAGGAAGCTGGTGGTCGTGGTCTGACCAGGATTTCTGAGCTATGTGCAAGCCAAGAGAAAAGGTTGAGTGCCTACTTCAGAGATTCTGAATCAAGCCTTTTCAAAGAAATTAGTCGGCTGGACAATGAATATACTGCACTCAATTTAAAAAGTCCCAATGAGTGAGAGGTTACCACTATCCAATCTCTTAAAGCTGAGTGGCAGCAGAAAGAGCTGCATGGGCATTACTATAGGTGATTGTTCTCTGACCAAACTCATCAGGAGCAATCTAGCAAGTGGCTTGTAGTAGGTAACCTGTTTCCTGAGACAGAAGGGTTTGTACTTGCTATACAGGATCAGGTGGTGGCTACCAATGCCTATAGAAAGCATGTGATGGGTGATCAGAACATAAGTGACAAATGCAGGCTATGTGCTGCTGCTATTGAAAGTATCCAGCACATCACATCAGGCTGTTCAATACTGGCTCCAAGAGAATACTTGAGACGGCACAATAATGTGGCAAGGATAGTGCATCTGGAGTTGCAAATGAAATTTGGGATTATTAATGAGATTCCCCAATATTATTCTTATTCGCCTCCTACATTGGTTGAAAAGAACCAGACAAAGATCTACTGGGATGTTCAAATGGTCACCGATAGACATATTCCCCACAACAAGCCTGATATCCTGGTTGTGGACCTGCTAAGAAAGGAAGCCCTTATTATTGACATTGCTGTGCCAGCAGATGAGAATGCTCAACGAACAAGAGGAGAGAAGCTGAGAAAATACCAGGAGCTTGCATTTGAACTGAAAGATATGTATGAACTGAACACTGTTAAGATAGCTCCAATTGTAATAACAGTGGGTGGCTTGGTTCTTAAGTCAGCAGATGAGTGCTGTAAATTGATTGGACTGTCAGACTCTGTGGTGGAAAAAATGCAGAAATCTGTTTTGCTTGACACTGCACGCATGGTGCGTCAAATATTGCAATGCACAAGATAAATCTAAACCATACTCACTTGTAATAGTTATCTTGGAGAGGAGGTTGCATGTGAATGCCCCTCCCTTCAAAAGACCTTACCGCAAACGCGAGAAAACACCAATAATAATAATAATATACTATTTTGATAAATGTTGGCATACCATGCTGCCACAACTTGGATCAGTACTACTCTGAGAAATTCTCCAAGTATCTCCCCCTGGCTGCTGAGATAAAGGATATCTGGCAGCAAGAAAAGGTGTCAATCATGCCTGTCATTATTTCTGCGGTTGGGCTAATTACAACAAAGGTGACATCAAATTTGAGTCAGTTGGGAGTGTCAAAAAGCACAAAATGCACAATGCAGAAGGCAGTAGTACTTAGCACTGTATCAATGATTGTAGCATTCCTCAACATTCCCGTATAAAATTAATCAGTCTTGCCATAGGCTAATTTTGATTAGAAAACTCACATCAATGTGATGGAAAAACATAATAATAATACGCGTATGCTTTTAAAGCATGGGTAGTTCCACCCCGCCGTAGGTGGGCTCCGAATCATCGGGTTCTATGAATTAGTGTCATAATAGAAAGAAGTTTTGATTTTTTTGGTAGTGTACTTTTGTACGATTATTGGAGAACTTTGCAACTTTCTCTGAAGTGAATAGAAGGCTATTCTTTCTCACTCTTCTTTCCTTTTCTATTCAAGACTTAGCTTCCACATTTTCTACACCTTTGTTTTTGTTGAACTTAATGGTAGGCCCCTAAGCTCTAAGCCCAGTCGACACTCTGAGACCGGGTTTGATGTTCGATTCATTTATTGACTAATCATTAATTAAATTAATCTATTATTCATCTATTAATCATTAATTCGCCCACTTAATTATTCAGATTCAAATTCTAGTTTGTCATGTATTTAGATAGATGTAGAATACAAAGAAGCTAATTTGAAATGATCTTGTGTAGATCTCAAATTTGAATAAAGAAAAAAATATTTAGCGGTTTGGGTCGCTTGTTATGTTTCTGAATTTACCAAATAATGGAGATTCATCGTTGACAGACTTATCAATAACAATGAGACAGCTAGTTGATACTTATTCAGGACTAATGGAAATAACCTTAGAGAGCACGAAACAGCTCCGCCCTTTTAACGTCTCCGTGCTCTTTGTGTATTAAGTTAAATTTGAAGCCATGTTGTACAGTAAGGGTCACTTGAACGATTGCATGGTGAGATAACGCGGCATTAAAAACATTATAAAGGGCTATTATTCAAATGAGGCTGAGAAATGTTGATCAAGGGCGCACGGACCGCCCTTTGCCTTTGAAGGCATCGCAGTGGTTTTACATGGCTTGTGACGTGCGATACACTAATTCTACACTGTTTCAGAACGATATTGAATGGTCGTTCACAGATATAATAAAAGTTTGGTACCATCATTTTCAGTTCCTTTTCTAAATTATTCAAGGAACAGCTTTGCACGAAAGATTCTCAATACCAAAATTATTAGTCGATGTCAATAAGATGCTTCATTCGTTAGCACTACCAAGGAGAGTCAGTGTCAAGGGCACGTTGTTACATACATTTCAACAAATGTTTAAAAATATTGTTAAAGCAACTATAATATTATTTGTAATACTAGTTAACTACATAACTGATATAAGTTGACTTTACATTAACATAGAGTTAAAAAATTACTGGGATTTTTAACTGGAAATGAAAAAAAGATGAAATTTGAGGATACTTGGAACATTTTATAATTAATTGGGGAATTCAATATTATAAGAGTGTAATGCTCTCTTTGAACGATTTGTCTTACTTCATTCTATTGAAACATCAGTAGTTATTAGTGGTTTTTCTATCATTTTCCCCCTTTTTAAAATTACCTAATGAAATCAATTGGAAAATATTTCCATTTATTGTGAATATATCTCTCATAAATAAGCTGTTATTCACATTTATAAAACTATTATTCTGCTATTAATAGGCCTGCTACTGAATATTTATTCCGGAATTCATCATTCAATAGGGTAAATGTATTGTATCAAAAAATTAGACTGCCAATCAACCCTTTTATCAATAGTGCTCATAAAAGTAGTAAAATTCAAAATTATCTATTGTAAAAATAATAAATAATTATAAATAATAATAATAAGTTTAACATTGAAAGACCAGAAAGACAAAGGACAGTGGAGGTTTCAGAGATCAGAGAACAACGATCTGATAGAATGAAGGAATATTGGAGAAAGAAATTAGTATCTAGGCTGATGCGAGGACTTAGAAATGACTGAAATATTGACTAAAGTGGTCCTTTGGCCTCAAAATAGAATAAAAATAATAATAAATAAAATTATAAAAAATAATTTAAAAAAAAATCCATCGCAAACACAAAAATTCTCATGCTTTACGTCACTAGACCTCAAATCTGCCAGAGAGTGAAAACCAATATGTCAAAACAAAACAATTAATTGGTCTCATTGTTTCAATAACATTTATTATTGACTGACTCTGACGTTGCATTCAATAATGGGTGCCCCAATGTGATATCGCATGAGCATTATCATATTTTCTCTAATTCGACTTTGCGCTATCTTTTAACTCAGATACAATAATAGACCTACATCAATGAATCGGATGAATATCAACCAAACACAACATGAATGACAGGCTCAATCACAATATGTTTAAATGCTATATTAAGGCAGTTGGGTGTCATGGCAATAATTGCTAAATATCTTTCATTTTGATCGACACACTCTGAACATTAGCCAGTTGTTTATTGATCAGTTTGTGGCCAAAAAATTATAATCAAATTCATTGATGAACTGTCTTCCATACAGAACTTTTATCGTGAAGCAATTACAGAACTAGGTTTTGAAAGGATCAGAATCTATTTCAGTTGGTGAGGGTTGGTTATTGACTAGCTGTCGTTTCTGAAAAGCAGCTTTCTTGCAGTTTCATGGGAAGGAAAACATAGAAGTTACCTGAACAATAGTTTGATGTTCACTGAATGTAATCAAACTTACTCTCTTGTAAAATAGTGCATTACACAGAATACCTGCAGCATTTACTGGTAATAATGTATCTACCGAACCCTTCAGAATTGCAGACACTGATGAAAACCAGGAGTAGAGGTAATTATATGAAATAGTGAGCAAATTAATTTGTGCTCTTCACTGTGACCTCATTTCAGTTGATGGAGTGAGAAGGAATGCACCATTTCCTTTGGATGAACTGTCAAAAAGTTTTCAGTTCTTCGCTCAAAGTTCTTCGTATGACAGGACATCTTACTGAAATTGAATACTGTATTCCAGCAAACATGGTGAATTTTTTCCTTTTTTTCTCTGTACAAACAATGACTTTTATAGCATGGAAACCATTACATCAAAAATATAGAGCAAGAGGAAGACTCACTGACTCGAAGGATCAACTAATATTAAAGAGAGAAAGCTAGAGTAAAGTTTTCAAAATACGGTACAGCGCTGTCTCAAGTTGAGTTGATTGTGTTTGCAAAATTGAAAAATTGAAGAGCTGGACAAAGTGATGATTTGAAAAAGTCGGGACTTGGCAAAAAGGAATTATGATAATGCCCAAACAGGATTTGAACTATGCTCACTAGAATCTTCACTTATTTTCACCTAAATCATTTTATCAAAATCCTTTCAACCTTGTGGTGATCACATATGGCGTTGCCATAGTAACCTCTTATTTACTTCAACTGTTTATTCACCATACTCTATTCATTCATGCTGAGTTCTTCGTTCAATAAAGCCTTACTTTTCAAAAGGTCTTTAATTCTAGTACAAACCTTATAATTCTTGAGAAGTTATTTTGTGAAAAATAGGAGAGCTATTGAGCCGGAATTGGATTGTTTTATATTGAAAAATTATTTGGTTATTGAAAAATCACAATGATTTCAGCCCGATCAAAGAAAGCTTTTGTGATAGAGGTATAAATGGTGATAATTACATAAATCCGAATTCAGGGATTCTGAGACATTTTTTGAATTGAAATAATGTAATGCTTCTTGTGGCCTGCCCAAACAACAGAGTAAATTATGCCTCAGTATCTATTTAAGTAGCGTGTGTTATTCCCATGTTTTTTTTTTAATTAAATAATTGATTAGCTTTGTAAAATGAATAAATGGGAACGAATTGAACTTATTATTCCGATGAAAATAATACAATATAAGAACAATATAAAAAACGAAATGAAAACTATTGAGCACATATTAAATGAAGTAAAAATGATATAAAGCCTTCGAACTCTTATATTATTCTCACCTGTTGAAGGTAGAGTGGTTCTTGATCCGACGTACATTGCTTCGCATTGGTCAACCTGAAAAATAAATTAATATTAAATATTAAATTAATTAATTAATTAATAAGAATAAATTTATTTTAAAATCTTAAAAAATTACTTGAAAGTGACATTGTCTCCTGCAAATCTCTGCTGTTAATTTTCTGTTATCAACCAAATCAAACGGGGGAAGTGATAGCCGCGAGCCGTAGCAGGTATCTGTTCAATCAGAGAGATAAGCTGCGTTCTCTTAGGTCCTGTTTGTAACGGTGCCCGATTAGATTGGCCAGCAAAAAAGACACTGTTCTCTGCTGTAAAATCACTTCCCGGTGGTTCGGAACCCACTTAAAACTGTAGGCCCAACTCATCAATCACCATCATCCAACTCATTACCCACGCACAGGTCTCAGACCTATGTGGGCTTCATCCTCAAAAAAAAAAAAAAAAAAAAACACGAAACTGCCAAAATTAGGCATGATAATCAAACTGTATTCAATTTAAAGAGAAAAAATTCATAATGATAAACTATGCGAATCATGGAGTCTTCATGAGTCAATTTACTGGAGCTGCTGTTCTACCTCATAGCAATGAATATTCACTATATATTGACTCAAGTTAGTTTGAAGTGACTGACAATTGAATAAACTGACAAATACATATTCTGTTTATATAATATATTGACTATTAATAATAAATTAATAGCTAATTTTGATATCTGTAATACCGGTACTTATTCCTTTACACAATTATTATTGTGCAAGATTGAAATGAAATAATAATACAATATTAAATGGCTTATATGGAAAAATTAAATGATTATAAAAATCAGATAGGTCTAATTATTGATATTAACCTAAGCCTACTATCGTACACCCACAGTACTTGAAAATTTAATTATTCAGTCATGATATTGAGTTAACATTATAGAAATCATGCTCACATTTAAAAGATTATTATCTCGTTAAACAATCGTTTTCTATCAAGTTTCTATCAAGATATACATATAATATTGAATAATAATAATAATAATAATAATAATAATAATAATAATAATATTATATTCATATATGATACATTTAATTTGTATTATAATAAGAGAATGTTTTCTGTGTATTGTACAATTTTCTTGAAAATATTGAAAAAGTTACAGCAGCTTAAGATAAACAATAAGGGCACTTTTGTTTACAAAAAGAAATCAAGAAAATAAATCTGAACTTCATGTTATGAGTAGGATTAGCTTAGATACTATAAGTTATTGACATTTTGGCTAGCGTCCACTTGTCTGTGGCATTGCAAAAGTGTTCTCACTTCACTAAAAATAATTTCTTTATTGCTATCAATAAAATAAGTGGATGTATAGGTGTGTATTTCTGTTGAGTTGTATCGTGTAGTTTATTCATTTTTTGTTTAGTTGACAAAATAAATGCTACATGTCTGTGCATGAATCTCAGTTTTATCTGCACTCTTGAATACATCAATTTATTATTTCAATAATTTTGGTTTTGTCTAGAGTATGGTTGTGTTCATTTTAACAAATCTCTTTGAAGATCACTAAGTGCTTATATGAGAGTGCAAGTAATTTTTTAAGAATATCCAGTAGATTAAATTTTACTAATTACAACTTAAATGTTATTAACCTGAATGATGCTAGCAGGGTGAAGATAAATTGCTAACAATCACTAGTTTATATTGTCAGGCTAATTAAGAATTATATTGTCAGGCTAATTAAATTTCATCAAAATATACCGGAGGCCTACTCGAAAGTTCCTCTACCAACCTAAAAAAAAGCTGTACAAGTCAATAATACTAGTACGTTCAACACAATAATAATTAGAATAATAAGAATTGATTAATAATAATAATCATAATTGGGAAGATTATGGCCCACTTTTGTGTCCAATGATTTCATTGAAATGGAATTTGTTTTTGTTAAATGGTCAAGGTCTCTTTTCTATTAAACATCTCTTTTTATTTTGATTTACATTACTTAGCTGGCAGTACTTTCCTTTTTCAAATATACAATAGATGTATTTTGTACTTTCCTGTTTGAAAGAGAAAGGGAGATAGAAATAATTTTTTCTTTTCATGTGAAATTCGCAGTTCGTCATGGAACAAGAAATCCAGAAATAAATTTTTCTTTTAATAATTACGTTATGGCGAGTAACAAGAGTAGGTAGATATTAATTAAATATAACTCTAGGTATTTCAATATTATCATAATATTTTGTCACTCCTTTAGAGATTCATTTCACCCTGTTTTTTTCATATTGTTGTACATAGTTCTATGGTAAGAATTTGAAACTTTTATTCTACAATAGATTTCAATATTATTTTAGAATGAATGTTTCTAATTCATTCAAGGAAATTAGCGAAAATACCGTCAATTAATACCAAGCTTTTTGTAGTTCAAATTTCCTTACACTTTTAGATTTCATACTCAGGTTTTCTTTAAATGATGATTGTCTTTCTTTTCGTTGCAATCCGGACGACAACGATCACAGTTATTTTGTTACTAAATTGCACAGTTAATTTTCTCCAATGCAGTTTTCCTATTATTTTTTTATCAAGTGTCATGCGTTACATATTACAGAAACATTTAATTTCAGCATAATCTTATGTGCCGGTAGTTCAAGTTATTTAGGGGGAGGTAAAGATTTTCATGAATGATTAGTTGTTCACAAGATAAAGATGAAGATAAATGTTTACAAATTAAGGGAATTTTAAAATATATTATTGATTATCTTTTAATTTCTTTTCTATGGCCTTCACAGTTATAGCAAAGAAAAACTCCCTTCTCCATTTTAGTCTTTAGATTTTTTATCTAGTTCTTCTCAATTTATGTAGAAATGGATACTGGAATCTCTCATAAAAACAATAAATTCTCACAAGTTAGTTCGAAGTTACTGACAATTGAACAAACTGACAAATTTATTGAAACAGAATTTATTAATTTCGAATTCCTTTAATTGCTATCAGTTTATACTGAAGACTTCCGCAATGGCGGATATTGACAACAGTATTTAATAGCTGATGGAAATCGATTGTTCAATTGTTCAATTGTCAGTAACATCGAACTAACTTGTGAGATACGAGCCGATATGCCCAAGTTAAAAATGAATGCTACTGTGCAGAAAGGTCTCCATGGTCTAGTGGTTAAGGCGCCCGACCGGCAATTGGGAGGTCCGTGGTTCGATTCCCGGTGGTGACTGATATTTTTGTACAATAGCATTCATCGATTTCCATCAGCTATTAAATACTGTTGTCAATATCCGCCATTGCGGAAGTCTTCAGTATAAACTGATAGCAATTAAAGGAATTCGAAATTAATAAATTCTGTTTCAATAAATTCTTGTTTTATTTCCCAAAAAATCAGTACGGTATCCATAAATTTATTGATGCTGAATAAATATATAAATAGTGTTATGAGAATAGTACAAATTTATAGAAATTGTTTCTTCAAAAACACTCATACACAACACATACTCATAAACAAAATTCATCAATGAATTTGGTCCAAAAATGTATTTCAGATGGCAACCCAGCGAATGCACAGGTTGATATAGACATAGCCTATGTTTGCAGATTCTATAGGACCATATTGTTTAATTTATGGAGGTACATTTCATGTTACAATTGAGTGATTCAAATGAATCTTTGTAGCCTATAACGTTTATATTATGTATATTATGTAGTATGTACAATTTCTGAATGGAATAAATTTCATTTTATTTGAAACATAACTGTCATACTCATATGCATAAAAACATTTGTTTGGTAAATAATTTCCAAGTTTACTCTAATTAGCCTTAATAGTAGAATTTATAAATTTTGTGGATGGGTGGGTCACATAATTTTCAAAGATAAATAAATGCACGATTTAGGATTAAATCTTCTTGATTAATGGGATAAAACACATTAAGTCAACCTACAAATAAATGACATTACTAATCAAAGAGAAAATTTGCTAAGCTTGCTTTACCTTATAACTTCATAATTTAATTTTATAATAAATGATCACATATAATCATATTATTACATGCTCAAACCAGTAAAAGTGTCATATCATCAACTGTTGACACTGTTCTCATAAAATCATCATGATTAATAAATAATAAGACGAAGTTGTCACAACTACATTTATTGAAAATAGTGAGATACTACTTTCAGTTGTTACACCATTATCAATCTCAAGCTCTCTTTTTTTAATAAATAATAAGGCTACTCTGTACTTCAGTTTTCAGTTTGATTGAGATTGATAATGGTGTAACAACCGAAACTAGTTTCTCGAACTTTTAATAAATGTGGTTGTGACAATTTCGTCTTATTATTCATTAAATAATAAGAGGAAGTTGTCACAACTACATTTATTAAAAATAGTGAGATAGGCCTACTAGTTTCGGTTGTTACACCATTATCAATCTCAAACTCTTTTTTTAAATAAATGTGGTTGTGACAACTTCGTCTTACTATTCATTATGGATATCTTCCACAATATTACCTTCACAACTACAAAGAGGATCATCATATTTAATTGTTATTATATTCACCAGGTTCCCCCCTACATACAAGCAATACAACTGCAATACAATACAACCTGAGGGTTGGTTCCCTCAATGTTTACATTTTATGTTATATATTTTTTATTCTTTAATATATAACATATAGCGTCTGTGTATTATTGTTTTTTATTTTATTCCTTCTTATAATTAGGCGAAAATAAATTGAGTTGAATTGAAAAAAATTGAATTGCATATGATCATGCTGAAGTGAAAGAAGAAGGAAATAGTATCCTAACTTTACAATCACATGAGGAATCCGTGGAAGTGTGAAATCTCTGGAATTTGTAAATTCAAAAATTAATATCGTACTTAAGAAATGCATTAAAAAATGAATAATGTACCTGCTTCGATCTGCAATTGTTTCCTGTTAGTTGATTACCAGTGATAAAATTTGTTCGTATTTTGAGGATCGCGGATGTCGCGTTGAACAGCGAGTACTGTACGTTGTGGTGGGAATGCACCAGCACACTGACTGACACTCACAAGAGCTGCCTCAAAGTCTGTGAGGCACGTGGGGTGGAAATGGCGTCCTCAGCCATTCACCCCCTCCACTAAAAGTTCACTCACTCACTCAGCCGTGCTCAATGAATTCGTATGAGGCTCCATGTCAATGCAAAGACAAATAAATTATTTATAACATCTTGAATCATGGATATATTCGTCTAATAAATATATAAAAACGTTTTGATGCTGTCATATGTCGACGAAACTCTAGTGCTGGTGAATGAGGGATTGCAGAAGGAGAGGGAGAAGGATAATGACAAGCAGGTAGAAGAAGAAAAAGAGGGTATTCAATTAAATTTATGAATAGTTCATGTATTTGATGTTTCTCTCAACAATTCAGTCACATAGGTACTCAATTGTCAATCCAACATTATTGATACGAATTTTGTTTCAATAGATAAGCCAAGCTTGGTAAGATTTAAATCGCCATTTCATTTTTTTTTTTTTTTTTTGTAGATTACGCCTTAAAGACTCCAGTTAAGGAGTATAAGACAAGTCAGATCAACAATAGATTATAGCCTACACTAGTTAATATAATTACTTTATCAGTTAGTTGAGGTGAGGCTTGATTTTGATGTGAAAGGAGCTCTTCTACAAAATAAAAAGCTTCAACTAAATATTTTTTCAATTGTTTTTATAATGTTTCTATATTTTCAAGACTCTTTAAAACCTGCAGTAGCTTGTTGTACAGTTTCCTACCACTATAGCTAGGTTTTTGTTTGAATAAGCTACTATTGTGACTCACCAAGTGATAATCTCCTCAACTTCTTGTATTATAATCGTGTACGTCAAGATTTTGGTTAATATTACTATTTTATACATACAAAGTAGCTTCATACACATATAAACATATATTCTAGTACATCCAGATTATACATATAAACCTACATTTTTTATCTGTGATGTTTTCCATGACGAAATACTTAATGAACAATCTAATATCAGAACTGGCATTTTATTTCAATTTGATATATTTTCTTTACTCACTTATATTGGAGATGACAGAGGGATGCATTTCACTTGCCTGACGAAGCTTCTTTTCAGAACTGAAATGCATCCCTCTATCATCTCCAATATAAGTGAGTAAAGAAAATATATTAAGTTTAAATAGAAATACAGTGTTAGTTCTGATACTAAATTGTTCATTAAGTATTTCGTCATGGAAAACATCACAGATAAAAAATGTAGGTTTATATGTATAATCTGGATGTACTAGAATATATGTTTATATGTGTATGAAGCTACTTTATATGTGAAAAAGAGTAATATTAACTAAAATCTTGACGTACATGATTATAATACAAGAAGCCAATGATATTATCACTTGATGAGTCAAAATAGTAGCTTATTCAAACAAAAACTTAGTTAAATTGGTAGGAACTCTACAACAAGCTACCTCAGTTTTTAAAGAGTCTTCAAAATATAGAAATATTAAAAAACAATTATTGAAAAAATATTTAGTTGATAAAGCTTTCTATACTGTACAAAAGTTCCTTTCACATCATAATTTGCATCATCATTTGGCTTATATTGTTTTATTTGAAGTTCTTTTGTGATTTTAAATACAAATGCATTGTATTGATTGATTGGTTCAATAAAAATTTGTTTATTTATTTATTTATAATTAATTATATTAGTGTCAGTTCCGATATTAATTAGATTGTACATTTTTTAATTTATAAAATATAATCTGTCCATGTCACTGAGCAGCATATCCCCGGTACCTACAATTGGCTAAGGTCTGGGGCCCTGTTTCAGCCTTGGGAGGTCGTGCGGGAGCGTCTTTTGATTTCCATGGCACCGGGTCCGGATCGGCTTACCCCAAGGCAGTGGTCTGCTGTTCCACTTCCAGTCCAAGCTCCTTTCTTTAATCTAGTTTTGTCCCAGGGCGGTATCTCTACTTTTTTCCTGAGAAGCCATACTGTCTTCATCCCAAAGAAGATGTTGATCAAAGATTTCAGTACAGAAATGTGCCAGTTGTTAAAAAAATCCTATTCCATACCATCATTAAAGCATTCAGAATCTACCATAGGCTATCAATAGTATATCAATGAGTTGGCTGATCAATTAAGCGTATCCAGGATTTTTTTCTGTTGTTTAAATCTCATCTTACCACAATTTTTCAGAATGGATAAAAAGACGAAGTTGTCACAACCACATTATTGAAACAACCTATAGGCTTACGCCTATGTAATAAAATTATTATAAGTAATAAAAACTTTAAAAACACTTGTAAGTGGAAAATATGACTCACGTTATGGCGTGACGGCCGTTTCACTCTAATGTTCACGCCATAACGTGAGTCATAATTTCCACTTAAGTGTTCTTAAAGTTTTTATTATAAATTAGTGAAAACGAGATGGATCTTCAACATCACGTATTATAAGAATCCACAAAAAACATTTTTACAGAACAGTGGTCTATTGCTCTGAAACTTTTCTCATGGATACTATACTAACCATTTAATAGCCTACCAATATTTTAACTGATACTATAAAAATGCTTCAGTTGCTCCTTCTATGGGGGGCGACCTTTCTCATGTGATATCTCCCCCTAAATATTTTTTCTTTTGATTTCTCCCCCGAAAAAAATTCTGAGCTCGCCTCTGGGTGTTACTTCTCCACATTCTAAAATGCTCTCCCTTCAACCTACAAAATTTGCCTCATTAGCTCATTAGGGACATTTTTCAAGTTGAAATACCGTACATCATTAGTTTGTCTGAAAATCTGAAGTTACTTCACTGCTCACTGGTACTTCTTGAGAATTCTACCAATAATTCTGATAATATACAGTATTTCATAGTAATTATAAAGTATAAACAATAATATTATTGTGAGAGGCTCCACTTCAAACAATCAACCTCGATCTGAAAGCATTAATCAGAAGGAATAGAAGTTTTTGGTTGACAGAGAAGAGTTTAACATTCTTGAAAAAGGATGAACATTTTACAAGAAGTAGCCTATAGTAACCAGCAATAGAATAAAGGTTGGCATGGCAAAGTATCAAAACAAAACCTTGATAGGGTGTTTAAGATAGCGGTTAGGTGTATGGAAAGAGTAAATAGATTAGATTCATGTAGGCCGTTGTTCAAGAGACTTGGTCTCCTAACTGTACCCTGCTTATACGTGTATGAAGCTACTTTATATGTAAAAACGAATGATATCAACCAAAATCTTGACGTACACGATTATAATACAAGAAGCCGTGGAGATATCACTTGGTGAGTCACAATAGTAACTTATTCAAACAAAATCCCAATTATATTGGTAGGAAACTCTACAACAAGCTACCGCAGTCTTTAAAGTCTTGAAAACATAGAAATATTTAAAAAAACAATTGAAAAAATATTTAGTTGAGAAAGCTTTTTATACTGTACAAGAGTTCCTTTCACATCAAAATTAAGCCTCACCCCAACAAATTTATTTAGTAATTATGGTATAAGATTGTATAATTGTTGATCTGACTTGTCTTATACTCCATGTCTTATACTGGAGACTCCAAGACGTGATCTACAAAAAAAAAATATTCAAGAATAGGATTGGATAGGAGGTGAATCAATTATTACAACTTCTGCTCATTCATGAAATGAATTCACATTATTTATTCAGTTACAATTTTGTAGAAGCCAGTTCAACTGGGAACATTCCATGTAGTTTTATCATAACTGGAATAATTTTCTGCAAAAATCTAGTGTTCCTAGATTATTGATTGTACGCAATATCTTTTGTAGTTTTCAAAAATATTAAGTAGAAGTACAATATATTATGAGATATAATATAGCCAAAGCAGTTCTTCTGCTTTTGATTACAGAATGTGTTGAAGTTGATCATCAATTTTAAAAGAATAGATAACGTTGAGTATAACACTAAAAATACTGACTAGTCAAGGGAAACTCCTTAAGTAGATCGTAAAGTGAATAATATTTTTTAAGCTACACGATATAAAAAATATCACAATGGTTCCAAACTAATCATCTTGATTTATTATTAATGTAAAGTATTTTTTGATTACAGCTAATTACAAAGACGCTGAGATGTTTTTCTTCAGATTATGATAGAATTCTTGAATATTTTTGTTTCTGTGTAGGCCCTACATGAGTTGACCTGAGACTTTTGTGAGTAAGATGCGGTACTATATGTTAATCTTCATATTTCATCAAATATATCAATTATTAGGATGATAATGATAATATGTTATGTAATATTCATAATATCATCATTTATATCTCAATGTGATTTTATTCTATATAACTAATTAATCATTATTATATCAATGGAAAATCAATTGTGAGACTATGTAAGACATGACTCAGTAATAGGCTATACTACACAGGAAACTAAGTTATGACAGAGAAATATCTGATAATTGTTACTGAACGATATTTGATTGTCAAACAATATTAATATATTGATGACTGAAGACTGCGAAAAACATTCTACAGATTTAAAATAATCTGGAAATATCTCGTCTTGTTAGGTTCAGCTATGGTCAGATGCACATGACACAAATTTTACTTACAGAAGCATGGTGTAGTCTGCTTATTTTAGTTGATAGAATACAAACGAAATAAAAATCATAATATATTTCAATTGCATTAAATTGAAATAAAATTGCAAAAATTGATTAATTATTTGATTTAAACCATTCTACAGATTCAAAATATTCTGAAAATAACTCTTGTTAGATTCAGTCATAGTCAGATGAACCTCACAAAGAATTTTACTCATAAAAACAATGTGTATTCTATTTGTCTTTGTTAGTAGAATATAAACGAAATAAATTCCATAATAATTCAGTTTTGATGAATTAAAAGATATCACAAAAATTGATCTATTAATTAATTGTTACTTTATTTTGAAAACTTTCAATGAGTAGTAAAGAGCCGATTGCATTAAATTGCAAACCTATTTACACTGTAATTAAAAATAGTGTTGATTTGTCACCGGGATAATATGAGAATTTTTTTATCAAGTCTGCATCACTTCTATCATACTGAAATTGAATGAAAAAATTCTTCATTAGGCGGAGAGGTCTTTTCTACCACTCAACCATATTCAAGGTTGATTAGGTTATTCATTCTTTTGAAATTCAACAATATTTGTTGCTAAAAATAAATTGTACTCAGGTTACTCTTTCGATTTCAGTCTGATAAAAAGACTGATTAACTATTATTATAAATAGCTTTCTGTTCAGAATCCTTATCTGTCCAATTATAGTCACCCAATTTAAAAGAGAATCAGAATTGATTAATTTCGAATTCCTTAAAGTGCTATTAAGATTACATTATTTCATGATTTCTATTATTTGTCAGTTAGAGAATGTTCTCATCATTAAATCTAAGAAACACATCAATTTCTATCTGGAGACTGATTGCTAAAATTCTGTGAAGAAATTTTTCATCAACATACTATTCTATTATAGTTGAGTAGATTATTTTCAATGTGAATTGAATCAATGTTCACTGTTGAGTAGAAACTACACTAGAAGGTGCTGTTATACATATTATTCATAGAATACTTAAATTCATATTTCTCCACCTGCATTCCAAATTATCTGTTTGTAATAACCTTTTTTATATAAGTAAAATATTCTTATAAGCATTATAATGTTTAAATGTAACCTTATGTTTATGAGATAACTTGTGATTTATCTAATGTATTGAATTAAACATATTTTTTCACTCTTGTTTTTATAATCACTCTAAAACAGTTTCCTAGTTCTACTTCACGTCATACGTGATACATTAATGGAAGTAAAGCTATTAGAAATAATCACACACTGTAGGACAGTATTTATGGGGTAAATTCTTCTTTTGAAAAATAGTCACACCTTCAGTTTCAAATGAAACTGATTTTGAATGAGGTTTATCAACCCTTAGGGGGTGAGCTTGGGGTGGGCCTCATTACTGTTCCCCAGAAAAGAAATGAATCAGTTTTGACGTGATGAATGAAGAATAGGAATGGTTTATCTACCCGAACCACTGGTATAAACCCACCGCGATTGATGGTAGCTCCTGTAACCGCTGAAGCAGTCGTACCAGTTTCTGTAACTTCAATCTCCACTTTGTGTATTATCTCATTGACGTAAGCTCTGGGAGCTATGCCATCCAACTGAGCAGTGGCCGGATGAAACAAAGAAGTGATTCCCATTTCTGGAAATATACCTTCCAAATTAATCTTGGCCTCCAACTTCATTTTGGGCATCATGTAGATAGATGTCCTATTTTTGCAATTACAAATCATTGATTTCAAATCAGCTTCACTAAGCTGACTCAATGTTTTTCTGAGATCACCTTCTGGAAGCAAGATGTACATGTAGATTTCTTCACCTTTGTAGGGTAGACCAAGCAATTGTAGCTGCCTTGTTTTATCTTCATGATATTGAGCTTCTGCTGAATTGACCATCATCGGCACTTCAACAAATTCTTCTTCGCCATTTTGAATTTTTCCAGTGTAAAAAGGCCTCCTGGAAATCATTAAAAAATTATCTAGAGCCCACATTTTCAATGTTAAAAAATAATCAGTTATGCTATGAAATTCATTATCAGTTGCCTATTTCTTATATAGCTGCTGGTCTGTCGCACTGTATGATAGCTTGAAATGGGGTGAATTTCAATCTTCAATTTTCAAAATAATAACTAAAATTTCCCGATAGATGGATGAAAATTGATAATTATTTTTATGTTGTTTTTGAGTCTCAACCTCTATTTTTAAACCCATGGATTGATAAATCAGTAAATAATCATTGATAAGTTTTATTTATTTTCTTGTGATCCGAGAGTTGGTTGAATAGGATCAAATAAAAGAAATGCATAAGTCAACCTGAAAACCCATTCTTTGGACCAATAGGATCACATATTTATATGTTTTTTTGGCGCCCGCTGTCAGCTGTGACGACATCAGTATTGCCGACTTTGGAATCTTTAATTATACCTTTCCAGTCTACAAAAATTGCCTTTAGTGTTCATTCATCTCAATTCCATGATTGGAAATGACTTTTAAAGTTTTCCTTAATTTTGATTTTATTTACTCCTGTGGTCCCATTCTCCCTATTCCACGATATTTATAACTGTCAGCTTGAAATTGTGTTCTTTAGGGTTTTGTACGCATTTCACTTGTGAAACTTCGTATAAATTTATTTAAAAAATTGAGTTTGGGTACTGTACCGTACAGTATAAGAAAATCACAATTTTTATCATTCATACATCATCGGTGGAATACAAATGAATGTGAAGATTCGCTCCAAGATTAATTTTTCAATATTGATACGAATATTCGATTAAAACGAAACACTTGATTGAAATAAATAGTTTTAGAAATTGAATATTATCATAATACACTATAAATATATTGCATTTCATTACATCAATAGGGATTGACTGTGTTTATTGTCACTGAATGAGGAAACAAAATACATGCGAATAACACTTATTCTAGTGCATAAATGTATGACTACTATACAGTATACAGTTCAGCTGTTCTTCCAGCCTTCTTGTTTATACTGACTTGTCACCTTATTTACACTCTATGTTTGGAGTATTAAAAATATAATTTACAAAAAACACGGTCATAACGTCAAGACTAATCAAAAATACCTTTATTACCTTTATTTGGATGTTTTAGCTCAGTATCATTTGCAATAGCCTTATTGGCATTTTGAGGAACACAAGTTTATTGATAGTGAGTAAAATAACAACTGAATTGAAAATTAGTGCATTAAGAAAATAATTAACGAAATCATTTCATGAAAATATATATTTTATTTTTGAAAAATAACTGCTGATTGTTCTTCATATATATTCTTCATAATAATTATAATTTTTTATATATTGCTTAGCCTTCATGGGCAATATTTCACAAAAGTGTCACCCTTTGTCTTTGAAGAGATTTATTCCATTCATTATTTCAATCTATCAGTGTCCTTTCAAGTCAAAAATATATATTTCTTATTTATAGGGGACGACTTAAGTTTCAATCACACTAAATAAAAATAGTTCTGTATTCATTTGTAGAAAATTGAAAATTTTGTTTTGTTTTGTTTGGGAGAAATTCTGATATATCTTGTAGATATGTGCAAGAATGTGAAGAAATGTGATGTGTTTTGTGTTATTCATAAAACAAGAAACGTTTTTTGCGCAAGAAAAACTGGTTTGCAGAGAAGAGTATATAGGCTAGAGTAAAATGAGGCTAAAACAAGCTTGATGATCAATAAGGTAACACAACAGTAAAAACACTTCTCTCATCGTGGAAATTCTCACCAATATTTGTGAAAGAGTCAGAATTTTAATGTTTAGTGACATTGAACCACATATAGCTTCATTCCTCGATTTATAGATTCCATGCGATTAACTCATTTTCCATATTATATGAATATAAGGTACAATAAGGTAGCTTGCAACTCATACTATTTTCCAATAAACCTCTTGATGGATTTAGACTGTAATACTCCTGATATGGAGTTGAACATTTCCAACTATTTTGCTCAATCTGAAGTTGAATGATAGTCTAAGTATTTTAAATACCACTATACACACTATTATCCCTATCAGGACTATTATATTATCATAACAGGGCTTTTGAGTCTATCAATAAGTGAACTCAGTCCAGTTTGTCATACATGTTTGCCAGACTAGAAAATTATAATTATTATTTGAAACTATAGCCTATATAGTATAATGTATCAATGAAAAAAGACAATAGTGTTTCATACTCACTCTTTTGTATTTGCTACAGGGAAAGGATGTTTCCATTCGCAGTTGAAGTAGATAGCACTCACTAATACTATCGATGCTCCGGGTTCTGGTACATTTTCTATTATAGATGTTATACGATTATTGGTTGAATTTGAAACCCATCTGGAATGGACATCAAATTGATATGATTTCTTTTTTCTAATAACTAGGAACCTTATACAAGTAACTTTATATATGAAAACTATATAAAAATATTATAAAACAATATTTAAAGAAGGACTATCACACCTTGTGAACGGTGGCAAAGGCTCATTTTAATTTATTATTCAATAGATAATAGAAGGTTCCTTTGCATTCTTAATCACTGTCTCTGTGTATTTTAGTTGACATCATATTTCTATTGAATGTTTGAAGAAGTTACACCAATAGGGAAGCATATTAATTTAGCAAATTGATAGATTTTGGTTGCTTTAGATGCATTCCACTTATGTATAGAAATTTCCATTCATTAATTTTGTAATCTTTGATAATGCTGATGACGCAATCCCCATTTTAGCAATTAAGTGGGCTACTAGATGTATAAATATATAATAGTAATATATTAATAATAGTAAAATAGCAACAATATATTGAATATATTAAAGAGACATATTTAGTAATTTATATTAATACAAATTTAATCTGTTCCATGATTTGCAACTTCAGACAAGTTTAAGAGTTTTCTATTAATTTTACAGATTGAATTTACAAAAATGTCAGCCGAATTATCTAAGATGTAGTAAGAGTGAAACAATCATATTCATTATTTTTCATAGAAAATTTATATATTTAAAGAATAATGTAAATGTTTCATTCATCTTATTAAAACATCATTGATACATAGCACCAGAGACTTGGTGAATATTATTTGAGTTAATATTTTGAATTAAAAAGTAAATTTGGTATTTTGAGTTCGTGATTAAAGTCTTTTTTCAGAATTTGGATTCTTACTGCAGGTGAAAAGTGATTGCTTGCAGTTCACTTGTATATAGTCTGCCATTTAATGCCTGATATAATGCACCATATTTTCAGGCAGATGATTTCATTGACTCCCACTTTCTCATAGAAAGAATTTTTCTGCTATTAATGCTCACTTGAGTCCGAGACTTGTGCGTGGGCAATAAGTGGATAATTTATTTATTTATTCTGTGATATTTTCCATGACGAAATACTTGATGATCAATCTAATATCAAAACTGACACAGTAAGGTATTTCTATTTTCACTCACTTATACTGGAGATACTAAGGGATGCATTTCACTTCTAAAGAGGCTGAAGAAGCTTCTCTTCAGAAGTTAAATGCATTCCTCCAGTATCTCCAGTATAAGTGAGTGAAAATCATATATTAAATAGAAATACAGTGTCAGTTTTTACATTAGTTTATTTTTTCATTACAAAGAGCACAATCAAACTGCTGATAATGATGGATGATGAACCTACAAATTTAGCTGGGCTCCAAACTACCAGAGGTAAGTGAGAATAAAGCAAATAATGTCATGTTACTTTCTTATGATAAGGAAAAAAGTATTTTTAAGTTTGTCTTCAATTTACAGAGATTTTTTAATCAAGTGCCATTTTCACACATAACAAACGGTTCTAGGCCAATGATGTTTCAGGGTGGTCCCTTTTGTTCCTTAAACATAAACACGCTATTGCCCTGTCTGTTGGAAAATATAAGACAGAAAATGTTTTTTCCTACAGTGACCCAAGAAAGTGCCTATTTTTGCACTAACTGTAGCACACAAAATAGTCTATTCCTACACCAGTGCGGGAAAGTACTTTTCCGCACTCCACATTTGCAACCTAACAACACAAAATAGTGAGCATGTGATACGCAGGTTCCCTATTCTGCATTCAAAAATAGGTCGGCTACTCTGCTTCAGCTGCGAAATTGTTGTTGTAGTTATTGTTGCTGAAATCGATTTGATTCGAAGATAGGTTATGTGAGGAATTGTCAGGTTATGTATGTCCTGTTTTGTTCTCTTTAAATTACTTTATACATTACTGTAGGAAAAATTTAATGTGTAATACGAGTGCAAAGTATTGTTTCTGCACTCGAGAAACTTTTTACACTCGCCTTTGGCTAGTGAAAAAAACTGTTTCTCTCGATGCAGAAAAACGCTATTTTGCACTCTAGTTACACAAATAGCTATTCTATTGAATAGAAATTTAATTTGAAGTAACTGACAATTTATCAAACTGACAAATATACAGAAACAGAATTTAGGTTAAACAAATATACAGAAACAGAACCATAATAAATTATCTACTTACTTATTAATGATTGTCTTTGCTTCACTTCCGCGGTAAATATAGTCGACTGGAATGATATCACTGTGGTAGATCCTCTTTGCCTTTTCGATATAGGAATTTTTTATTCCGTACCACTTGTTCGGAAACACCGCTGCACCAACGGATACTTCTGAACCAGTTGATACTCCAGGTTTAAGAATTAAATCATCGATAAGTGATCCCAATTCCTCATGTATAAGGTCTGGTCTGAAATTAAAAGTTGAGACTGTATTATTTTTTCTAAAAGTATTATTATGAATTGTTTAGTTTCCTAATAGATTTACCAACGACTGTTTTGTATGTGATGATCATGATACCACTAATAAATATACCATATTCTGTCACAATAAATAAATAATGAATTACAACTATTATGAATAAACGCTATTTGTATGACCAGAAAAAAATCAATTCTCATAAAATAAGTAGGTAATATAGAGCGCGCAATAGAATTAACATTTTAATATAATATTGTAATGAATATTAGGTCATAAAATTAGGAACTACAAATTCTGCATTCCATTCGGAATTACTTGAATTAATTTTTCATGAATTAAATCAATATTTCAATTAGACCTAGAATACATTCATATAAATTATCATACAATATTCATCTGAATTGAAAAAAATTGCTAAAATGTATCACAATCACGGTTTTTTTGGAGGATGAAGCCCACATAGGTCTGAGACCTGTGCGTGGGTAATGAGTTGGATGATTCTGATTGATGAGCTGAACCTACAGTTTTAGGTGGGTTCCGAACCACCGGAAAGCACCGTGTAATTAGATATACACAGTATTCTCAATAATGTCTCATTTTATTCATCTTAAAGAAGTTTCTCATTGAATTATTCCATGGTATGAACTATAAAGTATCTATAATAACTATCAAGTACTTATTGAGAACTAAACAGAATAATTTTTTCGAGTTTTATTGAATTAACTTGTATGAAATTATTCTCTAAACTTGATGATCAAAAGTAAAACTTTCTCACAGGGTTTTTTTTTGGAAAAGTAATAAACTGCTCAACTTTAAAATCAAAAAAGAAGATATTTAAATCAGTCACATAATTGGAAACACTTTTTTGCTACTATTACTGAATCCTTTCAATTCAAGAAATTTTATCCAATGATGTTGCTTAATACTAAAACCTTACATCTGCTGACATTTTTCACTAGGTATAACACTGTACAATAGAATGGTTAATAAACTTATATAGATTAATAACATTTTGATAAATATATTAAGCCGAATCAACACACCGGGCTTTATTCCAATAAGATCCATTATGTTATACAATTTTTATTTCTTAATTTTATCAGTGAATCAGTATCAATAGCTAGTTTATTCGTTAAAATAAGGAGGAAAATAATTTTATAAACAGATTATTTTCGGCTAATGATGTTATTTTAGAAGGAATTACAAGTCAAGTCGCAGATTGGACAAGAAACTTATTTCTTATTAAATTTAAATTTTCCTACTTGTCAGTCACAAACGAAAATATCCATTGTTCAACTTACAAAAGGATCTGACAAATTGCAAAAAAAATTAATATTGCGAAACATCATCAATAAAGACCAAAATCTTGTTTTAAAAAAAATTCCCACATTTGATAAGCCTGATATCCTCTTCACGGTTGATGAAAAGATTGTTAGAGAGGCTACAAACCTTGGGTTGATTTATCAAACGTATTATTTAAATAGGAAAATAGCGATCTTGATTGTATTTTATTGTGAAGTGTGATAGAATGTGCTTTACAGTTTGCTCTCATCTTACCTGTGAGTAACATCAAATTGAGACATGTTCCCGAATAGGCTAGCAATTTCTTTTGCTGTTTGTCCTTTAGCTCCCAGCAGGAGCAGGCCCATTGCATTTGCTATTGGTATTGGCGAGAAAAGAGTGTTCTCATCACTTGGAATTCTTGCCCGAATCAATTGATCCAAATTTAATGACATTTCACGTAGACCTTTGGATACAAACTGTCGATTGTAATTATTCCTTTCTTTTTCCTTCGCCATCTGTGGAGCTGCAACCGGTGCTTTGCTTTTGAATATGGGCAATTCATTTTCAAAGTAGATTTTCCCATCATCAGTCGTCTGTGCTGCAACCGCTAGCATGCATAATGGTAAAAGTATTAGCATTCTCTCTGTAACAAAAAGAACAGAAATAATTTTGATTAGAAAAAAAACTACAGTCATTCATATCTAGAAAACATATCTAGATATTTCCTTTATTTTTACTGTATGAGTCTGGTATCGTTAGATTTAAATAATGGTAATGTGGTCAATAAATTATGATAAACTACAAATTCACAAAAAGTATCACTAAGAATTCTTATTACTGGTATATTTATGTTTTTATCAGCTAAGATGGATGATTAGATACAATAACAAGGTACCGGTATATGCCAACTGAACTATCAAAGTAAATCTGAACAGACTATAGTGAATTGATTGAATTTTAGGATTTAAGATTGTTAAATGAAATTGATGATTCAGTAAGAAATTTTCAACGGCCATTTTTACAATTTCATCATGATTTGAAACTGCTCCAGCGTACGAGAGTAAATTATTTATTTATTCTCAATTAAAAATGATTGCAAGTCGTTGCCATAAAAGTTACCAATCTACCATAAAAAGTTAATATTAACAACGCAGATCGTTATGAAAAAGAAATTCAAGAATAATAAACATGGAATATTCACAAGGTACAAGCCATTGAGATGTCTTATAGCCGGTTAAACTTCTTATTGGCGTTTAATTATTATTATGTTGAAATATGTATTCTAACAATTCATTTATTTATTTAAAATTACATTCATACAGTATAACATCAATTAATTGTAGCATTCTTTCGTACACGATGTTTTAGAAACTGACAGATTAGTAATCATGTTGTTATAGTATTGGCTCTCTTATTTGCGAGCATAGAAGGTAAATTATAAACATTTTAAAGCATAAATAATATTTATTTATTTTAATAAACAACAATAGGTGTTGAACTCGACAAGATACATTTATTTAATTCCAAATACTACTTTATTCATTTAAAAAAAAATTCAAATAGCTAGTGATATAGTGATACATTTCAGAAATTATCATCTTACGTTTTTATGATAATGACAACTCCTTTTAATGCCTAGTATTACAATTAAGAAGACAATATGCCTAACCAAATGGTAAATTCAGTTCATTCAGATTTTTTCAAAACGTTGTGCTCCCAATCTAGATTTTTTATACAATATGCCGAGAAACTCTTTCTCACGGTCAATTTTACCATTGTTAAATATTGCGCTAAAGTCAAAACATTATTTTTCAAGTATAGTGTACAGAAATGCCAATGTCACATTACATCTAAATTCACAATATAAAAATTTAGCTTATTAATCACAATACCAGTAATGTTAATTATTTGGTTCGAACTGAAACAATACATATTTATCCACTCTATTATTTTCTGATATCAATTATGATACGAATTTATAATAATGTAATTCAAATACTCATTGATATTTATTATACGCGTTAACTCATCTGTATCATACTTTAAGTCTGCTGTACAAACGTTATTTTGTAAGCGAATTTAATATTGTACATTTTTTAATATATGTGGTGGAAAATATTTTTTAGAAAGAATCGTTTGAATTGATTCTTTAGCTGTGTATATTGTTTTGAATATTTGTTATTAATTCATTTTGGACCAACAACGACTGATTCTGCTACTTATAAAAATTATCATGGAAAGCATTAATATGAAGCTTATAATTTCTCTATTTATGATTTTAATCTCAAATTGCTTAACATGAGATTATTGAAATCAGACTTATCATGAACTGATCATTTATTCGACACTCGTCATGTATTGGCTAGAATCATCATGAACTTATTCTAATTGTCACTGACTTGTTAGTAGACTATAGAACTGTTTTTACTGCGTTATGTGTATGACACTTTTGTGACTATGGGACCAATGGAAGGGACATTTTAAGTAAAAGTTACCTATTAAACTTTCAGGCTAACTCTCTTTTCCATGTAAATAACTATCAATGAATATCGTAGTTGATAGTATTATTTCTTGTCCACTGAAGTATATGAAAGTATATGAAGTATATACTTCAGTGAAGTGCTTTCACTGAAGTATATGCAACCAAATGCTTTAAATTATAAGTTACTAGCTGGCCCAACGCGCGTTGCTGCGTTCTCATAAAAAATTCTTGATTTTATTATTTGTCACCTCCCACTGAGGTTACATTTCAAATGTCAACCTTCTAGGACTATTAGGGAAGAAGTTAGTCCTAGGGCTCTTCCAGCTGATCAGAGAGGCCTCCTTCGTTGTTTTCTTACACAGTAAGACCTTACTCACCACCTCTCAATGAACATTTAAAATTTAAACCTTCCACGACTATTAGGGTTGAAGCTAGGTTTTTTATTTTATTATTCGCCACCTCCTACAGAGAATACATTTCAAATTTCTAGCTGCATTGGTTAACAGATGTCATCAACCCGGCATAATTGCATTTCATCATACCCCGTCATATATGTTTCCTACATACTGCCAGGGTCCGACTGTACGGTATCCTACATGCAAAGTTTTTGCGTTCCAGACAGCGTAAATAACGCCGCTAAGGGGCTTGCTATATGATTAAAAACTGTTGACTTCTATCAGCTGTTCCTTTAAGCTGTTTGGCCGGCAAGTTCAGTGGGTTAGGTGAATGACGATTTGCAAAACACACAAACAGCTTGTCCATCAAAACAGCGTGTACAGCAGATCGAAAAATTTCAAATTATTTTCCATATGATTAAAAGATCGTAGGTAAGCTAGCTAGCCATGTACCCGTGCTTTGCATAGGCAAAACTTTAACCCCCTAAAAACACCCCTAAAATTGCGAATTTTGAAAAATCCTTTCTTATTGCACGGTCAAATCCTATAAGGATTGTTCATACGAAATTTCAAGTTCATAGGCCTAGTAGTTTTGGCTCTGCGTTGATGAGTGAGTCAGGGTATCATCCTTTTATAGATAGAGATTACAAAAAAAATCAACCATTTTTTATTTCAAGTGATTTTGTTATTGATTTTCATATTGTAGCCTACATGAAATTCCATTATTATTATTATTATTTTATTATTATTATTATTTTATTATTATTATTGTTGTTGTTGTTGTTATTATTATTACTATTAGCATTTTTTGTGACTTAGAAACACAGTGAATAATATTTAAGACTTCAGACTGTAGAATGTTCATTTGAAGAACTTGAGTAATAATCATCCATCCCTCACCTTGAGTATAAATTTTTAATATTTGGAGAGACAATGTGCAATTCATCGTCATAAAAATGAACAATGAAAACTGATGGATGGCCTTCAGAAAAGTTCCAAACTCTGATTTGAGCTATGAGATGTTGAATGGATGGATAAAACAATAATAATCATGAATAATGCTCACAAATATAAACAAGCATCATGTTCGAGTTGGAATCCATAATCGTCATCATCACTTGACAAGATCCATGTACTTTCTAATATTTTATTGAGCATCATCATCGAGTCAGGTGCATGCATTTTGTCAATATTATTTGTTGTGTAGACCAATACTCATTTCGTAGGCTACATTTTCTATCCAATTTTATTCTATTCTATTTTATTGTGTTTTATTATTGAATTTTCATATATCAGATTAATCATTGAATATCAAGACTTCTCCATTTATTGAGGCAAAATCCACAATTATGGAAAAGCTAAAATAAAATAAGTTTACAATTTTTTTTTTAAGTTTACAAAATTACCATAGAATGGCTCAAGGTTCATAGTAAGCCATAGTAGGCCCATAGTATAGTATTGGTTGTCGAATAATTAAAAAATATGAGTAGTTAATAAATGAGTAGTAAATATGAATAATTAAAAAATATTATCCTTAATAATGTACTATTTCCAAAAACATGCCGATTGATTAGAGCTTAAATAAGTGTTTCTCAATTTCTGTCCATGAACGAGGGGGGGGGGGTCAAGCGGCAAAAAACGGGCAATTTGTTGAAAAATCTATCAAAATTGCTTGAGTTTTGGCTCAATTATATTCATTATTATTATGTTTAAGTGAATAATCTAAGTAAAAATAAAGAAACTTTGTTCAGTATAATAATATTAATGTCAATGCACGCAATTCTTTCATTTTTGACATATTTTGGGAGGGGGGTGTTATGGCCACCTTATTAAATGACCCCTGTTCTCCCTTATAAAAAAATCCGTGGTTTTTGTTTCAAACTGAACTCTATGTCAGAATACTACACATTGGTAATGATGATTTTCAATGAAAGAAGACAAGTTATAGTCTGAATTAATAATACTACATGGACTTGATGGCGCTAGGTAGGAGTAGGAATATCATAGTTAGTTTGAAATGACTGACAATTAAACAAACTGACAAATATACACAAACAGAATTTATTAGTTTTGAATTCCTTCAAGTGCTATTAATTTATACTGAAGACTTCCGCAATGGCGGATATTGACAACAGTATTAATAAGCTGACGGAAATCAATGAATACTAATGTACAAAAATATCAGTCACCACCGGGAATCGAACCATGGATCTTCCAATTGCCGGTCGGGCGCCTTAACCACTAGACTATGGAGACCTTTATGCACAGCAGCATTCAGGGAGGTCTGTGGTTCGATTCCCGGTGGTGACTGATATTTTTGTACAGTAGAATTCATCGATTTCCATCAGCTATTCAATACTGTTGTCAATATCCGCCATTGCAGAAATCTTCAGTATAAATTAATAGCACTTAAAGGAATTCGAAATTAATATATTCTGTTTGTGTATATTTGTCAGTTTGTTTAATTGTCAGTCATTTCAAACTTAACTATGATATTCCTACTCCTACCTGGCGCCATCAAGTCCATTCATTCAGACTATAACTTGTCTTCTTTCATTGAACATCATCATTATCAATGTGCTGGAGATATCACTCAATCGCATCCCCAAATAGAGTTTGAAGCCCAAACGACTCTTTTTGGAATAGGGTTTCCCAGCAGTGTCTATACATTATAAATAATATATCTTTCGTCTCGCTGCAGTATCGCTCAAATGCTGCATCAGGCGCCTAATCGACGCTGTAGTTCAAAATTTCTAACACGACTACGTCAGGCGCCTAGGTGATTGAACAATCTCGATAAATGATCGCAAATAAAATTACATCTAACTAACTGGTCTGTCTATTCTCGAATCTATATTATCTATTCATAGAAAGCGGCTTATTTACCTATTTGAATTCAATCAAAATACTGCAGGCGCACTTGTCATGTTTTTAAGTTTATGTTTCTGTTACATCACATTATGATTACATAGAGTATTGTGTATTTTTTCAATCTATTATTAACTTTAAAAAAGTATTAATAAATTGAAGAAACGAGTTAATAGTTACTGTAGAAGACATTCAAGATATTGTGTGAAGATATTATGTAAAGATAGTAAGCATTGCCTATTATAATCATGAAAGACACAGTTTCGATCTTTCCTTACAATGAGAAGTTGGTATGATTCGAAAATCAATAATTTTCGATAGAAAAAAATTCACATTTTTCCTTCTACAGTCAAAGCAATCTGAAGAAATAATATCATGACTATCAAATCAATCAAATACCAATAACTTATTTTTTCGGAAGATGAAGCCCACATATGTCTGAGACCTGTGTGTGGGTAATGATTTGGATGATGGTGATTAATGAGTTGGACTTACAGTTTTAGGTGGGTTCCGAACCACCGGGAAGTAATTTTAAAGCAGAAGCAGAGTATTTTTTGCTGGCCAATCCAATCAGTCACCCTTACAGAGGGCGCCCAGGAGTTTTTATACTTGCAATGAATTGATGGAGGGAAAATGATTGAGTTTATGAAGGTCAAAGTGTTTCACACTATAGAAGATGAGAATTCATAAATAACGTCATAATTATCTATGATAGTCTATTTCGATGAAGAATTTACAAAACACTACTCCCGTTTTACCATTGAAAATAATATTAATAAATATTAAGTTATGTGTCTAAAAGTCATAAGTAAAAAAAATTGCAGAAGGGTCACTATAGTCTAGTGGTTAAGGCGCCCGACCGGCAATTGGGAGGTCCGCGGTTCAATTCCCGGTGGTGTCATTCTTTAGTACAGTAGCATTCATCGATTTCCATCAATGCTTTTTTTTTTTTTTTTTTTTTTTGTAGATTACGTCTTGGAGACTCCAGTTAAGGAGTATAAGACAAGTCAGATCAACAATATTATACACTAGATACCATAATTACTTCAATTAGTTGAGGTGAGGCTTAATTTTGATGTGAAAGGAACTCTTGTACACTATAAAAAGCTTTATCAACTAAATATTTCTTCAATTGATTTTTAAATATTTCTATATTTTCAAGACTCTTCAAAAACTGCGGTAGCTTGTTGTAGAATTTCCTACCAATATAACTAGGTTTTTGTTTGAATAGGCTACTATTGTGACTCACCAAGTGATAATCTCCTCGGCTTCTTGTATTATAATCATGTACATCAAGATTTTGGTTAATATCATTCGTTTTTACATATAAAGTAGCTTCATACACATATAAGCAGGGTACAGTTAGGAGACCAAGTCTCTTGAACAACGGCCTACATGAATCTAATCTATTTACTCTTTCTATACACCTAACCGCTTTCTTTTGGATCTTAAACACCCTATCAAGATTTTGTTTTGATGAATTACCCCATACTAAGATAGCATACCTAATATGTGACAGTAAGAGCCCATGGTAAGCTGTAAAAAGTAACTTTTTGTCATTCAATCTAGCGAGCTGTCGCAGGACAAATACCCCAGATGAAATTTTACTACATATTTTCTCAATGTATGGAGTCCAGGTCAATCGTCTATCCAACGTAACTCCTAGAAATACAATTTTTTCTTCCTGGTCTAATTGATTATCGTTTACAAACACGTTTATAGCCCTATCTTCATTTAAATTATGTTTGTTTTTGAATTGAAGGTATTGGCATTTTTTACTATTTATAGTTAATTTCAACTGGTTTAAAAATTGGACAATGGACTGCACACCTATATGGGCACTTATTTCTAAATTATCTAGAATGGAATTGCTGAAAATGAGTGATGTATCATCAGCAAATAAGAGGGCTCTACCACTAATTAATTCTTTAGGTAAACGGTTAACATATAACAAAAAAAGCAATGGACCTAGTATTGACCCCTGAGGCACTCCAGCTTGCACCTCTAATTTATTAGATTTATTCTTTACTATACTATTACCAACTACTGTAGTTAGTTCTACACATTGTTTTCTCCCAATAAGATATGATTCAAACCATTTCAGTTCAACCCCATTTACACCTACATTTTGCAGTATTTCCAATAAAGTTCTATGATTAACACAATCAAATGCCTTTGACAGATCTAAGAAGATTGCAGTAGCTTTATCACCTGAATCTATTATATCTATTAGTTTTTCAACTAGAGAAACTATGGCTGTTTTTGTTGATCTCCCTTTCATGCTGTTGTCAATATCTGCCATTGCGGAAGTCTTCAATATAATAGCACTTAGAGGAATTCGAAATTGATGAATTATGTTTCTGTACATTTATCAGTTCGATAAATGAGTTTCCTCTGAAGTGGCGAAGGTGATATTGTGGAAGGTATCCATAATGAATAATTGGACGAAATTGTCACAACCATATTTATAAAAAAATATTGAGAAACTAGTTTCGGTTGTTATACCATTATCAATATCAATCAAACTGTTTGATTGAGATTGATAATGGTATAACAACCAAAACTAGTTTCTCAATATTTTTTAATAAATGTGGCTGTGACAATTTCGTCTAATTATTCATTTGTTAAATAATTGTTAGTTACTTCAAACTAAATTGTGGAAAAAGAACTAGGTTTTATAATTTCAACACAGATTTCAGAAGATTTTACACAAATAATTAAAAATGACTCCACAAGCTAGAAGAAGCTCAGTATCTCAACGGATCGTCATTCAGACTGATAGATTTCATCAGAGAATTCCTATACTATTATGCATTATTAAATTTTCACAATAGGGTATTTTATTATTAGGCTGTATTCTATGATGATAAGAATGACGCTTCAAAGTACTGTTTGCGGAATAGATTAATTAAAAGCTTTAACAAAGAAAGAGTTAATAGAATTAAGAAGTTAAAAAAGCCTTACAAATCCGTTTCATATTCATAATTGAAATTTTAACTTTTAACTTTTAATTTTAACTTTTTAATCAACTAAAAAATAGCAATGAACTTGAGAAAGAAATTGCGTCCTCAAATCTTGAATTTTTTTTCACCTACGGTAAGTAAAGTTTGGTAATTTATTTCTAAGATTTTTCAGAAAAGACTTTTTAAAAGTTTTTTTTATTGATTTCTATTTTTTTCTATTTCTGGAATCACAAGATAAAATATAGCATGAAGATGAAACTAATAGAGACATAATTTTTTCAAATAGATCATAGAACATTATAAAAATGTAAAGGAAACAAAAATAAAATAATAAATCTTGGGCATCATCAGCAGAAATTTTCCTCTTTTAAATTATAGTCTTTTCTTAAGTTTATCTACATTAAACAACCTCATCCATCATTCGAATCCGCTGAGATTTTTATGGCCTCTATTGAGAACAATCACTCATTTTATTCTACATTGTATGATAAAAAAATCAATTAGCATCTCAGGCTGTTTAATGCGTTCTTTTATTTCCTCTTTTATGCTAATGAGAATTGAATCACTATAGACTAGATAAGTAAGAAAGAGACTGATAATCGGGACTTGGAAAAGCAATTTGTTTTGAGAAAATCATTGGGTAACCCATAAATGCTGGTTTCCTATTTTAGATTGACGGGGTATTCCCTGAGTTTTAAAAAAAAATTTCCTGAGTTTTAATGTAGCAAAGTCCTCATCACAACTGTAAGAAATATTTTGAATTGAAGAGTTTCTCACGGTCATTTTCGTCCAGAGTAATTGCACACATGTAGCAGGTATCTGTTCAATCAGATAGAGATAAGCTTCGTTCTCCTGGGCACTCTTTGTAAGGGTGACCGATTAGATTGGCCAGCAAAAGACACTGCTCTCTGCTGTAAAATCACTTCCCGGTGGTTTGGAACCCACCTAACACTATAGGTCCAGCTCATCAATCACCATCATCCAACTCATTACCCACGCACAGGTCTCAGACCTATGTGGGCTTCATCCTCCAAAAAAACACCTATTTTTATTTGCCTAGATGTCTCCAGTCCACTGCTTCTCATGATAACTTTTATCAATTTAATTGACTTTTTTAAGAGAAAGACAATGTACTCATCACAACTGTAAGAAATATTTTGAATTGAAGAGTTTCTCACGGTCATTTTCGTCCAGAGTAATTGTACACATGTAGCAGGTATCTGTTCAATCAGATAGAAATAAGCTTCGTTCTCCTGGGCACTCTTTGTAAGGGTCACTCTTATTTAGTCACAAGCTAGCACCCACAACTACTTTCTTCACAAATCTTGAACTGTAAAATCCAAATATATAGCGATATTTTTGTAATAGACTATGTGCCTATAGATATAGGCTCAATAGTATATTATACTGTACTCTACAACAAATATATCATTAACGTATATTTTTATCCTTTATAATAAACTAGGATCTTTCTCCAAATAAAACAGATTGATAACAACTATATTGATTACAGAGGCATTCCTACTATTGCTGTGTTCTACGTAGGCTATCAACTGATGATGAGCTAAGTTCACAGAGTTTCTGCACCTGTTCATGAAGTTTTCAATTATGGGTCTGCCACAGTGCAAGGAAATAAAACATGAAAACTGGTTGCAGAAACCGGTTCCGTAAAAAATAGTTGTACAGATCTAATTGTGATTATTTCCCATGAAAACGTGAGCTTCTAATGTTAGACCTGTGTAAAACATCAGGATCTCTGATCTTAGGAGTCTTCAATGTGTGAAAAATAAGTATAGCCTACTAGTGGACTGTTTTGAATAATAGAACTGAGAAGTTTCTTGAGTCTTAATTTGAGGAACACTCATAGCTTGCGAGAAATATTATTCATTTTTTACAGGCATTACTGATTGTTTATCTACTAGAAATTTTGTAATGTGCAGGGGCGAACTCAGAATTTTTTCGAGTAAATGTTAGCTGAGAAAAAGTTTTTTGGAAGGTACCACCTAAATAAAGGTTTTGGGAAGATACCTCCCACAAAATTCAAATTTCTGCTTTTTTAGAGATGTTTGAAAATTGAGGCTTCAAAAATTCAGAAATGGGAGACGTTATCTCACCTTCACATGGAAAAAAGAAAGATATAATACATTTTGGTTTGAAGAGGGTGCATCCCCTTTATCCCCCCTCGGTTCGCTCCTTGGTATGTGAGGTGATGATTGACATTTCTGATGGTATTCTTTAATAACAATGACATGAGATCATATCATACACTCATGCGCCCCTCCTAGTAGTTCTATAACAGGTAAAAGCTCTAAGCATGATGAAGGTGGCTTAGTTTATTGAGTGACTCAAGTGAAAACGGAATGAAGCGCTATCAATATTTACATAGCAATCAATTTGAAGAGGAGAGCAAAGAAATTGGTTACGGCATAGAGAAAGTGAATTGGCATCTTCCGGACTGAAGAGAGTTGATGAGGAAATTATTACACATTTTATTTACAATTAATATTGAGAGCGCGATGAGATGCTTTTTTTCATAATTTCAATAGTATCCATTAGGTGTTTGATGAATAACAGCCATTTCAAAATAAAAAAAAATCTAATAAAAATTCATCATAAGCGTATGGATTTTATTAGTGGGCTTTTATTAAATAGTTTATTGGTGGGGAGATCCTTATGGACATTTCCACCTCGCCGTTTGAGCCATGTTATGAGGAACATGGTGGACCTACTATTTCAGGTGGGCTCCGAACCCCCCGGGTAAGTGATAATAAAGTTTATAAAATCAAGTCAGTGAAGTACGGCCACTCTCCAAGCGCAGTCTTGAGCGGTCATGACTAAATATCACGATCGCATTAACACCACAATTACCGCGTGACCAATCACCACCAAAAATTATGAGTCAATGAGCTTAAAAATTGCTCTTTATCAAGAATAGAAATATCAACAATTTTTAAACAGGGTTTGAATAGTCATGGTCTAAATCAATTAGAAAGCTATTAGCTTATAAATACCATTTCATCCAACTTTGTAATACATCACTTCATCTATCACCTAGGCTTAAAATACGACAATAAGTTGGCTTTAAAAAATAATAAACAGAGTCATATTCTATGAAAATAAACCAATTTTTTAAATTAAAAACTTGCATCAAAACTGTTCTAAAATCATGATTCTATACGAGATACGTTATTTCTAGCTCGAGAAATGAATGAATAGCTGAAAAAGTTTGAATGTATAATTGATGAGTGTAATCACCACAAATTCTATATTTATAGGATAATGATGTTACTCTTGTCATTTAAGAGGTAGGCGATCAGTAATCATCAGCAAGCCTAGCAATAAATAGAAATGTTGTAAACAAATCAATGGAAAACGGATTCGAAAAACTAATTCTTCTCTGGAATGAGATTTTAACAATTATTATAAATTTCAATTGAAATATCTTTTTGAATTTTATTGTCTATATTACATCTTATTTCAATTCTTTATATTAATTCGTTTGTTTTTTATACCATGTTGTACGATTTTGAACTCACTGCTGGCGAACAAGTTCGCTTATGCCAGTAGTGCCACAGTATGTGAATGTAACATCTATGAAGTGTATATATTGTATTGTTTTTTGTGGCAAATAAATCATTCATTCATTCAATAGAAAACGTAAAAAATGAGCGGAAGCCTATGGAGTGAAAACTAGAAACCGGAGCTCAGCAAATAAGAGAGCGTGATCAGCAAAACCGATGGCATGACGGATGAATCTTAAATTTTGATGTTTGAGTTCAATTAATTGATAAGTTTAAAAAAGGTTCAAGTCAATGAGTGAAATGAGAACAAATGAAAAAGATGGAAAATATTCATTGATATTCAATAAATGATACAGATGCAGTCCAGAATCCAAGGGAAATAATCCAGGAGTGTAATGAATTCATCTTGAAGAAGTGCACCGAACTTCAATTCTTAATAATGCTGGGTGATTTCGGCATAAAATTTCACTTCTTAACCTTTTTTTCCAAAAAAACTTTTGCATCAACAGCTTACTAAATTCAGTACTAAATTCGCTCAGTTCTGAGTATTCTATATATGTAATTTACAAGAAGGGACAAGAAAAGATTTGATAGTACACAGAAGTTGCGGTACACAGAGGAGGCTCTAGGAAAATATTTTTGGGTAGGCCCGGCAATTGGTTTGTGTTTTAAAATATGATAAAGGAAATTCCCAGAAAATTAGGAAACCCCAGTTGGACGCGGCCCAACCATTTATTTCATAACACCATAACATTTCTCATCAAATGTGGAGTATATTGGGATTATGTGAAGAATATGAAGATGAAAATAGAGGTATAGATAATAGGGTAGGTCTATAAATTACAGATTGACTGTGATCTACGGAGAATATCTTATGAGAGAGAATGGCGCGAAAAATTGGAGAAGGGAAAACCCCATACAAACTCATTAGGGCAAAAATAACGATGTAGATGATTGAAGAATTGGGCTATTCATGGGAGTAGGTCGGTAAAAATAAATTTATGGGGTGATTGTAGAACAACCGTTATCCATATAGCCTTTTCAATGGGTGGGAATTCTGTGAAAATCAGAAAATTTCCAAGTCTTAAAATGTGTTGCTTTTTACTAGCCTTTTTCAATTGTTTATAATTTGATTTTCTTCAATGAGCGTACGGTTTATTATTTAGGCCAACTGGAGGAGAACAACCGGTCACCTACTATGAACCGGTAGGTTCCCGCCTACAACTACGGCCTTATCAATGTAGTAGTAAACGTCGTTATCATTCATTTTTACTTAAACGCAAAAGCCGTAATTCATCAGGTTATAGGTAAGAAGGTTTCCTTAATTTCCAGCAACTGATTGTTATATTATATGAGATACTGCGTCTGGATTACATCTTATCAAAACAATGTGAAATCCTGATTTATGAAAAATAAGCATTGGTTAGTTGAATAATCCTATGACAAATATATAATGTAGTATATAATTACGTGGATAACATCTACTTAGGTCTACTAGGTACTAAACAAGTGGTTGGTAGCCTATTTCTACGTACGGCAACTACAGTGCGTTCGTGTATTATCAAATCTATGGGGTGGTGATTGGTCATGCGGTGAGCGTGGTGTTCAAGTGGTCGCGATGTTCAGTCACGACCGCTCAAGACTGCGCTTGGATGGGTGACCGTGCTTCAATGACTTGGTGTTACAAACTTTATTATCACTTACCTGGTGGTTCGAAACCCACCCAAAATAGTAGGTCCACCATGTTCCCCGTAACATGGCTCAAACGGCGAGGTGGAACTACCCGTAAGGGTCTCCCCACCAGTAAAAGCCATACGCTTATTATTATTATTATGAATAAAAAATGATTATGCCAAAATAATTAGTTCTAAATAATCACATCTATTTATCACTATCCCAAATTATGTCATAGAATCCATTATCAAGTCTACTTATCACTACAACGTAGAAGTTATCACATTAATCAATAAAAAAAAATGATTTTGTCAAAATAATCCGCTTAAAATTATTACATTAGTAGCCCAAATTTTTACATCGAATTATATATTCGTTTAACATCACAAACTTGATTACCAGCCTACATAAAATTAAAACTTAAAAATACATTTAAATGGAAATTATGACTCACGTTATGGCGTGACGGCCGTTTCAGTCTGTTGTCAAGGGTCTTCTGATGATGCTCTTGACAACAGAGTGAAACGGCCGTCACGCCATAACGGGAGTCATTATTTCCACTTTAAAGTGTTTTTTAAGTTTTTATTATATATTAGTGGAAACAAGATGGATCTTCAACATCAATTCAATTATGAGAATTTATTCAGCTAATAATAAATTTTTATTAAATTATAAATTTTAACCTTAGTGTAAAAAACTATTTTTAGACTTTTTATCCTAGATATCCTCTCATATAATCTGCTGCAACTAGAATTTATTCGAAGAGAAATCTTAGGTAGACATAGTGTTATTCTGAATTATCAAGGTCATCCTCCAACTGAAGCCATATTGCAGTCAATGTTAAGGTCTCGGTTCAAAATTCATCTAAAAAACATTAAATTTTAACATTTATCTGGTGAAAAAATGTAGTTCCTTAAAAGATCAAGGCCATTGTCTAGGAATATTGATGTGTTAGATTGGTCTAGCAAGATGATAATAGACTAATGATAACAAAATGCCGGTATTATTGTTGGTAAAAAATTCAATGTAGAAGTTTTTTTACCTTGTTTGTGGAACAGTTATTGATGTAAAATGATTATCACTGTCACAGTCTAAAAACAACAGGAAGACTCACTATATCACTTAAGAAGTTTCAGGCAATATCCTACACTCGCGGAGCTCTCTCGTGATTGGTGATGGCACACAGACTGAGCAGGCACGACGAAGCACGCTAGCTCTTCTAACACTTAGGCCACCTCCACCTGCCCCTTCCAGATCCGTCAACATCATCATCATCATCATCGATGGGAAATTCCGACGTCTGAAACTTGTTCAGCAAAGAGGTAGGAGTAGAATCCCCTCTGTTGATATTATGAATAAAGGCGACCGCTTCTATAGAGAGCAGAGGAGAGTGCAGAAGTCAGACCATCCTCAAGATGTGTCCGATACTGTATTGATACTGTAGTGCAAAACAACGCACTGCTTGTGATTTGTGCCGACAGATAGTACACACATATACACATACACACAAACAACCACACACACACGCGCGCGCGCGCACTCACGCACGCTTCACACCTCTAGGCCTACTGTCCTTTCACGAGTGTATGTTGAACATGCATTTGTGCTAATTGGTGACATGAATGGGAGAATCTAATATAATAAATTCTGCTGCACATTTTATTTCTAATATAATTGATGCTATCCTCTGTCGACGAGACTCTAGCGCTCCATGTGATAAAAAAATGAACTAGGTTTAGAAGAAAAGGGAGTAGAAGAAGAAAAATAAAAAGGATAAGACGGAGAAAACGAAGGTGAATAAGGTGAAGAAGGAAGATGAGAAGGAGAAGAAGAAAGTGAAGACGTGGAAGAAGGAGAAGAAGTAGAAGATTCTAATAATAATCCTATTTTATAAACAGCTACTTGCTGTTATCTGTCGATGAAACTTTAACGCTAGAAAATAAGGTATTGAAGTAGGAGAGATAGAAGAATGAGGAGAAAAATGAAGAAGGACCAGAAAAAGGGGAAAGATAAAAAGAAGAAGAGAAATGAAGAAGAAGAAGGAAAGAAAGAAGAAAAGAAGAAGTAGGAACATAAAAAGGAGGAGAAGAAGAAAGAGAAGACAGAAAAGAATGGAAAGAAAGAGGAGAAGATTCTTATAATAATAACTATAATAAACTAATACAGTGTAATCCTTTCGTAGCGAGTGTGTATATACTTATAATAAGTATTTGCACTTGTGCCATTTCGCACTGTTGTAGTGCTTCCTCAGACACGGCTTGAGTGCGGAATGACCATCAACTAGACCAATACTACTGCACTACTACCTACTACTACTACTACTAATATACTACAACTACACTAGACCCTATATAGGCCTACAAATCCCTCTAGCCATATAGCTACTACAAACTGAATAAACGACTACAAAGAGTGCGAAATAGCTTCATTCACACATATTAGCTGGTAAGTGATCAATGAGTGAATGTCACTACTAAGTATTTCATCAATTTATGTTAGAATATAACGGTAAAAAATGCATTTATTAAGGACGGAATTAGGACTCTAGGCCCACTCTTCCTCATGGTATAACCTACCTATATTCATATAATATACCCATGCTATAAACCCATACCCATATAGGACACCCATATTGTATATCTCATTGTTTACCTCATACCTCAACATATAGTACTGTATTAATAAATTATTCATATAATCAACTCCAACAATATTATTCATTTAATGCTAGCAGAAGTAAGAAGAAACTCAGAAAAAATCATATACAGGAAAAGTGATTACATATTCTATCATTTCGGTGAGACACAAGGCCATAAAGGAGTTGGTTTTATTGTTAGGAAACATTTGAAAGACAAAATAATTGAATTAAAGGGATTTTCAGAAAGAATTGCAGTGCTGAGATTGAAAATAAAAAACACGAAAACTTTGAATATCTATCAGGTATACTCTCCTACAGCAGAAGCAGATGAAGCTGATCGCGAACGTTTCTACGATCTTCTGACAACAATTTTGAGTCAAGACAGAAACAACAATTGGAAAAATGCGACAATTATTATGGGAGACTTCAATGCCCAAGTTGGTAAACAAGAAGAGAATGAGGCCAATAGTGTGGGAAAGTATGGGTATGGAAGGAGAAACGAAGCGGGAAAAATGATGGTGAATTTCTGTTTACAACATGGTTTCAAAGTAATGAATACATTTTTTAAAAAAAGAACGGGAAAGAAATGGACCTGGATATCACCTAACCAGCAAGTTAAAACAGAAATCGACTATATACTAGCAACGCACAGTCAAATAATAAAGCAGCTCGAAATAACAGGAAAAATAAAATTTGCCACAGATCACAGACTAATTATCATCACCCTGTCCAACGAGTGGAATTATATTAGACCCAGACGAGCATGGAATAGTGGCATCACCAGAAGAATACCAACATTGGATGAAACTAGAGCTCATGAGTTACAAATGAAGGTTCAAGAAATTATTCAGAACAGTCCACAATTTACATTACAAGAAGTTTATGATTCAATGGAGGCTTTCATTCTACATTCTTTCGATCAATCAACATCGATTTATCCTACAAAAATCTCAGATAATACTAAAGAACTTATTCGCTCAAGAGAGACTATGAAAAAGAAAAATCCAAAGAGCATCAGAGAGAGAATTGAATTCAACCTCCTATGCAAAATTACAAGATATCATATTAGAAATGATTTAAAACTCTTTGAAGACAGGATAATTGCAGAGGCCTTGGAGACAAATAGTTCAACGAAACAGTTGAGGAAGAATCTGTCGTATGGGATAGAATGGAACACAGGACTCAAAAACAAAAAAGGAGAAATAGATAGAAAAAGAAGTGGCATACTTCGAAAAGCTACATTGTTCTACACGGACCTGTTCAAGTGCTCTGAAAATAATATATATGATAATTTGGTTCAAGACACAACTACAGAGATACCACAAATTCAGGACCAGGAAATAATTACATACATCAACACTTTAAAGAAAAACAAAATGGCCGGAAATGACAGAATTACAAACGAGATGATCAAGACTCTTACACCAATATTCATAGACGTATTAGTTATATTATTCAACAGGATATTGAGAGATCAGCAAGTTCCACGTCAATGGAAATCATCTGATATAATTCTACTGTTTAAGAAAGGTGACATCTATGACATCAACAATTTTCGTCCAATTAACATAACATCTTGCATTGGAAAATTATTCATGAGACTATTAACAGGTCGCATACAGCCGTTTCTAGAAGTGCATCAACCTGTTGAACAAGCCGGATTTAGAAAAGGATTTTCAACAATGGATAATATTCAGGTTATCAACGAGCTTATTGAAAAATCCACAGAGTATAAATTCAGTCTCTACCTCGCATTTGTAGATTATAGAAAAGCATTTGACAGTATAAACCATCAATTCTTGTTTAGAGCACTTCAGAACCAAGGAGTCCCAGATGCCTACATAAATATATTGAAGAACTATTATAGGAACAGTGTCGCACGGATAATTTTAGAAAAACCAGGTAATTACTTCAAGTTGGAAAAAGGAGTAAAACAGGGTGATCCATCCTCTCCAATTCTGTTCAATGCAGCTCTCCAAGAAATTTTCAAGAAGTTGAATTGGGAAAAACTTGGTATTAAGATTCATGGAGAATTTTTTAATCATCTTCGTTTTGCAGATGATATTGTGCTCATTGCAAAATCAAATCAGGAGCTTCAAACAATGTTAAAAAGTCTTGCAAAGGTTAGTGAGGAAGCGGGGCTCATAATAAATACAGAAAAAACCTATGTTATGTCTAACAGAGAGAATGGAGTTATAGGACTGAACGGAAAAAATTTGAATTGGACTAAAGAAGTTATTTATCTTGGTCAGTGTTTTTCTTTCAAGGAAAGAGAAGAGAAAGAAATTAACAGAAGGTGCGCCATAGCTTGGAAGAAGTATTGGTCACTGAAGTCAATTATGAAAAGTAAAGTGGTAAATGTAGCGACTAAAGTAAAAGTACTGAGACAATGCGTACTACCAGCACTTACTTATGGTGCGCAGACATGGGCCTGTAAGAGGATGACTTTGAAAAAGCTGCAAACCACCCAAACTGCGATGGAGAGAAGCATCTTGAACATTAGAAGAATTCAAAGAATCCAGAACACGTTTATAAAAAATATAACAAAATTGGAGGATGTAACAAAAACAATAAAAGGTCTCAAATGGAAATGGGCTGGCCACATTGCAAGGATGCAGGATGGAAGATGGACCAAGAAAGTAACAAGCTGGGAACCAACTTGGAGAAAAAGAGGAATAGGAAGACAACACGCTAGATGGAAAGACGACATCGTCAAGACGGCAGGTAAAAACTGGATGTTAGTAGCTGAAAATAGACATCGATGGAAAATCTTGGGGGAGGCCTACGCCCGATAGCGGGCCTAGTTTCCAAATATCAGTATTAACGAATGAAGAAACATATTTTGGAGAGCACTCGCTTGAAGAAAATAAGAAAACTAATATTAATTTATCTCTTTTTCAACTTACTTAAAAAAAAATTAATAAATACAGTGAACTTTATAAATGAACTCTTACTATTTGTATGAATTATATTAGTGAACTACGATGTGAACTATTAATTCAAGAACTGAAATTATTGATGAATCATTATAATGAAAGAAAGATTTACTATAATTATATTTTGATGCTAGAGTTAATACTTTTATTTTGAAAAATTGTATTTATTGAAAATTGGAAACTAATAAAGGCTTTATTTATTTATTTATTTATTTAATGCTATGGGGATGTTTATCCATAATTTCACAGGTGTACTATATTACCCTCCGGGATCCAAATTAGATGTTTCCTTTAATAAATTGTGGAAGATGATTTTTAAATTATATATCCCCAAAAATATTCGTTTGATTGATATTCCAATAATATATATAACAAATAGTGTAATGTAGTGAATTTTGAATAATAGTATAAATAAAATTAAATAGTGAGTAAATATAGGCAGTATAATATAATATAGGCAGTAAATATATAGCAGAAATATAGGCAGTTATCGGATTATTGTGTGTGATCCAGGGGGCTGTTGCGTAACAATTATAATTATTATTCACAAACTATAAAACAATATAAATGAAATACATTGATAGTTTTACCAAAACTTGTAATCTTAGCTACTGCAACATCTCCTAGAATTTGATTGAATTGTGATACAGATTAATTTGTGAATTTCTATGCAACCAACCCTTGGATCAAGCTGTTAATTATTACAATATTATATTCGTATAATTTCATGGAAAAAGTTGTGTTCAGCTTGAATCTAACAACTCTTTGATTCAAATATTATCACTTTATTTCTCAATTTTCAACCGCCATGTAGCAGTGAAGTGATTGGAGAATCTCAACTCCGACAGTCTCGAGTATCCAAGCTATCTAAACTTTTCGTTTCATCATTCACCAAAAAAATGCTTCATGATTATAAATTTGTTACGTATTACAAAGCCTTCTGACGTAGAGAGAAGGTTAGGAGGATCTTATTCTCACAATACAATTTTCTGGTCTTTTTATTGTTTACAATTTTCTGTTGATTCTTTTGACGTTCACGGAAATACAGAATATCAGTACTGATCACATCTCAAAAGTAACTTTTTTGTTCTTATTAGGATGTCTATTTCTATTTTAATCGTGCTCTAATCTTATTAGTTTATCTTCCAGGAAGCTCTAAGCGTGCAAAGAATAATATGGATACGAATGTCGTAGCCTACCCGAATGAATTTCCCAAATGATGGTATAGCCTGCATTTCTACTAATAAAAACAAACATAGATGTAAAGGCTGATTGAGTTTTCCTTCCTTTTTTGCCAAGGAAAATGTTACGCATTCCATGGCTCACATAATATATGTACTGCTTGTAGCCTACCACAGAGCCGAGGAAATCTAACTGCTAAATCAGGGTTTTTGGAAAGACTAACCAAAATAGCTTATTTTCTTGAACTAATTATTGTTGGCATTAGCTACTAATAGTGCCATAACTCTTCCATACCCATACTTTATTTATTTATCGAGGTACAGTAAGTAGTGTGAAAAGTAGTTTTATTTATTTATTGAAAAATAATGAATAATCACGACTTGAAATCAGGGGCGTCGTTTTGGGATGGTTAGTGTGGGGGAGGGGGGTTGGCCCCAAGATAGGCCAAAAATGATTAAAATGTGTGTATTTATATTAATATTATTATATTTAATGGCATTAACTTTATAACAAAGCAGTAAGGTACGTAATTGATCCAAAATTCAAGAAATTTAAATGTATTTTTCAAGAAATTTAAATGTATTTTTCAAGAAATCAGTTCGTTTTATGCCACTTGCTTCCCCCCACCCCGCCAATAGGTAGACTCAAATTGCCTTCCTGCTTGAAATCTAAGATTCCACTTTTTAATCAGCACTTTATTTGAGGTTAACGGAAGTGGTTCCCCCCTGACTTGCTTTGGTTACCGATTTGCAGACGTGTAGAAAGCAATCAATTCAAAGAATCATGGCCGAATGTACAAACGTTAATCAGAGTTTCATCACCGATCACTCTTAAACATTTTTACGATTTAACGTCGATCATATATTAATTAAAATTTGCGCAGCCTGCACTCAGTGTTGCATCAGACTTCAAAATTTAGAAACATTTTATCTACAACAGACTTCAAAATTCAGAAACATTTCATCTATTTATGCTTTGCTTTGAAATTTATTGTATTTTGCATTGATACAGAAATGAGTTTGACATTCCAGCATTTCTGAGTTTTAGTGTGTGGATGTGAGAATATCAAACATCCCTTAATAATAATAATAATAAGCGTATGGCTTTTAATGTTGGGGAGACCCTTACGGGTAGTTCCACCTCGCCGTTTGTGCCATGTTACGGGGAACATGGTGGACCTACTATTTTAGGTGGGTTCCGAACCACCGGGTAAGTGATAATAAAGCTTGTAACATCAAGTCATTGAAGCACGGTCACCCATCCAAGCGCAGTCTTGAGCGGTCGTGACTGAACATCATGACCACTTGAACACCACGCTCACCGCATGACCAACACCACCCCTTAATAAAAAATCAATATTGAGTGAGACAAATTACCATGAAACAATAAATTATTATTGGAATGGGCTAAACCTAATTGGTTCTGAAATTCCAACATTTTTTGGGGATTTTTCCAGGTTATGATCAAAAACATGTGTCATTGAGGAATCATTTTGTCAGTGCCAGGCGAACAAAATTGAAACCATTATTGTATTAATCAGAGTTTTATCGCCGATCACTCAAAAATTTTTACGATTGAACGTCGATCATATTTTAATTAAAATTTGTGCAGCCTGCACTCAGTGTTGCATCAGACTTCAAAATTCAGAAACATTTTATCTATTTAAGCTTTGCTTTGAAATTGTTTTTTTGCATTGATACAGAAATTAATTTTTCTTTGAACGTTTATTCCAGAATTTCTGAGTTTTACTGTGATGTGAATGTCAAACATCCCTTAATAAAAAATCAATATTGGGTGAGACAAATAATTACCATAAAACAATAAATTATTATTGGAATAGGCTAAACCTAATTAGTTCTGGAATTCCAACATTTTTTGGGGATTTTTCCAGGTTATGATCAAAAACATGTGTCATTGAGGATTCATTTTGTCAGTGCCAGGTGATAAACGAAATTGAAACCAATACTGTATTACCGCATCAATTAGCGATGAGTTCTTAATTTCCTTAAACTCGGATTTCCCATTCATAGACTAATAATTGCTAAATGACAAGCCATGGGAAACGTATATAACACTAAATGGAAGATTCATTAAGGATAGACCTCCACACTAAGCATACCCGTATGACTTAAGAACAATGAGGCAACTGGGAATAATCTAAAGCACACAGCTGCGGGATTATTAATAATGTATAGACACTATTTCGCACTTTCCAATTAATTATTATATGGGCCTTGTGATCGTTTTTTGCTCCAAGTCAGATTCATCACTTTCTAATTTATGAGTGGATGAACATTATCTCGTACTCAATTTGAGGGTTGAGAGAAGAAAATTCTAGCTACTTTTATTCCAACAATTTCAAATACAAAAATATTACAAGTCGGATTTAAAGGAACTGAAGATTCTTGGATTTCTTGTTCCATAAAGATCTGCGTTGTTAATATTAACTTTTTGTTGTAAATTTAACGGCTTGCACTCAGTTTTAGATTGTGAATATATAAAAAAATGTACTCACACGTGGCCGAAAATGGGTTTCAACAACTCGAAAAAATTCGACCACGTGTGAGTACATTTTTTTATATATTCACAATCTAAAACTGACTGCAAGACGTTAAATTTTCAAGGAACTGAAAATTTTGCAAACTCCCAAATACACAGAACATAATTTATTAATAATTTCGAATTCCTCAGAGTGCTATCAATTATACTGAAGGCTTCCACAATGGCGGATATTGACAACAGCATTGAATAGCCGATGTAAATTGATGAACGCCACTGCGCAAATTTGTTTATTTATTCTTCTTGATTAATTCAGAATAAAAAATGTCATTGATCGATCGGATGTTTTTGATCCAATTAATTTTTAATTTTTTCATTAACTTTTCATGTGAAATTTAACGACTTGCAGTCAAATATTTGTTAAGAATAAGTATAATAACTCACTTAATCTGGCCGAGTACTTTCGAATCTATGAGATTCATCTTCAGAGGCTCCTAGATCATTATGTCAGTTTTTTGGTTAGAAGTGTTGTGGTTTTTGTAAAATATGATCAAAAAGTTTGTGAGATTTAAAATTTAGTTGTTCATTGAGAATGTTTTGTTTATTGTGTGTGGTGTGTTTCTCAACAACTCAACACCTTGGAACAATTTGAAATATACAAACACACCACACACAATAAACAAAACATTCTCAATGAACAACTAAATTTTAAATCTCACAAACTTTTTGATCATATTTTACAAAAACCACAACACTTCTAACCAAAAAACTGACATGATGATCTAGGAGCCTCTGAAGATGATCTCATAGATTCGAAAGTACTCGGCCAGATTAAGTGAGTTATTATACTTATTCTTAACAAATATTTGACTGCAAGTCGTTAAATTTCACATGAAAAGTTAATATTAACAACGCAGTTCGTCATGGAACAGGAAATCCAGGAATTTAATTTTTTCATTTATTTCGACGCAGTGGCATACCTGGAGGGTCATTTGGGGGGGGGGGTGACCAGTGGGTGAGGGTGAGGGGGAGAGGTTGGACTCCATGCACTCAGGAGTAGCCTGCACAAACGCCTCGGAGTGAACTCCGTCCTCTAACAATAAATTTAGATGCATGACTATTTATTTCAAAAAGGTGTTTAGGGTATACTTCCCTGGGAACGTTTTGAAAACCCCTTTAAACCAAAATTTTTAACAATTCTAGACACCTTCTTTGATTCTTTTGTAAAAAATTATCTCACAAAGCCTGCTTAAATTCCAAAATTTCTCTTGTCTCTGTGGGTGATCTATTTCCCCAATCACGGCTACGTTACTGTTTCGACGTTTTCCATATTCCAGACTATGCAGCTGCATTACTTAAGGTTTATAGAGAATATTTAACTTTAATATGTATAATAAATTACAAAGGTAATAAGCTTAAAAAGGTAAAAGAATAAGGCTTTGAAAAGTTTTAGGATTAGGAGGCAATAAATAACAAAAATCATCGACTATAACAATAAGGCTTACAAATTAAAGAGGCTGACAAATTAAATTATGGCTGACAAATTGAATTAAGGCTAACAAATAAAATTGAGGCTTTAAAACAATTTAAGGCTGACAAATTAAAATAAGGCTTTCAATAAATACAAAGTCTACTACACAGTGTATGGACTATTATTAATAGCCACTAGGAAATGGAACATTCATTTGTGAGCTGAAACACAAACTGATAACTAGCAGGAAAGATCACTTGTGACAAAGGGAGTAATTATACCAATAATTATTCTCCTCAAATGACAAAAATTACGTGAACCAAATTTGTTAAAACTAATGAGGTCAATCGTCTTTCTTACGTCACGTGAACAATGAATTCAACCAATATACGCCCTATGAAGGGCGTGAGAGTTTTCGCGGTTAAATGGATCGCACTCCTGTGATACTGCTATGGAAATCACTCAGAAAAAAGGACTTCGAAGTCCATTCATTTCCAGACGTCCGGTCTAAACCACATTGTTCCTGTATCAATTTCTCCGCCCGAATGTGTTTTGTGTCCCATTTTTTCGAATGTCTAACGCGATGTGCGCCTAAAACACACACAAATAGGCTCGTGAATGCGCCTGCGAAAGCCAGGCGTTGTCGACGCGTTTAATTTTAGAGACAGCTCAACTTTGAAATCGACTTTGAGATCGCCAACTGTACCTCAGTCGTGTTTTGCTTTTCGTGTTGCAAGCTCGTGTTTTTTTCGATATCGACGGTTTCCCAAGTTTCCCCAAGTGTCTCTGTTATTCGTCTAAAAATTTGTTTATTTCAGTAATTGTTTACAAGCTATGGAAGCTCTTCTACTGGAAGCTGCTTAGTGATTGACATGTCATCATACAGATCTTCATATGTGAGTATTTTAATAAAATCCATGTATGACATAAGTAATAAAACTTAGAGGAGCAAGCATTCGTGCCGTTCATACACAATACTGATTGGTTACAGGGGCAAATCCAGAATTTTTAGGGGGGGAAAGGTTATTATCCCCATAAACGACACAAATAATTTAGGGGAGTGATAGCCGAGTGCCGTAGCAGGTATCTGTTCAATCAGAGATAAGCTACGAAACTAATAGGCGCTCTTTGTAAGGGCGACCGATTGGATTGGCCAGCATTACGACTTTGTTCTCTGCTGTAAAATCACTTCCTGGTGGTTCGGTACCCACCTAAAACTGTAGGTCCAACTCATGAATCACCATCATCCAATTCATTACCCACGCACAGGTCTCAGACCTATATGCGGGCTTCATCCTCCGAAAAAAAAAAATTAAGCTTCTTTGAGTATCACTTGGGGGGGGGGGGGGGGTTGCATCCCCTTTATCACCCCTGGATTTGCGCCTGATCAGTTACTTGAATATTTATTATTAGAATTTTTTATTGTTTAAACAGTGAGATAGGATGGAATTGGCAATGGGCAAGTAAGTACCTAAATAAGGGGACCCACATGTAGAGAGACTTAAAGAGCTTGAATTATTTAGTTTTCTTGAAAATATTTTCATGTCCTTGCTATTAAGTTAATGCTCACGTTTATGGAGCAGGGGCTCTTGAATCGTTAATTTAAAAATTAATAGTTTTATTTTATTATACTTGATTGTGAAGGAGCATATCCAAACTCTTTGGGTTTCCCTCAGAGTATTTAAAATTATCATTTTACTTTGCTTTGTAATATCAAGCTTGTAAACTTCGGGTGAAATTTCAGTAATGGATTCAGTATTGGGCTGAAACCCTTGTTCTTCCTTTTGCCAGAATATTAAAAAAATGATCATAATATAGTATACTCTGCTTTATGATATAAAGCTTCTGTAGGCCTACTCTAGTTGAAAATTTAGCAATAAAAGCAGTATAGAGATAAAACACCTGTTGTTTCTCCAAATTTAGTTCATTTCCACCAAATGAATGTATAAAATAATAATAGGTCAATGGTACAGTCGAAATTCTATCGTTTGTATGATTTCAGTAACAATCAATCACTCCTCTCTGATTGTGGAGGTGGAGATTCTCCCATCCTGCCTCTGTAGAAAGATTATTCTGCAATATTTTGACAACATACGGTACTCTTTTAATTCTGTATTTATTTACAATTTTCAATAATCAAATTTTGATAGACTTAATCTCACTCTCATGAAGAATACTATTCCAGTCACTGAACTCACATTTTTTTGTAGATTACGTCTTGGAGACTCCAGTTAAGAAGTATAAGACAAGTCAGATCAACAATTATATTATCTTATACACTAGTTACCATAATTACTATATTAATTAGTTTAGGTTAGGCTTAAATTTGATTTGATAGGAACTCTTGTACACTATAAAAAGGTAAATATTTTTTCAGTTAATTTTTAAATATTTCTATATTTTCAAGACTTTTCAAAAACTGCGGTAGCTTGTTGTAGTTTCCTACCAATATAACTAGGTTTTTCATTAAATAAGCTACTGTTGTGACTCACTAAGTGTCTCCTCGGCTTCTTGTATTATAACCGTGTATGTCACGATTTTGGTTAATATTTGTCATATTTATATTCTTGTACAACATAAATTTTAGTTTTATTTTATGCAGTTGGCAAGACTGTGCCACACTAGCGAGACTACTCCTACTGTACTGATGAAATACATTTTATTAAAAGAACGAATAGAATAGGGTAAACAAATTCATTACATCATGAAAATTCAATCGACAGTGGAGACAGAGTACAGTAGGAGTAGTCTCGCTAGTGTGGCACAGTCTTGCCAACTGCATAAAATAAAACTAAAATGCATGTTGTACAAGAATATATGACACTTTTTTTTACATATAAAGTAGTTTCATACACATATAAGTAGGGTACAGTTAGGAGACTAAGGGCCGTATTTATGAACGTTACTTAAACCCACACTTAGCTTGAATGAAAGAGTTACTTACATAAGTGTTTCTTATACTGAAAGTGTCACTTGAGAAAAATCCGTATTTATAAACGTTACTTAACTTTCGTCAGCTGTTTCTTACTGAAGAGCGATTCCGAAAGTGTCACTTGAAATGACGTCACCAACAATTAAGACGTCACGCGCAGCAGCCAATAGGAACGCGTTATTAGCATTTCGTTCAATGTAAACAACAAATTCAAAACAGATTCCGGGTTATCTCTTTTGTGATTGTTATCGGCAATGGGCTAAATTATTGAAAAACGCAGACTCTTCTCATCGAAAGAGAAGAAATTTCTCAAACAATTGGTCCTGCAATATTTCGACGTTATTGTAAGCAAAAGGACAGATGGATCTAATAACAAAAAAAGAATGAAATATGGACGCGAATTGAACAACAGTTTTGGCGATCATAGCCAGGTAAGCTTTGTTATTCTTACATATTTCTAAGGTTACATTAATTCATAAGGTTTACTAGTATGTTATTATCAAGAAGCGATATCATAAAACCATTGATAGCGATACAGTCGCATTGTCAAATGTGGGTATATCCAAACAAAACAGGATTAAGCGTTAGGTTAGTTTTAAGGCTGTAACTTACTTTCTCAGATGCGGCTCTGCATTGCGTATTTCAATGATGATAATGAATGTGAAACATACATTCAACTTAGACAATGACCTATACGAATTGAGCACATAAATCTACAGCAGCAGAACAGAATAACAGGATCATTTGAATTTGTCTTTCATTTTTCGTATATTTTTTAAATAGGTGACTGACTGGAAATGAATGTTACAAAAGTTGAAGATTATACAAATTGCAAGAATCCATTATTGGAATAATTCCCAGTTGAAACCAATTCAGTAGGTACCATTCTAGTTTGATGTTCTAAATAAGTTCTTCAGTTTTTCTATATAATTACCGTATAATTGAGAAATTTCCATTAGAATAAATTTTATTGAACTGATTAGTTACAATACTTATGACTTGAAAAGCTAATTAGCCTGATTGCTAGTAAACTAGGAGATAGGAAGCGTTGAAATTGTTATACATATATAATAAATAACTAATATTTCTGAATACCTTGAAAATTGATTCGAATTCAAATGCTCATTCAAACACTACTGTCCTAATTTGATGCCGCGTTTACACGTTGCCAATAGCTGAAGCAAGTCCACTGGTGCCAGTCAACTGTCCTGTCCAGTTCATTCAGATTAGAACTTGAAACAATTCTAGTTCTACTTGACATTAATTCTAAAATGTAGTATGATTGCAAAAAAAAAATAAATACTCCTCCATACATTCATACATTACTATTACATGCAATATTTCAATTTTTTTATTATAAAATTATTTAAATCAAGTCTCAATATAGTATGTGCATAGTGTCAACAGACTTTATTTTATTAATCATGGGATATCCAAAACTTAAAAAAGTTCACACGCCGTTTTCCAGAAATTATATATATTTTATGATTATTTTAAAAAATGGTTAAATTACAGTAACAATAATTTACATTTATTATTGATACCTTTCATTATTTGATTTCAGAAGAGGTATAGCAGTCAACACAGTGCACAAAAAAAAAGAAAGCAAACCGATATTTTTAGAGATGAGTTGGAGATGGAACAGTCAGAAAAAGCTTTCCTTGTTTAAATTGCCCACAAAGAGAGAAAATGGGAGCTTGAATTACAAATTATACAAAAACAATTGAAGTCATTTTTTATCAATAATTCCGTATTTCTTATTAATAAATTTATTTTATTATAAAATTTATTTCAATAAATTATTTTTGCCCTTATGTTTTCTCAGTGTTCTATATAATGTGATTGCTATTTTTAAACTATAAACTGTACCGGTCCGTTGAGTGAGGATTCAAGTAAGCTATCACCCTCACTTGACTAAGTACGGTTTTCGCGTAAAGAATTGAAAGTGACACTTTGCTCGAAAGTGTCACTTTCGTTCAAGTGTGATTCATAAATACGGATTTCGCTCAAGTGTGGCTTTTCAAGTGTCACTTTCGGAAAGTAACACTCAAGTAACGTTTATAAATACGGCCCCAAGTCTGTGATTGAAGGAGGAAAATACAGTTTGTGTTATCGTTATCCCATAAATACATTGCACAAAAAAAAAACTTTCCCAATACAAACAGCTGATTCTTTGCGTTATTCTTCATCGTCGCTGATTGGGTTCAAGGTTGAACACCCTTTATTGTTTCCGAAGAATGCACCCACTGCGAAGAACCTATACATCATATTATTATTCATGACACTCCAGATCAGTGGCACGTATACAATAGAACCCGAAGGCGCCAAGTTGTTTTGCAGCTCAGGTAGTGTTTGTTCCTAGTAGTCATATTTTCCTCTATTGTCATTCGTAATAGCTAATACCAATGAGCAATGTACAAAGCCAGGCTGTAATCACAAATTCCAATGAGCAATAAATAGACGCAGGTGTAATCACAAATCCCAATGATCAATCAACAAACCCAGGTTACACTGTCACTCTATTTCCCATAAATTAAGTATGCTATTGAAGATCCATCTTGTTTCCACTAGTGAATAATAAAAACTTTAAAAAACACTTTTAAGTGGAAAAAATGACTCACGTTATGGCGTGACGGCCGTTTCATTCTGATGTTAAGAGCATCGTCAGACGACCCACAGAACACTTTGTGAACACAGTGTACAGTATGCAGAGTGTACTGTGGGTCGTCTGTCGATGCTCTTATCATCAGAGGGAAACGGCCGTCACGCCTTTACATGAGTTATAATTTCCACTTAAAAATGTTTTTTTGACAATCTAAAACTGACACTGTATTTCAGTGTCAATATGTATATATGTATAAAACAATATGTATATTGTTTTACTCACTTATATTGGAGATGCTTGAGGGATGCATTTCACTTCTGAAAAGAAGCTTCGTCAGCCTGCCTGCCTGTTTTTCTAAGTTTTTATCACATAAAGTTAGTATTATACCTGTACAAAATCAAAAATCAAATTGCGAAAAGTGGTGCAGTGACAATATTATTTTTAACAGAAAGGCTTAGCTACTAGGGCCTACCGGCTGGTTGTCTGGTTCACATTTAATAAAAAATCGACTATTCTATAGCATAGGCGTAACGAGGTGGGGGTTTTAAGGGTCGTAACCCCCCCATTGCTTCGAAGAAATTTTAAAAAATTGTTAAAAAACAATTGGAAAAAGTAAAAATTAGAAAGATTATTTATTTAATTTCAAGCTAATGTAAAGGAACCTGTAGCTGACACCTCCTTAGTAAGTCAATTCATGAATATTATTTATTAACTTTGGAACTATTGTCTGGATTAATAAAAAAAAATTCAGAATACATTTTTTTAATCTATTTTTTCTTCATAATTATATTTTTGTATAGTATATATAACTGTCATTAGTTCATAGCAGCAGTATTTTAGTTCTATTTTATAAGATATTGTTATTGTCTTTTCTTATTTACTGTATAATTTCTGATGTTGAGAGACAAACCATTCCTCCACACAGGCTATAGCTAATGAGGAATACACTTAAAAATTTTATTGTATTCTATGTTTTTAATATTTTTATTTAAGTGAATAAAGTATTTGAATTTGACAAAAAATTCATTAAAGTCATTTAAAGGGCTAATTGAAATTGGAATAAATTTCGATACAAATTTAATTTTGATTTGATTTTAAAATCACTTGACATCTATACCAATTGCTGACACCCCTATTTTTGTCACCTCCAGTAGCTGATATCCGTATCAGGTAAGGAATGTGCTAATTTGATTGTATATCAAATGGTAATTATACATATAAAACATATACTAGCCTTACACATACTGGAGATATCAACAATAATTTCAAATAAAATTTCAGACATGGTCCCCAGTGGCTAACATACCATGTCAGCTACTTGTGTATGTGTTGAAAAATATACTTAATACGTTGACATCACCCCCAATTAACATAAAATATGAAAATCATCCCCTAATAGGTGAACTCAGGGTATAATCAACATATATTCTAGCTCTAGCATTCTAAGCATTACTTAATTTTAAACAATGATTATTTTGACAGTACTTTGAGATTTTCAAACACTCTTACTTCGATATTTCCTAAAGAATTCCACCTAGAAATTTAATAAAGGATTCTTGTCTGACAGCTTCTCCTCAAAGTATTTTTCCCCGTCAAAAATGATGCCTAGCACATGATTCAATGGTACCATTTTATGCACAAAATACCAGTTTAATTCTCAATGGTTTGAATTTCAAAACTACCCACTATGGCCTTAATAATAAGAAAAAATATGAAGATGTGTCAGCTGGAGGGGGGGGGGGGTCGTCAGCTTCTGGTTCCTTTTCCCTACATGATTATTGTATAATATATATTATATCTATATTCTGAGATTTTTAGCCAGGATCAAATTTCGGGGGGGGGGGGGGCTCACCAAGGGGGGTCTGGGGTATAGGAGGGTCCGGATTTTTTTTTAATTTAGTGGTGTGAAAAGCTAATGGGTTATACTGAATTTTAACTTAAAAACTAAATTTTCTACAAAATGAGTTTATTCAAAAAGGTGATTTATCAATAATTAACAAAGTTAATCCACTTCAAACTTGAAAATTGCATTTTATTTAATGTAATGAATAAATAATTATGGTAGTCACAGTTTTCTAACATGTTTTATTCGATTTCGTAGCTCATTTTAAATTTAAATTATCCATAAACAGAATTTATTAATTTCGAATTCCTTTAAGTGCTATTAGTTTATACTGAAGCCTTCCGCAAAGGCGGATATTGACAACAGTATTGAATAGCTGATGGAAATCGATGAATGCTACTGTTGTCAATATCCGCCTTTGCGGAAGTCTTCAGTATAAACTAATAGCACTTAAAGGAATTCGAAATTAATAAATTCTGTTAATGTATAGTTGTCAGTTTTTTCAATTGTCATTCTCTTCAAACTAACTTGTTAAATTATCCATTTGAGCACCTAACAAGTTTCTATATGAGTAAATATTGAGGAAAAATTTGAAAAATGCATTAATCTGACTATAACTGTAGCTATATTCATTACACAAACAGGGTTTCTGTAATCTGTTCGTTATAATACAACAAAACAGATAGAACCCTTCGGCTTTATTAAGTCCTTATCTATTAGTTATTTGAGAATTTTTTATTTCTGAAATTTCGGGGGGGGGGCCCGGGCCGGAACAACAAGCGTATGGCTTTTATTGGTGGGAGACCTTTACGGGTAGTTCCACATCGCCGTTTAAACCATGTAATGGGAAACATGGTGGCCCTACTGTTTTAGGTGGGTTCCGAACCACTGGTTTAGTGATAACAAAGCTTATAACATCAAGTCATTGAAAAAAAGGCATCAGTCTCAGCGCTCGTGACTGAACATCACGATTGCATAAACACCACGCTCACATTTAATACAATATTTATGCTAGTCATAAAAACTATTGATGTTAAATAGACACAGATTATTATTTTGAAGAATAACTTTATTGTATCAAGGTTGAGGGTAAATTTGAGTTTTTACATGTATAGCTGCTAGATAGTAAACTCACTTCTTATAATTAGGAAGTGAAACTTTTTGTAAAAAAAAACCAGCATATTTTATTACTACGGTAATTAAGATTTTTGGGTTTAAAATATTTTAAAACACATAGAATCACAATTATAAATCTGTTGGAATATTGATAGAATAATAAAGCATTTAAACCATCTTTCATAATAGGATTTTCTTATTTTTTTCAACCTTTCATTGATACCACTGATGCATTGTAAATGCCGCATTAGTCTTCCGATAAGCCTACTGTTCATATTCTCAACACTATGTAAATAGTATCGTCTAGGTCTACAATGTATGTGATGTTAGAAATATTGTATTTGAGCAATCGTTTGATAAATTCGTAAATTTATAATGAATAAATAAATTTGATACCCTTGATTATTAAATAGTGAATAACCTGGAAGCTTCTTGGTTGTGACAGTTTATAAAAATAAACATGGAGTACAGAAGCAAAAAGAATAGATGTGATTAGTATCATTTGAGATTATTTTATTTTTAAAGTACGGTATATAATAACACTAGAATACCAGTAACAAAAATTGAAAAAAAATTTGACCAGAAAGATAAGTTAAATTATTAATGCAGACTGCATTTAGTGGTTTGAATGGTAGGCTGAAAAGAAAAGCACTTATTTTTTAGCGTAATATAATACATTCCAAAAGCAAGAAAATTATTTTAGATCGGTGTTTTTTATATTTGAAGTTGAATGAATGACGGGATTCCCCAGGTCCAGAACGCAGAAAGAATACGTGATAGAAATGATTCTGATCTGATTATAATGTTCAAACTACAAGTGTGCATTCTGCATCCCTGTAGACTACTCATTGACTAATGGTCCAGATGTTTTCTGCGTGATTTTCTGCACGAAATGATCTTTGAATGTCCATCTATTCATTCGAACACCGTCTAGTCTGAGTTAGCCTCTCTAGTTTTTGCTTCTTGAAAAAGTTGACCTGAATTAGATCTGAACGTCTATTTTCTTTGCACGAATACATCTCTGATGCACCATCCAGGTTTTTCCCAAACTCCTCCACGCTCTACTCTATAGCCTATTCTTTGGGTTTTTTCTGTTTCACAAACAACTACGTTCCGTAGGCCTAATGATTCGACATTGTATTTTATCCTAGTTTCTCATATTGATTCATATTTCACGAATTATATTGATTTGTGGTCATTAAGGTAGTCCCATAAGTTTTTATTTTTATTTATTTTTTTTTATTTCGCCAAAATACAAAAATACAAATATAAGAAAATTCACAATATAAAGTGTATAACACATTTTTGGCACAGCCAGCAAAGTAAAGTTTAGCTTGCTACATGATGCAATAAAATAATACAGTGCATAACCAAACATGCAATACTGAAATATTACATTAATTTAAACCTCTAATAATCTTAAACTTCCTTGCTCGACTCCAGTTAGTCTTCTTCTGAAACTGTATGAAATAAACTAGAAATAACAACGATACTCAATAAATCTGTTATCCAATCACTGCGCTACCCCATAATTTTCAAAAGAAATACCGCTGCTATTGATGTATAAAGAATATAACAAGTATAAGAATGAAAAATCTAATACCAGAATTGAGACTGTATTTCTATTCAAATTATGATTTTTTTCACTTAAACTGGAGGAATGCATTTCGCTTACTATTAGATTGATCATCAAGTACCGTATGTAATGCAGAAATAGAGAGCATCACGGATTATGATGTGTCTAATTTTTAGATCACTGTTTATCCTCAATAATTATCTGAGTATTACATGCATGATGAACAATTTAATCGATATTCAATTAAAATAATATAGTTATTGTACAAACTAAGCCATCAATCAAAAATAATGTTAGTGCTTATTGAAAATCCATTATTACAATAGCGATATTGCAGTGCTCCAAGTGCTGCGTTAAAAATTATGGCTTGGATCCAAGATAATCGTTTTGACACCAGTCCAAATCTTTTCTTTCTACACCAAACGCAAGTTTTGAACGTACAAAATACTTTATGCAGAATCTTATGTTTCCGCCACACCAATTTCCTTGAATAAAATCAACGATTTTTTCCAAACAATCGCCTACGACTCTCAAAAATAGACTTTCTTGTTCGCTTGATATTACTTTTTGAATGTGTCAAAACGTTTCGAACTTTATTTCAAATTAGTACAAGGATGTAGCTAAAGTCTGAATCTTTGTAACTTACTGCTGCAAAAACAAGCTGTTCATGAGACAGGGTTACCAATAGCTTAATAAATCAAACGCGCTTTTCCTGTTTAGCTTTTCTTGCACCTGGCTTCTAACACCACTGTATTTTTGGCATGTGTTCATGGTTGTATAGTTTGCATGCTTCAGACAAATGTGACAATGACTCAATTCATTCACACTATAATTATCATAATGTGCTATTAAAGTTTTTCTAAAACTAGGAGCGGGATTATTTATTTAAATAATAATTACAATACGATATTTATACATTCCTGCCAATATGCTTACGCAGAGCGCAGTAATATAGCTTCCTTTTTCAAAACTTTGTAATACACAAGGATTAATTATTTTTCAAGCAATGTTATATCATCTTTGTCCATATTCTGATAATTAACTAGATTTAAGTCGATATAATACATCTCATTAGCAAATAAATTTGGATCTTAGCTGATAAAATTTAAATTTGATAATATTATTGATGAGAATTATGAGTAAAAAAGAAAGTCTATACTATTGATATTGCTCTTGAATATCATTCAGAATATTAAATGTTATTATTGTAGCTTATGATAAAGCTTAAACTATGATTTTTATAAACTTAAAAAACACTTTTAAATGGAAATTGACTCACGTTATGGCGTGACGGCCGTTTCGCTCTGTTGTCTAGAGCATCATCAGATGACCCACAGTACACTGATTCAAGGCATGAGTTTGAGGGTTATCCCTTGGAAACAAGATGGATCTTCAACATCATAATTAAACTATGAGTTAATTGTCTCTCAACAGTATAAACGAATCTGTCTAAATTCAAAATTTCTTGCATGCTTCTTTGTAATACACAAGGATTAATTCTTTTTTCAAGCAATGTTGTATCAATCTCATCCATATTCTGATTTTCTGATCATTAACTAGATTTATTTATTTACAAATCGTTAATTCATTTATTACATAAACACAATGAAGTAAAGGCTAAGCCTACTACTGCTTCCTTTAAAAATTAAAAAAAAATCCAAATTTTAGATTATGATCAAGTTCAACTAGAAATTTCTCCTTGAAGTACAATTACTAATTCTTTCCAAGACTAGGATACTAATTTAGATGTTTACTTTGAAAACGAAACACTAAAACATTCCAATAGTTCAAATAAAGTGGATATCATTTTATCATTTTGAATTTTGTTCGAGATTGATTTAAATCTTTAATCAATGATTTTAATCTTTCAGATCAATGTTAAGCCTCACCTCAACTAATTGATATTGTAATAAACTATAGTGCCTAGTATATAAGATAGATAATATTTCGTTCATTTTTTTATTTATTTATAAAATACAAAACATACATATTATTCAATACATGCAAAAACATGAAAAAATTGAAATACAATAGCTGAAATCCAATAATATACAAAAGTAAAATCCTTAAACCATAGATGAATAAAAAATAGTACTGTACTCCAATTACGGTCTCAATTTCAATTTTTTCAATCATTAGAAATAAGATTATATCTTCCTAATAGTTTATTTGTGCATTGACATGTTGATTTTTGTCTGGCAAATAAATAAAATTGGCTTGTGGACAGTGGCGTACCGATAATGGAGCGAGTGGAGCAGTCGCTCCAGGGCGCAAGGCTCTGAGGGGCGCACCGTTGTTGAGAGAAAATTGCCTTTTACTTACAAAAATATGTATTACTATAATGAAGGCCAAAAGGGTAAAATGCAACACAATTTTTAAAAACCGTATGAATACATCGCTGTGCATTACTAAAATGTCAAATTTAAAAGAAATCGGTTCACGCGTTTAGCCGCAAATGCGTTACAACCAGACAATGCAAAACAGTCGAGTCAAAAGTAGCAAAGCCAAAACAATGTTAATTGGGTGGAAAAAGGTATAACAATTACAAGTAATTGGATGAAGACTTTGAATTTATTTTAGAAAAATAAATTGAAAAAGGTTCAATGGTTTTTATATTACTAAGAACAGGACTGAAATACTTCACTTTTGAATCCTATTAGATATTTATAAGATAAATACAAGAAATTTTTTATAGGAATGACTTGCAAAATGCTAAAAGAATAACTGCAGATGAATTTATAGAAAAGTGAAAAAATCCAAAACATGCTCTTTGGAAATATTGATAAAAGTGATAAAAGCAGAATCTGGCTTGGCGAAAAATTATTCATCGGAGATTCGCATTTCTGAAAAATACGGCGTAGTAAGAGGCGGGTAAAATGCCGTTGTTTCATTAAATGACCACTATATTAATATCAGCCCGATCGGGTGGTTGAGTATAAGACTGATTTTTTTTTTTTTTTTTTTTTTTTGGGGGGGGGGGCATCGTAAGACACTTCCGCTTCAGGGCGCTTGAAACCTCGGTACGCCACTGCTTGTGGAGATGGAAACCGCTTCCAACTACGGTTGCCCACGTACTAGGGACAGCCTTTATATATTGTACTAGCTATTGTGCCCGTCCTTCGTACGGATTACGTTTAGAAATAAGACTAAATATGTTTCAGCTTTTTTATAGCAACGATCATGAAGTTGTTAGCAGCTTAGTAAACAACTTAGAACGTAAACAATTACGTGACAGCTATCAGAGAGTTTAAGAACAGCTGATTGATATATCATGATAAATTACGTGATTTGTTCTTATATGCGGTAATAAAACTTAGAAGAAATGTATCCAAAATCGCACAATACTTGGTTTTTAAACGTTTATTATTCTGTTAAAAAAGTTAATTTACTTTTTTATAGCTAAAGACATTGTCAAAAAGGTTTTCAATACTGATAAATAACTTAAATCCCGATTGATGCTCTCGTTTTTCAGGAGAAGGCCGCGTAAAATGTCTTCGGGGCCGTGACAGACAGACAGATAGAAATTGAGATAAGGCTTGTTTCGGCTTCTTTAAAGTATAAAACGTAAAAATAACACAAAAATATATAATTCTGATAAATGTACAGACAAAACTCTAATTTTATCTATATAGATGTATATAATTCTTGATCTGACTTGTCTTACTCCTCAACGCCTTCAAGACGTAATCTTTAAAAAATAAATAACAGCTCTTGACTGAACGCTTGCTTGCTTTCTTGTATGCTTTCTTGTAACAGAGTTAGAAAATTATTTTTAATATTAATTATTTATCGTACGGCTTGATTCGCCGAGTTGCAGATCACACTGAGGACGATTTAATTTCAATCATAACGCTGCGTTGAGTGTTTTTTTTTTATAATAAATAAATGTGGGACACAGCTGGCTACTCAGGATCATGCGGGAGGGAGACTACTATTACGACTCTGCTCAGACTGGGCAGTGGGAGTTTTAAATTTAGAAGATTGAGGAAGATTTTCTGTTTGAATACTGGCCGAGAGCCGGACTCGTCTCCTCCATGTTACTGGCTAACTTACTTTAACAGCTGTTCCAATTGAGTGCAGTGTTTGGTTGTGAGATAAACAAAAAAAAATGGAAATTTAGACACAGAACAACACCTAACACAGTGGCAGCAGAAAAAAGTCCATTTACAATTCAAATTGAACTTGATTTTAATTTGTAAAATAATTAGTTTAAAACAGTTTTTAAACGCTCCGAAAGGCTGCAATGAAATGACAATCCAAAAGTGTACAAAAAACTACTTGTTTATAAGAAAACTCATTTCTAAAACAGTATTTATCAATTTTTATTTAATTTTTAAATTCAAGGAATCAAGGAAGACACTTGATAAGTTATGTGTTCATCCCACCATTCATTAGTACGATTAATCAATAGTTTGGGTTACAGTGACTATGCATAGCCTTGAGTCTCTGTGAAGTCTGTCTGTAGCTTGGATTGTATCTCATTACTATTTGAATTAAATAAGTGTCGGAAATCTGAGAAGAGCATTTCGTTCAGAAAGGGCATTCTGTGCCAACAAATTTTGATTTTCATGCATTGCTACATTGACTGACCCATCCTAACTAATATCTGTTGAATTCTGCATGGCTCAGTATTAATGCTGTGAGCACGCTGGGTGTAATTTTCTGATACCTTTAATAAAGGGTAATGACTTGTTCATTAATTACAAGTTGATAAATTTTATGATATAGGCCTGCGCATGATTAATTTGGAATGTAATCTTTGAAGATTGTAAGAATATTACAAATAAGCAAGGAACTCCATATATATTAGTATCTGTGATGCTTTCCATTACGAAATACTTGATGAACAATCTTATATCAAAACTGACACTGTATTTCTATTTAATAAATGATTTTCACTCACTTATACTGGAGATACCAGAGGAATGCATTTCATTTCTAAAGAGATGCTTCATCGGCCTTAATCTGTCAGTTTTGTGTCAGTAGTGTCATTTTTTATATTATATTGTCCATGTAGTACACATGATAGTTCAAATTTATATCATTTTTGAGTAATCAATATACTGACAAAATTAGTTAAATTGTCAACAATGAACAGCACAAGTTTAACTTTCAACTAGCAGTCCTACAGCATTGAATTTGGTGTGGGAGAAAGCACTATTTTGTAGTAAGTTGAAAGTCAAGGAAAAGATGATTACTAATGTTTTTAAGGTTTGGCAGCCTCAACGTAAAATCTGGACAGATTCATCGGTGAGCTCATCTCTTGTTTTTTTTTTTCATGAGACAATGACAATGTTTGTGGAGCATAACAAGTGAGTATGACTCACTTATAAGCATGATAGTAGATAATTCATTTGAAGTGTCATTGAACAGAAATTGTTCCAACACAACGCAGTAAAGGTTCTTGAATTTAGGGAGTGACAAAAAACCGGTCAAATATCATTGAAGGAATAAATAACTTTTCACTTCTCTATGATATTTCAGTCCACAGTTAGTGATATTGTGGGTAGCATTCCTACCCATTAACCTGTTGGCTCAGATACGATTTATAGCTAGGTCTAGAACTTTTACTATGATTTGAACAATTTGACTCATTACCATATTTCATTTTATATGTTATATTTCATACCTATTTGGGCTTCATCCGCAAAAAGTCTTGTATTTCTTGTTCCATAACGATCTGCGTTGTTAATATTAACTTTTTAACCGACTTTCAAAACAGAAAGAGGTTCTCAATTCGACCTGTTTTTTAAATATTAAATTCACAATAAAAAGTTTAAAAAAAATGCATTTGAACATGTAGAATAGCTATAAAAATTTGTGATTTTCTCAAAATAAAAATTCAGAGTTATAAAAGTATGATGATTATTATTTTTCATTAGAAGTTAAATATTCTAGAGTTCTATATCACAAGGTTGAACCTTATAAAAAAAATCCTGATGAAGCTTTTTCAGAAGCGGAATTCATACCTCCAGTTTGAATTAATACCTATAAGGAATACAGGATCCAACAAAAAACATTGGTTATAATTATATTGAATAATAGATCATGTGGATAATGCTTTATTATTAGAGGTTGACTTGCAGGAAAGACTCGACGGTCTCAAATCAACCTAATAAATACTTTTTATATATAATTTACAGTAACATCTAAAAAGAAGCGTAATCAGTCATGTCCTTTAAGAGGCTGGTGAAGGTTCTCTTTAGAAGTGAAATGCATCCCCACAGTATCTCCAGTATAAGTGAGTGAAAATCATATATTAAATAGAAATGAAGAGTCAGTTTGATATTAAACAATTGAATGTCAAAACACTTCTAATATAATCTAATATCGAATCTTACACTGTGTTTTGAAATTATAAAATTATATAGAAAAAGTATTTATTAGGTTGAGTTTGAGACCATAGAGTCTTTCCTGCAAGTCAACCTATAATAAGAAAGCATTAACCACGAACCAATAACCATTAGCCAAAACTTCTAGGATAAGTGAGTGAAAATCATATATTAAATAGAAATACAGTGCTAGTTTTGTATTACATATAATCATTCCGGTGGTTCGGAACCCACCTAAAACTGTAGGTCCAACTCATAAATCACCATCATCCAACTCATTACCCACGCACAGGTCTCAGACCTATGTGGGCTTCATCCTAAAAAAAAATATTAGATTGTTCATCAAGTATTTCGTCATGGAAAACATTACAGATTTAATATTCAATTACAGTATTTGTACTAAATATGCTGACTAGACTCAAACTATTTTCTTATAAATCAAGTTCTAAGCTTAGTTGCACACTGGCCACATGTACTGGAGGTAATGGCCAGTTAATTTCCTGGTTTTTTTTTTGCAAAATTTGTATTATATGTTTTTTAAGGTTGGAAATAAAATTCATTATTCATTAATTGTTGATTTGTTTGTTGATATCTCATATTTTTCATGATGTAAAACGTGAAATACAGCTTACAGGAGGGAGCTCACAGATTGATTCTTATATCAAAAATATTATATTTTTCTCTCCAAAGTAATTCTATGTGGAATGGCAAGAATATCAGGAAGTTTAACCACTTATTTATAAGTTAAATCTGTAAAGGACTTCTCTTGCATCTGAAGTACTATCATCTCATTAAGGCTGTGCACAGGGATTTTGTTTCGAAGTTTATTGTCTGGATGTTATTAGAGCTTAGAAATATTATCTGTTGCTATGAGAAAAAGCTTTTTCATCAATTATTTTGTGAAATATGGGGGTTCAAAGTTTAAATTTTTCGGTTTTGGGGGGCAATTGATCTCACCTATGAGTGATTTTGAACTTTAGATAAATTTTCTGTAATTAAAAGACACCTTGAGGAATAAAATGGCATATTTGCTACTAAAAGCAAGCAATTAGTTTCTTCAAAATACATTTTTTCAAATCTGTGAAAAGTTTTAATTTGAAAAATATATATTTTGAAAAAACTACCTGATAGATTGAAATAAAAAACATGTCATTTTATTCCTCAAGATGTCTTTTAGTTATGGTAAATTTATCAAAAGTTTAAAATCACTCATAGGTGAGATCAATTGCCCCAAAAAACAAAAATTTCATCTTTGAACCCTCATATTTCACAAAATGATTGAAGAAAAAAATTTCCGTCATAGCAATAGATAACATTTCAAAGTCCTAATAATTAATATTCAATACAAGAAACTTCGAATAGAAATAAAATTATGACCAAAAGCCCTGCACACTGCCATAAATGCGTATGCATATCATTGCAGTGTACTGCACTGTTCGATTTAACAAACCAGAAGGGGCATTACATTTTTAGCAAAATAAAATATAAAATACTGTATGACACAATTAAATTCTCATGGAATTTTTAAAATAAATATTAATAGTAATGATATTTAAAGAAAATTCAAATAAAATGAATTACTGTAAGCATGCACATGATCTGTCTACGTTCAAGAAGAATACACTTTTTCCTTCCTTCAAACAATGACAGAGTTGTGTTTCCCATGCATTTTTTTCTTCCACGAGTGCTCTAAGCATTTGTCCTGACATCATAATTTATTTTCCAGTGAGGTCTGTTACTCTGTCCCATTTATTTCTGTCCCTTTAAAACCCATTTTTTTGTCACTCACATCACTCATTCATCTCTGTTTGCTGAAAATATATAATCTGCTTGACTAGGACAATATCATTCGTGAGAAATAGCAATAATAATAATAATAATAATAATAATAATAGTAATAATAATAATAAATAATAATAATACTTTCTGTAGGAAATTACTGAATGATATGATTCAATGTACTTTCGCCATGTGAAACTTTCATGTTAAACTTAATAAAATTAAACATCTAAAACTCATAAATATTATATAATAATTGTAACTTGAAGGAAATGATCTAGATTTAATAATACAGTATATAAATAGTCCGTGTTTGAATGGTGAATTCCATAACTGTTTCTCCAATAACGTAAAACCGTATTAATTTATGCTTATATCCTGCAACTTTTTTAGCATGGCTCTACCGTAAGTTCTGTATAACATAGCATATACATAGAAAGAAATGAGAAAATATCAGAAAAAAAACAGTTTTTATACTAGAAGATTTAACTGGTTGAGCAAGGTAATTCCCTGACATGCGATGAAAAGACCCAAGCAACTGAGAAATTGATCTTAGATATAAATCAAGTTTGTGTACGTATTTCAAGCTATGTGTGTACTTAGTGATTTGTATCATGCTTTTCAACCCAGTCAAGCATCAGTTTTCCTTATTATTTGTGATTCAATTCTAAGTAAAAATGTGCTGCACCAAGAGCCTGTGGGGATTATCACCTATCACGACCAGTTAGTTATTCGGAACGGTGGGAAATTCAGGAGGGAATGACGTTAAGAAAAATTATTTTTATTATTAATAATGATACAAGTTTATTCATTTATTTATTAAGTGTACATTCATAAAAATTATTGTCATTCAAACCACAGTCGTGAAATCAATATTGTAAAGGTGTGTTGTGCTCAAAACTGGAAATATTAAGTTTTATAAAAACTTGTTCGTCAGCCAATTGATAAATTCAGGATCATGAAAAAGCGCCTAAAATCAAAGAACCGTAATTAAATTAAAATAATATTTCATTCTTAAAGCCGATTTAAAAAATAGCATAATATTTATTTGTTATATAGCCTATTATCAGAGACAATAATTCTATACAATAATTGTATCTAAAATTAGAAGTTCGAAATGTATTTCAGTATTCGAAAATGGATATTCTAATTATTTTTCGGTGATATAAGAATCTACCAGAATAAACAATAATTCTTACCATTGTTACCTCCTGAAATTTCATTTATTTCCCACTATTGTATTTTATTATAAATGCTCCTTCATTCCATGAACTCTTCTTAATTATTTACTTCCACATATTTCATATTTTTTCAAGACCCTTCTCAAGTTGATAGTATGACTTGCATGATTATTGTAGGTATTTGAATATTATAAAAAATAATATTGCTTTATGAGTGATGTAATTTTTTAATATTTTATTAAATCTCTATAATTTACTATAGAGATTTGATAAATGAACAATCCCTGCAAATAATTATTCAAAGGAATTGCTCATGATCGGTATTCATATTATCATATTAATAAGAAGATGTGTCGATAGAGAACCGATTCCTGCAATAAGAAATCATAACCAGTAAAATAATATAGCCTCTTTGAATAAAAGTTCATAGAACAATTTCATTCTTATTTGTTCACCAAACTAATTAGATAGAGAATTTTTTAGAACATTTTTTTAGAATATTTATTTATGAAATTGATATTAAAATATGCCCTCCCCAATTTTCAATAAGGCTGATTATAATAGTTAATTCATAACTATGTACTTTTGTCTAGTCGGCTTACTAACGTACTTATCGAAGAAAAGTTTTTAAATTTTTTACACTTGAAACAGTGACGTAGCCAAGATTTTGAAATGTGGGGGGGGGGGGTCAATTGATTGGGGGGATCCGGGGGTACTTCCCCGAAATTTTTTTGAAAAATAGAGGCCCTAGAATGGTTTTCTTTAGCTCTCCTGGCATTGAAAATTGACACGTAACTTGTAATTTTAATAATAAGAAATAAGGAAGAGTATAGTTATACAATATTTTACGTTTAATTTAATGAAAATTATATAAAATTTAGAACCAGAAGGGGGGTCCGGACCCCCCGGACCCACCCCCTGGCTACGTCACTTTTTGAAAGCTATAAGACCTCAGGAGTGCATTTTCATTTATTATAGCGATATTCTCATGTAAAATTAAAAGTTGTTATCATATAGACCTATGCTTATTCATGATTTGTGTTGAATTGCTTAAAAAATCAACAGATTCACTTTTACATAAATGTTACATGTTCACAAATGTAGAGTGGAAACAGGAACAATTTATTGTTCTTATTTATTTTTCAATACATAACTTTTTCAAAATAATGTGGGTTTCTTGACAAAATCAAGAGTAATATCATAAATATATGATGATACTTTTTGGCTTAATCTTATTGATTAAATTTTTTAAAGTGCTTTGAACTGTAGTGAGGGGAAACCCCGGAAGAGTTGAAGCTGCAAAAAAGATTTGGCAAGAAAATCGAATCGTGGTGTCGTTAGTCGTGAGGAGAATCATGTTAGCTAGCTGAATACGTGATTAAAAAAAGAGCAAATGATCACCGGAGTTTACTGACCTTTACTAAATGTACGGGCGACACTAGGTACCGGTAGTGTAATATTGTGTTTGTCATTAGCTGATAAATAATTATTACTAGATGTAATGTAACTTCAGGGCTCATCCAGAATTCAGACTTCATTCATTTGACACAGTCTCATGTTGGCGATAATTTTATCTTCACAATGTTGGAGCTAACAGGATATTCCAACTGCTTGTCATTAAAAGAGTTAAATCTGAAATAGAGATTTCGCTTCAATTATGTCTTCTCATTTTTGAAGTGGCAATAAAGTATTATTGAATATTGAATATAAATCATCTATGGGTGACAACGTGGAAGCGTGGGCAGAAATTTTATATTTCTAATTTCCCCTTTCATATTATTTTTATTTCCAAAGTCGTCAAAAAGCTTTTAAATTTCACTGCCCAGCCAAAGTTAAAAGCTGTTATGACATCACATTAAAAAAAAACACGAAACAAATTTAGTGGATATGATTAAGATTACAGCTACATTAGCAAACTTTGAGATTTCCATTCAACCCCTACCTGATCACTGACACAATCCTTAGCTATATAATATGAGTCATGACCTCATATACATAGTAAATTAGCTGTGTCAGCCTGAGCTAGCCAGGTCACTCATTATTATTATTATTATTGTCACTTATTTGTGTTGAATATAAAAAAATACTACAGTAACAATATTGCTTTTTTTCGCATGCTCTCAAGAGCATATATACAATCAATATTAATATTGTTGTATATTTTTCTGTATCATTTAATTCATGATTATTATTTTTCCATCAAATTAAGTAAGTAGTAACTTTCACATTGGTAGATTTTCGATTTGTTTTATTCGCTTGTATTATTTCCCACTAAATTAAGAAGGCAACTTGTTCAGATAAAGTTTCAGCTTGTTGATCTTTCTCAGACACAAAATTATAAGTAAGTTCAAAGTTACTGACAATTGAACAAACTGACAAATTTACTTAAACAGAATTTATTAATTTCGAATTCCTTTAATTGCTATCAGTTTATACTGAAGACTTCCGCAATGGCGGATATTGACAACAGCATTTAACAGCTGATGGAAATCGATGAATGCTACTGTACAAAAATATCAGTCACCACCGGGAATCGAACCACGGACCTCCCAATTGCCGGTCGGGCGCCTTAACCACTAGACCATGGAGAGGCCTTTCTGCACAGCAGCATTCATTTTTAACTTGGCCATATCGGCTAGTATCTCACAAGTAAGTTCAAAGTTACTGACAATTGAACAAACTGACAAATTTACTTAAACAGAATTTATTAATTTCGAATTCCTTTAATTGCTATCAAGGCGCCCGACCGGCAATTGGGAGGTCCGTGGTTCGATTCCCGGTGGTGACTGATATTTTTGTACAGTAGCATTCATCGATTTCCATCAGCTGTTAAATGCTGTTGTCAATATCCGCCATTGCGGAAGTCTTCAGTATAAACTGATAGCAATTAAAGGAATTCGAAATTAATAAATTCTGTTTAAGTAAATTTGTCAGTTTGTTCAATTGTCAGTAACTTTGAACTTACTTGTGAGATACTAGCCGATCAGGCCAAGTTAAAAATGAATGCTGCTGTGCAGAAAGGTCTCCATGGTCTAGTGGTTAAGGCGCCCGACCGGCAATTGGGAGGTCCGTGGTTCGATTGCCGGTGGTGACTGATATTTTTGTACAGTAGCATTCATCGATTTCCATCAGCTGTTAAATGCTGTTGTCAATATCCGCCATTGCGGAAGTCTTCAGTATAAACTGATAGCAATTAAAGGAATTCGAAATTAATAAATTCTGTTTAACAAAATTATAATCTGTGATGTTTCAGAAGAGTTGTGATGAGAAACCCTTTGTCAAGAAAATGTTATGATAATAGAGGAATCTGCTCCAATACCTACTTCAATATTTGATTTAATTCTTTCAACTTTTGAATTTTCATTTTATATCTGAATAAGAATATAAGGTTTAAATTTTACATCTCAATTTATAATGCTGTTTGGCTTAAATTTGTTTCATCCATTACTTAACTAGGTATTTAACAGCACAGATATGAATGTGAGTTATGTTAAAAGTTCACATTTAAGTATTTTGATAGTAGGCTAACCTCTTATTTATTAAGCCCAATTTCTCTGTTAATACTCATCTAGTTATTATACTGAAGTCATAAACTACAAGATGACAAATATATAAGTTAGAATAAATTGAGAAGTGAATTAAAAACATAATATTTATGATTTCATTGAATTATTATTTTTTGAAATGTTGCTTGATAATACATAATATATGGTAGTGTGTACGGTATTGGCTGAGTATAAAGTTTCTGAAATCGTTTTATATGGTATAATCGTATTATATCATATCTAAAATAAGAATATTACCGGTAATAATTGGGAGCCATCAAGAAAAATCTGGAGTGGAAAACCCAAATGTTAAACGGTACTACAGGTTGAACTAGATTTTTTACGATCCGTGCAACTATTATTGTTTTACGATTTTGTTATCACTGTCAAAGTGGAGAAAAGTAGCTTTTATGTGTAGTGCTATGATGCCATCAGCCTATTACAGAAACAGCTTTTGTTTGGAACTAGGAAATAAATACAGAAGTTAATAGTTGTAAGCTTCTTTTAACACAACAGTGCAATTCAATCTCAATGCATATCTGTATTTTATTCTCAACATGAAACAAGACAAGTAACTCACTCTGGAAAGGAAACTACTAAAACATTTTCTATGTAGGTAGGTAGGTCCTCGCAAAAAATATATGCTGTACTTTTTTACAAAGGAGGTATAATATGGGCGGTGTAGTGTAGAAAATGTATCCTTTTGGTACCGTTATTCTGATGATAAACAGCATTAAAAAAATAAAATCTCAAATATTATAACTTGTGAAGTATGAAGTTCTATTTGAATAATATTAACTTATATTACATGGTATGGGAAAGGGTACATAAATATCCAAAAATGGATAAAGACCCTAATAATTATTAATAAGTTATACTGGTGGTGCCTGTGCAACATTATTTGTGAATTTATTTATTCATTCAACTAACATACTTTTGAAAGGTCTTTTCGTTTATTTTTCATTTCTCAATTCTATTCTATTCTATTCGTTTCGGAGGACACGTTAAGCTGTCGGTCCCGGCTGCCTAAAAAACAGTCGTTAAGTCATGTCAGAGGCCCTGAACTTATTCAGGTGCGACCTGATAACTCTGACACTAGACCTGAGCCAGCCAGGTCACACGATATTATTATTATTTATTCTAGTGGAAACATCATAAATAGCCTATATTCTGTTAATTTTTGTATTATTGTTAAAGTAGGATTGATTCTAAAACTCTTTTCACTATAAAATTACATTTTTAATTAGAATTACCTTATAATATTCACCTTAACAACGACAAACAGTTTCAACTTAGTTTTTAAGAATAATTTTTCTTCTTTTCCATCCAAATTATGGGAAAATTAGAAAATAAACGGAATCAACTTATTAACTTGACTTTCTAAACAAATTATTCATGAGGAACGAGCTAACCTTTATTTCGAATCAAACCATCTTAACCATGAAGAAAATAAAAAAGTAGGCCTAAGCCACTGTCACAGTTTTTAACAAGACTTCTTTCCACAAAACATAAGTTTGTTAATTTGGCCATTTAAGGGTTATTCAATTAATTGGTCTGTTCAAGACTTTCTCATTCTTCTGGTCATGTCTTCAAAAAGTATTAAAACTGCACACATGTTAAGTGAAGTTGAATGAGTTGACAGAACAAGTAAGAGGAGACGTTATTGAAAAGACACTGCAAATGAAACTCTTCTATTTTGACTAATATATTATAAGTCTTTACTAAAACTTACTTAAATTTAAAGCGTACATACTACATAGTACATACTACATAGTTTCAGGACGACGGATCGAGAAAAGTGAATGGAAAATTTAATGAATTTTCATTCGCGCAGATAACTTCTTCTGAAAAGTTGTAGTTATAGTTGTAAATCGACGCTCATTCGCCCAGTGACACGCATGCGCACGGCGGGCGACCGATCGCCGGGACAGTTTCGGTCCATCATAGACTTGGCACTGCTCCTGCCCGGGAACCGAAATAGCGACCGGGCTTCGAACTCACAAAACTCAGACACTGACCTTAAAACTATTTTCTTTTTCAATCCATCATGGACGCTCTCTTTCTTCTTGGCTTCGTGCTTTTGATGTATTGATGCTCGATGCAATATAAAACGTGTTTGAAAGCAATTGAAAAATTGGAAAGAAACAATTCCTCTCAAAGTAAATGGCTCAAATTCATGGAATAATATGAAACAAAACTTAAATAATAAATTATATATATATATATGTAAATTTTTATGAAGTGTGCCCTGATTTGAATTATAGATACTCATCGTTTTTGAATTGTGTAATGTTCTCGTTGTTCAGATTCATTGTAAACATTTACTGTATTTTATTTGGAAATTTCTGTTAATAAACTAATGTTCACAGCTTTCAAGTGTGATAAATCTAAAAAGCCTGATCAAATTGTAAAAACCGGCACAGAAATATATTCCAGACTCCCTTCCATACACAGGCTTAGGCCTTCGTGGACGAGTCGCATGCATATTTATAATAAAAATTGCATTAAAAAGTGATGACTTTTTTTATTTTATGGTACGTGCTGAATTTATGTGATTTTATATTTTGTATTCTGTTTTATTTTCATGCAAATAAAAAACAAATTTGATTCTGAAATTTGATACCGCACTACTCACTTATTTATTAGAAATTCTACATTTTCATTCTAATATCAAAACTGACACTATACTTCTATTTGAATTATAATTTTCACTCACTTATACTGGAGGGATGCATTTCGCTTCTAAGAAAAAGCTTCATAAGGCTGCCTGATGCTGCCTTCTGATGAAGCTACTCTTTAGAAACTAAATGCATCCCTCCAGTATAAATGAGTACACCGTCATATACATGTTCATGAAAATAACACAGTTTCACATGACGAAATAAAATAATAGTAAAAATCATAATTTAAATAAAAATATAGTGTCAATTTTGGTATTGGATTGTTCATCAAATATTTAATTATGAAAAATATCACAAATTCTTATTCCTAACGAGGTATTTCATCAGTTTTCCCATTTAGATAGCATTAATTAGAATTTGAGTGTTAATTTGATTAGATAACGTTGAAGATGCATCTATTCTATTGTGACATATCCTCTGACAGAACTTTCAATTGGCGGGTGTCTTTGAAAAAATACATTATAATATTTTAATTATAATTTTCTATTTATTTCATTCAAACTCAATTTTTAGTCTGCACAATCTTCTTTCCATGATATGTTATGAGAAAAATATCACCATGGAGAAGCTTTTTACTTTTTGCTCTTTTTTCATTTATGGGCCTTTGGTGACTTTTTTCTTATCTTCTACTCTTCTACCTGTAATTTAATAGCGTCAGTTAATCTCATGTTAATTATTGTGGCAAGCAAGAAAGGAGCCTTTGAGGCGTAGGCCTATGCCTGTGTGCTACCATTCAAATTTTGTGTAAGATGAACAAATAAAATTTATATATATAGAACTAAAAAAAACTTGGATTACTCATACGTGAAAAGGAATCATTTTATTGTTTTTTTTAGGATTTTCGGAAATCTAAATTTTCAGCGTTAAAATTAACTTCAATTTTTTGGACAATATAACATATTCAAAATTTGTGAAGAGAGCAGTTTTGGACTTGAGTCTGTTGCGCCTTCACATTCATTGTAATTTTATCACAATAAATAAATTAGCGCCGCAGTTTTTTATTTTTTATTATTTATTAATTCGCATACGGTAAGTGTAATAATTATATCAGGCTATTACCAATCAATTAAAATAATATGATAGGGCTAGATTCTGAAAAATTATAGAGGTATTTAATAGCGAAGAATCAATAAAAGTACTAATTTTCAGGATGAGCAGCCTATTCGAACGCTTACTTCAAGATCTCTATTGTGGAAAATATAAAATTTTTTGAGGGGTAACCCCTTTTTTGAGAGGTATTTTAACATTCTAAAGAATATTTTATTTAGCTTCCAATCCCTTGATTGATGTTATTGTTTTGTGTTGAACGAGCTAACTTTGTTTAAAGACCTATTTTCTGGATAGGACTCATCAAACCTACCAGAACATCAGCAAAGTTGAGGTTTACAACGTTGAAAGGTATTTGGCACAAAAACTGTATAGGAGCCATATAAACAGTATAATGTTTACAGCCTCATTCTTTGAGATTTGTTTAGTTCCTGACTAAGCTTCCAAACAGTTTTGATCTTGATACTATGAAGAATATTTGTGAATGGAAATTGGCACATTATGCAGTTAAAAGTATAATAAAAGGATAAATTTAAAAAATCATTGTAATTTCATAACTGTGTCAATACTTGAATAATAATTATATAAGGTACTATAACTCATACAATACTAAATAATATGTACGGTATCAGCTAATTATATGTCCAAGCGAAGTCGGTTCTAGGTCGTCAAATCGATTCCTTCATTTTTCCTTCACATACATTGATTGTATGCTAGTTGAATAACAAATAAATAAATAGCAATAAATATTTATCAATCTTTAAAAACCTTCAACTAAGGCTATGACAATCTTTCTGATTAAAAAAAAATCCAAAGCAGATAAAGTAAAGATTAAATATGGTACAGGTACAGTAACGCTGGATTAGTAGAATTATTTGAGTTTGTTTATAATTCACAATCATATATTTATGACTTACAGCTCACTATCAAGATAAATTACTATCTTACATTTAATTTCAAGAGTAAATAGATATATTTTTGGTGATTCTTCAAAAAAATAAAATAAATAAAACTGAGCTTATAGGAAAAGTCTTATGTTTTAACAATTAGTCAGCAGCTATAACTTTTTTCAGATTGCTGTGCCGGTATTCTCTCAGCCTTCACTATTCGCGACAAAATATAATGTAATGTTTCACATTAATACCTCCCACGCTCCTAATCTATTTCCCGATTCCCGTACCTTGTAAATATAAACAAAGTGAAATTTTGCGCAAAGTGAAATAACTTAACGAATGCAAAATTAGATTGGCGCGGTCAATTTTTGGTCTTTTAATGAGCCTTTCGTCCTGAGAAGCACAGAAATAGCCAGCTAGTTCATTTCAAGTTTGCGTAGCCTTTACCAAAGCTAATTTACAATTTGCATGTTTCTTGTGTAATTGCAGAAAATAGTCTAGGACTCAAATCAGAAAGAAAAAAGTTCTAAGGTCACCTCCTTTTTTAAATGCTATAGTGATTCATGCGCCGTTTTTGAACTAGGAGATGTTTAGAAGAAAGCAAATAACTGATTAACAACTAATTATGCAATCAACTAAGCCTGTATCATGGTAATGATCTCATAGTGTGTCATCTTCGAAATTCTATCTCCAAATGATGGATTATGAATTTATTCTCAACACAACGTTCCCAAAAAAGTCAGTAATCAGGGTACCCGGAATCTGTTATCAAAGGCGGTCGGTCTCAGCTTGAACCTTGGGGGGGGGGGGGTTAGCACAAATTGAGATGTTAGCCCTGTTCCTATTCCATCATTCTACCTTTCTAAAGTAAAGCTCCAATTTTGGTAACCATGGAGGTTATTTGCTTTCTTATTTCTTATAAGCACCCCTCCCATTGCCCTCACCCATGTTCCAGCAATTGAATGTAAAGCCGCGTCTCCACCAACCGAACATTGTTGGCGAACAAAAAAAACGGACACACATTAAACATATGGGTTACCGAACATGTTCGGTCTGTGAGCGAACAGTGACGACCAACAACAGGCTCCCGCCACTATTCCCACAACACCGATCATAATGTTCGAGAAGGCGTCCACACCAAACCAACACCAAACAATGTTCGACGACATCAGATAATTCCAGCGAACACTGTTCGCCAAGCATGTTCGGATGGTGGAGACTCGGCTTTACTGAATCAAAAGTCAGAAAATTGCAAACTATGCAAAATCAGTCAAATTTCATCCAATAAAACCTTGATTTTTGAAGTTTTGGTCCACTTTTGGCTGTATAGAGTGGCTCCTACAATCTATAGAATTAAATTTCTTTAAGTTTAATTTGAAAAAATACCGGCGCTTTTTGAATGCTAAACAGTCTGTTTCAAAGTATTTTCATGTGAAACAGTGAAAGTACCGACCATTTAATAATGATCATCAATAATAAGTGAAAAATATAGCCGAAAATAATGCTTAGAAATTCTGAAGTATTTTTAAATTCATGGATTCTTTTTATTGACTGAAATATCCTCATCCTTTTTGTAATATTATAATCTTGGAGAAGCAGTAAGAATTTCTTGTAGTTTTCCATGTTGGCATCACTTATACCAACATAACAGCTGTCTTCCATGCGTGACCCATCCCATGAGTAATTGACAACATAACCTATATTCGTCACTTCTTTTCCCTTTTTTTGAAAATTTGCGGTTTTGCACTTATTGTGAGTGCAATATTTTATTTTGATTGTTTGAAAGTTTTACGAGGATTTTCTTCATGATTTTCTCATAGCGTTAAATTAGAGTAATTGGAAAGGATGTCAAGTGATCTGAAACTTTATTAGATAATGATAGAATGATAGTGGACTTGACAGTCTTTTGAATCTGTTGGTGAGTTATGTTTACAATATTATTATTTCAAGTTGAAATCAGTTGAAAAGTATTAATGGTAGGTGAGCGTCAAAATATTCCACTGTTTATAAATCAGATAAGTTGAACATGACAAATAGTTAAAACAAGAAATTTGAAAAAATCTGCTCCAGCCGGTCTTGACGCCTTCTGTGGGGGCTCTGCCTTGAAATGAAAATGATTCATTCGGTTTAATTTGAAAATTATCTGATTGGTTTTCTTGTTTCTATCATTGGTATTTTGAGTGTGAATGGTTGAAAAGAAAATTTTCTACAAGTGGTAGACTTCGACGATGTTATTTTCAACGTGAAGCTGGGAATAACTTATCGGTAGAGGAAATGATAATATTAAATAACGAGAATTATAACGATGAAGTTTGGACAAAAATTTATCCATTCTTAAAACACTCAACATGTACGGTACGCTACACTCTACTCCCTGAGCTGCTTTTGATACAGGTTAGAGTGAGGGTTGAGTGCTCAAACATTTCAAAATTCTTTCTCAATTGCACTAAACATAAAATAATTCAGTTTTAAAATGACGGAACTGTTTGAAATAATTCTTCAAACACTTCCTACAAAAAGCATGATTACCTATCGAAAGCAGATCGTGAAGTATACCTAAGTTTTATCGAAGGAAGAAAATGAAATAGTATTTTCTTCGATTATGCCAACTTCCACTAGCCTATTTTACTTTTAGAGATAAGTTAATGATCAATGGTTGAGTTCATGGGAGCCCTACGATTTAATGGTCACCGATAAGTTAATTCACTGGGTGCTAAGGCATCTGACTTGCGTTTACAGAGAGATTGGGTGATTATGCTCTTGAGTCACAGAATTTTGAGCAATGTTCGATTTCATGTTTATCTTATTTAGTTCTTGGTTCACCTAATCAGAATATTGTATTTACAGGTACCATGGAGTAGCACACGAAGCTCAAACTACTCCATCGATAAGCCTTCTCTTTCTAATTCAGTGAGTATAAAAATAATTCTTTTTTTTTGCAATTAGAATGCATACGTACAGTAGTATGATGCATTTTTATTAACTTTTGAAACTTCTATGAAAAGTAGTCAGCTTCCTATAATTGAATTTGAATGGTTCGCTTAGATTGATACTGTAACAAAAGTTTTATATTTCTTTGAGTGGCGAAGGTGATATTGTGGACGATATCGATAATGAATAATAATACTTGAAGTTGTCACAATCACATTTATTGAAAACAGTGAGATACTAGATTCGGTTGTTACACCATTATCAATCTCAAACTCCGTTTGATAATGGTGTACCAACCGAAACTAGTATCTCACAGTTTTCATTAAATGTGGTTGGGACAGCTTTGTCTTATTAATCATTAAAGTTTTATCTTTTAAAGTATAAAATTAAAGTAATTGAAACTTCATCCAACTACTTCTGTGCTTCCTATTTCCTTTAGAACTTTCCAAACAGTAAGGAATAAACAATAAATAATATGTAAGTGAGAAGCCAGTACAGTTCAGCTCACGTAATAGAGTCGTTGTACCATTTAATTTTCTGGTAACCTTTCAAGTTGACGGTTGGCCAAATGGATCATTCTGATTATCTCTCAGTTTTAATGGAGCTGCTTATTTTGTCTGTGCGATTGCATTTTGTGTGTGCGTGTCTATGATGAGCTAACACTCATGTCTGATCTGCTAAAAACACGTGGCATAATCACAGAAAGTTGTGATTTTAAATATGATATTTTTGGAACTCTTATAATATTTTATACTACAAACAGTGAAAGCGTCAGAATCAATTATGCATAGATAGTACATCGCCTAATAACATGTATTAATCATCGATCATGACTTTATAGACACTGATACTTTATGATTTAGTAGGCTTTCAATGTTGCATTATTCATAATTTAGACATGCAGTTAAGTATTTTATATTTTCAACTTTCGAAAATCACATTAATTATCAATATTATTCATAATATTGTGGAAATTCATGGACCTCATAAGATACGTCCAAATATCAAACAAATATTTATTACACATGAATAAATATAATTTTATATGGTGTAGCTCCATATTACTTTTCACTTGATATTTAAACATAAATAATTGTTGAAAATACTTTGCAATACTTAGAATTGCAAAATACTTAGAATTTCTAAAATACTTGGAATTTAACTTGAGAGATCGCCGATACGCATTGTTGTAATGCTTCTTCAGACATGGCTAGAGGGCTACTCAATTATTATGTAATTTCATAAATACCGTACATTAATAGATGTCTGATTCATGCAAACATCTGATATTTTCTCCGCAATCGAATCATATTTGTCCATTACTATAGTTAGGTCTCTCAACCTACTCTTGAGTCTTCAATTGATGAAATGAATAACAGTAATTTATATGCTACAGAATCACTTGAAATAGGTCTCTCAACCTACTCTTGAGTCTTCAATGGATGAAATGAATAACAGTAATTTATAAGCTAAAAAATCACTTGAAATGTCAAATTCATATAGCCTATATTCAAACTAAAAGCAGTGGTAGCAGATTTACCTCTTTTCAGTGCTCTTGAACAAATTGAAAAAGTAACTTTAAAGCATATAGGGTTCCTTCAGTTTCTCTTGGCTTGAGGGACTTTTGAAATCTAAAGTATTTATAAGGCATTTAAAAAGTCCCTTGAGTTGGGAGATACTGGAGGAACGTTCATAAATACGGTCCTTACTGCTTAATGCATTAAAATGTGAAATTGCGAGTAGAATGTAGTTTGTTTTTCAATTGTTAAAAAATCAATATATTTTCATCCATAATTATGATTTTCCCCCTAAATAGTTCTTTATTTTGGAGTAGGTCTCTCACGTTGTTGTGGGACTCAAATGAATTATGGGTTGTAGTACTGTATCTTCCTCAAGAAATAATTGAATGAAAATTTCGATATCTGTACCAAAGCTAAACCTAACGTTCTTTTCATATCGACTCGATTTTTGTTTTATAGGGGAAGATGGAACTGTAGCCGAATTATGTTTTATGTCGATATACTCATTTATAGTCATTTTCCAGTAACAAATAATTTCCAGATTTTTCATGCTACAGTTCCCTGAAAGAATGATCACACTAGTCTAGAACCACGCTTCCGCCCCTTGTCAAATCAAAAGTTTCACGTAATACCATGTCACACCTAATCACACGGTTAAATTATATGTTTGCAATGAACATTAGTGGCTTGGTTGGTGAGCTGCCCAGTCATTACTATCCCATTACATCCTTCCATTCGTAATCACGTGTTTCCCTGACGAAGATTTATGTTCCTGGTTGTGTAAAGCGTCACTTTTTATATAAGATTTCACACGCTTCAAAGTGATATTTCCAGGAATATTGTCTTTGTATATTCAGATTGTCTTGAGAGTCATCATAGAATTCCTAAAGAAATAGATTATTGAAAGAAATAGATCTTGCATGATTCACTGACATTGTCCACACCGTATTTCAGTTATGTGTATTTGTAATCTTCAGTATTATAAAAAAAGTCAAATGCAAATCACTTGCTGGTGCTTTTTTGTTTCTTTTTTATAATAAATAAATAAATTTATTTCTCTCTTCAAAACATTTGTTACATTACATAAATGTATACATATCAAAATTACTATAGCTGAATGTTTACAATACATTTTCATATGAATGTTCACATGAAAATAATGTAATAATTTGAGAGAAATTAGGTACTCCCGAGATACATCCTTATGGAAGCTACCATCTTCAAATGTTCGTGATTACTTTTTAAACAGGTACAAGATAATGATTGAAAAAAATCAAGAGAAAATTAAGATATTAGGCGTATATAAATGTATCTATTCAGAATACTTAAAATTAGAGTAAAGGAATTTAGACTTTTTATAGAAACTACTGTATCTTGTTCTAGGGTAAAAAACATAAAGATTAAAGATATTAAACATAAAGATATTAGGCCTATATAAATGTATCTATTCAGAATACTTAAAATTAGAGTAAAGGAATTTAGACTTTTTATAGAAACTACTGTATCTTGTTCTAGGGTAAAAAACATAAAGATTAAATACTGTTCACTACTGGGAATATTTAGGGAAAATGAAATAAAAGATAATACGATTGAATAAATAATTCAGAAAAATTAAACTACTATAAAAAAGAGATAATAAAAAAAAAAAAATGATGATAAATCATAATGATGCCTATATGAGTTTCAATCTTAGACTTCTGCGCGGGTAGCGCAGTTGGTTGGAGCGCTTGTCTGTGATAAGACAAGGCTCTGGCTGGCTTCGTTTCCTGCAGCCTTGGATTCGAATCTCATTCAGTCATGGATGTTTCTCATCATTCACACATTCACCTCATTACCTACGCACAAGTCTCCAGACTCATGTGGGCATCATCCGCAATAAAAAAATAATGCGTGAATATTTGGAGGTTTAATGCCTGGTGATTTCCTCTTGAATAAATTTAGTAAAAAATAATGGAATATTATTTTTCAGTTGGTAGTTTGTCCCGGCTATTGATTTACTCGTTTGATGATGCTGCTTTTCTCTCCCAGTAAGATTTCGCACAAGTTCAAGTTCTGATAAAATCAGTTTGTACTTCTTCATGAAAAACATAACAGAAATTTTCTCTTTCCAACCGGAGATAACTTGTAGTGTATACAACTACTTTTATGATTTGTAAGTACTGTATGCAATCTGCAATGTAGATTATGTATTTGCATAGTAGATTATCACACAACCCTAGAAACCCTTGGAATGTTGTATCAATACATCAACATTGTTTTCCTGGAGAGAAGGATTCGTTTACAATTAAATACCTCCAGACTCGCCACATATTTCAAAGTTTGACGTATGAAACAATTGTATTCATTGCTTCCACCAATTTTTTTATAACGCATAACTTATTGACTATATCATTTATAGTTTTGAAGCACAATGCAGCCTAGTTAAAAATTAATGTATGTATTTGTTCCATCGTTTTTAACATCTTACAGCCCCGGACTCAGGTGCTGGGCGTCCACAGTATGAAAGTTATGGGCAGGAGGGGCTGTTCGCTATATTCAACTCCTTCAAAAGTGAATTTAAGATATTTGTTTTAAACTGAATTATAGTTTCAATTTATGTTCTACATTTCTTCGATTTGTCGTCTTCAGCCTCTAATTGGAATTCAAACATTTTGAAAAATACCATAAGTTAGACTATAAAGAACGAGATTAATCTTGGAAGTACTCATAGGAAAAAGTAGCTTCAAAAGTGAATACAGATTACATAAAGTTGTATTTACATTTGATACTTCTGTATGTTCTTTATTATTGTACCGTACTGCTTTTACTACGTCTGTGCTGTAGCAGTTTGGACGCTAAAAATATAAGCCACTAATTAGCAGGAAAAGTTCTACAAAAATAATGTACCACCAGTTATATTTGCTTTTATAATTTGTGTGTCAACCGGTCATCAAACTTCGCTAACTTTGCAATGAAGCTGCTAGTGGCACGTAGTGGTGAATTCGTGAACCACTAGCAGCATAGAAAGAGTGGCTAGAAATAGAATTACTCTCTTACAATATTCTATTGTACTAAGATAACAAAACATAATATTATGTTTGATATATTAAAATATAAATATGTTTGTTAATATAATCTTCGAACCAATTATTAATCATAATTAATTGCCATAACCTACTTACTTCTTTTAAACTCCAACCAATCTATCTAAAGTTAAAGGTTTGGCAAATGAAGCATTAATGCTTAATGTGACTCGTATATTAGTACATTTTAACTTAATTTACCATACACTTGATATTATTATGCGAATACATTGAAGATAAGGTCGTTTGCGTTATATATAGTTTTCTAAAATATATTTTTCATTGAACCATCTCAATTGAAAATCATTTAGATTTCAAGCTGTTAATTTGTTTTCACGTAATGACTTCTTTTTTAATAGCTCTTTATGTTTTTTTTGTTTTATTTTTCAATCTGTGAAAGAACTTCCATCCGCAGAATAATAATAATAACAATAATAATGTTAATTATTATAATTTATATTCAAACATTTATTACACAAAACACAATCAACTAAAGATACATCAGTGTGTAATACAGCCCACTAATGTTTTCTTAACAAATTGTTTTTAACGGAAAATCTAATTTTAGTTTATGTCGAAGTTAAACAAGAAATTTCATTTCAAAGTAAAATTTCTATTTATTTCCAAAACAAAAATATTAAGTTAGAGGTTCACTATAATATTAATTTAGAGGTTCACTATAAAACGGTAACACTATAACAGTCCAATAGTCCAAAGAAAGTAGATATAATTTTGAATTTCATTAGAAATTTTAGTGCCGAGAATATAGAAATCAAACCAAGTTCAGTTTTCAATAGTTCAGTTTACATAACCATCCAGTATGCAGTAATAATGATTATAATTGTAATATTAATAATAATAATTGTATTTTTTCAGGTAGATAGAAGCAGCACTGGCAGTCGATATGGAAGCAGTTATCGGTCGCCCAGTACAACGTCCTCTCCATCCTCCAGTTATCGATCAACAGCCACCCCTAGAGCTGCTGAATCCACCAACAGTGGATCTGGAATCTCATCCATTCGTGAAAAATATGCTGGCAGAACGGCTGCTCCCACTACAGAAAAAGAAAGTGATAAACCAGTTAGTAGACGATATGGAAGCTCAACATACACTGCACCAGAGGCACCCAAGACAACTCCTACCCTTCGCTTTGGAAGCACAAGTAGATTTGGTGGACAAATCGCAAGGAGTCCAATTAGTGAAAAGTCACCGACTGTTTTTGGAGTATCGGCTGACCAGGAACAACCAAAAGGGAGTAGCACACAAACATCTCCAAATGATAAGTTGACTGTAGTAACAAGAGGAACATCCCCCACACTACCATCCAATAGCATATATTTAAGAAGCAGGCGGGCTGATCTAGATAAGACACTTCAGAGACAAGTTTCTCGGCCGGTCACCAAACCTGATAGCACAGAATCAGTGACTCAGACTGATGAGAAATGCTTTTCTACTAAAAAAGAAGCATCTGAAACTAGGAAAAGTGAAAGTGAACCTGCCCCTAGATCGACCTCCACCTGGTCATCTAGGTTTTCATCCCCGTACACTCCTTCCCTCTCATCTACTACATCCTCTTCATCTCGGTACACTCCTAGATCAACGTACAGTAGCTACAGTCGCCCAACTGATCTACCACTGAGAAGTACAACTCTTAGTAGAACTCCAGAAAAAGAGTCACATTCCAAGTTCTCTACTCCAACTACGCCTACATCAATGTCACCTAAAGAGGGCAAAGATCATACTAGAATTGGCGGTTTCAGCTATGCCCGACCTACTGACTTACCCAATTTGAGTCCTGTACATAAAGTAGGCCCCACTGACTTCACAACTGAAAGTGAAAAATGTAAGAATATAACAAAACACTCTCCTCTTACGCCTGAGAAAAAAATTGCTCTCCCCGGGCTGACTCCAGATTCACCAGAACCTGCTTTTTTCAATTCTTCGCCATTGAGATCTGCAAACGAATCAAAACTTACATCACCTTCTGATAACAAAAATCGTCTTCCACCTCAAGTTCCAAAATCTGATTCTTCTAAAACGAATAAAGATTTCAGGAAATCTGTCCTCAACATGGATTTATCAAATAAAAGTGATGAAACAAGAAAACAGAACAGTTTATCACAAAGTAAGTCAATGGGTAAACTGGCTGGTAGCCAGAAATTGCCTGTAGCTAAACTCAAGCAGCTAGTGATATCAAAATCAATTACAACCTCATCTAGTAGTGAAGAAGAATCAAGTAGCGATAGTTCTGAAAGTACTTCATCAGAAGAAGAAGAGGAGGAGGAGGAGGAGGATGATGACGATGATGATGACGATGACAGCGATGATGAAGCAACTGTTAGTCCTTCCAAACCATCTCTAGTGAAAACCTTTACAAAACATTTACCAGAGAAAATGATTGTTACCAGCAAGACAACATCCCACGTTCCAGTGAACTTCAGTGATGAATCATCAAAGTCATGTGAAAAGCCACCAAGACCTCCACCTAGTCCCAGACTAAAAGTGTTAAAGAATGATGATGTCAAAAAAGATGAAGCTAAAGCCACAGTCTCAAGACTTCTGGGGCCAGTTTCAAGCACTGCTCCATTGAGATCAGCTAGTTCAAGCACTGAAGATCTTTCTGAGAAAGGTAGTAACATGAATGAACTAAACAGAGTAAAAAGTAGAGGTAATTTACTGTCAAAAAGTAGCTCAAATTCAAGTGTAAAGAAAAGTCCTAGTAAATCTGGCATGAATAAGTCACAAGGTGAAGTAAATGAAAATGGACATCAAAGCTTTCTCACAGTTCCTGAAAATATAAATCAAAAGTACTGCATCACTAAGATTGAATCTGGTGAAAGAGCTTGGTGGATGCAGAGTAATTCAGACATTCCTGCCAAAGGCGATATTTCTAGGTCAGCAAGTAGGTCGGAAATTGGAAAAGCTGAGAATAATCAAGATTTTATTAGAAGATCAAGCAGCAAGTCAGGCATTAAAAAGTCGTCAAGCAGATCGGAAATGATTCCAAAGTCTCCCAGCAAATCTGAGATGGTTCCAAAGTCACCAAGTAAACCGGAGATGCTTTCTAGGTCTGCAAGTAAGTCAGAAATTTTAGCGAAATCTAGAAGTAGGTCAGATTTGAGTAGATCCAAGAGCAGATCGGAGTTGTTGAACAAGTCTCCTAGTAAATCAAATTTAATTAATCGGTCAGGAAGCAGAGTGGATTTGAGTGGTGAGAAATCACCCTTCAGGATTACAAGAATCGAGTCAGGGGACAGAGCATGGTGGATGTCGAGTAGTTCTGATATACCTGGCGGTGCTGAGAAGAATGAGAGTGCAGCATATTCTAATGGGTCTCCCGAATTTGCAGTTAGGAAAATTGAATCAGTAGAAAGAGCCTGGTGGCAACAAGACAGCGGTGGCGAGAATACTTCCAGTGGAATTGATCCTGTTCCCAAGGACTCGTCAAGTGGAGATCTCCTGGAGGAAACAGCTAATCAACATGATAACAATGGAATGGAGCTGAATATGGCTCAACAACAAATGTGGAAAATGAGACGAATGGACTCAGGGTGTCTGGAATGGTGGTTGGATTCGGATGAGGAGCGCAAAAGAAAGGAGGAAAAGCGAAAAGCAGTCAGAGAAAAGCCTTATATTGGACGCTTCACGAATGTGGATGACCTACTTGGAGCCCAAGCTCCGCCTCCCTGTGCTTTCCGCACTCCAAGGAACACTTCATCTGAAGGTAAGATCAATTTTTAATTTAATATTATTTAAATATTCATTGTTATAGAAAATTAGATAATATACAATTCAATTCAAAATAATCTTTATTTCATTACAAACATACATTTCATAATCATTACAGTGGTCAACTAAAAAGGAACTTCTAACCCCCCCCCCCCCAAATAGATGATTAATAATCAGATCTATCACAAATATTTCATATTTTTGGATTTGGTAATTAATTCAACGGTCTATTGTCTATTGGTTGTTTTTTGAATTTCGAAAAAAGTCAACAATTCGTCATAAAATTACACTCACTCTTACTCTATTCTGATTTCTCTCCATTTTTTTATTTTTTTTTATTTGTGAAATCTGAATTCTCTTTTTGTTATAAAACCTATTTGGAATGAAACATATAAAATTAAATACTGCTATTTACAGTGCATAACTTCATTAATACAGTACAATTTATTAATACAGTACATAAATTGAATAAATTTATTTTTAGGCCTATTTTAAAATAAATACAAATGTAGGCATGCATATTCATTTGATAATATTGAAATAATAGGAAAATATACAAGAATGAATAAATTATTAATATTCTGCATAAATTGTACCAGGAAATCGAATATGTCATTAGATTGGGCACTAATAAAATATGTAAGAATAGAATAATGCAAAATTCCAAAATTTATGTCAACATAAATTCGTCTCTTTCCACATATCATCATTAGATACAGAAGGCATACAGTTGAAGAATTATTAGATTTTTAGAATACTATATTATAATTTCTTGTTAATATCCTCTTTTTTAAATAATTGTATCAATAGAAATTTTTTTCAAATTTCATTTAATTTACTTAATACCAATCAAGGTTTATTAGATACATTGTTTATAGATCATTGATAATCACTTGAAATGAAAATTCTTTCTATGTTAAGTGAATGGACTACTTGAAACAAGAAACTATTGAATCAAGCTTCAATATTTGTAGGCAACTTCATCTGATTACTAAAGCATCAGCTTCTGTTTTTAGGCGTTCATAAATTAGAATCCGTGTTAAGAGTTTGCGTGAAAGAATCATAAATATTCCACGAAACGTGCAATCTCCGTGTCCTTTCATGACTTATTAGTCTGTTTAAAAATTGCGCTTTGCACAACTGTCTTATAGTTGGATGGGTACAAACGAAGTACTGTGCTTGTAGAAATCTCTAGTTAGCATCGCGGTCAAGGGTGAAATTTGAAATGCATCCTCAGTGAAAGAAATCTTAGTATGAAATTGATACACGACTGATTTTATCGCGTACTGGAAGTGCGAAACTTGTACCAGTGCATCGTAGATTTCATGATTAGTTAGTAAGGAGAAACTCAGTTTCCTCTGTATTATTTCCTTCCTCCGTATCATTTTTGAGATGTATAATTTCGTTTTCAATATTTATTTGAAGAGACCTCACAATTATTCAAATAATAAAAATGTTCGATTAACGTACTTCAAAATATCATGCAATTATTTACTTACTTATGACTTATACCTTGTGATTTTTATGGTTTAAAATGTAATCTTTCATGATAATTTTTTCTGCTGGTAATGTCTGGGCTTACATGAGTCTGAAACTTGCGCGTGATAATGAGTTACCTGATAATGTCACAAGATGCTTGGCTGGACATTAACCGAACCCGTGACCGCTAGAGTAGCAGTCAGTCAAAATTGACGCCCTAACCAACAATACGAAGGCGGCTTTCCAAAATGTATTCATTATTCGTTCATTAATTTATCTATTTCTTTCTTGGACACAATGCATGATGAATTTTCAAGTTATTGAGAAGCTCTCTTCACAAATTAACGTTTTAATGAATTAATATAAATAATTTTTTATAAGACTTGTCTACTTGTACTGTTTTGATACCATAATAGATTCACATTTTGTTTGTTTTTTTTCATTGCATAACTCAATGATGCATTATAAAATCATAATTTTAATAGTTGAACTCAATAAAATAATGATTCTAATCCCAAAATAGTTGAGAAATTTTGTGAGACGTACATTAAGGTTGGAAGTTTATAAATTATTACTTAGATGTTGTTTCTTAAATTTTTTTTAGAGATTTACAAAGTAAAATATAATTAAGTAAATTTGTCAGTTTGTTCAATTGTCAGTAACTTCGAACTAACTTGTAAAATATAATTTTTAAATATATTATTGGATTATTATAACGCCAATCAGCAGCTCTATTGAATGTGTCGCAAACTCAAGTGCGCTTGTTCGGATAGAAAAACTGAATATTTATTCCAAATTTATAATAAAAATATACAAGATGGTGACCAGCAGGTTCATCTGCATTCAAAGCTGTAGAGACCACCCAGTCATAACTTTTACATGCCAAGCTATTGCATTTATTTGAATTTTAAAATATAAGGTAATACGGTACTTCACAAACGTATAGACCTCACTATGAGCAAGGTCATTGCTATTCAAGGTCTTTGAAGATTTATTTTAAAACAAGTCCGTTGCAGAATGAGACAGCTAATTTCTGAAATGAATAACCAAAAACCTGCAGAAATGAAATATCATTGAGTGCTTAATTTTTTGTACATTTTTTTTCGATGATGAAACCCACATAGGTTTGAGACCTGCGCGTGGGTAATAAGTTGGATGATGGTGATTGATGAGTTGGACCTACATTTTTAGGTGGGTTCCGGACCACCGGGAAGTGATTTTACAGCAGAGAACATAGCCTTTTTTGCTGGCCAATCCAATCGGCCACCCTTACAAAGAGGGCCCAGAAGTTCTTAGCTTATCTCTATCTGATTGAACAGATACCTGCTGCGGCTCAAGGCTATCACTTCCCCAATTATTTATTTCTACTTGTATTTTATAATATTGTTGTAATTCACACACTATAACCGTGATTTATTAGTCAGTATTACTATCAATCTCTAATTGACTAGATCCTAGAATATTCATACTATATATGTTCATCACATTCTATCGATTATCAAGTACCCTAAATAAACATTTAAATATTAATCCATTATTCTTTGAAACCCTGTATAAAAATGTAAATATTAATCTATTACTTTTTAAATATTAGGTAGCTGCAATTAATTTGTAGGAAGTAATTAAGTTTATCATGCAGCTCTTCTAGAAGCATCTTCTTCCTGGAAACTATTTCTAATAATTTTTAACAATTCAAATAATTAGAATTTCTATCAGAAAATAATGCAATAACTTCTGTTGTTCTATTATTTCTATATTTGTTATTAGTACTATAATACTGCTTAATACTATAAATACTACTATAAAACTGTTATTATTTCTATATTTGTTATTAGATTTTTTCCTACTGATTTTTTTCTCCTTTCAGAATCTTCTAGTGAAGACGAGTGTTTCTTGACAGCTGATCAAGTACGGATTCATGAAGGATCTCCACCACCCAGAAGAAACATTTCTGGCGAAGGAAGACCTGGAATGATCAAGGTAATTTACACATTGAATCTCCCAGAAACCATTTCATAACCCATTCCACATGAGGCACGTCTCATAACAAAACAGCATGCTAGATATTTTGTACGAACTTACAATCACTCTAGGATCTTCCATTCACTCTAGGATTTGTTTCCATTTACCGTAAAATATGGTGGTTTTTGTTGCCCATAAATATTTACCAATAATAACCTGATAAAAAATATCACGGTAATGATTGTGCTATCTGCTATTGCTGTCTCACAGACCAGATGATAACGATATTGGAATCAATGGATATTGTCTCATAACGATATTGGAATCGTTAATAATTTTCGGATTCCCATTTAATTTTAATGATTGCACTAAGACTTTCGAATTACGAAAATGGACAACAGCATCTAATAGTTTGTTTTGTGGGAAAATTCGATAAGTGCTATTCTCCGAAAAAACATCACCGGGACCCAGGCTTCCCTCTTTTAGTTAATAGCGTCAATTTTTTTAATTCATCAATTTTTGCACAACTATTTATTTTTGTTAATAATTTATTTGTAAGTAAAATTACAAAATAAAATGGAATTCGAGAATAAATTAGAAACATTTAGTTGAAATTCAATATTCAGTAATATTTAATTGCAATATTGTGAGGATTTAATTCCACCATTAACATAATTAAATCTTTTTTATGTGTTGATGGAACTTGCCCGAAGTCTACTTGGAATTTGGAATCTCATAAAATCTTCACCATTTTCTATGGAAACTTTATTTCAACTTTATATCAACAGATTATGAAGTAGAATATTTATTAATTTCGAATTAAAGCTTTTATTGGCAGTGCCAGAATTGTTATTTTTTCAATACAATTTAGTGTATGTAGGAGTTTTGTATATAATGTACTCTACTGTACATTTATTTAAGATTGTTGTAAGAATTTTTTTGGAAATAAATTTCAATTTCAATTCCTCAAAGTTCTATTAATTTATACTGAAGACTTCTGCAATGGTGGATATTGACATCAGGCTTGAATAGCTCATGGAAATCGATGAATGCTACTGAATCAAAATATCAGTCTGATATATTTTGCACAACAACATTCATCGATTCCATCAGCTATTCAATGCTGTTGTCAATATCCGCCATTGCGGAAGTCTTCAGTATATAAAATAAGCACTTTGAGAAATTCAAAATTAATAAATTCTGTTTGAATATTTGTCAGTTTGTTAAATTGTCAGTTACTCCAAACTAACTTGTGAGATTAGGAAGTGTTGTAGCGTAAACTGGATTGTATCGCTATTTTAGGTTTCTACCTTTAAGCTGAATTACACTTTATTTCCTTCTTCAAAATAGCTTGACACTATTGGGGGATGACTAGTCCACTTGGTCGGAGCTTATTATTAGAGTTGTAACTAATGGACTGCAATCCAGTTTGAAGCAAGATGAGGATTTGCGGGTAAACCTCTTCCGTTCGGGTTGAATTCCTGACGAGATCGTGTGGTGTTTATAGTCGAACCACGAACTGCATACTTCGTGACCACTATTACTCTTCGTAATTAGGCTAACTCATATTGTGTTGGTGTTCAGGTTCAAGTCCGATCGAATCTATTCTATGAGATAGCAAGACAATGAAGTTGAAGCTTCAGTGGGCCTGATTTCTATCTGGTCTGTGAAATTTTCTCGCAATTGCCTGCCTACTTCTACCACTAGAGTATGATGAGATCTGCTAATGGTATCGGTTACATTCGCAATAGGAAATTTCAAATCCATTATCACCCACATTCTTCGCACTCCATTTATTACGAGCTTCCTTATCATCATCATAATCATCATGTACATCCTTCTAGTTTGTTTCACTCTTTTCTAATTCATGTGCGCTTATTCTTTTGTCAATTAGCTTTCAATAATTAATTAATTTATTTATTTTTAGGTAGAATAATAATAATTATTATTTAATTTATGTTGATACTATCATTACACAGTACTATTTTTTTCATAATCTATTATTTTCTCCAACGCTCATTTCGTTCATAATCGAAAATAGTAAAATTAATATTGTAATTTCTGAATTGATTAGTATAAATTAATTATCAAATTAATAGGTCAATGATGTCTATTTTCAAATAATATGCCAATTTTATTTCCTTCTTTAGATTCTTTATTCAAAATAAAACATATCAAAACGAAAAACTAAGTTTAATAATCACAATATCAAAATCTCATGATTAATTCTCTAATTCTAGTTTCAGCCTAATAATTTTTATTCTCTTTCAATCACATCCCAAGTATAAGGCGCAGCATTCGAATTGCAGAGCATCATTTCTTTTTTGCCTCATGAACTTAAATTAGGCAATTTATAGAGGCACGAGAGAGTGACGTTCAACCTCCCTTCCCTCTGAATTACTAGAGCGTTGTAATCAGTAATGACAGTCCAAGTCCCAGCACATCCTTCAGACCTGGGGTGGAATTTTGAAATTATAATCATTTTCTATCCCTTTCTTTTTTCTTCCGTAAGGCTCTTTCCTCGGCTCGCACAGATTCTAATTGTCTCCAAGTGTTATGAATAAACTGTTACAAGTTTAAAAATCTGTACCGAACTTGCAGTCACATGTGAAATCGTATCTTGAAAATGATAATAACTATGTTTTATATGAATTCCGTCTGTCAATTACGAAAGAAATAGTGGTAGAGAATATGTCGGTGTATCATTTCACACAATAATTATTTTTCTGAAATGCATTAACTCTCATAAGTTACACCCATTTATTCTAAATCTGATCGTTCTGTGAAGTTGAAAATTCAATTTCCTTTCCAATTGCCTGAATCAAATTTACCTTATTCGCGAGAATATTTTAAACAACTTTCTGCATGAGAAAATAAATGCCATAAAATATATATGAGAGCCTGGTTACCCTATTCACGAGAGTATTTTCAATTACTTACTGTATGAGAAATACATATGTCATAAAATATATGAGAACCTGGTGCCTTTTGCATAACAATTTAATCAAAATTAAAATTCACAAGTAGTAACTTTCATAAGCTTTTTCAGTAACTACAAATACAAGTTATTAATAAGAATTATTTGTAAATTTGCAACAGGAACCATTTTTTTTTAACAGGTAATTCATCATATCTACAATCTATGAGTAGTTACTTCCATAAGATTTTTCAGTAGCCGAATTACAAATACAAGTACTAATAAAATTGTACGTTAATTGTTATGCAACAGGCAATCTTTTTAATTTCTTATCCTATTTCTTAGACAGGAGAATTAAATTGATTCGATTTATTTTTATTTTTCCTGATCCTTTACAAATTATTCGTGAACCTGATTCGCACAAATTATTTCAAATTCCTCAAGTGCTATCAATTCTGTTTTTGAGCGACTCCCCATACTGTCATTGAGTGGCCGATATTAGGAAGGTTCATCATTATGGGCATGAGTTTGAAAATAAGTAGGCCTATTAATATAAATTTCTGGAGGTGGAGGTATCTTCATTATAAATGGTGAGAGTGAGTGGAAAAGCCATTGATAATACTTTAATAACCTAACCTTTTTTAATAACCATAGATTGATATGATACTTGATAATGTCTCAGGAATATCTTAAATATTGTACATTCAATTTATAAATTCAATCTTCGCGAGATGATAAAAGTAAACAAGTGAAACTATCTCAGTTGAAGAACTAAGTTGAAAGTTGCCACTTAGTTCCTCATCAATCCTCAGGTCTAATACGTATCTGAAAAAATATACTTCCTAAATTATTGTGCCAAATTTCTCCAATAGTTCTTATTGACACTAATATTAGAACGATGGCATTGGCCTCAACTTGTTTATCACAAACAGAGGTCATCAGATGGAAGAATTATGCTAATAGAATTTCTATAATGGAATAGGATGACTGTTTTAAATGAGTGACAAATGATCGGCCAACTCACAACACCGGTTTAATATCTTATGTCAATCAACACATCTTTGAAACCATTCAAATTTCTAAAATTCTCGGTTGTATACTTCAAGCATTCGTGAGTCTGTAATAATTTAAGCTCAGTGCGATGGAATCCGCTTGTTTCTCTTCTTTAATATATAATACTCGTATATATATAATATTCTATAATATATAGTAGATCAAGCTAGCCAGAACATTATTTACTCTCTTGGTTAATTGTTTACTTGTACTGTTGTATGGATATAGATATATTGTTATGGTAATATGGATAGGCATAATAAGTATATCATGATTGGATTCATTGGTAAAAGATATATTGTAGGAGTGTAAAAAGCTCAATATTGTTATGGATTCTAATGGCTAAAATAAGCCTGGCAACACTAAAGTTCACACTTGCACTTTATTTACACAAATTAGTCTATTTACACACACTAATTGCAAGTTCAAGTAATAAAGAAAAACAGATCAACAAATGACAAGATGAAACTTATTTTCAGTAATTATTTACAAGAATTAATAAATAATTAATTATAGGCTGATCAATAATAAAAGAAACAAGAGTCCAATAAACTGTACAATAATGAAGAAAGAAATGCTAAAAGAACAACTAAACATTTGAAAAACACAGTCCAATACGTTATTTGAAAGTCCCAAATAATATCACTTGACACACTGTCTTTAAACTGTTAATAGGCTGCACAAATAGTAAACATTTGTCTTTGCAAGTTACACTGGAATCAAGCGCTGTTTACTCCAATGGCACTGGTTTGTCTCACTCAAGATCTGTAACAGAATCTGTCACATGAGCTTTGTAAAAACTAACTCACTGGTTCACATGGGCTCCTTTATATAGTTGTTGTTCAAGGTATATAGTTGTTTAAAGATGCTTTGAGAAGGCCATGGAAGGTCATTGAATATAGTAGAACAATCAGGAAGTCTGTAGAACCAAGGAGAAGCTTCAAAGGCTCTCAGTTGAGTGCAAGAGAAGCAGATTTGAAGAATAAGAGTAAGGAAGACATGTGAAACGCGAGAGGATGAAGATTCAGATTACAAGTCACGTTCGTCTATGAATGGAACCGATGTACGTAGAATGAGTGCGTGAACAACTGCTTGTTTTGCATTCTTAAAAATATAATAGCCTTAAAATGCCGATAGCTAAAAATATGAGAACATGCTTTCTATATTTCATTGTATTTTTCATATGTAAAAATTCCAATAATTCATGATTATAACAGTTTGTTGTCATAACCTCACTCCTTGTTTACATAAGCTTAGTTCAAGGTCATTAAAAAGTGTTTCTATCAACTTTGATGTTAGACTACGTTGCCTTTATCAGGGTCGAAGTATGTTGGGAATATAATACTATTAGTTCTGTGAACACTAGACCTCATGCCCAAGAATAAGGGTGCTTGCACAGAGGATCATACTCGATGTACTTAGTGATAATCATCCTCGCAAAAAAACACAATCTTCAGATCTAACACCTGATTCAATTTTCGTGGTCTATTTCATGTATGTTTTCCTCAAAAGGTCACTTTGTATCACATCAACGAGGCTGTGTTGAAACAGAGACCTCGCTTCGTTCGGTCAATAATGATGCGCGCTGGCAATAGAACTGCCTATTCGTTCTTTTTCTCTTCTTTGAGCTTTAATGGGGGTGGGATTGTATAATCGCCTATGAAATATTCAGTTACATCACACAGTTGCTTCAACCAAGGGCGGATCCAGCAGGGGGGCGCGGGGGGCGCGCGCCCCCCCCCCCTTGAGGTAGTGTGAAAATATATTTTATGGTTAATGCTAGTGAAAAATGATACACCTTTACATAATTTATACATCTATTAAGTAATCCAACTGATTCGAAATCGTTATTTTTCTTTAACATCCTTTTATAATAATCTAATTTGTATTGGTGATATGGTAGGTATCCAAAATTAATAAGACTATTGTAAAATAATATTGTCATTGTCAAATATTTATTTTAAAAAATAGACATGATTGTTTCGGCTATTTCTTCATTTGGTGACCCCTCACCAGGGCTGGATTAAATATGCCCAGACTAGGGGTATATAATGCGAGGGGGGGGGGGGGGCCAAAATTTGTCCGCAATTTTTCATGGTTGATTAGAATAAAATTTAAGTTTTGAATTTCAACATCGCTTTAATTTGAATGATTCACTATGCATAGTTGTAGGTTGTATGATGTAGTGTCTATGTATAACTAACTGTAAGTGTATAATGAGTACTAATGGTTTAATTCTTTTTGCAATGTTAAACACGTTTTAAAAATCGATTAATTTTTATGTATTCATTGTTCATGTAACATCACAGTGGCGTAGTTATAAGGGAATCAGGTGGATAGATCCTTTCCAGACAAAATAAATTTTCTTAATTTTAAGAAGCCTTTAGAGACAACATTTGTCAAAAGATGTATGGAATCGATAAAAGTGTGGTATTAGATGGATTATTTTTTTAACAAGAAAGAAACCGACTTCAAAAAAATGATACTTAAGAAATTAGAAAAATTAATAATAGCCTATATAGAGCAAGCCCAAACTCTCCTTTTAAAAGAATTTTCAAGTATAGTATGTGCATAACAGTACCAGAATCAGAAAAGGTGAGGGATCAAAAAGAGCAGAGTATAAATACCTGCATTCAATTGTTTTATTAAAACAATGAGGGCCCGGATCACACTTTGACAATAACGCAAGAGCTTGATGAAATTTGCTTTGACACATAACTTGGGTTGAATTTTCAAAATAGATGAATTCATATCTAGAATCGCTCAAAATGTGGTTTCAGGGGAATTGTTTCATTTTTAAAAGAGTTACAGAGGTATCCCAAAACCCGTTGCAAGGGAAATTTTTAATTACGATGCCCTATTTGTACGGTAGCCAAACTCAGGAAAGATAAATGATCAACATAAGGGAATGGGAATAGTTTTAAGTAAGCTGGCTCTAATTTTCTTACTAAAACAATAAAGGTCCGGATCACCCATTGACAATGATACGAGAGCTAGATGAAATTTACTTTAACGTGGCCTCCTGGTGTTTTGTGTTTATTATTTTAAAATATACTTAATTTTATGCTTGACTGCTATTAATTCCAAATACATAAATAATGTACCTAAAAGATATCGATGTTAATTACGATTCCTGCATTAAACGTACTTACATTTTTGTGAGTAGTAGCGCACGCGTTTCAAGACCCGAGTACCATCTTCAGCAAACAGAGAATACATAGGCCTAATCCGTTTCGCTCTGTATGCTCTATGTAGTGTACTCTTTACAGCAGTCTCTATTCTCTATTCACTGAGAATTGGAATCAGGTCCTTAAACGCGTTTGATACTACATACTTAAAAAAGTTAAGTGCTGGTGTAAAATGCAAGTTCGTTATCGTCATTGACATCAATAGTACCAACAGTTCATATAAGGATTAAGTGGGTTAAGTGCTGGTTTGCTAGCCCAAAGGTCCCGGGTTCGATCCCAGTTCTGACCAAAAGATTTTACCTCGGGCCACTCCCGTGTTTCGGAGGACACGTTAAGCTGTCGGTCCCGGCTGCCTAAAAAACAGTCGTTAAGTCACGTCAGAGGCCCTGAACTTATTCAGGTGCGACCTGATAACTCTGACACCAGACCTGAGCCAGCCAGGTCACACGATATTATTATTATTATTATTATTATTATTATAAGGATGAAAACCACTGAGGAAATTAAAAATATGTATATTATATTCCTTCTTACTGGCTCTACCCCCTTGAATAGAACAATTGTTTCTTACTTTCAATAAGATTTCAGGTCAGATCATGATAATTTTCAATTATCTAAATTATAATTTTGCTATAATACAATAATCATTTTTGTACATAACTAACAGCAATTTTTTCAGTTTAAGTGCTTCAAACAAGTAATCTCTAGGCATTCTCTAAATGTTTTCCTAGGGAGATCCCCTAGACACCTTCCCGTGGGGGGTTATCCATTACCCCCTTAAAAATATATTTCTAGCATTTAAAATTTGAAAAATTTCCAGGCGAGTCCCCCGGACCGTCTTTTTGTGCAGGGTATTCCATAACCCCCCCCCCCCCCCTACAAAAAGTTTAGGGTGCGCCTCCCCCCTTACAAAAATCCTGGATCCGCCCCTGGCTTCAACAGTGTTGAATCTATCATTTCAACAATATTGATCTCAACTTATGAATATTTTCATAAAATATTGAAAACAGCTGGTCATAAATTTTTTTAGTTCGTTCTATACCTAGAACAAACTTACACCTTACATCTAACACACCTTACAAATATCGTGGATTTCTTGTTCCATAACGATCTGCGTTGATATTAAATTTTTGTTGTAAATTTAACGACTTGCAGTCAGTTTTATATTGTGAATATATAATAAATGTACTCACAGTATAATACTGACTGCAAGTCGTTAAATTTACAAAAAAGTTAATCATTATTAATTTGAGTGGAACAATTATAGAAGTCATTAAAAATAATTGTATTCATCAATACTTTAAATTATAAATTAAGATCATTATTAATTTGAGTGGAACAATTATGGAAGTCATTAAAAATAATTGTATTCATCAATACTTTAAATTATAAATTAAGATCAACTTTGCAAAGTAGATAACAATAAAACGAGAAGCAATATTAAGACTGTTGAATTACGACAAATATTGCAAAAGCAGACATTGCAGTACCGCACCATAGGCTGATGTTTCTGTTTAATTAAGGATTTTCTTACATGTTTTTCGGTTATATAAAAAATCCTATTATAATTTATTTATTGTGACAAATTTACAACGAGTGTGAAGGTGCAACAGACTCAAGCCCAAAACTGCTCCCTTCACAAATTTTGATATGTTACAATGTCCAAAACATTGAGATTGACAGGACTAAAAATTTAGATTTTCTAAAAAACTTTATTCGAAAAATAACTAAATGATTCTTTTTCACTTGACCACTATTAATTTAAAAGTTCACTCGAAACGAAACACTAAAAACGGTTAAAAATAGTTGATAATATGAAATTTTTATAAAAACTTTAGAGTCGAAAATATTATCTGGTTGCTTTGGTAAACAACAACATATACATATAATCCTTCTAATATAGTAATTAATTCTTCTTTTTTTAATGGATAAAAAACTTTCGCCAGCTGGTGGTTGGCAATCTTATCAGTTAATCTACAGTTGAGTTGCAAAAACAATCTTGAGTTGCAAAAACAATCCCTTGTACTATTCCCACATAAGCGCAAACATTTTTAAAGGCGTCACTCTTCAATAGAGACCGAACTCGCCTATAATTATGATAATTTGGCGCCTTTTAATTACAGGTATGCGCCTGTCTGTCAACTAGATGCGCTATTATTGTTCGTCTCTCTTCAAACAACCTCATAAGCGAAATATCCTGTCACAAACTAATAACAATGCTCCTCTTAAAGAGAGGCGTGAGCCAAGGTCTCTATTGCCTTGTCCAGTTAGCTAGTTAGGAATAATTAACACGATAATAACAGCCACAACAAGAATTCATCATGTAGATAGATTCTGACCAACCAAAAAAGTAGGAATTTCTTATGAATTCTTCGCTATGTAGCAGACATCGTTGAAAGCATTCGTTAAGATTGCTCTAAGGAAAACGTTGACTTGACAAGTTTCCAAATAATAATTAACTGGAGTTGTAATGAAGTAGCTAAATGTGTGTTCGAATGAAATGTGAAATTGAGGGAACAGAGAATACAATTTCAAATCAAGAAGATGGGTTAGCAACATCAAGGGTCAAATAACTTTTTAATTATTTGAATTTTAAAAGAGCTCTGTGATGTTTTCCATGACGAAATACTTGATGAACAATCAAAACCGAAAATATTTCAATTTAATATATCGTCTTTACTCACTTATATCATAGATCAGGAATTAAGCTTGATGGTTCGTCTATGCTTATATTGAAATTACTGGAGGGATGCATTCCACTTCTGAAAAAAGTGACGAAAAGAAGGCTGACGAAGCTTCTTTTGAGAAGTGAAATGCATCCCTCCAGTATCTCCAATATAAGTGAGTAAAGACAATATATTAAATTGAAATACAGTGCCAGTTTTGATATTAGATTGTTTAAAAGAGCATTTCTTTATTCTCGGGAATGCAATATAAAATGCAATTATTGAATTTGGCAGAGTTGTATAATCGGTTAGAGCGCTTATCGCTGATAGGACTCTGACTAACTGCTACTCCTGCGTGCACAGGTTCGATTCCCGTTCAATCTGGTATAATTTGTATAATCATTGACCTCTTCACCCACGCACGAGTCTCAGACTGCGAGCATCGGCAGCTAAATGATTATTTTTCTTGCCTGTGGTTTTAGATTCCTTTTCAGAGAAATTAGTAGGTGATGCCCATTTCATTGAAGGATTTCAAAATAGCTAGGCAATGATTTAAGAAATAATTAGAGAATTTGAATAGGCCCACTTGAGGGAAAGTTTGAAAAAATTGATAGTTTGGTGGCGTTTTTGCAAGACTATCCCTCCTTCGTACCCTTTTGTTAGCGAAATTGATTTTGGGTGTTCGTGACCCTCCCTTGAACAGTACTTGCTTGTTAGGAAAACATAAATATTGCGTATATAGTTCAAAATGAAAACTGCAGTCTGCCGTACTCCATTGGTGATGTCTTTGACCTTGAAGAAGAGATGCCCCAAAACTTCAAGTGACTCGACTGCTTTTGAGTGTGAACAACTGTTTTCAGAATTTCAACCATCCAATTGCGCGACAGTGTCAGAGTGGATGAAAAATTTAATGTTTCCAATATTAATACTCAATAAGTATATGTATACTGTATGTAGGAAACTGTACATGTAAGAGCATGAACTAACCATTGCAAGACGCATTTTCATCATCATTGTATTCGTTGCAGTGATCATGTAGAAAATTAAATAATTTTAGTTAATGTTTTTTCCTTTGTTATACTTCTTCGTAGTTAAGTGACATTCGGAAATAGCTTAGAAAAATATTCATATTATCATCATAATAGCATATAAAAATAATAGAAAATTATTTATTGCACTTCTAAATCATCTATTAAAATGGTCCTTGGATTGGAGCCATTTTATCATTTGAGTCTCTGTTAACACTTTCAGCTATTTATTGAGCTCTCAGTTCACATTTACATTCTAGTAAAGCATTGCTAAATATGGTATCTATCAATTTGGCAGAAGATTGAAAATCTCGTGAATTTGTAAGACAACGCAATTTAGATAATCTATTAGTCTACTGAAGTTGCATCAGTGATTGTTTGCAGACCACTTTTTAGGACTCGAAGTTTTACTTTGTCATGCTGTTGTTTTCGTATTTGTTTACCGAGTGAACACTGCAGTGACGCTTTCTTCTGCATACATAATGAATAGAACAAACCTGACCCAACTATTCGGCCATATTTGCAAATCAAATAAGACTGAACAAATAATACAGCTACAAGTTGCAAAGATCTAGGACATTTAGAAACTCTGTCATAATACGCATTATAATGCATCTGGGATGACCAGATCTGGGATCTGGAATAAGATACATGATAATTTTGGCTCTTTTATTACTGATAATTACTTTTATAATAAACTCACGCTCAGCTTGGCGGGCCGCTTAGCGCAGTTGCTTGGAGCGTCGCAACTTCAGCTTGCTTTCGTTAAGCAATCCCGCTCCTTCGTCTGGCATCAATATGAAATCATTCACCTCATTACCCACGCACAAGTCTTGGACTCATGTGGGCATCATCAGCAATAAAAAAAATGGATTTATTAAAATAGCTACGTATTCTCTCATTCTTTACATATTGAACATCACATTTGAAACTGCGTATATGTTCGGATGTATTGAAGTTTTTAGTCAATTAATACCAATATAAGTCTATAATCGATAGGTATAATATCGATATAATCGATAAGTCTACCAATATAAGTCTGTGATCTCAGACTTATGCTTGGGTAATGAGGTGAATTCTTTTTCTTCTTTTTCTAACGTCCACGGTATAGGCATGACTGCCTGTTCCGGTCTTTCAGATAGCTTAGTTTAGAAACTCTATTCAAATATTTTGTGCCCATCTTTTCCTAGGCCGCCCAACATCTCTCATTCCTGTTGGGGCATATTTCAGAGCGTGGACAGGAATTCTAATATACGGCATTCTTCTAAGGTGTTCTTTCCAGCTGTTTCTATAAGGTTTCTATGAGGTGAATTATGACACAAAATATCCGTGGCTGAACGAGATTCGCACTCGTGGCCGCAGGAGGAGCAGGTAGCCAACCAGTGTGCTATCACAGATAACGCCGTAACTGATAGTGGCTCCACGACTGTAATATATGGACCGTTTATTTAAGGAGAAAAATATTTAAATTCAATTAAATTATCTTAACGACATAGTCGTTGAAAGTTTATCAAAATACCATTGAAATGGGCAGTTTGTTATGCATAACAAATTTCAAGATTATCTTAATACTCAGAATTCGCTAAATTTCGGTAGAATAACACCTATTATTTGACAGCAATTCATAATCATTTTAGTACATTTGTGTTGAAGCTTAAAAACATGCTTCCATCATTATTCAAGTTGGCATCTAGAGACCTGATAGGCTATTCATTCTATTCCAATTTCCCTGAGAAAATATAAAATTCATTCAATTTGTTCAACACTTGATCGTGTTACTGACTCAAAAGCTTCAAGACTTTTCACTTTTAATTATTATTACTTACACGGTACACCTAAAATAGCAAATGGCTACTGTGTACATAAATCTTTAGTCCAGTGAAATAAGCCTAAATTCCAGGCGAGAAAGGAAAAATTCCAAACTGGCTGAAAATCGGTATTTAGCTTTGAAAAGTTTGCTGAAATTCTCCAATAATCCAAGCTGTACTTCGGCCGCGATCTTAAAAAATATTTAGGCTATACAGGTTATAGCCCTAGTATCTAATTCTTTAAAATCAGTTATCTTGAGAAAAGGCAAGAGTAACATTTTTTGTCCTTATTTTGATCTCGAATTTGATAAAACCAAAAGTAATGTCGGACAATTTTACAGTTATTTCAAGATGGCGGCCTAGGAATCTTGGGGACTTTTAGTATGTTATTCAGCATGTTTTCTGGTCATATATCCTGATGATATTCTGATATTCAGCCAGTTGGAATTTTTTCTCTACTTTTTGCTAATTTGTCTGGATTACAAATACTATTCTATACTTGTTATTCAAGGACGGTCCCAGCTGTTGAGTTTAGAGGGGGGGGGGGGTGGATTTTCAACAAATTGGCCTTTTAATGGCGTTTTTTAGCGAGTCCACTCCTACTTTTTTTAAGCGAAGCACCGATTTCAGGTGTTCCCCCTCACTAGTACCGTGCCTGCCTGCTAGGAAAGGATCAATATTATATAGTTCAAAATGAAAAACTCATAAAACCTCGGTGGTAGAAAGTAAAAGAAACGTCTGTTTGTTTGCCGTACTTCATTGGTGATGTCTTTGTCCTTGAAGAAGAGGTACCCCAAAACTTCATGACTCGACTTCTTTTGTGTGTGAACGACTGTTTTCAGAATTTCAACCATCCGATTGCGTGACAGTGTCAAAGTGGATGAAAAAAGTAATGTTTCAGCATGCCAAGTTCACGATGAAATGCATGATTCTGTTGTTCAATTCCAGTGTTGTTTCTTGTATCACGCACTGTGCGCGTTGCTTGTACCTGTGCGTATCTTGCGTTGCGCGATTCGAGCTGCGTGAGTGCGTGAGCTGATGGAATTACAGGAACAGCGAGCGATCCGACACAACGTGACATTTTGTGCGTGTCAGTGATGATGCTCTCAGTTCAATGCTCGTTCTGTCAATAATTAGCATACATAAGTTCCTTCCTCCACGTGCTATTCTCGATGTCATCACTCTCATTGTTGTTGCTGTTTGTTGTTGTTGTTGTTGTTGTGAAGCAAAGACTCCTTGAGGGTGCATTTGCATTTGAACTCGGGTTCGACCACATCTAAGTGAGATAAAGTGACAAACTTTCACTTTAAAACATCATGCACTAGTTGAAATCTAAGGGCTTGGTGAGATTGCATTGAAAGGTGTTTCAACGTTTTTCAAACGGAACTGTAATATAATTTTGTTAATTTCGAATTCCTCAAAGTGCTATTAAGGAATTCGAAATTAAAAAAAATTGTTTGTGTATATTTGTCAGTTTGCTAAATTGTCAGTTACTTCAAAATAACTTGTGAAATATGATGTTGATAGAGTTGTAATGCTATGTGATGCTTTCCATGAAGAAATAGTTAATGAACAATCTAAAATTGAAACTGACACTGTATTTCTAGTACTACTGTATTTCTGGCTACTATAATAGATATACAGTGCCAGTTTTCATATTGCATAGTTCTATTGATATGGAACAACAGTAAGCAATACTCAAACACTGAGCAGTGATTGAAAATATACATTTTAACGTATTCAATCAAATTTTAGTTGTTTTGTAGAGTAAAAATTCAAAATTAACTTTTTCTAGCAAAATAATATAGTCTACATGGTCTGAAAATAAAATTTAATGGACCTTCAGAACAAAGAACAACCATCATTAAGAATGTGGCTTACCAGTGGGAAAATTCTTGAAAAATGAGCTTAAATCACAGTTTGAGGCAAATTTTGAAAAACAAACGTATCTAGCCTACTCCTGTTGGCAAGTCTTCTACCAACAATTTCAATTGAAAAATGTCATTAGAAATATCAAATAAATATTACAAATAAGTAATATTATTGAAATCCAAACTGAGAATGATAAAAGGGCAAATAAGTCATAACAGTAGTGTAGAGCATGCGCTGCCACCAGTGGCGTAACGTACACCCCCCGCAGACCCCGCGGCGCGGGGGGTCCGGGCTATAAGGGGGCCCGGACTGAAAAAATAATTTTTCAAGAAATGGCCCGTACCCAGATTGATTTATATATATTTTTCAAAAGAAATAAAACTAAAACTGAAACACTGAAGAAAGAAAGAAAGAAAGCATGTGTAGGCTAAATAATGTCAGATCATTGTTTATTGTTTACTTTATCAATTCGTAAATAGCTTAGTGGAGGAATTCAGAAGCAGGATGTTGTGACTTCAGGAAATTAAATGAAGAGATAACGAGGACAAAACACTGTTCAAACAAACTTATCTAGACTCTTATAAATCATGAATAAGGCTATGTCACCATTGTGCAAATATTGGAGAAAATTAATTATTTTCCCACTGAATTCCATTCCATTGTTTATTAGCATACGAAGAAATGGGAAGTGGAGGGTTGTGTAGAAAATCAGTCAACATTTTTCTTCATACAGTACAGTGTATTAAATTCAGTCTCTTTTGAATCGTCCAGCTAGATGCATGTACACGTGTCCGGTTAATTGGCCTAGAGCCCTAGAGTAAACCGTATCAAGTGAGTTCGTGAGTGTGATCGTGATATTTATTATTTGGATTGCCATTTTTTTTCATTTCTGTTCTATTTTTCAACCTGTGTTAAGGTATTGTGATGTCATACTTTCATTGTATTTAGTTATTTCTATTTTTTTATCGACTTGTACATTTTCAAACAATATTTAGAAGGAATATTTAAACCCTTGATATATCGGATCAATTACGTGGCTATTGTATAAGTATATAAAATAATAGTTTTTGTTCAATTGTGCCAGTTCTCCCAATGCAGTAGAATTTTTTTATACTGTAATAGTATCAAGTATAGGCTACGTAGTTTCCGTTTTCTCTCTTCCGCCAGGAAATTTCTTGAATTTTCTTTTCTTTTCCTGATTTGGTAATTTCACCGTAATTTAGATAAAGTGCCTTTTCATTAAAATTTAACCTGTGTCCGTGTGCGCGAACGAGGCGAATTCTGAGAGAATACCACTTCTGGGAAAAGGAGTAGAGCTTCTAGCAAAGTGAATGTGGATCCTATGGAAGACCTCAATTTCAAGGTTTCTTTGAAGTTAATTATTTAAAAAAAAAACAACACTCAACTATTTCCATATTTCAGGAACCCGTAGGCTAGAGCCAAAATCATTAGACTAGTCCCCCCCTTGAAACATTATTGAATTTAGTTCTTTCATAATTATGATAACTGCCCACAAAATATACAAGTTTCTCAGGGGGAAAGCGGTAAGGGTGAGGGAGTATATTTATACGATTTTGAGGAGAGGGGCAAGGAAAATCGGTTGCGGGGGGGCCCAATTGGAAAACGTTACGCCACTGGCTGCCACAATTAGCACAGAATAGACTGATGAAACGGAAGCCACAGTTCTGAAAAGAGCTCTTCTATTATCTTTAGAATCGGGCTGAGGAAGAAACTAAGTTTTGAAACATTAGTCAAATTCTTATCGTTCTGTGGAAAAACAAAAACTATCCAATAATGGTCTACCTTAGCCTGTATGATAATAATAATAAAAAAACCAATTTTTTAATTTTGTAATTTGATAATGCAATACTTTCATAGTGATCATCATCACTACTTGTAGGCCTCCAACCGTGTCTGAGGAAACACTACAGACCACAACAGTGCGAAATGGCCATCACTATCACACTCATAGTGTGTTGGTAGCCACTGTGAAACTATTGAATGACCAAATCATAATCATAGTTTTTTTCACGGTGAAAAAGGAAAATGAAATTTCAACTTGAAAAATGTTTCAATTGTTGAGAAATAAAATTGAAAATATTTCATGACAAGAGTTTTGGGTTGAGAAAAAATATGAGAGTTGAAAAGGTTGGGTAGTCGAACAGTCTACATTTTGTGAATTGTTCAACATTCCACTCGATTTCATACACAATCAGTTCCAAATCATAAATTATATGTTATCTCTTATTGAATAATAGTATTATTTTGCCTCAACGAACCCCCTTTTCAATTTATCATTATTTTGTACGTAGTCTTTGTCTTTTAGCCTTTGGGGCTAAAGGCAGCAGATGTTCTTCGACCGAATGCGATGTCACGGAGAAGGCAGAAAAAATAACTAGAAGGATCAGGTGAAGCGGAGACGTAAGGAAAAGGATAGGTGAATGATTGAGGGAGGTGGGTGTGTTGAGCGAGAGTACGAGAAAGTCCCGGTAAAGAAAGAGAAAAATAGAAAAAAGAGTCAGGTGGCTGGTGCAACCTAACCTAACCTTCAAGGCGCCAGCTGATTCTAGTTCTGCGGTCGGCCGCTACACAGCGCAGTGCATGTCACAACTTAACTTCTTCGGTTCTTCAGTTGTTTATCGGTAGTCGTTGGAGTAGTTTCACGGATAATGGCGCTTACATGTCGCGTCCAGTATCTCAATGATTGCGACCCGTTCTTGTATTCCAGCACCCTTCCAGAGCCGACAAGACCTCCAGTTCATACTTTCAGCTGTTCACTGCCCCTGATCAACCAGGTGGCTGCTGTGCATAGGCTTCTCAAGGCGCCGCATAGGGTGAGTTCACTGTTTTGACAAGCATGCTAAACATGTCAGGCGCAACTATCAACATGTGAGCGTGGTAGTCGCCGAACATGGTTATGTTATTCGTTAAAAGATAGCTATACAATTTTAACTACAACAGGTAGGCTTTTTAGAGTCTTAAATTGATTGATTTATGTATTGACAATGTTGTCTCAATGCTTAATTAAACCTATTGAACAGTATTACAGAAGAAATAAAACACTATAGTAACTGCTATAAAAGTAGAGACAATTAATAATAATAGTAGGTAGTACCTTTGTAACAAGGAATGAAAATACAATTAAACAGAAAGAGAAAGAAAACAATAACAGAATTTATTAATTTGGAATTCCTCAAAGTGCCGTAAACTTATCTTGAAACTGGTAAAAACTAACTTGAAAACAATAACTTCTATAAAGCTCAATCTAATACATTAGCCTCTATAAAAGTAGAGAGAATGGAGAAAAAGATAATAATACAATTGTAACAAGAAAGGGAATAATACAATTTAACAGAAATGATAAAATAAAGAAAGAAAATGAGTGAGACGATGTAATAAGAACCTAAAGATCAGTGGCGTAGCCAGGATTAGATTTCGGGGGGGGGGGGGGCTTAGCCAGGATCAAATTTCCAAATTTCGGAGGGGGGGCTCACCAAGCCCCCCTTGAAGTCCGGATATTTTTTTTTAATTTAGTGGTGTGAAAAGCTAATCTAGACAACTTGTTAGGCTCTAAAGTTCAAAAGAAAGTCTTGAAAAATTACTACCCAAGAACCTAGGTGGCCAGGTTTGAAATGATAAAGTTTGATATACCGATATCTGTGACTATTTTGAGTCAAAACCCTTGAATTGGAACAAATCATACTTAACTTATGTACTCTCAAAATTAATACTAATTATAAGTTTCATATAATTTATGTCATTAGCCTAAAACGCACCCAACCCAAAGTTCATGAAATCGGAAGTTTTTTTATCATAGCACACTGATTTTACACGCTTGCATAGAACTTGCATTTATTTGTGTGTTTTCATTTATAAAATCCCGATTTTATGAACTTTGGGTGCGTTCGCAGGCTAGTGGGTTATACTGAATTTTAACTTTAAAACTAAATTTTCTACAAGATGAGTTTATTCAAAAATGTGATTTATCAATAATTAACAAAGTTAATCCACTTCGAACTTGAAAATTGCATTTTATTTAATGTAATAAATAAATAATTATGGTAGTCACAGTTTTCTAACATGCTTTATTCGATTTCGTAGCTCATTTTAAATCAAAATTATGTATTTGAGCACCTAACAAGTTTCTGTATGAGTAAATATTGAGGAAACATTTGAAAAATGCATTAATCTGACTATAACTGTAGCTATATTCCATTACACAAACAAGGTTTCTGTAGTCTGTTCGTTATAATACAACAAAACAGATAGAACCCTTCGGCTTGAATAAGTCCTTATCTATTAGTTATTTGAGAATTTCTTATTTCTGAAATTTCGGGGGGGGGGGGGGGCTGGGCCCCCCTGGCTACGCCACTGCTAACGATTATTAACAAGCATTGAATATGTCACACTGAATATGAATAACTTGACGGAAAAAAGAGTAAAAATAAAAAGTTTTCTTTCTTGAACGAATGAGTAGACAAAATTAAGATGGATGAGCAGGAGTTGAAACATTTAGGAATAGTAATGAATTCAATAATTTTGATGTGACAACTTTATTGGACATCTCAGTTCTGTGGAGAGGCATCTTACTAAGTGGTGAGATCTAGTATAGCTGTAGAATGTGCATTGTGGGTAAGAGTGAATTCAAGAAGTAAGAAATTATTGATCAATTTGATGCAGGAGAAAAGTGATAGCAGGATGCATTTATTGGCCAGGATTAAACAAACGTTCATCATGTTTTGAATGGTTTGTCAAAGTTTGTAGCGCTTTTTCATAGATTGGTATAGAACTATTTAGTTACAAGTGGATTACTATTGAATCTTACATTGTTTGCATCACGTCATATCACCTTTAAATTCCAGGCAATAAGTACAGATTTCTTAGGTTATGTTTTACCATGAGGACAAATATCATTTTGGGGGGCAATAGTATGTAGTGTCAATTGTTCAGGATCCAATAATGAATTAATAATAATTTAATTGCTCTTAGTTAAGATTCGATTGTCCATCATCCATTATTTACCTATTGATGTTTTACAGAAATCACATCACTATTCAATCAAATCACTGAATACCATCTAATTCATTTCTTTTTTCCAAACCACTCATTTATAGAGTTTTAATGTCTGATAGTTCAATGTCTTTTTTAGTTAAGTGCCAGTAACATCATTTTAACATTACAGTATTTATCAGATTCTTAAAGAAATTATTTTATTTTTATCATAATCTAATAAGTTATCCTGTCAATAACATGCAAATCTATTTTAAGTTTATTATTCATTTCCATAATTTCAGAATCATTATTGATTTAGCTAGACTATTCAAACTAATATCCAGAATTAACTGAGATCAACGTTCATGGCCAAATCACTGTTGATATGCCTTGATAAAGTATTCTTGATGATAATGACTTGTTGACAATATTGGTAACTATTCGCACTTTGATTATTGCACAAATAAAACAGGAAATCTATATTTTATTCAATCACTACTGAAACATATAAGTATTTTATTAAATTCTGATATTATTTTTTCATTAATTACTTGAATGATGAGATCCTTTCTCTCAGGTATTAAAGAATTAGGAAGCTTATTCCCAAATAGAACGTTTGGAGAAAAAGTTCTTCTGTTAAATTTTTATGGCAGTCAAAATTGACTGCAAGTCGTTGAATTTAACATAAAAAGTTGATATTAGTAACGCAGATCGTTATGGAACAAGAAATCTAGGAATTTAGTTCTTCTGTTATTTATCTATAATCAATTCAATGCTTTCCAACCTCGAGTTTATAAATTCGCCCCATTAAAGTCTCAATGTCTGATAGTTCAATGTGTCTTTTAGTTTAGTGCCTGTAACATAATTTTTAATATTATTCATCAGTTTTCGAATATCGAGTAATCGAGCAATTTCGAAATTAATTAGCAATGCTCTTTCTCAGACAGGGAATAGTTCATCAAAAGTTATTTATTGGGGATTCATAAATTTGGACTCATAAAAATTAAGGATTCATAAATTTGGCATTGGGCAAAGTGTGATTCTAACACTGGAAACAAGAGGCACTGCTACTTTTGAGATCCACCTCGTGTTTTGATGAAGTTGACGATTGCATTCTTTACGTTGGAATCGTAAAATATGAAGTGGATACCGGCGTAACTCGACCGTGATGCCGCATCTTATGCGTGGGAAAGGAAGAAAATATACACAACTACCTTGCTACTATCAAGCCTACCTTTTCTTTGTTGTTCCAGCATCGAACAGGAATGACTATAAATTATAGTCATCTAAATTTATTACTTGTTTATTATGTTATTAAAACAACGTAGTATCCTCTCGTTATATTCAATCTTGGCATTGTATCTTGTTAATTAAAATGTTACCTTCAAAACGACTATGAAGGTACCTACTAATCGATTTATTGATTTACTCTGCATAGAGTACGAACTGTGAATCTGTGAGTATTGGTGCATTATTCAAACTAAGTATTCATGAATCAGCTAGTTGTTTGATTTTCAAAAAGGGTTACTAGTCGACATGGTTGCAGTGGTTTAATCTAAACTTTTAGTGAATTTGTAAACTTCTAGACACTTCTGAATGAACTTTTTGAGAAACTTTACAGTGACTGAACGAGGGAGTGATTGGTCGCTCGCTGAGGAACGTGGTGTCAGGACGATCGGGATGTTCAGTCGCGAGCGCTCGGGGTTGCGCATGGAATGATGACCGGCAGAAAAACATGTAGTTATCTGTTTTATTATCTGATGGTTTAGAACCCACCCAAAATTTTAGGTCCATCATTCATAACATTATTGTTTCACCATTCATTTCATTATCCAAGTCTAAGACTCAGGGCTTCTTTAGCAATTAAAAAACATTATTTCTAACGACAGCTAATAGTCTTATAGCAATGCAAACAATATTGCTTAATTTAGATATTGAATATTGTTATTTTCTGTATTTTTGTGAAAACTTTTCAATTCATCAAATACCGAAAGTACTTTTTTGTGATAGTTTTCTGGTTCATTCACTATCTTATTTATTCTGTTCCCTTTTTACAACCAAGGAGTCTGAATCTTCGTGTTATTCTATGTATCAGAATCTCTTCTCCTGTAGAAATATTGGTGTTGAGACTAGTTTTGCTCGAAAATGAACTGAAATCAATAAAATTTTCCAAGAACTATTAACATTACTCTAAAATTTATTAGACTATAATAGGTACAAGAACAGGACATATAAATGGGAGTATTACTGGTGAAACTGTGTAACATAAGCTTGTTCGTAGGTGATGACGTATTGATGACCAAAAAATGTAAGAACTAACTGTAAATTTTACTTATGACTTTACTAATGCCTTCAGAATCATGCCTGCCAACTTAGGCTGTGCGCAGGGCTTTTGGTCGTAATTTTCGAAGTTTCTTGTTGGCCGATATTATTGGGGCTTCAAAAGTTTATCTATTGCTGTGAGGAAAAATTTTTTCTTCAATTATTTTGTGTAATAACGTAGAAGTTAAAAGTATAAATTTTTCGGTTTTGGGGGAAATTGATTTCACTCACAAGTTATTTTAAACTTTTGATAGATTTTCTATAGCCTAACTAGAAGACATCTTGAGGAATGAAATGGCATATTTTTTATTTCAATCAAACAAATCGTTTTTTCAAAATAATATTTTGAAAAACTGAATTTTTTTACATTTAAAAAAAATATTTTGAGAAAACCTTAATTGCATGATTGGAGTAGAAAATATGTTATTTTATTCCTCGAGGTTTATTATTATTATAAAATTTATCAAAAGTTTAAAATCACTCATAGGTAAGATCAATAGGCCCCCAAAACCGAAAAATTTTAACTTTGAACCTCCATATTTTACAATATAATTGAAGAAAACATTTCTCCTCACAGATAACATTTCAAAGCTCTAATGATATTCAATTCTCGAAACTTCGAAAAAAATATGACCAAAAACCCAGCGCAGTCTTAAAATGATGCGCCTCGTAACAATCATCAGTCATCAATCATCTTATCATCTATTTTCCCCATAGCAATAGATAACATGTCAAAGCCCTAATAATATCCAATACAGTAAACTTCGAAACAAAAACCCTGTGCACAGGCAAGTAGCAGCCACCATTGTGACTGAAATATGAAATTTTCGAATCCTATGGTCAAGATTTTTTCAATGTGTAAAAACGTTTGAATAGTCTCTGAATACTCAGTTTTCTTTTGAGGCGAAGCACTTGGTTTGAATTAATACTGGATGAAGAACATGACACCGGGACGTCAATACTCCCCTCCATACTTCCATTGGGTTTTGTATTCAAGGTTCTGAGAAGGAAGTGACCGAGGCAGTTGGGAATCATGCATCTTTCAAAGCAGTTATGAGAGGGTGACAAGATATATTGTTGGATATATTATGCAAGCCCCACACCTTATTCAGTTAAGGTTTGACTCAGCACGTTGCGTTTATTTATTCAAGAAGGCTGAGAACACCTGCGAAGATTATTCTTCAAGTAAGATGTAAAATAAAGATGTGGATTGAAGATGTGAAGTAAAGATTTCAGAGGTGATACAACTTTGCTGTTGTTTTGAAAAATGACTACTCTATTGCTTGGGGAAGTGATAGCCGAGTGCCATAGCAGGTATCTGTTCAATCAGAGATAAGCTACGAAACTCCAAGGCGCTCTTTGTAATGGTGACCGATTGGCAAAAAAGACTGTTCTCTGCTGTAAAATCACTTCCCGGTGGTTCGGAACCCACCTAAAAATGTAGGTCCTACTCTTCATCCAATTCATTACCCACGCACAGGTCTCAGAACTATGTGGGCTTCATCCTCCTAAAAAAAGAGAAAAAAGCTCATTGATAAACATTCTGCATTCCTATATATTTTCAAATTTTGTCAATTTTTTACTTCAACTTTTTAAACTTATGTAACTTATTTGAATTATGTCTTAGTTTGTGTCAATTGCAATTCTGGCTCTTTGTTTTATTGTTATTGTTGTTATTATACCGGGAGTCTGCTGACAGCCACTGTAGAGGATGGTCGGGTTGTTACAAATGCTCTATTATCTCTTTCAGGTCTTTGAGTTTCGGAGCCCACCTAATACTGTAAAAGTCACATGTGCTTAGGGGCGAATCCAAGGGGGGGATATGGGAGTGTGTTTTGGCCCCCCTCGCCAAAATAGATAACTGACACTGAAAAAAGCTGCATTTGTGTCTTTATGGGGTTGTGGACCTTTTTTTAGGTGATATCAGTGCTCACAAATATTTTCTCTTTTGATATCAGCCCAAAAATTTGCCCCTGCTTGTCATGATAACGTCAACATGGCTTAGAACTACTCATTATGCTGAGACGTAGGGTTTCACCTTTAATAGAAAAACTATTTACATAAATTAATTATACATTTTAAACTTCAATGAGATTCTTTATCAGTTTGTTCTTGCTAGGTCTGAAAAATTATTTATTTAAAATCGTTTTAATTTCAGACTACATTCAAGATCCTATTGTAGTGATTGCGTTCCGATGACCAGTAATTTTTTAGTGGATTCAACTCTTTCCAAAAATTAAAACATGTGGATATTGTATCACAAATCTTCAATAATCGTTGGGAAATCAATAGATCAATATAAACTGAATTGATCGATCGTTTATGGATTAGAATGTTTTTTCATTTTTTCTCTTTTCTTTAGCTTTCTTCTTTGTTCATCCTGAGTCTCCTTTACTCTCTTCTTTGTTCCTCCTGAGTCTCCTTTACTCTCTTCTTTGTTCATCCTTAATCTCCTTCACTCGAGAATCATTTATTTTTGTTTCTCTGTTTATCCTTATCCGTCATCACTTTGGAATTTTCATTTCCTCTTTTGTCTGTCCATGTTGACAAAGTGGTCTTTTTGACCACGGTACTCTACCAGGCAACACCCATTTGTCTTTTGTTTTTGACTCAATTTGAGTTAACATTATTATTTATTAGAAGCACTCCTTGGCTTGAAATTCCTTGCAATTCTTGCATGCATTTGGCCCATTCATCGTTCACTCCATTGCGAACCCTACAAACGTTTCTTCAAGTTCTATTCTATAGGTCTCTAGAGTAAGCTAATTGGCCCAACGCTACGCTGCGGACTCAATCGTTTCAGAGTTCATAAAACAGTAGAAGTAGCCTGGCAGCCGCCATGTTGCGGTTTTAAATTTCAAAATTACGTTGAAATATTGTTTATAGCCAGTTGCATAAGAGAGTGAGCAGATAAATGTGTGGCTAATGCTGGCTGAATTGAGGACAATGAGAGTAACAATAAGAGGTCAATTCAAGCCTATGTAGTGCTTTTATTGATTTGCTGGGAACCAAGTTAGAAAACAAGAAAAACACGTTGCACAATAAATCCGATATACCTGTACATGTTTGTATAAACGTTCCTTTGAAAAATGATCATAGTTTTATGTAAATATAGAATATTTAGGGCTCGCTTGATAAATAATAATTTATGGCAGCTGTATATTGGACAAATGCAATTTTATCAAGCATCGGTTATTGTGAAGTAATATAATTTCTGGCCTTCGACAATTTATAATTGGCATCATATTTTCCTAATTATATTATTCCGATCGGTTGGTTGTATGGCTCTAAACAAGAACTTTATTATTCATGCTGTGATTACATTCTAAAAATTCAAGTATGTTCTTTCATAAATTTCTCCAATGATCTTTGAAGTTTGTTACACAACTGATACAGTTCATTGAATTGTTGTATTTGACTACTTTCTAAGGAAATACAGCTAAATTAAAATTAAAATTAAATTTAAATCAAAATTAGCTAATCTAATTGGCTTATTATTGTACATTCAACGACCTGCAGTCAAATAAGTTACAATAATAAGTTAATATTAACAACGCAGATCGTTATGGAACAAGAAATCCAAGAATTTATTCTAATTATGATGTTGAAGATCCATCTTGTTTCCACAAATAAATAACAGAAACTTTAAAAATCACTTTTAAGTGTAAATTATGACACGTTATCAGTGTACTGTGGATCGTCTGTCGATGCTCTTGACAAAGGAGTGAAACGGATGTCACGCCATAACGTGAGTCATAATTTCCACTTAAAAGTATTTTTTAAGTTTTTATTAATCTAATTGGTATTGAACTGATACAATTGATTGAATTATTAATTATTCTTTTGCTATTTATCTATTAGAATACATGCTGTATTTTTTAATAATTCAAAAAAATTCTTTAATTTCCTTAGTCCATCTTTAATTAAAGTTTGGTATACAGCGGATACAATCAATTGAATATTTGTATTATTTGTCCAGTTTTTGAGGAAATACAGCGTTTTCAACATGATTATGGAATCTAATTGTTAAAGAGTTGATGCAATTGATTGAATTGTACTATTTATTCACTTTCTAATGAAATACAAATTTTTCTACAAAATTAGAGAATATAATTGGTATGGAGCTGATACATTTGATTAATATAAAAAGTTATTTAATTTTTTTAATAATTCAAAAAATTCTTTGTACTTTTTTTTTAAGGATGAAGCCCACATAGGTCTGAGACCTGTGCGTGGGTAATGAGTTGGATGATGGTGATTGATGAGTTGGACCTAGAGTTTTAGGTGGGTTCCGAACCACCGGAACTTCCCCAGTCTATTGTTAAAGTTTGGCGCAGAGCTGATTGAATTGTAGTATTTGTCCACTTTTAGAGGGAATACGACGTTTTAAACAAGGTTAAGGAATCTAATTGGCAAAGAATCAATAAAATTTATTTAATTGTAGTATCTGTCCACTTTTTGAGGAAATACAGATTTCTTTAGCAAGATTATAGAATCTAAGTGGTATTGAGCTGATATAAGTGATTGAACTTAGTTTAGTACGGTATATAGTATTAGAAACTTCTGGGAAAAACAGCTTTTTTCAACAACATTGAAAAATCTAGTTGATAAAGTGCTGAATCTGTTTGAATCTTAGTATTTGTCTACTTTCAGAGGAAATACAGCTTTTTTAAACAAAATTAGTTGATTAGTCATCTTTACATGAGAGCTACTCATTACAGTCTGCCTGATGTCTGAAGCGTGTGAACATTGTTCTTGAGCTGTTTATTATGCAGGTCATGGCTTGGAGAAGCAAGCAGCTAGAACAGCGTTCTGTCATTGTCGAGTCACGCACTATTTTATGCAAGTTACGTTTTTGTTAGGTACCCTATGTTAGGCCTATTTTATGCAAGTAACGTTTTTGTTAGGTACCCAGGCCTTTTGTTAAACCCAGGCCCTGCTGATCATTAGTCTACCGTAAAATTAAGCAATATACGATTTTACAAGTCATGGAAGTATTCTAATTGTTTTCGATTATGTTTAAATCATCATTGAATATCAATGTTGGTTCAGGCTAGTACTTGGTATTTTACATAGATAATTGTTTGGAATACGCGTCCTATTTAATAGACAGCTACTTGCTGATATCTGTCGACGATACTCTAACGCTGTTAAGGGAGTGAAGGAGTAAAAAAAGTAGAAAAAGAAGAGTGATAAGAAACTATTAAATTACATTTTTAGGTAGGTTATTACACATTCTAGATATCTAGATTCATTTAATTCTGGCAAGAGATGTATACTTTTTACAATTTTTCTAGTTACAAGTATGGCGTCTCTGGTAGCGCAGTTGGTTGGAGCGCTTGTTTGTGATAAGATAAGGCTCTAGCTGGCTTCGTTTCCTGCAGCCTCAGGTTCGAATCTCATTCAGCCATGGATGGTTTTCATTATTCACCTAGTCACCTCATTACCCACGCTCAAGTCTCCAGACTCATGTGGGCATCGTTCGCAATAAAAAAAGCGATAACCCTTCAACTTTAAGGGAGTATGTGATGATTATCAACATTCTATAACAGGAATACCCCAATTATTCAAAATCTAACTGTTCTCGGATCAAAAACTGTTCTCTAACTGGTTTGGAACCCACCTAAAACTGTAGGTCCAACTCATAAATTACCATCATCCAACTCATTATCCACGCACAGGTCTCAGACCTATGTGGGCTTCATCCTCAAAAAAAAATTTATTCGATTAAAAGGTACGAGCTTGAGGTGTTGAAAATCAATGAGCATTACTCTTTATGTACAAAAATCCTTTTAACAGATGATTCCGCCTTCACGATTGTGCCATCCCATTTGAACATAATTTACTTAATTAATTTAAATTACATGTCCCACTTGTAAAATACCGCAATTTATTGATGTGTTGATGTGTAAAGAACGAATTTTTTCATACGTTTCAGTCGTTGTGTTCTGTTGAAACATTAGACACCCAATTAAAACAGACTCTCACACATTTTATTTAATCTAATTAATTAATTTAGTATTTAATAATATACACTTTTACAAGCAATCGAGGCTTACTGCCAAAAAAGTTCTCAATTCAGACATGCTCCTGTAGTTTGGAATAATTATACATTATATCTTCGATGTTTTGAATGTAAATCGACAATTATTCTATTTTAATAAATTGGAAGTAAATGAAGTTGTCTTAGATATCGTACAAAGAACACAGTTGAGCAATATATGCAATATTTCATGAAAATTGATTTGTAAGAGTGGTATTGGGTTATACTGCGGCTCTGGTAGCTCAGTTGGTTGGAGCGCTTGTCTGTGGTAAGATAAGGTGCTCTGGCTGGCTTCGTTTCCTGCAGCCTTGGGTTCGAATCTTATTCAGCCATGGATTTTTTTCATCATTCATCTCATTACCCACGCACAAGTCTCCGGACTCATGTGGGCATCATCCGCAATAAAAAAAAAAAAAAGAAGATATTTGTACTGCCTTCCCTTTTCAATAAACTACCTGCTAACATAAGAGATTACTCAAAAAATGATATAATGATATATATAATGAACAATGGCAATAGGATTTCAATTCAGTAATACTAAATAGTATATAAATAACTTAAATATAAAAATTGAAAAACATACTGATTTGTTTCATTCTTGTGAATATTTTCTTTGTAATCAAGTTTTCAATATGTTGCTGGTTTCAAATTCTGTTATTGTAAAAGCACTGCCGCCAGCCCATACGACTGATATTAATTATATTAATTATTTTTTTTTTTTTAATTTTATTGTAGAAAAATTTTCATTTCATTTCATCTTTTATTTTTTTCTTAATTAATATAATTTCTTAATGGTAAAATGTTTTTATTTGATTTTTAGTTGTAATCTTCTTTTTCTCTTTTTGCTTTTTATTCTATTTTTTTCACTATTTGCATGCAAATTGTTTGTAAAAATTTGTTTGGTTTAATAATATTATTTATTTGTAAAATTTAATATGCATTGAATGGGCACATGCTGAAAAACCTGCGGGTTTAGCAGGACCCGAAATTGTAATAATGATTTATTTTCAATAAAATTGATTGATTGATTGATTGATTGATAGAAACATATTGCCACTTTCGTTCAAACAGTGAGCAGATGTATAATATCTGTGGGTCAGAGAAGAAGCATCTTATTTTTATTTTTTTTTATTGCGGATGATGCCCACATGAGTCCGGAGACATGTGCGTGGGTAATGAGGTGAATGGGTGAATGATGAGAAACATCCATAGCTGAATAAGATTCGAACCCAAGGCTGTAGGAAACGAAGCCAGCCAGAGCCCCTCATCTTATCACAGATAAGCGCTCCAACCAACTGCGCCACCAGAGCCGCCCAATATTGTTTTCTGTCATTCATATGTAATTCATAATTCCTATGATTATTCTGGATCATGGCAAGAGTAAATAAATAATAAATAAAGTATACTAACTGTCCTAACAGAAATTAATTCAAAGAATATATAGACATTGTAACAGCGTATGTTTTTCTCTTGTTTTTAATAAGAGAAAATTGTATAAAAATCTTGCAGCTTATGGATGATTAAAAGAACTTGCTAAGTGGTTTAAGCTGGAGTCAATCAGCTCTCTAGTTTCCATTTCTCATCGGGGGGAAAATTTGTGAAAATATCCTTTGCTAACGTTCAGAAGCGATGCCACTTTCCTTTGACCTGTTCGACCCATCATCACTTTGTCATCAACCTTTGGTCCTCATATCTACATGCCACTCATCTGTTCTCACTCATTCAGGTTGACCCGCAGTTGTGTAGATGGAGTGATAGTCAGCCGCCACATCTCAGCCTGCATAATTTTTCTAACAAATTGAAGGATTAGGACAAGTCTGAAGCCACCTACCTTCTCCTAACAGGTGTAATAATTTGCCTTGTTCAAAAAGCAGGTTGTCATTTATGCATAATGCATTTTTCCAAGATTTCTTCTCATGTTTCCATTTCCATGCAATAGCATTTGAATATATCCGAGGTAAATAAATCGCCAATATTACTTGTACTGTAAATCAATCGCCAAACGCCAATATTTTTCTTTTCATATTTTCATAGAACTCTTATTGATTGATTGATTGAAACCCCTTTATTCATTAAATGTACATAATATACATAGAATAGTGTCATAAACTAAAATTACAAACATAACAAAAATAAACACAGACACAAGAGATCCAGCATGGTTAACAATCAGTTAAAATACACATCAATTATCATCATATCACTCGAAATAAAGCATGTACATAACTTTTCTTTGTAGTGGCGAAGGTGATATTGTGGAAGGTATCCATAACTTCGTCTTATTAATTATTATTAAAGCATCTATACTTCAATTTATTCCAAAGACCTCCTATTCAATTATCTTCCATTCTAATAGAGCTCACAAAATATATTGATGTTGAAAAAAATGTTTGAAACATTTCTGAGTAACTCTATTAACTTACTCTTGATAGCTGGTCTGAGTTAGTATGTGGTATGAATTTATGCAATATAGCATGTTGTGTTGGAAATTGATTTTTAATTTCGAATATTCTTTATTGTTTCATACACATAATTATTTTATTCTGTAGATACAATAAATTCCAAGGTTGTAAAGCCAGCCCAATAGTGTGAACTACAGTTTTCTATAAAAACATTATAGCATTATAGCAGAACTGTCCAGCTAAAATGGTGTGCCTTTTAATTATCACTGTGGCTCCAATCATCATTGCTGATTGCATGTAAGGTAAATAATTGTATATAAATAAATATCTGATTGTATATAAATAAATAAATTATGGTATGGGATACTGTAAGCAATAAATAATAATAATTTTAATTATTGTAATAAGTGTAATCAGGAACGTGTTCCATTTAAAAATTGTCTCGAATTTTCCACTTGAAGATTTACCTTTTAACCTGTATTTTCGACGTTGTTGTTCATTCATTATTCTCTTATTTCAATTATTGAATATTTATGTAGGCTAATGAAAATATTGGTTGCTTATAAACTTCGGTTATTATGTATATTACATACTAATGATCGATCAGTTTACCTTGTTTCCTTCTCTATGACGAATGCTGTCTAAACTACATCGAGTTTACTAGCAAAACTATTCTGTTGAGTGTGCTTGTTATCACCAGTCTGTGATTCCAATAATATTAGAGCTTACGGTTAAAAATAGTTGCTAAATTATTGTAAATAGCATAATTCACCGAAATAGTTAATTACAGTTATTTAATTTAAATAATGTAACAAGTGTAGTGTCAAGAACAAAATATTTTTCGCCTATTCATAGTTCACTCCAGTAGTATTGCAATGGAATGGAATGCAGGAAATCCACATACCGTAATGACTGGGAATATCTGACTGTGTAATCTGTATTGTGCGCATATGTTAGACGTGTAGATCTAGAGGCGGCCAATCTAGTGTTCTTGACTAGACCTTTCCATTGTTTAAATGATACTTGAGCTTCGAGAAGCATTTATTGGTAGTGAAATGGCATTTGTAGACATGTCCTGTGGCATTGAGTGATGATGAGTAGGATTAACAACTGACTGAACAATAACAGTTTCAATGTCCTTGATCTTTTCTAGATGCGAACCTATTGAAAGACATTTGCCCCTCAACGTGTTGCTTGATTTTATCAGCGGATGTCAAGAATTTGTACTTCTATACCTTGTATGAATAATTTCCATTGATAATAGAAAACAGAACACAGAAGAAGAGAGAAAGTAATAGGAAACAGAAGGGAACTGATCACCGTGGGCCGTAACAGGTATCTGATCAATCAGATAAAGATAAGCTACGAACTCCTGGGCCCTCTTGTGAGGGTGACCGATCGGATTGACCCGCAAAAACCAGACTTTCTCTGCTGTAAAATCACTTCCCGGTGGTTCGGAGCCCACCTAAAACTGTGTGCCCCACTCATCAATCATTATCATCCACAGCTCATTACGCACGCACAGGTATCATACCTATGTTCGCTTCATCCTCGAAAAAAATGGAACCATTGAAGTGTCTTGAGGTAAAGTGTATGATTACTTCTGACTGATCGTAGCATTGTGTTGCCGATTCAGGTTATTGTGTATTTAGTGGGATTCACGACTGTGTAGTAAGTAATTCGAGATAATCTCCGACTACATATTGGGTTACAGCAATAGATCTACTAATAACTAAAAATCTATAGATTGATCAACCCCAAAAATATATTTGAGTATATTTAGTGGGATTCAGGAACGTGTAGAATAATTCCAAATGTCTTTGGACTATCTATTGAGTTACACCAATACTTACATCTATAAAAATCTATTGAGTTGATCAACACCAAAAATATATTTGAGTAACACCAATTTTGAATCACTATAAATTGAATGGTTTATAAAATTCGCTTGAATTTTTTGAAAAATTAATTTAGGTGACTAAATTTCTTTAATCAATTGAATATGAAGTAACATTGGACAATTCTTTGAAGGAACACAAAAATTTGCTGAAAATCGTAAGACATTTGTCAATATAATGTAATTTAGAACATAGTTGAAAGAAACAAAGTATTGATAGTGGGTATTTTTACTTCAATTAAGAAAATTAAAAATTGTACAAGTGTCCAATATATTTACTTCAAAGCTTCTTTCACTTCTTTGACTTGAAAGCTTGAACTAGAACTTCCACGTTCCAAAACTTAACTCATATTAAACAGAAATGTCCATTGAGTAAGTTTGATGGTGAAGTAGCGGTACATTTTATTGTAAATTGTTCACTTCCTTCTTTTTTTAAGTTTTCATGGATTTAGATAATTTTAAACAAAACAATTGTTTAGAAAACACTTAAATTGAAATCCAAGATTTAAATAAAATTTTCTATTTTAAACTTGTTTCAATATTTTATTTTGAATTATACACATTTTGTTGTAATAAAGGCTTGAAAATTAAGATTTTTCAAAAGATTGTGTATCAAACGTTGTAGAATCAAATATTTGTGGTACATGATCTATAAAAAAACTACATTTTTCCGGGTTTTACTGATGTAGAACGAAATTATTTGCAAATTCACAATCAACATTCTATCTTCAATTCTTCAAGTTCATTCTTTGGAATGCTTCAAGGTCAGTTGTTCAATCAAGTTTCAAAAATAGAATAATGCGGCACAGATTCCTGAATGTGATTACACGGTTTCTTAAAGGATTATTGCATTGCCTATCGCTATATAGATAATCAATCAACTACCGAATATAACCCGAAATTTCACTGTGTTCTGAGAGATTGACCAGATAGTGATTTTAATCAGAGTTGAATCTATAGAATTCACAATTCACTGGTTTTTATTTCCAACAAAAACCTATAATTTTAAAAGTTTTCCATTTTTCAACCAATACCGTACTAAAAATAATAATACCGACAGACCTGGCTGGCTCAGGTATGGTGTCATTATTAGGGCAAACCTGAACAAATTTCAAAGCCTCTGACGTCACATAACGACAGGCTTAACGTGTCCTCCGAAACACGGGAGTGGCCTCAGTAATATAATATAGTATTTTATGTTTAGACATTTGTGGAGGACTTGGGTTGGTCAAATGGAGTTTAGTCAAGTATTTCCTTGAGAAAATAATTTGGACTATTTATATTGTGGAACAATAATTCAGATTATATAATACAGCCATGATTTATTCATATTAAAGATATCTTATTATTATTCTATTTTTTTAACATGAAAAAAAAATACTAATGATGTAAGAGAATTGTATATTTGAAAGTTCAATTTCTACTTTTTATTATTAAAAGTCTTATTCCGTGCAGCACTTATTCATTCAACACTCCAACAGGTTTGTTTTATTCATTCCTTAAACTGAATTTTTTTTTAAATGATTAGTTTCAACAGTAATATAATAGTTCGAATTGAAACTAATGCAATTTTTCTGTTTCATTCTGTGTTTTGAAAGTCTGTTTAGTAGTTCGCACTCATACTTGATACAAGTGGAGAAACGTCTGATCTATGAAATATAGTCTTATTGCGGTTTTCCTGGGTAGAAATCTGAAATATGGAATTCAAATTTAATCACCTTATCATCCCGTGTTTCGGAGGACACGTTAAGCCGTCGGTCCCGGTTGCATATAAAAAAAAGCAGTCGTTAAAAAAGCGGCGAGGTGGAACTACCCGTAAGGGTCTCCCCACCACGAAAAGCCATACGAATTTACTTTTTTTACCTTATCATCTATTTACAAAAGTGGTAAGTGGAGACACGAAATTGGAGAGGAAAGAATTGGATTTTTCACTAGAGATGCATTTTTCAATGACAAATGAGCTTCTCAGTAGTACCGGTATATTGCTTATTGATTGAATAGCCTGTTGTGAAAAATCTTTTGTGAGTTTCTTTCGTGCCTGATTAATTTTTCAATTTAAAATTTTTTTAGCCTTTTGTAATAGCCTTTGCATAACTCTATATTGAAGTCTGATTTTTTAAACAACTTATTGCATTGATTACTCAAACTCATTTTATCATTCAACTAACCTTTTCAAGAAAAATTGTGATAGAAACATTCAAACAGGGTAGGATGAACATAATTACTAGACAGGTCATTTTTGAAAGTTACATCAACGGTTGATATTAATTTCGAGGAACACTATTATTTAAAGATGGCTGGCATTACCGTACATAGCCCAACCCTCTGATATTTGTTGTGTAAATAACACATTCATCTCTTTTGAAAATACTATACGACTAGCATGATAATCACCTTATAGATGGTTGAATCACGGATATTTCGCTTCATAGATCACAAGTCAAAAAAAAAATATATATATATATGTTAATGGCAGTTAGACAAGCCATTAAATACTCAGTAGGATCGAATTCAACCGTTATTTCTGTGAAATATTAGATACTTTAATATCATTTTCAAAGTTTCTTCACATTACAAAGAAGTAACCTCTATTAGGTAGCAACTATTTTTGTTAACTTTTCATGTGAAATTCAACGACATGCAATCCAGGAACTATTTTTGATTGAGTGAAACAGATTAATGTTATTTATTTCATTTCATTTTTTGATACAGTCAAAATACAACTTATTGTAAAGAAACAACAGGCTTTTAGCCCAAAACTGTCTATTACTAAATTTTTACAGAAGTCCATGTAGGCTATGTTTAAGTTTTGATTAAAATATAACTTGAATTTTCTGGAAAACACAATTACCAAGTTCAATTTAAACGATGAAGCATTTTGATTGATTCTATTCAATTCACTCCAAGATATTTCTGATTTTTTAAATTGAATCACTGAAATTTAGACTACATTATAAGAAAAGTTGATTAAGTTATGAATATCTTTGAATTTTTAAATTGTATTTTTATCTATTTGACTTTCTTAGTAATGGCGAAGGTGATATTGTGGAAGGTATCCATAATGAAAAATAAGACGAAATTGTCACAACCACATTTATTAAAACTTCGAGAAACTAGTTTCGGTTGTTACACCATTATCAATCTCAATCAAACTGTTTGATTGAGATTGATAATGGTGTAACAACCGAAACTAGTTTCTCGAAGTTTTAATAAATGTGGTTGTGACAATTTCGTCTTATTTTTCATTATCTATTTGAGTATAAAGTGCTCCATAGTAATTTATAATGGTGTCTAAAAGATCAAATCCGTAATTCGTTAACATCATTACAAATGTGTTCTTTGTCTTCAAAAGAGGAATGTTGGATAAACATGGGAAAAGGAAAATAATTGAAGGGGGAATGAGATGAATGAAAAATAAGTCCTAGAAAATCAAAAGGAGATTGAGAATTGGGAAATGAAAAAAATTACAAACGTTATAGATGAGCGTGGGAAGTGGAAAAAAGAATACAAAATGTAGATATTCTTTTGATATTTGATATTCATTTATAACATCTTACGTTGCCAGGTCTAGTAAGACCTATGGCAAACACTAATAAATAAAACCAAAAAGATATATTAAATTAAAAGTAATTATAGTTGAAATAAAGTATAAAGATTGATTATAAAAAAACAGATTTACTAATGATAAAACCTAACTCATGAAATTTATGTAGCAAAATGAGAAGGAAAAAAGAAAAGTTAATAACTGGGAAATAATTGATGTAATGGACTTAAGAAATAGAAGAGAAAATTGAAAATGTTGGTGAAGTTGAGATTGATGAGATTAAAAAGCAACAAGGAGCGCAATAGCAAGGAACAAAATTAAGTTAGTAGAAAGTGGTCAAATGAAATCAGTAGAAACAAGTTGGAAGAAAGAATTTGAAAAGTGAGAAAAATATATTCATAAAAGAGGAAAAAGGGGAATAATTAATAAAGAAAAGTAGAAGGAAAAATAGAGTGAAAAGACGGAAGGGGGAAGTAGAGAACAGAGGAGGTTGCGATGAAAATAAAATAGGAGGTGGTAAAGGAAGAAAAAATTGAGGATTAAAGGAAAAGTAAAAAGAGGAGGTGAAAGAAGAGAAAAAGGTGGAGGAAAGGATAAGGAAACAGTGAAGACCAAGGAAGAGAAAAAAGGAGGTTTTAAGGGAAGGGTGAAAGAAGAGAAAAAGGAGGAGGTAAATGAAGAGAGAAAGGAGAAGGTAATGAAGAGGCAGAGGAAGAGAAAAAGGATGATGCAAAGAAAGAGTGAAAGGAGGAGCTGAATGAAGTGAATAAGGAGGAGGTAAATGAAGAGAAAAGGAAGAGGCGGACGAAGAAGAAAGGGGAGAGGATGAGGAGGTAAAGGAAAAAGGAGAAGATAAAAAGAAAAGCGATAAAGAGTGACGTGGAGAATGAAGGAAGAGAAAAAGGAGTAGAAGGCGAAAAATAATGAGAAGAAGGAGGAGGAGGAGGAGAAAGACAAATAGGAGAATGATAGTACCGGAGAAGAGAAAATAGAGAATTTGTAGAAGGTAAATAAATAAATAAATTCGTATGGCTTTTAGTGGTGGGGAGACCCTTACGGGTAGTTCCACCTCGCCGCTTTTTTAACGACTGCTTTTTTTTTATATGCAACCGGGACCGACGGCTTAACGTGTCCTCCGAAACACGGGAGTGGCTCGAGAAAAATATCTTGTACTCAACTGGGATCGAACCCAGGACCTTTGGCTTATCAGACCAGCGATAAGCCAACTCGGCTACGCCGAAGTAGAAGGTGAATGAGATGAATGTAAACTATAATTTCTTATTTACTTTTTTCGGAGGATGAAGCCCACATAGGTCTGATACCTGTATGAATTGGATGATGGTGATTAATGAGTTGTATCTACAGTTTTAGGTGGGTTCCGAACCTCCAAAAAGTGATTTTACAGCAGAGAACACATTCTTTTTTGCTGGCTAATCCAATCGGTCACCTTTACAAAGAGTGCCTAGGAGTTTCGTAGCTATGGTACTCCGCTATCATTTTCCTATATTGTCAATTTTTAATTTTTTCTTACTTAATACAAGATGTGATCAACCACAGAGTTTGATATAAAACTTCAAAGGACACCTGAAATTAGGCCAACAATTGCTGCCGCTTAGAGTGCGGTACTTGCTATTCATATCGAAGTTTGGTAGCCTAATTCACTCTGAAACTGTAACCGAATAAAGCGGAAAAAGTGATCAGCGATTACCGATAATAATCCGTTGTTTTCGTGCGGCATCGTATGCCCAGCGGCGGTGTAGCACTTGAAAGCCGATCCGATCCGTACGTTTCGATTGACCAACTCACAGCATTTCGACTACAGCAATAATTCCTAGGAGTGCAGGATTGTGGGGCCGTGGTGGAGACTGTGCACTCGCCGGGATCAACCAATGCGCATAGTATTATGTAAACGTATTCATGCTGTGCTCTGTCGACGAAACGATTAAAGGGGGAATGAAGAAGGATGAGGGGGAGAATGAAGAAGAAAAAGAAGGAGAGGAATGAAACGAAAAAGAAGAAAGAGGATGAGGTGGTGGTTGTGAGGATGAAAAAGAAGGTGAAGAAGACAGAAAAAGAAGATGACGACAGAAGAAAAAAAGAAGAAGGGGGTGTTGAGTATGAAAAAGGTGAAAGAGATTACGTAGAATAAAAAGAAGAGGAAGAAGGTGAAGAAGATGGAGGAGAAGTAGAAGAAGACGGATAAAAATAAGAAATTAGGAGGTGAAGAAGAGGATGAAGAAGAAGTAAATGATGATAAAGGGGGGAAAGAAGAAAAAAGACTGAAGTAAAGAATAAAGCAGTAGAAGATGGGGGAAAAGAGGACGAAGAAGGTGGAAGATAATTAGATGGAGAAGAAGGAGGATGAGGAGGAGATGAAGGAAAAATAAGAGAAGGAGGAGGAGGTGATGATGATAAAGAAGAGGAAAGAGAATACTTAGAGTACAAAGGAGAGGAAGAAGATGATGATGATGGAGGAGAAGGAGAAGAAGACAGATAAAAATAAGAAATTAGGAGGAGGAGGAGGATGAGGATGAGAAAAAGGAGAAGAAGAAAAAGACGAAGTAGTAGACGAAGAAGAAGAGGACAGAAGAAGAAGATTGAGTACAAGACCAACAAGAGGAAGAAGGAGGAGATGGAAGAAAAGAAAGGAAAAGATGAGGAAGAAACAAGGAAGGGAAATAAGAAGAAAGAAGAAGAAAGATAAGGAGTAGAATAAAAATGAGATGGTGAACAAGGAAAAGAGAAGATGTGATGAGAAGACGGAAAAGAGAAGAAAGGAGCAAAAGATCATGAAGAAGAAGAAGGATGAGGAGTGGAAGACTATGGAGGAGTAAAAGAAGATGAGGTGGAGAGGAAGAAGAAGAAGAAGAAGATGGAGGAGCAAAAGAAGATGTGGTGGAGGTGGAAGAAGAAGAAGTAGATGGAGGAGTAAAAGAAGAATGGGTGAAGGAGGAGGAGGAAGAAGAAGATGGAGGAGGAGGAGGAAGAAGAAGAAGATGATGGGGTTAAGGAGGAGTAGGAAGAAGAAGATGGAGGAGTAAAAGAAGATGGGGTGAAGAAAGAGGAGGAAGATGAAGAAGAAGAAGAAGATAGGGTGAAGGAGGAGGAGGAAGAAGGAGAAGAAGATGGAGGAGTAAAAGGAGTTGGGGTGAAGGAGGAGGAGGAAGAAGAAGAAGAAGAAGAAGAAGGAAGAATATAAAGAAGGAGGTGGTAGTGAGGAAGAATATAAAGAAGGAGGTGGTAGTGAGGAAGATGAAGAAGAGGATGGAAGAGAAAATATGACGGAGAAGAGTAGGTGGAATAAAAAGAAGATTGCGAAGAGAAGGAAGAAGAAGAAGAAAACAAAGGTGAGAAAGAAGGAAAGGTAGAAGAAGAGAAAGAAGAAGAAGAAGAAAGGGAATAAGTTTAATAAAAAGAGGAAGAATAAAAAGAAGGATACTTGCTAGCTTATTGTACCCGTGTGACGGACGCTAACGGTCAACGCTCTTCAGTGGACCAGCCCCTCTCGACCAGCCCCCGGCAAATTTTCTACTCTTACGTTCAAATACTTTAGTTGTCTATTGGATAGAATCTACAATGCATGCAGGAAGTGGAAGTAAGAACTGCTATGTTGTTCAAAACAAGGAACAGTATTATTTGATAGAAAGAATTAGGAGCCATTTTGTAGGAGGGCTGAAAGGAGAGAAATAACTAAAATGATTAAAGAAAAATACAATGATATGAATGATTGATTGACTGACTTTATTATTTTCCTGGGAGGGTGAAGTTGGGGCGCAGCCGGCCCTCTCTTACACTTAACCCTTTCTATACAGTTCAGATATATACATATATATGCATGAGATAAGAAACAAAACTAAATATGCGAGTTGAGGAAAAATTGCATATGAGCAAACTTGTTGAGAAAAAAGTGAAATAAACGATTTAAATATGACTGTATTATGTTGTATTATATTAGCTCTGTAGTTCAAAAAAAGTGGAAGTAAGAACTGCTATGTTGTTCAAAACAAGGTACAGTGTTATTTGATAGAAAGAATTAGGAACCATTTTGTAGGAGTGCTGAAATGAGAGAAAAAACTAAGTGTTTATAGAAAAATAATCTTTTATTTCATTTTCTCTTTTTTCTCAACAAGTTTGCTCATATTTCATTTTTTCCTCAATTCGTATATTTTTTCTTATGCATATATTAAAGGTATATATCTATGTAAGTTAGACCTGTATGGAGGGGTTTAGTGTAAGTGACTCATGTATCAAGAAAATCGTGATATTTTAAGGATAGAAATAGGATATTTAAAAGAGGACCATGAACGTTTATTTGAAGTACATAGCTATAGAGCTCATTTTTCATTAAAGTGGTGAGTGGTTTGTACAGCAGTATAAAAGCTGGGCTGAATAACTGAAATTTTAATAAAAACTTAAAAAACACTCGAGTAGAAATTGTGACTCATGTTATGGCGACGGCCGTTCCACTTTGTTGTAAAGAGCATCGTCAGACGACCCACAGTACTGGTTTAAGCATGACATTTAAAATTTTAAAATATATGTACCGAAAATTACAGTGATTGATGTGAAGTGTGTTACTTGGGTGATTCTGGCGAATTTTCCAAAAAGTGTTTACCTTGCAAAATATCCTTTCTACCCAGAATAGTATCTTTCTAAAGTCTTCCACAATCCTCTCTAGTTTATTCTTAAAAAAAATAGTCAATATACATTAGTTCAATGCATTATAAATGTCTCAAAAAACTTATTTGTTTAAACACGATCTATAGAGGAAATGATGAACGTTGAGTGTAAAACGGAAAAAGTCTAGGTGTAATCCCCCAGGAAATTGTTGGAAATTGGCTCTACAAACCAATTTTTTTTCACTATTAATTATTCAAGCAGTAGCGTACTGCTTATTTTTTAGTTTTTCTTAATTTAGTTTTAATTTGCTATTGCTTAATTTATTTTATCTACCACCATTTCATAATGTAAACATTACAGTTTCACAATTGATGCCAAAACAGCTGTTTTTTTCGAAATGCTTTTTGAAACCCGTTGCATAATGAGCTCATTATAGTACAGGTTCTACATTATAACACGGGTTCTGGACCAATCAGAAGCATTTTTGATGGAATCAATATCGTAATTCAATATTGTGAAACTATCAGCTGATTTCATCAAACTGCAACACCAGCTACTTTAACCTAACAATCTACTATAACTTCTCATATTTGAGATGAGAGGTTAGGTATCTCTGACAGTCACAGGTAAAATGAAATTGTTTTAATTAAATGTATACTAGTGGTCGAAGATAAAATAGTGTATGGAACGATTTTATTTGGCCATTAAAGCACTCGTGAGATATTTATAATACTCGCATTCGCTCATGTTATAACTTACATCTAACTCGTGCCTCAATAAGGGTCAAAATAAAATCGTTGCATAAACTACTATTTAATTTATTCTAGAATAAAGCACCATACAATGTTTAGAATTCTTATAGCTGTAACTAACGATTCTATAGCTGTAGTATAAAGAGAAGATGAAGCAATAGTATAACAGAGAATTTCTGTAGTGAATAGAAATTTGACAATTCCCCCACAGTGTACTTTGTTCAGTCGTTGCCACAATTAGACATCAAGATCAAAGTACCCACCCCTTAAATTCGCCTCTGCTATAAACACTACTGATTATATAAAAGATGTGAATAATAATATATACTCTTCTAATAAGAGCAAAAACAATATCTCTCATTTATTTCAGGGAATTATCATGCTCTACTGTTGGACTTTTGTTTAATCCCTTAACTGAGATGTGTGCTTCATTTTTGACTTCCTAAACGGGACTCCTTTTATATATGTATCTTTATGATTATCTATATGATATCTGTACCGTGCGAAGTATTGAAAGCTGGAATAAACAGTGTTTATGTGAATAAAAAATGTATGATCTATTACCTGGCTTCTAATCCTGAAAAATTCATTAGCGCTCTTTCCCCTGCTATCAACTAATTTTTGATAAGGTCTTATCTGAGGCTCTTCTGACAGAGCCGAATTATAGTAGCTGTAGAACTAATTTTAGCGTTGAGAATAACTTTCCTGTTTTCAGTGGAGGCTTTTAAACAGCTCGCGATCAATATATTAAATATATAATGTCAATATTGATTTTAAAGTTGATGCGTAATATTATAGTTAAATTGATGAAAATTCAATGTATTCTCAATATTAAAACTTATTATTGTTATTCTTTTTCGAGAAATCCAAGTATTCACAATGTTTTAAAAGCTGGTTGCATGTTCATTTCTGTGCAATAGAGATTTAAAAGTTTCTGTTTTCTAGAAATTTAACAATTTGTTATTATTTTAGATGATTTTTGAAATTTTTATTCCAGTGTTGTAGATCGTATATGTGATCTTTACAGAGAATAAGAATATAACATAATATAGAATATAAGGAGAATCTTTTCTGTCTTCTTTTCTCGTTAAGAAACCCTTTAGCATTTTTCTCATCTTCTTTTCTCCATCAATGCATGAGTGAAGAAAGCAGGCTATGGTGTTCAGTCAACTATCTTTTAGATTTCAACTACTAATAGGTGACTGCTGTCATCATTTGCTATTTTATAGCTTTGCGATATTTATTTTTATTCTTTCTCATTAAAAACTCTTGAAACACAAGATTCTGAAATAAATTTATTTCTATGACTGTTAGCATTTTAAAAAGGTTTTTATGATTATCGAAAACTTCTGGCTATAATCAACCGGGTGGACCAGACCTCAAAACGATCTCAAACTTGTTCTACTCATTTATTGTGTGTTTTTGAGTATTTTTAAATTTACAAATATCGATGGACTCGCTTGTCGTTCAGCTTTGTCTCTCTCAGATATTTCCAGCTTCCTGATTTTACAACCTCTTCAACTGATTAGGAGTTGATAGGGTTGTCAAACGGCTCATAAATTACACCATTCACATGGTATTTGTCAGATTTTAAGTATGTGCCAATCTAGCGATACTAATATAACTTGTCTGAATGGCAGTAGTAAAAATGGAAAGAAGATTAGATTGAGTTAAATATGTTATAAGGTGCGATTTGGATTGTTATATAACTTGATGCCTTATGACATCCCATTTAAATAAGTTGAATAAGTTGATTGAATAATAACATTATCTATACTAGCAATTTATAAAAATTATCATCTTCCTTGCAGCATGATGAATATGGAGATGTATGTTAACCTCACTTAAAATAAGTATAGTTAACTAGCTATTGTGCCCGTCCTTCGTACGGATTATGTTTAGAAATACGACTAAATATGTTTCGGCTTTTTTTATAGCAACGATCATGAAGTTGTTAGCAGCTTAGTAAACAACTTAGGACGTGAACAATTCAGTGACAGTTATCAGAGAGAATATTTGAGAACAGCTGATTGATATATCATCATAAATTACGTGATTAGTTGTTGTTCTTATGTGGTAATAATAGTGCTACCTGGCGAATTCCCAAGAGCCTAGCACAAACCGCACCTTCCTAAAATGTTAATTTTTGTTTTGATAAATTTAAATGAGAAAATTTTGTTTTTTTTTCAACAAAGAAATAATTGATAAAACATAAGATGAGCTTTGATTCACCAGACATATGTTTCCTAAAAGACTGCAATGCTCCGACTACACAAGTCTGCAGACAGCGTAAATAACGCCGCGAAGGGCCCACCATTTATATTCGAGAACAGCTGATTGATATATCATGATAAATCACGTGATTTGTTCTTATTCTTATGTGGTAATAAAACTTGGAAGAAATGTATCCAAAATCGCACAATACTTGGTTTTTAAACGTTTATTATTCTGTTGAAAAAAAGTTAATTTACTTTTTTATAGCTAAAGAAGACATTGTCAAAAAGGTTTTCAATACTGATAAATAACTTAAATCCCGATCGATGCTCTCGTTTTTCAGGAGAAGGCCACGTAAAATGTATCCAAAATCGCAAAACACTTGGTTTTTAAACGTTTATTACTCTGTTAAAAAAAAAGTTAATTTAGTTTTTTATAGCTAAAGACATTGTCAATAAACTGTTCAATAACTAAAATCCCGATCGATGCTCTCGTTTTTGAGGAGAAGGCCGCGTAAAATGCCTTTGGGGCCGTGACAGACAGACAGACAGACAGACAGACAGAAAGTGAGATAAGACTATTTTCGGCTTATTTAATGTATAAAACGTAAAAATAACCAAAAAATATACAATTCTGATAAATGTACAGACAAAACTCAAATTTTATTTATATAGATAAGTGTAAATAGAGTGATAGTAAAATAGCATTATTTAAAGTATCACTGTATTAAATTTATCATCTTCCTTGTAGCATTATGAATATTTCAATTCTAGTTCTAATTATTTATTTATTAGCATCCTCTGACCTCTGACCTCTGACCTCTGACCTCTGGGGATTTGTCGTTGATTTAAGTTAAATGAAAAAATTTAGGGTGTTAAGATTTTGAGTCAGTTGCTTTGTCTCTCATAATGCACCCTAAATTCTCCGCTTGAATAAGCATATATTTCCAGTAGCTCCCTTTTCAATTGATTTCTTAATTTGTCACACGTGAGTTCCTTCAAACGCATTGGTAATATTGAATAGGAACTCAATATTCTTATAGTATGCCGTATAATAATATTATTAATATGTTTACCAAGGTTTCTGTTTTCAAGATGTAAGTTAATAATATCAATTTGGATCCTGTTCAACTAAGCTACTATGCAAGAACTCTTATTTTTTGAAAACAAGCATTTTTCATGCATATTATTATTAGATTGGATAAAAAATATCCACGCATTTACTTTGTTTCTTTAAAAAATATTGAAGGAAACATCATATTCCTCTCTCACTCACATATTTTTCTCTTACATCGATTTATTCTTTTTTCCGTAATTGCGTTGTATAAGAATGTTAACTGTCTTCTCTTCATTATATATAACGGTTTGTTTCTTCACATGTATTTCAAAAATTGTATTTAGTTCTTATTTATAGATCGTTCTCGTCTTTAGTATATTTTGTAATGATTTTGATAATTTGTACTGACTCCTCTAAACACGGACTTGTTCCATATTAGAGACGTAATTTTTGAAGAATTATTATTATTATATAATGCCATTAGCAATAATAATAAAATTCTAATTATCAGAATGTTTAATTCTAAATCTAATATTAATATTCTATTTTGATTTCAATTATTGTTGGATATGGAAATGCATATTCACCACCAAACTTCAACTGCATATCACTTCAATTATGAGAAACAATGCTCCAAAATTATGAGTATACTTCTGTGGCTACTCAGTTCCTCAGTTTCAGGAGCGGTCCTAGCTCGTGATTTGTTTTGGGGGTGGGGGGACACGAATTGGATTTAATGAAATTTTTTTACAAGATTACCCTTCCTTCCTACCACTTCTCCAATAATATTCCGATTTTGAGGGGTCATGAACCCCATGAACCTCCCTCGGACCGCCCTTGCTCAGTTTTCTTCAAATTTGTTGAAATTTTTCTATTTTTAATGATATCTCACCAATATCCTACTTATCCTTATGTATATATATATACAATATCCTACATAATCCCCCTCGGACCGCCCTTGCTCAGTTTTCTTCAAATTTGTAGAAATTTTTCTATTTTTAATGAGATCTCACATTTGGAGATTTCTCCAATATCGTACTTGAAATCAATTGAGAATTTCCCGCGTCCCTATTACAAATCACCAACTAAAATTAAATGCAGATTGTTCAATAATTCATCTTGGGCCAAAAAATGTCCGATTCGAACAAACTTAATATTGGGCTAAACTTTGTAATTTCAGTTGGAAGTTTCCGCAGCATGTGGTAGCATTTCCTCTTGTTAGGTTCTATTTGCATTTAAATTGGAATTAAAAATATTTTGACACCTGTCAAGTGTTCTTGTTTCTTATGAACATCCAAAATCTAAAAAAAAACGTAATTAATAACAATGGAGGCCTAACGAGTGGAAGTCAGTTTTTTATTTGAGATGTCAGACGCTTGGGTGTGAAGCTTTTTTAACTTTAATGTGCAGTGAGGAAATGCTAATGTCGTCAACCTATACTAGCTGTTAGGATGCAGTCTGCAGATATATGGGAAAAAGATTGGAGGAGTAGATTGCTGGAATGTGCTGAGCTTATTTTCTTTTGTTGCCGAGCATCTAGTAGAGCTTAATTGCCGAAATTCTTATGAGGCAGCGTCCTCCTCTCTTCGGGCTGATCCTTCTTTTTAAGGCCTTATTGTGGATCAATTCATAAACGAGTTTTGAACGACCGTGGCTTTAGGGTATCTTACTTAGCCATCCATGTCAAGCACCTCAGAGTAGCGTTGCCAATCTGCATTATAGTTCAATGTAATAAATAAATGCTTATTTTTCCTGCTCAGAGGAACTAATACTTGATTCCATTTTTTTTTTTTTTTTTTTTTTTTTTTTGAAGGATGACACCCACATGTGTATGAGACCTGTGCGAGGTTAATGAGTTGGGTGACGATACTGATTGATGGGTTAGATCAAAGCTTTAGGTGTGTTCTGAACCACCGATTCATTTAATGAACATTCAAATTACTCTATTTAAAATGATTTTCTAGCTGGATGATACTGAATGCTCGAATATTGGGAATAGGTTGGGAGTTTCTAGTTTCAAATCCAAAATTGACAATCCGGCTTTTCAAAATTTAAGAATTAATGTATGGAGACAGTAATAATGATTGTAAAAATTCAACTCACAGAATAATGATTGTAAAAATTCAACTCACAGTAATAATGATTGTTAAAATGCAACTCCTGATCATTTTACTTTTGTAATTCTCAGGTGGTCAAATTAGCTTTGATGTTTTCCCTATTGGATGGGATAAGACGTTGCTAATCCGGTGGAAAATATTTCTGAAAGGGCAGAGTTTAGATTTCATAAGCAGCCTACGTTAGAATTGTAGATTAGAAACAATTGCCCACGGCTTTGTTGGTGTCGAATATCAATCTATGATAATCGTAAGGACCTACTTTATAATAATTGATGATAAAACACATTTATCTTTCTTGCCCACTATTTTATTTATTAAACCGTAAAAACATGATTATTCAAGTTCGAAATACCGTTCTTATCATTACAGGTTGCTTTTTGAGGGTGCGTCTTGTCTAAAATTCAAATATCTATTTAAAATTAATCAATTAAACTTTTTTAATTAAAATTCAATTAAGATTGTGCAAGACAGACATAGATAGAACATACAGATTACTTAGAAGGGACTTCAAAGTTACAGATGTGACTTTTATACAATAGAAATTCTATGAACTTGTATTAATTTATTGTTATCATTAGGATTCCAGCTCATTAAAATTCTATCCTATTTTTATTAGTGAAAAAATCAGAAGAGTTTCATCACATATGTTATCTGTAATCATGATAAATGAAGCAAAAGTTGTGACCGAAATTTTTCGGGCTGATGTCAACTCAGAAAAGTTTTTGGTTGATATGACCCGGTGGTTCGGAACCCACCTAAAACTGTAGGTCCAGCTCATCAATCACCATCATCCAACTCATTACCCACGCACAGGTCTCAAACCTATGTGGGCTTCATCCTAAAAAAAGTCGTTATCTCCATACTATACCCAAATAAAGCTTTATTTCAGTGTCGGTTGAGAATTTCCAGGGAGTGCACCCCCTTAAACCCCCAATTTTTTCATTGCGGATGATGCCCACTTGAGTCTGGAGACTTATGCGTGGGTAATGAGATGAATGGGTGAATGATGAGAAACATCCATGACTGAATGAGATTCATACCCAAGGTTGCAGGAAACAAAGCCAATTTGCTCCTGTACTAAAGGCAATCACTTCCAAGTTAGACAAATTTCAACCACATATAAAACAAAAAAATTTCACCACAAATAAAAGCAAAATAAGTAAGGTATATTCAAACTAGTAGGATACAAATTTTCAAAAAAACTAGATCCTCTATGCGTCTATAGAATAGAATAGAATAGAATGTTTTATTGCCAATAACAAAAATATACACAAATAGATACAGTGTCATTATTATGAATTGTAAACATGGCTATTCTAAGACATACAAAACAATGTAGACAATACACAACAATACGATATAAACAAAGGAAAAAATACTAAATGCAAAGAAATCAAAGATTTCCGTCCGCATTCAGGAGTTTATACAAATAATATAGTTGATTGCAATCTTGGCTAGACGACTTCTGAGTCGTTCTAGAAGACTCCAGAACGTGCTTCTTGCCTGGATATCGATTCTGTCATACGGAAGATATAGTAGAAATTATATATTTATTAAATCATTTATTAATTATAAATGTTATTTATTTATGTCATGTGTTATGTATGTTGTGCATTATGTATTCATTTATTGTATGCATTATTTATTTATTTGCGCCATGCATCATGTATTTATTTATGTTATGTATAATGCATTTATTTTTGTTATGTATAATGTATTTAGTTTATGTATTTTGTAATGATTTGTAGCACACTTTGAAATTCAGTTCAATCGAGTTGAACAAATTTCATCCATGACAAAGACGAACGAAGTAAAAAACCTCACTAGCAGTGGCGGTCCCAGGATTTTATTTCGTGGGGGGGGGGGGGATGACCACTGGGGGGCCTGGGTCCCCCCCCCCCCAGGGAAAAAATGTGGAATTTAAAGCCTAAAAACGTATTTTTATACGTATTTGAGCTCTAAAATATGCTCAAGCTAATAGTATTTATGTTAGCAAATAAAATAGTTTTTCATTTAAAGTTTATTGTACCTGGTTGAAATAGGACCCAAAATAGTATGTGTTTTTTCTTTAGCTACATAAAGAAAATTGATTAAAAGTGAATATGATTATTTAATGAGCTAATGAGCATGATGACAAAGTTCAGTTAAATAAACGTATAATGAAATCAAAAATAAATCAAGTGTTCACTGCGAATTTTTTCTTTATGGTTAGGCCCTATTTTTAACATGTAAGTTACGAAGGAATAGCCAAAAAATACTCAGATTGTTACACAACAATATAATGTACATTTATTAAGTTTACAAGAAAGAATATCACAAATAAAAAATTAATAATAATACAAAAACTAAAACTTTTTTAGGGGGGGTCCATCTTGATATTTCGGGGGGGGGGGATATATCCCTCCCATCCCCCCCTGGGACCGCCACTGCTCACTAGTAAACAATTGATAAATAGAATTAACTAGTAAATAATTGATAGTTTCACAGGTATAAAACTTAAAATCTATAATATTTCCACATGTATTAAAGTTTAAATCTATTCGTAGTTTCATTTTTTTTAAATAAATTATTTAATTCTAAGGAGACGGTCGATGAAATAGCATGTATGGTGAAAACAGCAGCAAATAAAAGCAATTGAATCCAATAAACATCAGCATAGTCTGAGTTGATCCTCTCGTAAGCATCAGCCGATCTCAGTGCTGCAGTACTCTCTTCTACTCGGTTTCTCCTCTTCACACTCTTTCTGTCTCTCTATCACCTCTTTCTTCTTTCACATCTTTCTCTGCTTCTTTTTCATCTTCTTAGCAGCGAGGAGGAACAAGCCAGACAAACCGGTCCTGAGTCCTGATCTACGGACGTCCCTAACGGAGATGGAGCTCGTAGCATCGCATCGTCTCCTAGTTGCCTCCTTGTCTCTTGTAAAGCCCTCTCTGGGGACCCCTCACCCCATCCCAAAACCCCCATCGTATCCCTAGTCCCAGACGATGTATATATACATGTATTGTTTTTTTTATTATATACTCTCAAACAACATCGCGCACAACAGACAGACCGGCCCCACACTTGCTCCCGCACGCGCAACCTCACCACTCAGCTGACTGCTTGTTTCTTGTTTCCTTGTTCGGGGCTCCGGGGACTCCGCCCTGCTCCTCTGGCACCTTGCATTCGAGCTTGACCTTGCCAGTGAATTTCAATAGACTTCTTCTCGTTTTGCTAATATTGTACTATCCTTCAAATAAGATTTTATTCTATTTCCTACGTAATAGGGGTATTCCTGCTTTTAACATTTTTTTTTTTTGAGGATGAAGCCCACATAGGTCTGATACCTATGCGTGGGTAATGAGTTGGATGATGGTGATTGATAAGTTGGACCTACAGTTTTAGGTGGGTTCCGAACATTGACTGCGCTAACTAATCAACTGATTGCTAGCGTCAGAGTTGTCTAGGAAACACGGCACGTTTCGTGTTGTCAGCTCGCTCATTGATTTAGTCGATTCTCAACTATCAACTACTGGCATGGGGCCCCATCGGGCAACACCGCAATTTCTCAATTCTTGAAGGCATGAAGTGTACTCCTACTCATATAATCATATTTTTTGCTAATAATTTTTACATTTTTGTGCTGATTTGTCGGAGACTTGTGATTGAGTTGAATGATTCACAAAATATGCCCGGCTGAACGGGAATCAAACCTATGATCGCAGGAGCAGTTAGAAAGAGATAAGCGCCCTACTATGATGAACTATGATGAAGCCCATGGCTGCTATGATGAAGCCCATTTTTCAAAGCAATTGTACTTCAAAGTTCAAGTATCACTTTGATCACAGTTATTAAAACTCAGTAAGTTATTCATTATTTCACAAGAATCATAAGGAAACAGTAATTAACCCTAAATTTCCCCTTTAATCACTAAACAGTTACTACATCTATATAATATTCATCCTTGACACATTCAAATCATTTCCTTCACATTCATTATTTATTTATGGACGGATACAGTCAAAATACAACTTATTGTAAAGAAGCAACAGGCTTTTTGCCCAAAACTGTATCTTTTACTACAACGGTTCCCAACCTTTTTTCTTCTGCGTACCCCTTAGACCATATTTTACAGACATAGTACCCCCAAAGTCCTAACTACTTTTTTACTTTACTATAACAATATTATTGAGGGTTTAATACCCATTTATTGCAATAATTTCTGCTGAACACAGATTTCTTTTATTGAGGACATCGAATGTAATATGTTTAGAGATGAATATTCTAATTTAAATTTCAAAATGTTACTAAAATATAGCCTACATATAGAAGTGTCAGAATAGAATGCATTATAGATAGAATAGTGGCACAACAGAAACTGCTCACCACTAGCATAGAACAACCATTCCTTAGTCTATGCCACTAGACAATGAACATCTGCCATTATGGATTATTTTTTGCGTACCCCCAACTAGGACACTGTGTACCCCTAAGGCGTACGCGTACCCCAGGTTGGGAACCGCTGTTTTACTCAATTATTTCAAGAGACCAAACATTTTTAAGCATATGTTATGTTTACGTTTTGATTAAAATATAATTAGAATCTTCTGGAAAACACAATTACCAAGTTCAATTTAAACGATAAAGCACTTTGATTCTATTTGACTGTACTCTCCAACATATTTCTGATTTTTTTAAATTGAGTTACTGAAATCTAGACTACATTATGAGAAAAAGTTGATTCAATTTCAATTCTAAATAGCTGAAACAGTAAAACCATTATAAATGTCTCACTGCAATCAAATTATGTTAATTTTGTCTATGAGCAATGTTGGAGAATGAAAAGAAAATCCATTCATCCAATATTTGTTCAGAAACTTTTCGCCCCTGAACTTTTCTATCAAATATTGGAGAAATAAAAAATTTAAAGATGGATTCATCTCGAAAGGTTCTCAGTATTCTGAATTTTTTTTGCTCATGTTCTTCTTTCTGTTTTGGTAGTGGTTTATCATAACGTGTACGTAGAATCAATTCGCAATAATTTTTTGCTTTAAAATAATAGAATTCTCTTTGATTTTTTACAGGTGAGTTGAATTTTCAGAAGAGGAGCCAGATAATCCTCAAAATACTTTATGATTCATGGAGTTATAAGATGATGTTTCAAGTTCCTCATAAAGTAATGTCCATTGTAAGTACGATTCTATACAATTTATATTGATGCAAGTACAGTAATAGCAACGACAAAGTTTTATGAATTAGACTAGTAATGGAAATAACAATTGAGTTGAGAAGATTTTCTCTTTTGAAGCAGTTTCATTCAATTATTTTACTCTTCAATGGTATTTTGGAATCATCAATCATAATAATAAAAAATAATATGCTAATCTCCATGGCCTATTAATAATGCCAGTTTTCATTCGAACAAATAAGAACAGTTTATACTTCTGACATGTAGTGATGAAGATTTGTAGAGATGCCAATAACAACACCAACTCAAAGGGCTTGGTTCTTCAGTCTCTTGAATGTGGGTGTAGGCTTCCTACATAAGTGAATCAGTATAATTTTAATGCAGCACTTAGCAAAAGATAACATCGTAATAAATTTTTTTACATTTGATTAAATATTGAATATTAAAAATTCAATTATAATATATAATGTAAGATATTTGTGAAAATTACCTGGATACTATCACAAATAAACATTAAAAAACAAACCTTAATATAATATATTATATAGTAAAATAACCTACTGGACTAATTCAACTGGAAACAAGAATAATTACGGGACTGATAGCCATGAGCCGTAGCAGGTATCTGTTCAATGAGAGATAAGCTGCGGTCTCCTAGCCACTCATTGTAAGGGTGACCGATTGGATTGGCCAGCAAAAAAGAAACTGTTCTTTGCTGTAAAATCACTTCCCAGTGGTTCGTAACCCACCTAAAACTGTAGGTCCAACGCACCATTCACCATCATCCAACTCATCACCCACCCACAGGTGTCAGACCTATGTGAGCTTCATTCTTAAAAAAAAACTGTGAAAATATTGTATTTTCTAGTTTTAATAATTATTTTGACAGCAAAATATTGTTTGTGGCCCAAGCAGGCAGATAAAAGTGACTGCTGAGAGACCATAGTGAAAACATAGTATAAAAACAGCTAAAAGTGTCATGATTAACTAGTATACAGTGGGAATAAAAATGTTTTAACAAAACTGAAAACAGTCATTATTTAGCTTAGGGCTAAATAATGATTTTTCGCTTTCAGTTTTGTTAAAACATTTTTATTCCCACTGTATACTAGTTAATTATTACACTTTTGTTGTGTTTTTCTCGAGATTAGTGCCTGAAATGACATTCAGGATTTCGTAAAAGTAATTTTTATGGTGCATGAGGGAAAGCTTAACTAACTAGTAGCACTGTCATTTAAAAGCAGAAAATGGGAAATAAATTGAAAACTGCAGTAGACTTTATTATTTGTGATTGTTGTAGACATAATCTCAAGTTACAATAACTTGATTGTCAAGCTTGGGAAAAAGCAATGCAGGAAATGATGAGAAAGATTCCAGCAGTATCAGATGAAAAAGTCATTTCCATGTATATAATGAATGCACTTATTCCAATTTCTAATCTTTTTTTACAATAGCAGATTATAAAATCTTTCCTATTATTAGCAAGGAAGAAGAAAGTGCAGGACTGTATATCAAACTTATGTGAAAATTATAAAACACGCGGCCCTCGTAAATTAAACAAGAAATATTAAAGTAAAAACCACGACAAATTACATAATTAAATTATGAATAATTAATTCTATAAAATTTGCAATACTACTTTTCAAGAGTGAAAATCCTGATATTCAAATCAAGATCACACAGCTTTTCCAAAAACAAGTAGACCCGCGCAATTCAAACATGAATTTGAACAGAAACATTATGCATAACTGGCACAGCTATTTGGAAGAAGATACAAATGCAAATGAGTATTAATATTTTTTTAAATTTAACACAAAACATGATTAGTACCACGAATTATAAATGGATGAAGTTTTACACTCAATAGAATTTGCAATTTATCTTTAGTGATGCAAGATGAAACCTTTATACAAAAGGAAATATGTTTGGAAATGTAAAAGGGAATATATTTGGATGAAATACAGACATGAGTCTACAAGGTTTAGAATAATTGGGGAAAATTTACTGTCAAAATTGGTGCTGCCTGTTTACCTGTTCTAATAGTGATAGTGATAGCCGTGAACCGTAGCAGGTATCTGTTCAATCAGAAAAAGATAAGCTGCGTTCTCCTAGGCACTCTTTGTAAGGGTGACCGATTAGATTGGTCAGCAAAAAGACACTGTTATCTGCTGTAAAATCTCTTCTCGGTGGTTCGGAACCCACCTAAAACTGTAGGTCCAGCTCATCAATCACCATCATCCAACTCTTTACCCACGCACAGTTCTCAGACCTATGTTGGAGTCATCCTCCAAAAAAAACCCTCTGTCATAAATTTATGTGAATATTAAACATTTTTCCTGCTTATTTAATTAATTTATTCAATTTAAAATAGATTTCATTTAATCCCCTTTCAGCTATTGCAAATTCTGTTTTAAATTTTTTCCAAAGTAGGATATTCAGATTGGAATGGAGTATCTCGATATTAGCAGCAGCAGTAGTAGTTTATTTATTTTTTATTATTTTTCTCTTTCTGAATTTGAAGCCCACATAGATCTGAGACCTGAGTTGGATGAGTTGGATGATAGTGATTGATGAGTTGGACCTACAGTTTTATTGACATTGACAATAGTTTCAAGGCTTGAGCCTATTGAAACAAAACTTAATGTTAACAAAAGGAATAGAAGTTGCAAAATATCGTATTGCTAAAAACAAAAGAAGAATGAAGGAAATACTAAACACTGAATTTAAAAATCGAATTTGAAAACCAATTATGGAACCTAACCTAATCATGAGTTTTGTTCCCCTATTATTTTAAATCGGATCGATGAATTAGGCATTTGAAACTCCTGAGCAATCCCTTCTGAAGTGGCTCTATCAGTGCATGTGGGGTGCTACCCCAACCCTTGTGTGGTGCTCAAAACCCTTGGTATTTCCGGGTGAATTGTGGGGGAAATGGAAACAATGCGTTCTCTTATTAATTCTTGAAGCAGGGGTGAAGATGGCTGTCCGATCCCTCTAAACTCCTACACAGAAATAATGACTCACTGATTTTTCTGTCTCCCTCACTATTATCTCTCTCCTGTTCAATTGTGTGGCATGAAGCACCATTCAAACTCCCTTACGACAGCTGAGTTGGAGTGGAGGTGTGATACGGGGAGGCAGGTTCAGTATTAGAAAAAAGCCAACGCACTTGACTTTTTTGAATGCTCACTTCTGACATTCGTTTTTGTCCAACTCTATTAGGAATGATCTCGATCATTCATCTTGAAGTGTCTGTCGTTTCACTAGACTAGAGGCTCATCATTTTATTTCTCTTCCTTTCAGCCGGTGAATGCTTTTTTGTAACCATAACTTTCACACAGAAGTTGGGTCCTATCTTGTTTTTTTTTGTAGATTACGTCTTGGAGACTCCATTTAAGGAGTATGAGACAAGTCAGATCAACAATTATACACTAGATACCATAATTACTATATCAAGCTCATTAATCGCTATCATCCAACTCATTACCCACGCACAGGTCTCAGACCTGTGGGCTTCATCCTCAAAAAAAAAAAAAAAATTAGTTGAGGTGAGGCTTAACTTTGATGTGAAAGGAACTCTTGTACAGTATAAAAAGCTTTATCAACTAAATATTTTTTCAATTGGATAACTCCCCAATTTTTATATTCCCTGTGTGTTGGAGAGTAGTGGTCCAGTGTTCTACAAATCCAAACCTATCTACTAATAGTGTGACCTTCAGGAAATTAAGCTGTTCAATAGAATGGAACGGATAGGTAGCGTATAATGATCTACGAAACTATCGTCTATTTCCAGCCCGGTCATCTTCAGATCGACCCAGTTCCGCAATCAAATTTACGATATTGTTTCCGCAACTAGGCGACCCCACTTTGATAGTCCAGAGAGTGAGTGATGTGAATAACTGTAATAGTTGTTGTTCTGGCTCGCTCTCAGATCTTATCCTTGGGCAAGAATTGACCGCATTTAGAGAATTGTTGCTAGGATGATAAAGTTTTCATTTTGTTAACCTTTCCGCTGGCTGTAAGTTCCTGTGAGAAAGTTCTGTTACATTGTGCTGGTGTCGCATCTCGAGCTATGCAGATTAGATGAGTGTGGCTGAAAACTGTTGTTATTTCGCTATAGTCGTGAGCTTTTTCACAGTACGAGAATAGAATGTTTCTCCGGTGCCAACTGGAACACTCTTGTCACGGCGAACTCACCGATCTTCACTCTTTGTCGATGGATGAATAGATTATTGAGATGAACCGTTTTTTCAACCTCTTCCTTTGCGGCTATCGTGTTTTATCAACTGCCCAATCTGCCATATTGAATCGTATTAAAAACCGCAACAATAAGTATTTGAGTCAAAATCAAAATCATTTTATTGTAGAAACCTTTGAGGACATCAATGGTATTAAAATAGTCATACAAGATGATGTGATATGCATTACAGGAGGATGTTATATAAATATTACAAGAGTAAAAAAATATAGCCCATCACAGAATAATTACATAATAAATTTCACAAAAAAGTGAAATAAGTTACCATAGTGAATTTTGGATATGGCATATGATTAAACACACATATGATATGATAAACACACGATTAAATAAACGCATATGATTAAACACAAGTAAAAAGTAATAGTCGAACAACAACAATAATGATTTATAACAAAGAATAGATTACATTGACTAGACTTGTCAAGTAGGCTACTACTACTATAACTATAACTGGGAAACGATTGTGAAAACTTATACAGTAATAATTAATTTAATGACGGTCCGTAAGGTGGCATTAACTCTTTCAAGAGATCAAATTGATACAGTACTTATTGGGTGATGTAAATAAAGTTGAGTCTGAGTCTCATAATTTTGACTCGCGTTAGGGATTCTTGTTATTTGATGTTAATCGGAAATTGAGCTGTTTCTCACACCTTCTGATCTTACTCCTGTCGACTCAGCAGATCAACAGTCGACTCCAGTCATTCAACAGAGTCCACGCACTCAATGTACTCAACTTAATTCACTCCACCCTGTCTTTCAAATATTGGATAGGGTCAAACTGCGCATGTGGTCAAGAAATTATTCCTAACCTTACCTAACCTAGCCTCTGCAGTAACACCATTTGAATTCTGAGACCGACCGTGCACAGTTCGACCGCATCCCAAATATTCTCCGAAATAGTCACCGATAATAATCAAATTTTATCATCTCAAAGAAGAACATGTTGTGTAAATCTTGAAAATCACATCTAGTTTTATTAATTTCATTTCTTATTCGTTTCCCTTCATCTAAAATCCATCAACAGCATATTGGCATTGAGATGTCAGTCATAATTTTATAGCTCGACATACTAGTATAGTATATTTATATTTCGGCATATTAGTACATACATTCTCGTACATAGGAGAATAGCGCACTCAATACGTTTTGCAAAATGACTTCTAAATAAAACCATAGTCATAGCAGCCTACATATGGTTCAACTAAACGCAGAGAAGTTAAATTTGAATGCCAATAAAATTTCAAATAAACAACAAAACCTCTTGTAGACCTAAAGATTTGAAACAGTTATAGTCACAATAAAAATTGTAAAGAGAAGATTTGCAGACCAGGAAGAAAAAATTGCATTTCTAGGAGTTATGTTGGATAGACGATTGACCTGGACTCCATACATTGAGAAAATATGTAGTAAAATTTCATCTGGGGTATTTGTACTGCGACAGCTCGCTAGATTGAATGACAAAAAGTTACTTTTTACAGCTTACCATGGGCTCTTACTGTCACATATTAGGTACTAATATGCTATCTTAGTATGGGGTAATTCATCAAAACAAAATCTTGATAGGGTGTTTAAGATCCAAAAGAAAGCGGTTAGGTGTATAGAAAGAGTAAATAGATTAGATTCATGTAGGCCGTTGTTCAAGAGACTTGGTCTCCTAACTGTACCCTGCTTATATGTGTATGAAGCTACTTTATATGTAAAAACGAATGATATTAACCAAAATCTTGATGTACATGATTATAATACAAGAAGCCGAGGAGATTATCACTTGGTGAGTCACAATAGTAGCTTATTCAAACAAAAACCTAGTTATATTGGTAGGAAATTCTACAACAAGCTACCGCAGTTTTTGAAGAGTCTTGAAAATATAGAAATATTTAAAAAACAATTGAAGAAATATTTAGTTGATAAAGCTTTTTATAGTGTACAAGAGTTCCTTTCACATCAAAATTAAGCCTCACCTCAACTAATTGAAGTAATTATGGTATCTAGTGTATAATATTGTTGATCTGACTTGTCTTATACTCTTTAACTGGAGTCTCCAAGACGTAATCTATAAAAAAAAAAAAAAAAAAAAAAAGACGATTTCAAACTCTGCCATTTATAAACTTTTTTTAGCCCACATAGGTCTAATACCTGTGCGTGGGTAATGAGTTGGATGATGGTGATTGATGAGTTGGACCTACAGTTTTAGGTGGGTTCCAAACCACCGGGAAGTGATTTTACAGCAGAGGCCAGTGTCGTTTTTGCTGGCCAATATAATCGGTCACCGTTACAAACAGGACCTACGAGATCGCAGCTTATCTCTTTCTGATTGAACAGATACCTGCTACGGCTCGCGGCTATCACTTTCCGATACTAACAACACAAACTACAGAAAGGAAACTAAAACTCTTACAATATGTCTCTTCTAAGCATTTCTGCATCTTTAGCCTATTTTGTTCCCTGTAAGCTGAGTACATCAGAGTGGGATAATCTATTCTGGGACATAATTGTGTTGAAAATTACTTTTTTATACATAAACACAAGAACCAACTCATTTTTTTAAATATTAAAAGTAATCTAAGCGGGCCGCTTAGCGCAGTTGGTTGGGGCGTCGAACATCAGTTTGCGGTAGTGGGTTCGAATCCCGCTCCACCGTCAGGCATTTATGTGTAATCATTTACCTCATTACACACGCACAAGTCTCTGACTTATGTGGACATCATCAGCAATAATAATCTCTTGTTCACAAATTGTCTTCCACAAATAGTTATTTATGTATTAAGAGCGTGAAGCGCGACTTTATCGCTCGAGCCAAAACATTTACTGCGCGACGCGTAGCGGAGCGCAGTAATTTTGCGAGAGCGATAAAGAAGCTTCACGCGCGAATTGCATACAATATTTTTCCTAAAACTGCAGTTCTGGATTCCAACACAATAAAAGCTTGTAGTTTGTAACATCACAGACCATGCGCGAATTTGGTTAGCGTTCGCCTTTTTTGAGGTTATGTGAATTTCACGGATTCCATGATCCACCAATGAGAAGACATCAAAATCAAAACAGAAGCGTAAAGAAAACAGCTGGCGAGCGTAAAGTACTTTACCGCTTGCTGAGCAGTAAAGAGGTATTTTACAATTAGTTTTCAGTACGTAAAGAACTACTTTACGAGCAGTTGCAGGAAAAAATAATTTTTTTAAATATTACAAGTACCGTAATCACTTGTTTACAAATCGTCTTCCAAAAATGTTGGAATCTTGCTCCTGTTGGACTTCATTTTATGTCACTCTGCTCATAAAATACTAAGTGAGATCATACTGTTTACCCCTCATTTAATTAGTTCGCGTGCACTTGATTTTTCAAGGTTCCTTGGTATATTGTAAATAAGAGGACAAAAATAGTCCAGTAAAAAATACCAATTTTCAAAATTTGTGACAAAACTTTCCGTTCAAATAAAAAAAAGTGAAAAACATCGTCCAACAAGCCGGCAGAGAGTGAGTTTTGTGAGTCATAACACGCTGCAAAGAATTAGTCATGATCGTAAAATTATGGGAACATTTGTGTATTTATAAACCGGAGCAGTAATGAAGATGAAGGTAGCTTTTCTTCAGCCGTAAGCCACTCTGTGTGTAAGTTACAGTGTTACGATTTGGAACTTCGTCAAGTTCACAAAGTGTGTATGTAACATCAGTGATTCTCAAGTGGAATTGAACTAGGATGACTCCGTCATAACAACTCATTACCCACGCACTGGTCTCAGACCTATGTGGGCTTCATCCTCAAAAAAAAAACTTCCAATCAATTTTGATGGGCCACGTCACAAACTTGAGAAGCTGATTGCCATTGTTATATTTCTCCCAAAACTTTCCCAATATTTCGTAGCACAACTTTGCGAAAGATTTATTTCATTCTTCGATTCGTTGTTAATCGAGCTTTTGAAGTCTTTCCTTCTTCGATAGTAGGCCTAGGTTATTGCAAGCTTGAACCAATGATAAAATTGGATTTTATTGGATGCATAATAGGTTAAATACATCAAATTTTATGAGAAAAATAAATTGAATAATTTCTCTAACAAGTAATTGAGTTGAGAGTTGAACTATCTTTATGTAGAAGGTATATTGAGGTGCCTAGTTTGTAAAATAGATTATGTAGGCTAAGTGGCACTTCGAAAGCTCATTTAACAAGGTACTACATTTAATTGTCTATGCTCTGCTTTCGCTCTATTTTAATGTAGTGTATCCATAGAGACTGACATTTCGAATGCCTCATAAACTGATGATTACTTTATTTAAGAGTATTGTGTGGCACATTTCTCACATAAAGCGCGAAATTAGAATAGTTATCTATTCATATATGGTGTGACATTATAGTTAGGATGGAGTGAGTCTCAGTTCATGTTTCGTAAAGTTATTATAATCATCTGCTTGTCTGATTGTCAAAAAATGCAATTTTATTAAAATTGAAAGTGATTCTAATGACTTGAAAACATAATATTTCTTGGAGAAACTTCAGTAACCTGGGGAAACTTGGAGATGGAGGGTTAAGGAAGAGGAGGAGGAGGAGTAGAAGGAAGTGAAGGAGGAGTTTGAAGAGGAGGAAAAGGATGATGAAGAGGAGAAGAAGGAGGAGGATTGAAAGGAGGCGTAGGAGGATGAGGAGGAGGAGGATGATGTGATGAAGGAGATGAAGGAGAAGTCTTACAACCGAGAAAGCTATGATATTTTTATTTGATTCTCTTTATAAACTTTTATTTTTATCTGCTTAGTAACATTAGATCAGTAAAAATGCGTTTAATATTAAAATTGAATTCTCACTTTAATCGATAAGTCACAGAGATGAAATAGTGAATTAAATAAATAAACTTATTTCCACAAAGCTCATTTTATTTCTTTGAACACTTTACAAAATGAAATCCCAAAAATAAAATTACATCATCTCTGAAAATTTACAAAATTTATATCATTATAGAGAAATAAATCATTCACACAGACTTCAAAGTTAAACCATTATAATTGGATTCAGTGTTCAATTCAATAAAAATAATGCTATAATATAGAGAAGTGATTCCATTCCACTGCAGCTCTGCAGTGTAGCAGAACTTCATCATTATTTCTGTGTTATTACTAGTGGTCCAGTAAAATGAAGCCCAGCCCAGTAATGTTATAGTAATGTAGTAATAATGTCATTCAAAATTCAATGTAGAGAGAGTAGGCGCAGTGTAGCAGAACTTTTCATTTTTATTGTATTCTCACTAGTAGACCAATAAAATTTAGCCTTGTGACAATGTAGTGTAGTTCAACATCCGTTCGTCAGGGATGTTTCACGTAATTCAAAACACGGTGACTTTATAGAGCTCTCTCATGCAGCCGCTTTATCTCAAGAAATAGGTGTAGCCCAGGAGGCTGTTGCAGAATAATTTACAATTATAACAATGACAAAAACAAGTAAATACTTTCATATGATTTTGCAGTAACTACAAATACGAGAACTAATAAATTCAGTTTGTAAATTGTTATGAAACAGGTCCCCACAGCTCATATTGCTTCCATTGCACAGATGCCTCAAAATGAAAATATTATAAGAGGCAAGGATCAAGAAAGGATCATATCCAAGAGGCAAGTTAAAAGGGAATTTATATGTGAATAAGATCTCATAAAAGTGAATATAAGTTATATGAGCTATTCAAATAGATTATAATTTCGTATATTTATTATTAGATAATTCTATTACATGCCTTGAGATGAAAATATTATTCGAAGATCAAGAAAGGATCATATTCAAGAGGCAAGATAAATGGGAACTTATACGTGGATTAGGGTTAATAAATGTGTTCATAAGAGCTATTCAAATAGATTATAATTTAATATATAAATCATTAGTTACGAGTACTTCCAGCCTTGCAACTTAAGATGAAAATATTACACGAGGATCAAGAAAGGATCATATTCAAGAGGCAAGATAAAAGGGAACTTATACTTGAATAAGAATTAATAAATGTGTGCATAAGAGCTGATCAAAGAGATTTTAATTTCATACTTTGATCATAACCGGCTGGCAACGCGTGCCTATTCTTTTTGGCGATCCAGATGACTCAGATTTCTGGCTAAAAAAAGGTGCTAGCAAAACATGATGCCGGAACCATGATCCCTACCTGTTGGTCATATTCGGACGTTATTCAATCTTTTCTTTTCCGAAATAATTGGGCGTAAAATCAGAGTGCACCGATACTGTGTGTCAAGACCTCATAATAACCGCAGCCGATCTAGAACAAGCATGTAATGCATCACGTCATTCAGTTCAATGCACGAGATCAGTGAAGGCAAAAGTTATTCGGTTACAGGCATCATCAGTGCCATCATCATCATCATCATCATCATCATCGCCCGAGAGTGTGAAGGAAGCAGATCAGTGAAAGTGCATTGTCATGCTTGCATATGATTCCCAATACATGTTTATTGGATCTGTGATCAAACCTGGTCGCCCTTTCTACCGTAACATTTTTTACTCATTTAAAGGCTACTCAATCTACCTCATTCTTTATCACTTAATCATTACCCTTATTCCTCTTCTCCTTTTTGGCGTATATTTTGATTCAGGATTGGGGGAGGGGTCACAAATAAAATTTTGCTGACCATTTTATGTGAGATTCTTTCTTGTGTTTTTTTCTGTCTCCCCTTCCTTACCCTTCTCCAAAAAAAACTCGGATTGGGGGTTGTAACTCCCCTTCTCCTGAGACTACCTCTTGATTTTTTCAAAACTTTCCTTCTACCTCCTTTTATTCATCCAATATTTTTCCGGCTTCGGGATCTGTGGTGGGTCCACATTTATTTTTTACCTGAAGTTAGACGAAGCAACAGGTTGATGGGATCGGAAAGGGTTGTCCTATTGTTTGTAAAGATGGAAATATTCCTTCCTTCATCCTTTTTCTATTGTTCTATAATAGTTTGAAAGTTTGACCAATTTGTTGATTTTGAGCCTTCCTTGTTGGTGTTGACTATAGAGCGCACATTTTGGAGTAGATATTTTGTGGAGTTGTGAGACAAAAACTGTTATGTAATCAATGTAACTTGTAATAGTACTTGCAAATTGTTATACATGGTCCACATATTGTATGGTAAAAAGTTACACCATTTTCAGCGTCGGGTTTAGGGGGGGAGGGGGGGTTAAGTGGGTGAATTAGTCGTTTTTATCAGTTTTTCTCGAATATTTAGAAAACTATGCGGTTTAGATAGAAAAGTGTTATATACAAAAATAATCTCCATTAAATTGCGAACAAAAATGGTCTTTGCATAATCTTGCTATAGTGAACGGTTCCAAAGTTACGGAGAGTGTAAAAGTAGGCAATTTTCGTATTTTTCAGTTTTTTTTTTAATATCACAATACCGCTTCGGAAACTAATTGTTTATGCAGTGGTATGTCAATGATAAGTCCTTAAAGAAATAACAACCTCAACACTCTCTCAAGGGGTGCTACTTTTAAAAGGAAAGGAAAAGAGGCTTCCACAGGCCTAGTAGCTCAGTCAACTTAGACAAAAATATGTAGTCCTCGAAAGGATTTATTGATAGAGAAATGTGTTTTTCACCAATCGCTTCCTCTAAACTTGGGTAATAACATACCAAAAGTCCCCAAGAATGGGGGGGGGGGGGTGAGACCTAGTTAAAAGTGTGGGGGGGAGTTACAAAATGTTAGCTTTTTGCTTATAAGTCAGTAAAGATAATTCAAAATGATTTTTTGTTTGTATCAAAGTCAAAGGGGGCAGAATTCTGTACAATAATGATCCTATGCATTTATTTTGTAGAATAGAGGTAACTAAATCTATAGGAAATAGGTCATCTAATAGGCAATATTAACATCTAATATTAAAATTGTATTTGTCATAAAGTCTTTCATATTTTGTTCCAATTCAGTTACAGAGATACTCTCTGTAAATTCCTGAAGTAGGGTATATAAAGACAAAATAATCTACACATATTCAATACCCACATCTCGGCACTTCATTGTTGATTTGAAAGCAAATCATGAATTGCGTACAATCTTCACTAATAGAGAATCAACTCTTAAGCATTGTCAATTTATTGAGATTTTGTCACTCTGAATCGTTCTCTCTTCAGATGGTAAATCACCTTTGGGTCCAGTTCTCATACTGATCACCAACAATGGGCATTCATAGATCTAGGAACAATAGCTGTACTCTCCTACAACCCAACAACCTGTTGCCCTGTACACTACAGGTAGAAAATAAATGTGGACCCATCAGAGATCCCCAAGCCATTTTTCCTACGCTCACTTGAACTTTCTCTTGATGAGATGGTTTTTTCTACTCAGTCTCAACGTTCAAGATTCATCTCCTTTATTCTGTTTATTTAGAAATATATTTTTTTAATTTTCCTCATGAATTTTCTTTTCTCCTATTTTCCTGTCTTATTCTCATTTCAAATTCACGATTTCAAGTCGATCATTCCGATATTCCTCATCACTGTAACAATTATTAATTAATAGAATTATTCACACTTTCTATAATAAACCATAAGAAGTATTTGGTATTTGATTCGATGAAAAATACTCCAGCTTATCGATGCAAACATATTTGTATATTTTTGATAGAACTGTTTTTTATAACTCCTTTATTCAATAATCAATTTTATTATCACTAAACGAGTCCTTGGTACATTATTCAATTGAAAATTGAACAACTTCTCAATGCCAAAATGTTTTTCAAGTTTTAGAAACAAAGATATATGTTTATATGTACGAAGTATATATACTTCGCCTTCAATAATTTTTTTAAAAATATAATTCAATTCGGAGAACTATAAGCTTTTTTATATAGTTCTTTTGTTTTTGTTAGTCATTCAATTTTCCTCTATGACAAAGAGCATCAGTGAAGAACTTCATTCTATTAAATTTGTGATTTATTAAAATAATAAGAATAATTATTCATTGCCATTTTTTTTCTATACAAAGTACAAATTACATAATTGCATGACTTGTACATCAACTTAACAATCAGCAACATTAATTTAACACTTATAATACATTTCATTTTAAGCCTTGAAATGTTTCATGTTACACCTTATATTACATTACATGTTAGACTATTTAACACACAAATGAAGTCTTATTACAAATTATTGATGCACTCTATATAGAAATTAATAAAGAATTCCGTCTTTCCTTCTATTCTTCATGGCGAATTTGTTTTAATGGTTCATTCAACTGAGCTAATCCACCTCAGCTAGTAGCGGCTCTGTATACAAATTTTCTATTAGTGAAACAATACATAGAACAGGTAATTAGTTGATGGAAGAATGTATATAACATGAGCTTGAGAACAATATCGAATGCCTGATTTGAAGAGATGAATAAATTGTTTGACAACACAACAAACAAGCGTTTTCATGCATCAATACATTAATCACAGTATCCAGTCCCTGTAGACATGTTGATGCTATTCTGAAAATGTGCTCGAGGGTTACTGGTTTTGTTATCGTAGATTGACAGTTAGACGAACTTTGTGCTATTGTTAAAGATTTCTTATAGTTTATTGATAATTTGACTCCTAGTAAGATATTATAAGACTTTTATAGATATTGAGATGATAAGATATTATATTGCAGATTTTATAAAACCTCCACCCTCTTAAACCATCATTCTGCTTCAAAATTCATGGTTCTCAGAATAAATCTTAGCGGTTCTTAGCGTTTTGGATTTTGTGAATTCTTATCAAGTGTTTTTAATTTTCAGCTTCTTAATCCATGTCAATTATTCATTCAGTTCCAGTTGACTAACATAATATGCTGATTAAATTCATATATCACATAACTCTTGTATCACATGTATCATATATGACACATGCATAACTTATTACACAAATATTATCTAACATATTAAATGCTGTATGCTATTACTCCCGTTTTACGTATTCTGTAGTTATGCAAGATCTATAGGTAGTATGTTTCTAAGGTAGTATGTATGCATGGATTGATGTTTCTCCTCAAATCTTATATCATTCCTTGTGAAGTATCATTTCTACATGTATTTATAGTCTACAATTTCAACTGTTGTCTTTTTTAATAAAATTGAGATGTTTTCTCCACCAGCACGGTACCTTTGTTGAATCTCATGTTAGCACCGTTTACGTGAATAGGAAGCGTTTGCAAAAGAGTTAATTCAGGCAGGAACGTAATTTCAATCTATCTAGGAAGGAGGGGGGCAAGGGGCAAAAATGGTCAGTTTTTTCGAAATATCTATCTGAATTGCTTGTATTTGGCTCATTTATTTATTTATCCTCTATGTACATCATCACATTGCAGTAGAATGAAGAGGAAGCAACAGGCTTTACAGCCCAAAACTGCTTCCTCTTCTAAATTTCAATACACATATGGAAGTGATAGCCGCGAGCCGTAGCAGGTATCTGTTCATTCAGAGAGATAAGCTGCGTTCTCGTAGGTCGTGTTCGTAACGGTGACCGATTAGATTGGCCAGCAAAAAAGACACTGTTCTCTGCTGTAAAATCACTTCCCGGTGGTTCGGAACCCACCTAAAACTGTAGGTCCAACTCATCAATCACCATCATCCAACTCCATTACCCACGCACAGGTCTCAGACCTATGTGGGCTTCATCCTCCAAAAAAAAAAAAAGTTATGTCCAAATAAAGGTTACGTCAAGAAGTCACAGTTCCACTATCAATTTTCACTAGAGAAAAAAATATTTGTCAGTTTGATAAATTGTCAGTCATTCCAAACTAACTTGAAAAAAATATTATTCATTTATTTTTGAAAAAAATTGTATATAATCCTTATTACTATGTTACCAAGTTAATATGTTACCCCAATGGAGAAATTTAATAATATTAAATGCAATACATGCATTTTTGTAATTTTTGGGATATATTAGAGGGCAAGGCCCCCCCTGTCGTCCCCAAATGGAGCCCCTGCATTTAGGTAATCCAATCTATTCCTCTGCTAACTATTCCTCTGTCTGCCTGATGCTGCTCCAATACACATGGTATTTCGTATGCTATTGCTACTAATTATTATAATAAATTATACTAATCTCTTATAAATATACTAATTGTAATGCATGCAAAGAAATTGAAATATAAGTGTGTACTGCATTGTATTCTTCCTGTAATGCATTCTTCCGCATTCCTAAGTGTACCAAAAAATGGAAAGTAGTATAATTAGTAGCAATTGAGCAGTCAAAACTGAAATCAAGGTTGGATGTAACGACGGCTGAAATTCTTCATATTTTTCTTTTCTTTGTTGATTCGTCGTTTTCCTTTCAAGTGCATCATCATAATAATATTCAAGCCGCGTAAGTAACTAGTCTCGACTGTTCGAAAGAGGAAGAGCTGATGGGGAAGAAGGTAATGGCTCAACACGGAAATCGTGATTTCACAGTTTCCGCTAAACGTACTTGAATATTTTGATCTACACAGAAACGAAAATTTTGAAAACTCTGCTTGACCTCTATACAACTACGATTTTCATCTCTGAGGAAGGTCACTTCCCTGGAAATACTTTTTCTTGATTTCTTGATAGAGCTATATTTTATATAATAAACAGCTACTTGCTGTTATTTGTCGACGAAACTCTCATGCTGGAGAATAAGGGATTAAAGGAGGAGAGGAAGAATGAGGAGAAAAGTTAAGAATAAAAATGAGAATAAGCAGAAGAAGAAAGAAATGACGAAGGAAATAAAATATGAAAATGAGAATAAAAGAAAAGAAAAAAGCAAAAGAAGAAAATGACGAAGGGGGAGAAGAGAAAGAAAAAGAAGAGGGATAAGTATTAAGAGAATATTGTACATTTTTCTATGTTACTCTGGCTTTGTTCAATTTAGGCCCTAGTTTGTTGAAATGAATTCCCTTTTTCTAATAAATGAATGAGCATAAACGTTTTGATATCGTTGGACCTGCAATCGGTATTTATGGAGTGTTCTCTTGTTTTACTTCCCGATATCCTATACCATTCTCATGAGTGACGTTCTATTGAATAATAGGAGGAAAAATTATATTTTAAAATTTGCATAACACCTTATAAATGGTATGAACATTTTTATTGTCAGATGCAATTGTTTTTGATCAACTGGGATGAAATATCTATATTTTGAATCAGATATTGACATTTTGTGAACTTATTGAAAATTGAAGGTTTACTAAAAATATAATTTTTTTAAATATTGTGTTTTATATTTGCGGTAAATTACACTTACTTGATCCTTGTAAAGCTGTCTCGAAAATATTGTGTTTAGTTTTGAGTTTAATCCAGCTAATTACAAAAATATTCAAGTCACAATCTTGAAATTATCAATAAGTTGAAGAATCCAATTTCAATTTCTCTCTGAATATGTTTCCATTATTGAAAGGAATTTATCCACATGAAATACCACAAAAAAATACAGAAATCACAGGAAAATCTTCAAAATGTTGGGAAAAACTGTAAGATTTCCACTATGAATATTGATGTTTTGGGGTGCGGAGACGTTAAAAACTCAAGTGAAAAAGTAAATAAAATACGTAAAGTAACAACTAAAGTACGGTACTGTAATTTATTGGTTTGTGGTAATATTTTCAAATTAATGCATCTCGCATTCTCATATTAATGTGACTGCAATATCTTCAATCAAAAACTTACAATGAAAAAATTTTAATGCAAGAAATAAATTGTAATTGATATGCAGAATTTATTTTTTCATACCTAAATATGTGGTATCATTAGCCAGAATTTTATGACGTTGAAATAAATCTCCTTATAATCGATTTTATTAGTTTTTTTTAATCTTACACGAGCATCAAGCATTCGCTCATGAAAAATAGTAGTGAGCGTGGTGTAGGCTATAATGAAAAAAGTCAGACCATATAGATTCAGGACTAAGCTGCAATGGAGTCAATTTCACCAGTAATGCAATCCGACCACGATCCAATAAGATTATTTGTCCTTGTTCATTCCGCTATCTTTCTCCGTCTGTAGTCGGCTACAAATACCCGAAATCGATCAGAAAATACAGTTCTTCGCAATAATAATCGATGAATATGATTTCAAAAGATTGTAATCCTTCGCAGCCTCCCGAATTCAGGCGTAACATTATTGCGTTCAACGTCTGGAAATCGTGAGGGCAATTCTCCATTTATGAAACAACTGCAATTCAGATATAGCAGATGTTGCCAGTTTTGTGGCTGTAAGTACTCTTCCGTTAGAGGTCAGAAACTTATGGATGGGAGTCGCCATTATTCATTATATTACCCATGTGTGGTGGAGGAGTTTCAGGTAAGAGATAGGTGGGAGGTAGTGGAGTAACGGCTCAAGAAATGTATGGGAAAAGATATGTGAGGAAATCATAGCATCAATATCCATTAAATAGTTGAGATTGTACGGAAGTAACTATCCTAATAAATTATTAGTTGTGCTTTCCAAAGGTGGATATAGACAGTGAACAAAACCTCGTAACTCCTTTCTATGGAGTCACCTGATCTGATCTTATCATCGTCCCGCAACGGCGGGTTACCAGTTGCCCGACCCTACCAGTTGACAGACCAAAACAAACTTTAAGAAAACTAAATTTTACGAAAGAAGTAAACGGTACACTTCGTAACATTGTCAGGCTATGTTAGGTTAAATCGTAAAGTTTTCTTTGGTCTGTCAACTAGTATAGGGTCGGGCAACTATCGGGTAGGGCAACTGTCGGGTAGGGCAACTGGTAACCAATCTACCGCAACAGCACACACCATAAACACGATGACACGATACCCGACGATGTCGATCTTTCTTTATACTGTCAGCCATTTTTTTGTGAGTTTTTAGTCTTTGAAAACTACTGTAACATAATTCTTGAATCTTTATACTGCCAAACATTTTTTCTGTTTTTACAAATTTTCATCGGTTTTTGGAAATTTACATTAATATAAAGCCATTTATATTTGTACCTCACATTTGTTGTAGCAACCACTTGGTAGATTGAATCAAAACAAACATCCATAATCTATGATCATTTATCATTGAATCTTCAAAACTGTTGAAGAAAATTACATTTTGGAGAACCTTTAGGCGGTCATCAGATATTCAAAAACGATTCCCTGCTATTGAAAATGTTCACTGTTGATAGAAAACATTATCAAGATTTAAACACCATTGATATAGATCAAAACTGAATGTTGTGAATCATGCTACCAGTAGTTGCTTTCAATAAGCACCAGATAACAGATCGTCTGCTATTCTTGCATCGTCATGGGAGGAGAAGACGACCATCCCTTAATCCCGAGTTCAAACCTAATTAAAAACGGAACGCTCTCATTGTATTTCTTTTTCCCTCGCATGACACGTCTCATTGTTTGTAATACAATGTTTATCGCGATTACGATGCGCCCAAGGTGAGTTGGCTTTGCTTTCAATCATGGTTCGGGGACAATGAGTATTGCTGCCGGGCTTTGGGGGCTCTGATTTGACTTCTCCTTTTGTACAGTGACCTTGAGTTGTGAGCACTGTGCCCCTCAGGTGGCCCTATTCATAATGACCCCGTAGGTGTGAGCTACCGTTGGCTCCCGGCTTCAGAAGGTTTCGTTTTAAATAAATTATAAGTTGACTCCATGTGGCTGATGTTGACAGTCTGATAACGTCCTGAAAATGAATTGCTCTACAGCTTCAAATGCACGTTGTTGCTTCACCAACACGCTTCTTATTCTCAATGATCTTTCTCTATTTGCGCCAAGCTTCATTTCTTCCAAGAAATAATCGTATCAAGGGAAGTGATTCAGATATAGATATAGTTACTGTATAATATACTCCACTATCCTCTATCCTTTATTTTCTATATGTCTACTACAGCAAGAAACAGTATAACGAGTATAGGGAAACAGTATAACTAGTATAGAAGGGAAATAATTCAGACATAGATGTAGATATAGTTACTGTATAATGTGCTCCAGTAATCTACCCTCTATTTTCTATGTCAGTTTACTACAGAAAGAAACAGTATAAGAGAAGAATACTGTAAGAGTAGGACAGGAAACATCTGTGATGTTTTCCATGACAAAGAACTTGATGAACAATCTTATATCAAAAACTGACACTGTTTTCTGCAGTCTCTATTCTCTACACCTACAGTCTACATTTCACTCTTCATACTTTGTAAAAACATACGTCTTTAATAAAAGCATCAAAAGAGCCTGAGAAAAATTTGAAAATTGTGAAGTTGTCACTCTGTATTACTAATGATTGTTTTCATTGAAAGACCATCCTGAATTATGTTTTTGGGTATATTCTGTACTCATAACTAGTATATAATTATTGTATGTCTGTTTATGTAGTAGCCTACTATAGCCGATTTCGACTGAGGTGACTCTTCAGACCTCAACGTTTCGTTTTAGCCCAAAGAGCGTACTATATGTCAATCCATCCTTTTACCAGCCAGGAGTGAGGTAATGAATACTAAGACGAAATTGTCACAACCACATTTATTAAAACTAGTTTCGGTTGTTATACCATCATCAATCTCAATCAAACAGTTTGATTGAGATTGATAATGGTATAACAACCGAAACTAGTTTCTCAAAGTTTTAATAAATGTGATTGTGACAATTTCGTCTTTTTATTCATTATGGATACCTTCCACATATCACCTTCGCCACTACAAAGAAAGGAGTGAGGTAGTTTGTGATTGCTTTCCTCACTAAGCTAACAGATTAATATCAGTTTTTCAAGCCCAATATTATATTTATTTCTATGTAGAAAATTTTATTGAATCCTACACCAAACGATTTCTGTCGAAATCCTTCTCTTCTTTTCCTTTATCATTTCCTTTTCCCTGCCTTCTTTCCTTCTTATTTGTCTTCCTCTCCTTCCTTATCGACATTCTCTTTCTCAATTAGACTTATTATCTCCGGTGGTCAGAACCCACCTGAAATTGTAATTGCACTATTTCTCACAACTTTGCACAAGCAGCGAAGTGGAACTACCCGTATCTCCCCACTAATAAAAAACGTACGATTATAATTTTTTTTACTTATTTTCTCACATCTTCTCAACCTTATCTTATATCATTATATTTTTCTTCTTCTACTTGTTCAATCTGCATCAATGGAGTCGTTATCAAATTGAAAATCAATTCCAGTATGTAAACTCTCACCTTTCCTGTTTAATTTATGTGCAGATATGTGCAAAAATGCTGAGAGATTTTCAGACCGGGCAAGCACGCGAGTGACGTCATGTACTGGATGCGTTCTGGCTATGAGTACGAGTGGGAAGGGTTTGCAGGTAAGATAGATACGAGGGTGCTAGATGAACTCTAGTGAGGAGGAGATGAAGATGTAGTTGGAGGACGAGGAAGAAGAAGTGGCGATGGAGGAGAATGAGGAGGATGAGGAGGAGGAGGAGGAGGGTATAAAGAAATACCGGTCTGTTTGGCAACACTGCGTTTCTCCTTGGAATGCATCAGGTTGGGCTTAAAATATATAAATGCAGTACAGTTCGGAGAGACCCTGAACTTGATGAAGGGGGTCGAAGGGGGGACCGGATCCATTACAATATCACGGACAAAAGGATTCACTTGCGCAGACATGCGCAAACTCACATACATTACTTTCGCTATCTGTATCCAGTTTTGCAGTTGAATACATTTTCAGATTAGAAATGTTGTTCCAGGTATTTGTTACTGAAATTGAAAGTTTGTGAAATATTATTACACTAGGGAGTCCGATCTCACTGGGCGTCAAATTTGCAAGGAAGTAGAAACCAATCTGTCTATACAAACTTAGAAACTTCGTCAATTAACTCCATCTAACTCCATTTTTTTTTTCATTTATTTTGCCAAAATACAAAAATAAGAAATTCACAATATAAAGTGTATAACACATTTTTGGCACAGCCAGCAAAGTAAATACTTGAGCGCTAGCTGTGAGTTCATTCAATAATATTACTAGTAAACATAGAAAGCTCGTGAAATGAGAAAAATCAATAATGAATTTAAAGGTAAAGTAATAAAGATCTTAAAGTATCTCCATGAGGTTACAAAACTAAAAAACACACAATTCTCATCCTTTCATTGTAAAACAATCGAAAAACACAGCAAAAAAAATATATTCACCGAAATACTATTCAATAACATACTCTTTAAAAATATATAAAAACAAAATAAACAGCTATAATTCTTCCATAATTTAAGAGCAGAAACAATCAAAATATTAAAACAATACCCATAATTACAAAAAGGACAATGTCAATTACAGGTTTTTGTTTAGTTCAAATTCTTTGTATTTTCATTTTTTATGATTAGAATTGGAACTTTTTGATTTTCTAGCCTAAGGTCCATTCTATACGGATCGAAAAAGCGGGGCCGAAAGTTGTTGCAGAAACGCGTGGCCTTGAACCCACGTTGAAACTTATATGCATCTGCCGGCGCCGAATTTCGGTCCGTATAGTTTCTTCTATAAGGTAACATTAGTACTGTAATCCACGCGTTTCTGCCGCCGACATTCGGTCACGTTTTAGGTCCTGTATAGAACACCTTGTTGTTTTATTTGTGTATACAGTTAATATTGCTGTAAATCTATTTTATTTGTGATTTAACGATGTCTATTGTTCAAGGAGCTTAATGACGATGAAATTCTATTTATTTATTTCTTGAGCCACTCCCGTGTTTCGGAGGACACGTTAAGCCGTCGGTCCCGGTTGCATATAAAAAAAAGCAGTCGTTAAAAAAACGGAAAGCCATACGAATTTAATTTATTCTATTTATTTATTATTTATTTACACCTATCAGTTCATTGAGAGATTGATCAATTAATTGCCTTTATTAAGGGCGGAGTTAGGATTCTTGGTCCTCTCTACCACTGAACTCTAAGGAGAGTTATTGAGAGAGGGAGAAAGAGAACAATATTTTCTCAATATTGTTCTGTTCGTCCTGTTATTATGAGCAGGTAGATTGAAAGCCAGTCAATTTTGAAATCTTTGTAGCCACGTGAAATTTTAATTGTAGGATATGGTTCAGTCCAAAAAAGTTGGAAAATGAAATTTCATGCTCTTTCCCTTTTTCAGATAGCACTCATACTATTTTTCCAATTTCTACTGTAATCATTTATCCATTATTTTGATATTGATAGACCTAGTTTGATTTCAATTCTCAGTGAAACTTAACATTTTTAGTTTGGTTTTGATCTTTAGTTAGTCTTAATATTCTTAGTTAGAAAATATGTTTTTCTTTACAACAGTTTCCCTTGTTTTAAAATGGTCAAAAAGTTCTGATTTTATTTTTCAAAATAACCCAAAAGTTCTAATTTTGTTTTTCTAAGTATCCCAAAAGTTCTAATTTATTTTTTCTATTATGTAATACCTAATAAAGGTACGTTGCAAAGTGAAAAACCATTGTATCCAGTTTGAATGTCAAGAACGGATCGATTATGCTGATAAGTAATAGAGGGTTCCATGACCCACTAGTCTGCTGATGCTATCAGCTACTGTACTTTGTGGCGGCTTGTTGCTACAATTTTCCCACCCTACTTGGCATCGCTATATTCTACATAGCAATATATACTACATAAATATACATTGCTTAATATACTGCATAGCGCATAGTGACCACGGTAAAATACACTCAATGCTTATTTTCTGCATAAGAATTGCGAAATTACCTGGGAAAACTATTCGCATCACTAACAATAATGATTGCGTTCAAGACTACTTGGAGAGGTTTTTTTTTCGGAGGATGAAGCCCACATAAGTCTGAGACCTGTGCGATGGTAATAAATTGGATGATGGTGATTGATGAGTTGGATCTACAGTTTCAGGTGGACTCCAAACCACCGGGACGTGATTTTACAGCAGAGAACAGAGTCTTTTTGCTGGCCAATTCAATCGGTCACCCTTATAGAGCGCCCAGGAGTTTCGTAGCTTATCTCTGATTGAACAGATACCTGCTACGGCACTCGGCTATCACTTCCGTTTTTTTTTCGGAGGATGAAGCCCACATAGATCTGAGACCTGTGCGTGGGTAATGAATTGGATGATGGTGATTGATGAGTTGGACCTGCAGTTTTAGGTGGGTTCTGAACCACCGGGGAGTGATTTTACAGCAGAGAACAGAGTCTTTTTGCTGGCCAATTCAATCGGTCACCCTTATAGAGCGGCCAGGGGTTTCGTAGCTTATCTCTCACCTGCTAAGGCACTCGGCTATCACTTCCGTTGATCAGTAATTTCTTATGTTCGAAGGAATATGGGAAACTGCAGCAGTATATTGATATCATTCTTTTAATCTTCCCCAGGGCGGTGTTCCATCACATAAAATTTTTGATTTTTCCTATAGTCTATTTAAATCATTCTTTGAACACATATAGGCATACAGTAAATTCAAATAATGGTTGCACCCAAACAAATGTCCTGTAGCGGTTTGTGGTTGAGCCTTGAAAATAGGTCTAATATACATAATTGATTATTTTTCCACAATTATTGGTAAGCTACTTAATTTTAGTAACATCTCTACAACTAAAGTTGGGAATCAAATTTACAAGACTAATAACGAATAATAAACATGTAGTACAATCCTTGTCATAACCACTGAATTATTGTGGTTGTGACCAAGGTTAGTAGATAGATCTATCTATTAACCTTGGTTGTGACAACATCTGTATTATTCGTTATGAATAGCTTCCACAATATCACCATCACGAATGTTAAACGAATAATATAGAAATAGATGTTGTCACAGCCAATAAATTATTGTGGTTGTATTTTTCGTTATGGATAGCTAACACAATATCATCATTACGAATCTTAATGAGACTAATGTATTTTGCTAAGAAAATTGAGACTAATGACTAATTTGCTAAGACTCCTTGATTTGTTGTTCCATGACGAACTGCGCTGTTAATATTAACTTGTTAAGTGAATTCAACGACTTGCAGTCATACTACTTATTCTTAATAAAAATTTGACTGCAAGTCGTTGCTAAGATTGTTATCACTTCAGACCCTGTTTCTCGTGAAAGTAAATATTTCATTTTTTCTGTTGTTATTGATGTTGAAATGTGAAACTTTGATACTTACTACATTCTCCAGAAGTACAGCAGAACCGTTAGTATAAAGGTCCTTGAGTGAAGGACGAACGCTTATCCTGATCATTGAAGCCCGTTAGAAAAATGAACATCCGAACATCATCCTCACTTGCACCAACCAGGATTCTTTTGGGCCACTTTGGAAATTCTTTTATTTCTGTTCTCATTTCCGTTCTGCTTCTATTATGATCATTATAAACAATCATCCTCTTGAACATCTGGATTTTAAAAGGTGTAAGACAATGTTTTGTTGTGATTATTGAACAGCAAACTTATATCCAATTTCTAAGTGATGATAAAGCTAAATTTTCCAACTACATTTAGTGACGTTCCACTTTGGATGAATGTACTTAAATTAATTTTTTATGTCTGAACATTCATAATTGCTTTCCATATTCATATCCAATAACTAGAAAGTCAGAGCGCTGTAGTGTTTCTTCACAGATTTATTGCATATTTATTTTATGTAACCAATTAATCAATTTATTTGCATAATAATGACAACAAGGTTGTTCCTAAACCATTCGGTTTTTTCATGGGTACCCATACAAACTTATGACATGTACATGTACAACTAAATGTATAACGTGTATAACGAAAAAACAGAAAAACAGTAGTACCAACATCAGAAGATAGTTATTGAATAAACAATATAATAATGAGAACATAGCGATGCTAAGAAATTAAACGTAAAGAAGCTAAGACAGAGAAGAAAAAGTTTTGTGAAAGAGCTAGTTAAAGGAAAAACATAATAGAAAAAAAGGAATAAGAAAAATTGAGAAGAAATCAATAGTTTGACTCGACCATCAATAGTTGATCGAACATAGTAAAAAATCATATTCTAGTAAATAAAATTCAGCGTATTTTTTATATGATAAGATATGGAATATAGTGCTTAAACTGCATGATATCAATTTACTTCATTAATGTTTATGATTAACATGCTTACAGACTTGTTACATAATACGAAGACCTGTTGGCCATCAGTAGTTGATCAAATTCAGTAACAACCCCTCAAATTAGTGTAACCGTTATATCAGTTATCCTATAATATATTGTGAATAATATTGTTATTGTTATGGGTTCTATATCTAAAATAACGCTGGCAACACTTGAATTTATCACTTTCACTTCATTAACACAAATAATCTTCAACTCACACTGTTCAGTAATTTCTTACAGAAAAATAAGCAATTAAAAACAGATAACACGATATTGTTCAACTGATAATGAGTTTCCAATGGAACTGTACACGAATCAATCACTAAATGTCAAAAGGCCGATCTAATATTAAACAATAACTGTACAATAAACTGTCCAATAATACTCGAAAAGAAACGTCGAGGAAGAACAATTAACTTACGTAGCACAAGTCCGTCAATACAGTAATAAATAAAAGAATTATCACTTTTGAACTGTCAAGAGAATTATCACTAGAGACAACGAAAGTTGCATGGTTTGTAATAGCGCCAACGGGATTTCACGCGAACTGTCACTACTGCCACTTATCAACGTAGAACAATAACTGAACTACTTAACTGTCACACTTGTTTATCATGACGAATTACAAACAAGACTGAACTCATGTACAAGAGACTTCCTCTATTTATATGATTTTCCATAATTGAGATATCTCTGGATTTTTCTATCATCTTCTAAATAAATAAATAAAGAAACTAGCACTTTCTATAATATTCGAAAAGATTCCATTAATGTCTAATCAAACAACTAGAACATTCTACAAATTACCAAGTAAACACTATAAAAGTGTCAAAAGCAGAGTAATTAATTGCTTAAAAGTAAACATTTACATAGCAGATAACACCGAGAACCACTGTTTCTTCTTTCTTTCTATTCTCTCCAATTTAATATTCGCCACAATATTTTAACATTTTATTAAAATTTGAAATTATTGACATTTGAAATGTTTCACTTTTTTTTTTAAATGAAGCTACACGTGGATTAAAGTTAGTAAGGTAGTAAGTTGTTGAAAGTTAGTAATATTCTGCATCATGTGCTTCCTCAAAAATTAAAACTCTAATTAGATTAAAATATAAATTTTATAAATAGATTTAATAAAACTTGTCTCGTTGAGGACAAATTAATGTGTATCGTCTGTGGTTCTTATTGGCCTGGAGCGAATAAATACTAAAAAAATCATAATCAGATGCTAATAACTGGCATATATATCAACTATATTATTTCTGAACTCCTTGGAATTTAATCAAGCGTGATGGGCTAAACTTATCAACGTCAGAACTACCTCAACTTTTCACAAGAAGTACCTTCCTCATAATCAACAAGGTGGATCCGATTACCATATAGCTATCAACATCTTCCTTACCTAGAGTTAATGCTGATTGAATTAATTGAATCAAAACAGCATGGGTGGCCCGGGTTCGACCCTCAGAGCTCTTCTGACTGGTCACTCCTGCACATTGATAGTAATTATAACCTACAGCATTCATGTTACTGGACCTATTAATAGTGGCATGTCAAGGGGATTCTCTTGGTTGAAAGGTATCAATATAATATTTTGTAGGTCTGAAACTTCGTATCATGTAACAGAGTTGATGAATATTGTTCAACTTCAACTCTTAATTGATTAATACGAGTTTTAAAGCATGATCCTTTTTTCTAGTAGATTAGGAACTGCCTTTTCCAATGTAGTATTTGATCTGCCAGGAGTACCGTAGTTTCTTTCTCTAAAGTTTCATATTAGATTCGCCAAAAAAATCTAGAATGATGAGTATTAAATTGCAGGAAATTTAAATTATTAAAGAGTTTTAACAAAACTTGATGAAGATTAAAAAACTTGATTTTCGTGGTAATCAACTAATCACAGGAAAGACAGGGTAGATTAAGAGGGATTAGTAGTTCTTGACTAACTATGTAAATGCAATTCTGAACGTTCAAATCTGTCTGTCATTAGTTATTGGAAACCACTACGTAACAGAGTAATTATTTTTAGAAGAGTATTCTTATATCTATGGAATGGGGAATCAATTAATCTTATTTATCTGTATTATCTGATATTTCCTATTCATTCATCAACATGTGTTTCAATCATTGTTATCTTTCTTAAGGTGCTTGCACAATGGAGCATCGATCCTAGATCAAAGCTGCGCAATGAAACAGATGCTGTGGAATGATATGATTTAAAAATTCATCTTTCTCCTAATTTGTTACGACATAAAACATTCAATGCCTGAGCTATGATTTATGAAAGACTGTATCAGCTAACGACAAATGCGCGTAAATACTCATTGATAGAACTTGTTCATTTTCAATCACATAACTCTTGAATCTAGGATTGATGCTCAACTGTACAAGCACCCTAAGAATTTCTTCGATTCCTACGTTGCTGCAGTATTTCAATTCCACCGATATTTATTTTATTTATTTAAAAAAATGCTAGTTTATTTCTTTTTTTAAATAAAATTTAATTAATTTTTAATACTATTATTTATTTTATTATTTGGTTTATTTTACTATATTATTATTATAATTTTTTTTTTTTTGCAGCTGGATGATACAGCACTGCAGCTCTACAAAGATGGCGACTATAGCTCCTATCTCGACCTCGAAGCTTCCATCAACGAACAGCATGAAGAGTTCGAAGACTTTCAAACAAAGTGAGTAATCTATTATTCTATCTAGTGATCTATCGATAATATTCTATTTGTAGCCTATGCCAGTATTCTTCAAATATCTTGAGGCATGGGAGTCTCATTTTTCATTCCTTTCTATCTATTTTTCTATTCCTTTCTTTCATATTCTTTTAATTTTCTCTCTTTCTGTGTCTTCATTTCTTGTGAAATAGAGGTCGCATTTTTCCTTCCGCTTGACTGTTTTCTTCTTTTATTTGCCTTCTAATCCTCTCTCCATTCTTGTTCCCTTTTCCTCCTCTTTCACTTTCTCCTTCCCAATCTGGCAATCTAATTCTTTCTCTGGCACCCTATTCTTTCTTAGTTTTTCCTTTACTCTTCGTCACTTATCCTGTTTCTTCCCGATTTCTTTACTTTATTTCAACCATTATTTATTCCAAACTTTATTTCTTCACTGCTGTACTTTATTTCAACCAAATATTGTAATAAGGCGAGATTCATTATTTATTGATCAATATTGATCATCTAGAAAGTTTACTACAGGTGGAAAGATTATTTCCAAATTTTTTCTATAGTAGATCACTGTGAAGTGAGATAACGTTATTCATGTCTTAACGCGTGTTAAAACATTTCCTAAGTGTATTAAGATCTATCTAAATTTGTCTTCTGCTTGATTTCTGCCTCTTTCATCTTTTTCTGAATACTTTTGAACTTTTCAGATATTTTTCTGAACTAGCTAGAAGCTCACATCTTTTTCTGAACATTTTAGAACGGCTCCATAATTGAAAATTTAGATTTTGGTGGGGACGCAAAATATTTATTGCATTTTTCATATTTATTCAAATAAATAATAGTGTCAAATTCCACTGTATAACTTGTCTGGTACTGAATAAATAAATGATTTTATACAGTTAAAAATCGTCAAATATAACTTATACAAACTAAAAGTAACACAAGGCTACAGGCATAATAGGTATTCAATAAATAATATTGAAGTTGTCAACACACTGAATCTTAGCTATTAGATATTTATTAGTCTAAGTTATTAGAAAAGTCCTTAACAATTAATTCAAATCTCGAGTGTCGAAAAAAAATGATATACAATTGGACTCTTCCACACTATAAAATGTTCTGGCTACAAGGAAACTGTAAAAATCTTTTTCAAATTAATTTATTTCTGGCAAGGCCCGTAATTCAGTTGGTTATTTGTTGTGCAACTTCGCTCCTAAGTGAGATCACATTCTTTCATAAAGCTTTAGCCTAAGCTGTTCAGTGACTAGTTTATTACTCCCCCTAGTATTATAATTGTGTATATCAGCATTCGTGGTCCGATTACAAATATTCTTATGTGTAAAGATTAGAAGATTATGCATATAAATCGACGGCAGTGTTAAAATTTTTAAGTTTACAAAAGCTTCTCTGCATGTTTCATTGAACTTGAGTCCAGCCAAATAACGGATTGCTCTTTTTTTTTAGTACGAAATCTTTTTGAAAGTGTAAATATGTATTTAGGGCCCTCCCAGGTAGCATACGAAATGCTAATCATCCTTGTACAACGATCTACTAGGATGAAGCTGCACGCCAACGATGTACTTGTACTGTATCAGTGTGAGCCCATCTACCATCCACAGAAAAGTGCAGTGCAACAGCATCCACACATTCATTACTAGCCCCAACAATAATGCATCATTATTCTCATGCTGTCAACACGAATCAGCGTGTTGATCTGTTGATGGTTTCGCGCACTAACCTCAATTCGTGCGACTTTATCATTGGTGCTTCTGCAGCCAATCCAAGTTCTCATGGTATGCTTCCGCTTACTCCATCCCCAAAAAAGCATCGTAATTTTCCTTACTTCCAAATTATTTACGATTGTTTCGTTTCCGGTAGATTAGCAGTCGGTAGTTTGGCCGTCGGAACGTTCAACGCAGAGGATGAACTACCAACTAATTCTCATAGTTACGCTGGTTCATCTCGAAAAAAAGGCTTTTTAAAGCGGCTACCACTGCCAGAGCAATCCCTCTCACATCCTCCACAAACAAAGGCATTGACTTTGTGTAATGAGTCGTAATAACTGGCTACCGTGTTTTTTGAGCAACTATCGCAGAACATTTCGATCTTGATGTATATAGTATACGCAGCCTGGCTTCTTCTGAGTCTCTCATTACATCTCTGGTTTCAGGTGAAATTTTTATCGTCAAGAATTGCGACCGGAAATGTCATTTTAATTCACTGTGCAACCAGAAAGTAACTAATTGCATCTCAAACATTAAGTTGATTCATGGGAGTATCTCATGGTTTTGTTATTAGTTATAATTATTGTTATTATTTTTTTCTCGAATCACCCACTTTGGGCTTCCGTATATACGTTGAATCCAGTGGCGTAGCCAGGATTAGATTTCGGGGGGGGCTCACCAAGGGGGGGTGTGGGCAGTGGCTTAGCCAGGATCAAATTTTGGGGAGGGGGTGCTCACCAAGGGGGTTTTAGGAGGGTTCGGATTTTTTTTAAATTTAGTGGTGTGAAAAGTTAATCTAGACAACTTGTTAGGCTCTAAAGTTCAAAAGAAAGTTTTGGAAAATTACTACCCAAGAACCTAGGTGGCCAGGTTTGAAATGATAAAGTTTGATATACCGATATCTGTGACTATTTTGAGTCAAAACCCTTGAATTGGAACTAATCATACTTAACTTATGTACTGAATTTCAAAATTAATACTAATTATTATAAGTTTCATATCATTTATGTCATTAGCCTAAAACGCACCCAACCCAAAGTTCATGAAATCGGATTTTTTTTATCACAGCACACTGATTTTACGCGCTTGCATAGAACTTGCATTTAATTGTGTGTTTTCATTTATAAAATCCCGATTTTATGAACTTTTGGTGCGTTCAGGCTATTGGGTTATACTGAATTTTAACTTCAAAACTAAATTTTCCACAAGATGAGTTTATTCAAAAGGGTGATTTATCAATAATAGACAAAGTTAATCCACTTCAAACTTGAAAATTGCATTTTATTTAATGCAATAAATAAATAGTTATGGTAGTCACAGTTTTCTAACATGTTTTATTCGATTTCCTATCTCATTTTAAATCAAAATTATCCATTTGAGCACCTAACAAGTTTCTATATGAGTAAATATTGAGGAAAAATTTGAAAAATGCATTAATCTGACTATAACTGTAGCTATATATTCCATTACACAAACAGGGTTTCTGTAATCTGTTCGTTATAATACAACAAAACAGATAGAACCCTTCGACTTTAATAAGTCCTTATCTATTAGTTATTTGAGAATTTTTTATTTCTGAAATTTCGGGGGGGGGGGGGCCGGGCCCCATGGGCCCCCCCCCCCTGGCTACGCCACTGGTTGAATCAATTATTTCTTCATGGATGCTTCTTCCAGTACTCCTTCATTCTCTCCGATGTTGTCATTCGTCTCTCCTCTCATACTGCAGTACCTCTTCTAGTTTTAGGATGTTCTTGGAATCTTCTATTTTCATATTTCAACAAATTTCTTGAATGTACGGTGTTCTTAATATTGTATTATCTGTAATATTCAATTCATTAAAATCAAGTTAAACTTGTTTGAACAAGTTATATTTTGTCTTTCGTTTTTTGAAAAAGTCAAATACTCATTTAGTGAGTCTATTTTCATTCATTTTGAATATTTCACCGTAAAAACCCATTCTTTTTTACTATCTAAGATCTGTTCTATCTTCTTATAAAGAGTTTTATTTGAAGCCAAATGCACTTCATTGTTTTTAAGTTTTGGTCCTCAGAATTTTTCTTTCTTTCTTTTTCAAATCATCTAGTAATCTTGAAAATCACCTCTGCTGAAAATCACTTCCCGTTGGTTCGGAACCCACCTAAAACTGTAGGTCCAACTCATCAATCACCAACATCCAACTCATTATCCACGCACAGGTCTCAGACCTATGTGGGCTTCATCCTCAAAAAAAAATTAAACTAATGTTTCTGCTGCATAAAGTGCTTCCGGCCTAATAACGGTTTTATAATGCCTAATTATTATTATCATTATTAATATAATTATTATTATTCTTAAAGTTATTCATTTATGAAGACATGAACATGGAATTTTTAAATCATAAGTATGAGGGGGCAACTAGGATCAGTGTAACTCTTACTCTGAATAACTGTACAGTATTTGAAAACGTATCCAATTATTAAGAAGTAAAAAAATCATGTTAGCGAATTTCTTCAAATTCAGCTATTACAGCAGGTCGTGATGTGCGACTTTCACCCGGGACCATGATGGAAATTTGTTTTGGAGCCCCCAGAGTACAAAAATCATAGTGGCACAAAATGTTATATATGTAGATATATATATATATCTATATATATATAGATATATATATCTATCTATGTGTCTGATAGCTCGATAACTTTTGAAGGAGATGTCCGATTTCCACCAAATTTGGTATACACTTTCCTCTTGTGAATAGCTTGGACAAGTTCGTTAGCCAGGAAAATCCAAAAAGGTTAACCCCCTTTTCGGGGGTATTTTCCCGCCAAAATTAGGGGTTTTCAAGAAAAAAAGGGTTGTATTTGAAAATTTTAGTTCTATTGTTAGACTTTAAGATAGAGCTCATGGAGTCAAAAATTTTAAGGTATTGCACTGCCTTCTAGCTCAACAAATTTTCAAGATATCAAGAAAAAACCATTGTTGTCAAAAGCTGTATCTTGCCCTATGGAGTTAGTTATTTTGTGCTAAAAAAGTGTTTCAGGAAAAAACTTTAATCTTTTTTTTTCTTGACTGTTCCTTATGGTTTTTGAGGCGCTGAATCCGAATTTCAACTCATCCACCTCGAAAAACCAGTGCGTTTTGAGAAAAGCAGCCATTTTCAAAATGGCGTCGAACATTTTTTAATTTGTCAATTTCTGTGCAATATGAAAAAAGTGATTAGTTATCAGTATTTTTTGGTGATAAAAGCGAATATGGAGCTAGTTTTTTTTAATTTCAAATTATTTTAATTTCGTGGTGGGAGGGTTTGAGCGTTGATGCTCTTTATTACGCTTTAAAATAAGTCAATTTTATTGAGGCAGAACAACCATCCATTTTGAAATTTCCAAAAAAAATTATTCTATTGGGTTTGAGCGAATTTCTTGAAATGTAAATATTGCAGTTGGTTGTGATGTGCTACTTTCACCCTGAACCTCGATATAAACTTGTTTTGGGGTCCCTAGAGTACAGAACGCTTCGTGTTTTTTCCAGAAATTAAAAAAATATATAGCCTATAGATATTCATAAATATTTGAAAAAATACAGAAGTTCGCTAAGTTTTGCAGGTCCTGCGAAAGGAGTATTTTGAAGCTTACCTAGTGAGAACTGAGAGAACAATTTATCAAAATAAAAAAGATTTGTAAAAAATTGTCTAATTCTGCTGTAATGAGGGAATAGGAACTGGATGGAATCATTGTAAGACACAGTGTTGATATAAATGGTGGCCGTGGTAGTGCAGTCGGTTGGACCACTTGTCTGATTTGATAAGACTCTTGCTGGCTGCTATTCCTGCGGTCTCGAGTTCGAATCTCTTTCAGTCTTGTATATTTTATCATTCACCTCATTAACCACATTTGAGTCTCAAGACTCGTGTGGACATCATACTACTAAAAAAATTATTTAAAAAATAAGTATTTAAATGTGATTAGAGTTTTTATTCTGTCACTGGAATATGTTATGATATCTACTACACTCAAACAGGAAAGGTCAAACTTCAATAGCTAATGAAACTATTAGTAGTAGAAATAGATAGGTAGTAGTAAAATCAATTACAAAGAATCGAATAAAATATATAATTTTTAAAGCAATTTATCGTGCTGTAAAACATAATTCTCTGAATGATATTAATCTCTGAATCAGGGTGCAACTGAAAAATCACTAAATATTCTGCATTTAATTTGTTAGATAGGATTCTGAAACTCAACCATTATTGATTCATGTTTTTTTCAGTTCCATTATTCAGTTCATGATTACTGTACTTCAAGGTCAAAATAAAGGCCTTTCGATTAGAAATATAGGTCGTTGTTACACGTATGCACGCTCTTAGCTGAACTAAGAGCTTTTTTTGGTGGGAGTAGAAAAGATTAATAGTTATAATTTTAGTAATAGGAAGCAAGGCGGTTGAACAGGGTTTCGCGAAGTAAAGCAGGATGTAATGCAAAACACAAATATGTTGCAATCAATTATTCAGGCTACACAAAGATATAAAAAATGAATGTTGGGCTGTAGTTATAATTGTAATGGTTTTTCCATAGAAAGGATAAGATTAAAAAAAGATTATGCTTATGAGAAAATCAACATTGATGACTTAGTAAAGGACCTCACATCGAAGCATAATTTTTTTATACATTATTGTAGAGGCACAGTCATAGGCATAACGAGGGGGTACGTAATAATTTTTTTTTAAATGTAAGAAATAATTTGAAGAAATAAAAATAAAGATTATTTATTTAATTTGAAACTGCATGATTATTGTAAAATGTATGTTATATCTATATTCTGAGAAATGTTTTGAAGGGTGTAATATGTAAGAGTGTATGAGGGGGTAAGTAACCCCCTCCCCCTCCCAAGAGTCAACTCTAGTTACGCCACTGGGCACATTCGTTTGTAGGAATTGTGTTTCATAATTTTTCTCAACGTTTTTTCCTTGACATCCACTCAAAAAGTTCACAAGTAGTACAGAATTTAATCTGCTTCATGGAATATATCCAATAAGTAGGAAACAACAAAAAACCGAGTTATTATCTGGTTTCAAGTCTTGCTGGTAGGTTTTTTGTAATCATTGAATTGTTGTTTTTTGTAGTATTAAATCTTCCTTCGATATTTCTCAACTGAAGTGCTACAACTCATAAACCCCATTCCTTGAAAGTAGGGGACCAACGATATACTTGAAACACAAAAATACAGCGTGCTACAAACATTTGTGAACCTGCTTTTCCCAGATTCTTTCAGAATTTTAGCTGTTTGCAACGCAAAAATGTTGACTGAGCATCCAATCAAAACACGATAAATTCTGTCTTCAGAGAGCACCAGAAAAACATCAAAACAGGAACATGAGATGGTGGGAGGGTCTCTAAACTTGGCAACTTCGTTTCTCAGAAATTTTACAGTTATGATTTAACCCTGCTCTTCCCGTATAACTTTGAAGCTAAAAACTGAAGGTGTGCATCAATAAAAAAGAGAACATTGGCTACAAATGAGCTGGAATGAGTTGGTTCGTAAATTCACAGCAAGTGCATAGAGTGACTACCACTATAAATTGATCATTTCCATAACGAATTCTCGTTTTATTGAGATCACTCACTACGAGAAGCATATATCTCAGTAGTTGCTAGTTAGTGAGCAAGAATGTCTGAATAATGCTTTAGGTGAACTGTCTTCGAATATCATAGTCATTATCGAGAAGTATATTAACATGTTAGATGATTAATATAAAGAGATGAACTATATTCATCTATATCTATATGATCTATATATCAATTATGCTTGATATGTAGATAGTCTTCACCAAACTAGAAGTATATTAACATGTTAGTTGATTAATATAAAGACATGAACTCTATTCATCTATATCTATTGTGATTGATATGTAGAATCTTCACCAAACTTTTACTTATACAAATATATAAATATTGTACATTAACATATTCAACATTAAAGATATTACAGGAGTGCTTAGAATGATTCTTTTTGAATTGGCAAGGACATTTGGTTGTCTTCGATAGACATGAACATTTTATCAAAACATGAATCGTTTTCGAAATTTTCTATCAATCTTGATTTATTGTTTTAGTCGAATTATGCACACATGAGTCTGAGACTTGTGCTTCGGTAATGAGGTGAATGATGACAAGGTGAATTCATCCCTGGCTGAACGGGATACGAACTCAAGGCTGCATGAGAAGCAACCAGCCAGATTGCTATAAGAAATAACGCCCCAATTGACTGAGCCACCACGACTGCCTCGTTATAAACGTATAGGAATAATAAAATTGAAATCTTTACTGTATCAGAAGACTTGACATCAGTTAGTCCAACATAATCTTCTTCTTGTAGTGCATCTATTGGAGGTTTGCTATCATCAATGGGATCTTTATTCCTGGATGTCTTGTTCCATAACGATCTGCGTTGTTAATATTAATTTTTCATGTTAAATTCAACCACTTGCGGTCAATTCTAATTGAGAATTTTTACTCACTTTCGGCGAAACGTTTTCGAGTCATGGAGACTCATCTTCATGGTAAGCCTTTGAAGATGACTCCATGACTCGATAATGTTTGGCCTAAAGTGAGTAAAAATATTATTTATTCTCATTTAAAATTGACTGAAAATCGTTGCTATCTTTATTTTATCTTATTGATTGCTGTCCTGCACAGAATACAAGTGCCCTTTCCCTGAAAGTACATTACTTCTCTCATCAGACATTTTTAGGGAGAACTCAATTAAATTTTTATCACTATTTCACCAATACGCAACCAGTTACAAATGCTGAGAATCGTTTTCAAGGCATAAGAGGTTGGCCTATGATGATCGACAGGGTACGAGCAACGAGGCCCGTCCCCCAAAGATGACTGAAACCAGCAAAAATGGTCATAAACTAGAAAGAATGAGGCCCCAGAACCCCAAACCTGGTCCCTTTATGACCACCATACTCGAAAAGCCTGTTGGCCCATGTAGTGGTCATTGGAAAAAATCCTTCAATTCAAACAATGTAATGTGAGGGTCGTGAGCAGTAGCGGGTGTATGTTCAATCAGATAGAGATAAGCTGCGTTCTCCTGGGCTCTCTTTGTAAGGGTGACCGATTAGATTGGCCAGCAAAAAACACTCTGTCCTCTGCTGTAAAATCACTTCCCGGTGGTTCGGAACCTACCTAAAACTGTAGATCCAACTCATCAATCGCCATCATCCAACTCATTACTCACGCACAGGTCTCAGACCTATGTGGGCTTCATCCTTAAAAAAAACAAGCTGCCTATAGTTTTTCCTATTTCACATTATAAATCTCTGTCTTATTCAATTTCATTTCCAATTCTACATGAGTAAGCTATGAATCATTTTAAACCGACAAGAAGTTCATCTCTGTGAGGTACTAATCCTTTTAAGGAAATACCAGAACATTGCTTATTACTTGGAACCGTTCAACAATGTCAACCGTATGTGTCATCCTAACCAATCATGTGTGTTGTTCAGACTGCAATAGTAGACATTCTGTGCTTCCAGAACAATCTAGTACTTTCGAAGACAACCAATGTTGCAGGCAGCAATGGAGAACCAATCATGAGAAAGGACTTATACATCAAGAATTGTGCATGTGAAGTGTCACAAACACACAAAGGAGTAGCTACAAGAACTCTATAGACAAACGACTCTGGACGAAAAATCTGAATGGAGAAATTAGAAAGACAGATAATGATTATTCAAATTTTGCCGCCACTTGACTGACAAATGCCGCTCTCACCTTTGAAGCCTCCTGCAATGTGGACGGCATTTGAAGCAAAATTAATGACCGTATTTATTAGGATGTCATTCTTCTTGTTGCTCGTTTATTCCAGGATAGCTGGTGTACAGCTGCAGTCTTATTATGAAATGCAAATGCTTTCTTCATCCATTCACGGATTCCGTTTATAAAGCACATGAAATAACCGTTTGCCGTTACACCTTCTGTTTAAATGCTAAATATGTTTTTGGATTGGATTGCTGAGCTATAAAATGATATGAATAAAGTTTCTTAATTGAAGATTGTTTTTGATTGTACTACTTTGGATCAGTTGTATCAACGAAATCAATGTTGGTGGAAAAAAACCAATGATATTACAATTATTAACAATTGTTGAATCAATGTATGAATTACAAATTCTCAGTTTAACTCTATCAAATGTACTGAAGACTTTTGGTGTACGAATATTGCCGACAGTGATAAAAATAGAAATGCGAAAATTCGATGAATGCTATTATCCAAAAAATCTTTATCCCCGGCACTGGTAAGACGTTTTTGATAATAGCATTTATCCAATTTCCGCATTTCTATTTTTGTTAATGTTATCCATATTCGTACGTAAATCTGATAAAATTAAATTGAAAATTCGTAATTCATTACCATCTATATAAAATCAATTAATTGATAATGTTTTTTTTTTCTGAGGATGAAGCCCACATAGGTCTGAGACCTGTGCGTGGGTAAGTTGGATAATGGTGATTTATGAGTTGGACCTACAGTTTTAGGTGGGTTCCGAACCACCGGAAAGTGATTTTCAGCAGAGAAAAGTGTCTTTTTTGCTGGCCAATCTAATCGGTCACAGTTACAAACAGGACCTACGAGAACGCAGCTTATCTATCTGATTGAACAGATACATGCTACGGCTCGCGGCTATCACTTGTACAACTGTAATCCTTCTAAGAAGTCCAATCTCATCTATATTCAAAAAGAGAAATGATGTCGAGAATATGAGAAAACAAAAAACACTTGGTTGAAGGTTTTTTGGAGATCTATCCGACAGGCTCGCTTCGCTCTCATAACCTTCTAAACGTAAGCTCCAGCCAGCAAAGGTAGCTGAAATACAATATTTTAAAATCAAATTCATAATATTCTATTGATACTTTGCACTTTTGATGAACAAAAACACTTTGTTGATGGTTTTTTGGAGAACTATGATGAAAGAAAACACTTTTTTGGTGATTTTTTGAAGAGCTATCCAGCAGGCTCGCTTCGCTCGCCTTAATAGTCTAAACATAAGCTCCAGCCAGCTACAAAGGTAGCTGCAATATAATAATTTAATAAAAATCATAAAATTTCAATCAATACACAATTCTTCAATTTAACCAAATACATTCACAAGAAAACTTGTTTTGTAATTGTTACAGGTCATAGATAGGTTCGAGGTGCGTGCAATCAACCTCTGAAAAAACAAACTTTACACCATAATGTATGACATAATGTATGGCTGTATGACTAGTGTAGGGAGGAAATCTCCGGCAGACTGTAGACAATCCCTCAACAAAGCAATTGAATCTGTTAATGGTATTAAGCTAAATATGAAATTAAGTATACTTGTTTATTGCCAAGCAAGAAACTTCATATTGCTATGGGTTCTATAACTAAAATAATTCTGGCAACACTTGAAATTAACTCTCACACTTTATTTACACAAATTACTCTTACAACACGCACTAATCATAAGAAAAAACAGATCAATAACGTTCAGCTAATAATGAATTTTCGGTATATCTGCACAAAAATTAATTACCAACTATGAAACAGCGGATTGATAATTAAATAAACAACTATCCAATCAACTGTTCAATGGAGTAAAGAGAAGTGTTTAAAAACAGTTGAGCACTCAATCTGCTATGGTATTGTATTATCCCAATAATAGTACTGAGTGTTGTCAAAGAATTTACCACATAAGCTGATCATTAGCACTTGATATGCGTAAACACAATGTCTGTCTATATACACTGTCAACAAACTGGCACCGGATATTAACATTGAAGAGCAAAATGACAACTGACTCTGTTTACATGGACTACTTCTTATATAGTGTTTGAAAGTATACAAAGAAACTCTGGAAGCCGGTAGCACAATCTAGAACATTCTAACAAGTTTTCAAAAACTGTAGAACCAAATATAACAAATAGGAGCGAGAGAGACATTCAAGGAGAGTGGAGAAACAAGAGTCAATTTACAATCTCTTTGAAGCTCGTTCCATCTGAATGGAAGCGATGTTTACAAAATGAATGGCGTTGACAATTGTTAGTCTTCAATCTATAATAATAATAATAATAATAAATTTTATTTATTCAATTCAGTAAAGTTTACACCATACAATTGAATATCGTCAGAAGTAGAGTATTAACTTATACCTAACAAAAAAATAGTACCTATTTTACTTATCTGTCTTGCATTCTTAACAATATAATACACAAGATGTCAACAACAATAGGTTACAGGTTTTTGTTGATTGTTATAGGCTGGTAGTCAATTAGGAATTTGCGCCTTCTAATTTCTACGCAAAGTAGACCGGGCTGTGCCCGAGTCCTGTGCCCAGGACCTCAGCCAGGTAAAAATCATAGCCTGATTCCCTCCCAGACATGAACATTGAACAGGTCTTTAAAAATCATAGCCGGATTCCCTCTCGATCGTGAATGATCTTATCCCGAGTGCCTCCCGAAATACCACTGAAATTATAAATTATTTCTATTAAGTTCTAAATTTTCGCTTCAAATATGTGTTAAAGTCTTGGCTGTTTATGTGATAGCTGCGTTAATATTGAAGTATTTACAATAAATTCTACATTTTGCTGTCTTACCATCTGCGTTAATTATATGTATTTCATTTTTATACTAAAAACAACCATTTTTGTAGCACACTCGCTTTTCATATTCTATTCTTATAATAATTCCAGATTTATACTTTTCCATTTTTTTCTGTATAAATTTCTCTTTTTCGATAATCTTGTTTTTTTTTGTGTAATTGAAGAGTTCATCAAAATTTTGGACGTGGAAGGGTGGGCAATAGAGCAATGGCTGGGAGGGAATCTGGCTATGTCCAACTTTCTAGTTGAGGAAAACCGAGGGACAACCTTTCGTCTGGGGGGGCATCGGGATACCCAGTAGACCTACTGATTTCAGCGAGTTTTTCTCATAATGGACTTCAAGTTTCAATTCCAACTGTCCTAATTGTAAAAAATTAAAAAACACTTTTAAATGGAAATTAACTCTCGTCATGGCGTGACGGCCGTTTCACTCTGTTGTCAAGAGAATTGTCAGACGAACCACAGTCTTTTAGGTTTTCATTATATATTAGTGGAAACAAGATGGATCTTCAACATCATAACCTAATTTGTTCTTACCTATTCATCAAAGTAAATAACGAATGTACTTCATTTTCATTTTTAAAAAATATGTAATTTTCTTACGATCACAAACGTAACAAAGTGTCTACGAATGTCGCGATTGCTGGGGGTCAAAGTCCACGTCATGGCCCATCTGATTCACCACGGTCATGGGTCAGGGGCGCGCTTCAGCCAATCAGCTGTCAGCTGAAATCGGTGCTCCTCTTCAGCCGACACTGAAGGAGCCCATGCTGAACGAATCGATGTCAACTCTCCGCCGTTCCAGGGATTTTCCGGCTCTAAGCGGCTAAATACACCTTACAACTACTTAGACTCTATCGGTTGACAGGAAAGCGTGGTAGCAATTCTTCTTGGCAGCTGCAAATGGATTAAAAGAAGTAGACATTATACTTTCACTGCGACAGAGAAATTTGTATGTGACAGCTTTGTCTACGTTTTGGTGCATTCCTTGTATTAAATGTTTTTACTCATTGAGCAGATGGCTCATTCTTTTTATTGGTGATTGAGAATTTTGGGGAGTGATGAATATCCTTCATTCCTCACTTCTTTCCTGAATTCGTGCAGTGAAGGATAATCACCATCGAAAAATCAAACACATTCAATATAATTCATGTTCAATTACTCCACTCCACAATGTGAGTTTGATTTTGCAGTGGTGATTGCCCTCATAGTATTGTATGCTCCATTGTTCGCAGAAAGTGTTACGGTGCACCCTTTCAGTATTATCGGCCCTAACTTGATCGGCCCTAAGTGCAAAGTAATGGTGAAAATGTGCATTTGATAAGAAAACTGGGCTTGAACCTTGAACTAGCAAACACCTAATCTCATATACTGTAGCATAAAGCGTGGTCTTCCTAGCTCCGCACTTTTTGCGCACCAGTGCTGCCAGACGCAAGCTCAAGAATTGTGGGGGACTTGACTCGAAATTTTCGTATGTAACAATTAATTGTAAGGTAGTTCATAGCCAAATTCCCCAAACTTCTTTAGCTTGCGGCTGGCAACACTGGTGCACAATACGCTCCTCAAAAAGTTCGAAGCTAAGAATACATAAACAATGCGTGCAGCAAAAACTATGGAGCTAGGAAAACCGCGCTTTATGCTATCTGAGATTAGGTGTTTGCTAGTTCAAGGTTCAAGCCCAGTTTTCTTATCAAATGCACATTTTCACCATTACTTTGCACTTCAAAATCAAGTTAGGGCCAATAATACTAAAAGGGTGCACCGTAACACTTAGTTTGCGTGTAGAATGGAGCATGCAATTCTTGGGGACAACAACCATCGCAAAATCAAACTCATATTGTGGAGTGGAGTAATTAAACATGAATTTTATTGAATTAAAAAGAATGTGTTCGATTTTTCGATGGTGATTATCATCCATTGCACTAATCTAGGAGAGGGAATGAAGGGGATTTATCACTCTCAAAGATTCTCAACCAAGAATAAAAAGAATGAATATGCTCAATGAGTAAAATATTTTAATTTTCTCTCAAATATTTGACTGCATAGTCTTGCAATTACTTATAAACTATTAGTGATACGGGCAGTTCATCATGGATACCAAATTTGAAGACAATAAAAAGAAGTCTGAATTTGTGTCTTTCATAAAAAGAGAGCATTTTTTTTAGGTGATTTCCTCCTCCCGGAAACATTATCTTATCTAATAACGCCCCCCCCCCCCCCCCCCGAAAAAAATTATTTGTTCACCCCTGACTAAGTGAAGGGATGCATGCACCCCCACCCTAAGTGAATTCGCGAAAGTGATTGGAGGAAATTTGGGACTAGAATATGCGATTCTACTGATCATTCTTTGTAGTGATTAATACTGTTACGAGAGCAAACAAGCAGTTAATCACGCACTTTTTCTATTTATGTCATTCTATTGTTTTCATGGTTGGACGTGACTTCGACATCCAATCTGCGTTCTCTTGCTCTTCACATGTCTTTGTCACTCCTATTCTTCAAGTCTGCAACTCTCTCACTCAATTGATCTTCTTGTCAATTCTACATTCTTCTAGAACAATCGAGGTCTAGTCCAAGCTTTCTTGAAAATTCTCGAAGTGTCTGGTGAGCTCCAATTCTTGGAATTATACAACTACAACAGCTTTATAAAGGAGTCCACGTGAACCAGTGAGTCAGTTTTCTACAAACCCGCGTGACAGATTGTATTACAGATCTCGTGCCAGTGGAGTAAACAGTGCTTTATTCAGTCTTTAGACAGTGTCAAGTGCAGAGACAAGTGTTTACTGTTTATGCAGCTTACTAATAGTTTAAAGACGTTGTGATAAGTGATATTATTTGGGACTGTCAAATAAAGAATTGTACTGTGTTTTTGTAAGTGATTAGTTGCTCTTTTTATCATTTCTTTCTGCATTATTGTACAGTTTATTGGACTCTTGTTTCTCTTATTATTGATCAGCCTGTAATTAATTATTCATTTGTGCGGTTTATTGGATTCTTGTTTCTCTTATTATTGATCAGCCTGTAATCAATTATTCATTTGTACAGTTTATTGGATTCTTGTTTCTTTTATTATTGATCAGCCTATAATTTCTTATTCATTAAGTCTTGTAAATAACTGAAAATAAGTATTAGCTTGTCATTAGTTGATTTGTTTTTCTTTATTGAACTTACAATTAATTTGTGTAAATAGACTAATTTTGTATAAATAAAGTGCAAGTGTGAACTTTAGTGTTGCCAGCCTTATTTTAGCTATTACAACCCGTAACAATACTTTTTCCGGCTATTTCGTCAGTATAGATCTATCAAATGAGTAATGTTGAGGGCTGCAATTGAAAACGTTTAATATAGTACAAGAAAAAAGCTTTGTAATTAGCTCTCTGTTTCCTTAATGAGTTATCAGTTTATACTCGACACATATAAGTTCAGATTAAGTTTAATATAGAAAACCTGTTCACCTGTTTTTCAATGTTATGAAAGAACACAATTTTCCAGGATCTTATGTAGTGCAGTGATTTTTTCAATAAAAGATTTGAATTCATATTCATTTACTGTTTTTCATTCGAGTAGGATAGAAAAAGAAAATATTCGATTTTGGAATTAATGACTAAAGTAACAATGAAACATTAATGTAAGCCTGTTAACTTGTTTTACAAGCTTATGAAAGAAACCCAATTTTTGAGGATTATTGATACGATCAGCATTTTTGGTAGTACAGTATTTTGTCAATAACAGAGTTCAATTCATATTCAATTACTGTTTTTCATTTTATTTAAGTGGATCTTCAATTGGGAATTGATTACAAAGTAACAGTATGGTAATGCATATCAAGTTTTATTAATAATGAAAAAATTAATATTATTGCCATAAAAAAACGCAAATGGCTCTTCTAAGCTCACAATAGACCGACACAACTATAAAGAATATCCTGTGTCAGGACAGCTCGAAATAGGTCCAGCAGAAGAAGCAGAGGTTCTAAATATAGGACTCAATAGGAATGACTGTTTCCCGTATTGTGATAAGTATGAGAACAGACTACCCAGCCGCATAGTATATATCTTGTCATACAAAACGAATAATCTTGAATTTGAAAATATTTTATCAAACAAGAAAAATGTCTTAAAATTAGTTGGAATGTATGAGAGCGGACAATCCAGCTGCACATATCTTGTCAAAAAAAACTAGGCTACTTTAATTTGAAACTAGTTTTTCAAAAAGAAAAATTTCATAAAATTAGTTCGAATATGAGTAGGCAGTATTTGATTTTGATTTTGACTTTGACTTTTTGACTTTGATTTTGTATTGAGTGAACGTTGTCAGAACAAATTGTTGATTATTCAAGTATTCTCACATGGACAAGGGAACGTTATTAAATAGGGAATATTGTTTAAGGGAATATTTAGTAAATATATTATAACAGGCGCATTTCAAATATTCAATCCACATATTACAAGTTAAACAAGAAAAACTTCCATTGATTTGGCAATAACCAAAAGTACAAGCACCAATGATATTAGGCTATACTTTGTTATGAAACAAGAGCCATGGACACTGAAAATGAGATTGGAAGCCGACAATGTTGAAATATATTTTAAAGAAAAAATGCGATCAACAATTGCGATTGTTGATTATGTTTACGACGATTTGATAAACTTGGCTGTGGAATGAGTAGTAATGTTTATAGGCATGTTATTATACATTTTTAGTACCTAATTAACTCATTGGGAGATGGAGATGAACGTGGAAGTGTGTTGTGAAGAATAAAAAGGAGAACGTAAACATGAAAGAGAACATAAACATGATTGATTCATAACATTAGCTCATGATTGGACTAAAATTTGTAATAAATATTACAACTAATGAAATAACTTATGGATATGTAGGTATTTTGAAGATGATAGCGAATAACTCATATTGGGAAATAATAGAGATTTGCTAATCTCTCTAGTACGTTTTCCATAACATGATGCTTTAACGGCGGGCTAAACCACCTCTAAAGGGTCTCTCTATCAATATTAAAAACAATAAAAATAATATTCTTCATCGATAGAAATGCCGACACAAATTAATAGAAGTTTACTTCAAAAATTTGGCTATCTTGTGCCATCCAGTTATGCGGAGAAATTCCCACTTGACTTTTAGTCTGTGAATTGTGACCCAAGAATAGCTCAGTATTTCTGTTATTCTTGTCTGGCAATAACACTCAAAACTTTTATACAGTCAAATCGAAAGTAATTAATATTTCACGTTGATAATATATATAGTTATAAAAGTTGAAAGAACTGTCTATAGTGTGGTCAGAGTTTGTTACTAATGAGCTGCCTAATTGTGATACTAAATACAAAAAGATACCAACACTAAATTCTGTTTTTAACTAATTCAATTAGCAATGTATAACATATTTTTCTGCTAATCAAATCAAATTACAAATCTTACAATAGTAATTTATGTTGAAGTAAAATTATTGGTATTGCATTAATTTCTTGTATCACAAGCCTGGAATAGGTTATGGCTTTGTCTCCATATTATTATTATTATTATTATTTATGGCGTTAAGTTGCACACCTGAGCGGAGCCCAAACAACATGCCACACGTCAAATACATCCATATCAATTATTATAACAATATAAACAAAATTTTACCGGTTTAGTCAATTATAAAATCTTATATTATGTTGCACGTGCTCCCTGGCACCCCGGAGCAAGTGCAACTTCGTCCAGACCAATCTACAGGCTGATTGACAACCCATTTACAATCACATGAGCCATCAACCAGCCCGCAGGTCACAATCTAAAATTGACCACTGAAACTCGCCGAACAAAATGCATTTAATCCTCCAGTTCCATTCTGGAAAAAATAAATGAACTGGAGGATGTCATGGATGGAAAGCATGCATCTGATTCATCCTCTCAGGTACTACGACCCGCCAATGCCCTTATTCCTTCCTCAACACTGTAAGGGCAGCTACTACAGTATCTGTGACACCTTGCTCCGAAACAATCTTAAGTTGGTCTCCATTTTTAAATTGTTATTAATGGCATTATACATTTTTATACCAGAGTAAAGAGCCCCTCTCTCATATGCTGACAGTCTATGTTTAGGTATATAGAGGTTATTATGGCGCTGAGGGTATCTGTGGACAGGATGATTCAGTGCAATGAGTCTATCATCTGTTTTAAAAAACATCAATACTTCTGCAATGTACAAGGCGGGAATGGTTAACAGTTTAAGCCTATGGAAGAGGGGTTTGCAGGTATCTCTTCTCCCGGAGCTTGTTAGATACCTAATAGCTCTTTTTTGTAGCTTGAAAATTTCACCTGCACCCGTTGAGGAGCCCCAAAATGCTATACCATACCTGACAATTGAAAGGAAGTATGCATGGTATATCAAGAGCCCTGTTTTCAAGTCAGTCAGGCCCCTAACTGTGCGAATGGCATAGACGGCATGACACAGTCTATGCTGAAGTTTCTGGAGGTATGTGTTCCATTCCAAGTTATTTTGCAGAACCACACCCAAAAATTTGACTGAGTCTACATAGTGAGATTCATCCAATAAATTCCCACCTCCATCATCTACCAGTCGCCTTATCTTGAAATCAACAGTCTTTGTTTTCTCACAGTTCAGGACCAAACCATTATTCTTAAACCATAGGTCCAATCGCCTTCTAACTTCTTGTAGAGTACACTTGGCCCTATGGTAATTTTCCTCTCTAACAATGACAGTCACATCATCCGCATAAAGAATTGATTTCTCCCTGATGACTTTTGGCAAATCATTTATAAATATATTAAATAAAAGGGGTCCCAACACCGATCCTTGAGGCACTCCACAGCGGGGCGCCTCCAGCCAATTGGAGAAATGTACATTGGTTTTTATTAGAAATAAACAAATGGGTAGAGTTGATCTGAGTTATATTCGTTGAATTTAATTAAATATTGAGTTTAATTGAATATTAATTGAGTTTATATTAATTGATTTTGCGAGCTGATGAAATGGTAAACCAATGTGTTTCTTGTTTCTAATGAGATACAATTATAAAAATGATATATTGGGCTTTTCCGGTTATTATGGAAATTATTTTCTATATAAAATCCCACATTGAGTATAGATTAATAACTGTCAAAAGCCTTCTTTCTTCAAATCAAGTTTCATGTTATTATATGCTTTAATAATATTCAATTAATAAATTGTAAGCACACATGAATATTGCTTGTGAAGTAAAATTAGTCTACTTGGCAAAGTTTAGTACTGTATATGTTCCAGAAATGAATGGATGGAAGCAGCCATTGAGTGTGAGACTTGTTCGCTTTTGTTTTTATTACTTGCAGTTTATAGCTTTAGCAAATTGGCATTAAAAAAGGTTTCGCGTATTTTCTTAATAAAATAAAAAGTAACATACATTTAATTAGTATTGCATTCTTTAAACCAGAGCCCATGTTAGCAGACGTTAGTTCGAGATGCTTGCACATGATTTTCATTCCTTCAATAGCATGCGTGCAACATGCAAGTGTATATTGCTCAACTACGATAAAAAATGCATGTTCCTCCCTTTCACCTCAACTGATAAATGCCATTTTCAAGGCCGAAATTAATCCCGAAGGTATAACTAGTGCAGCAGATGTATCAATCAATTATAGAGATTTGATTTTGCAATAATTCTACTAAATCTATCACACTTAAAAGTAGACTTAGATCATTGATAATACACAGCTTTCTAATAAGCAAGATGCATCAGTTACTATTGCATTGGTCTTTGATTTTTTTAAATCTTTGTTGTTCTTGTTTTCTGAATTTTCTGCACTATGAACTGTGTAGACTCAGAACAGCTAAGGAATTTGTAGCAGACAAAGCTTATAACCCTATAAAGTATATAATTGTTTGACTATGGAATCATAAACTTCAATTCATATTATTTTCCTATATTAAAAAACATATACATTTGGTTATATACTTTACATTGTAAATATAAAAAATAGCATTGATACTAATTGATAATTGCATAGACTTAGTACAGCCAAGAAATGTATGTAAAAGGCAACGAATTTTATAAAGTTGGCAATTGATCAACTATGGAATCATAAACATTAATTTTCATTATCCCACATTAAAAAAAGTTACTTTAGGCTGTCCACTTTACAGTGTTAAAATGAAAGGAAAATGACAACGACACATTATCATTTTTTGTGAATTTTGAAAACATTATCCATTTATAATAAATAACATTAGAACATTCCAAGGTCTTTTTACTACTTATGCAACTATTTTGTTTTTTGAGCTCAACGATTCTAGTAAAACACTTCCACTTGGAGGTACATTCTCCTCCACTGACAATATCATGCCACTACCAAAATACTCCCATTTTATAATATTCCAAGCTTTCTTTCCTATTGTTAGCTCTCTAGGAAGTCCTCAAATCTGGTAAGATGGAAACTGTCGCTGTCAAACTGAACAAAAAATGGCTAGCACCACCCACTGAAAAGTCATTGAAGCTCAGTCTTGTGTAGTTTAGGAAAGAAATCAACAATAACGTTTAATGATACAGTCCAATAATCACCCGTTTACCGATAACGTCACTTGTTCTTTTTTCCTTTCTAACTGTTCTTAAGCTGGCTTGTTTCACGACTGCTCCGTCTCCATTGAAGGATATCCTGTCATTCAGTAAAGCATTCGACGGGAAGCGCTCAGCCCAAGTGCACTAAAACAACGATCGTTCATAAAAATAGTTAGCCGTCATTATGGATTGCCGGTGCAAGTTTTTCTGGAGTGGTCTGAGTTGGCTCTTGCATCAGTAGCAGCGCCATCAAATGACACCGGAGGTCGCGCAGGGTTCTGTTTTTGGCCCAACAGCATTCGCTGTAGATTCTCATTCGGTGTCGTCTCAAAAACGCGCCGAGTCGAATCGGGCAAATAATTTATGGGGAAGCTTGTCGTTGCCGATCGGCAATTAGATCGGCAAGAAGACACGCCGATGTAAAAGAAGAATAAAAGACGGAGAGGAAACCGACCGCGAGAGTCTTGTTGTTTCTCAGGAGGAATTCACGCCTCTAGACTCCGTCCCTAACTGGATGAGTGTTTTTCTTTTTTGTTTTCTTTCTCGCAATTCCAGTAGCGTCAAGTTATTTCGGCTGGTTGACCGGCCTCCGTGTAAACAGCTATTTACACTCTTGCGTTTGCGGCAGCGGTCGAGTGGAAGGAAGACGGCTTTGTGGCTGCTGTGCTACTCGAATGCAGCTCACGCAATCTGCTCAATGGATTATCATGCTTGAATAGTTCGCACACCTCAACTCCGAACATGCTTCCATGTTCATAAAAGTCTTGTTGCAATGTGATCTTCTTCTATCGCGTATGTACTTTGTACTGTAATGAAGTTGTAACGGACCGCATAATCTATTTGTAATTGGAAAATTTTGTGTTCATTTCAATATACGTACATTGAATGCACCAAGCTAATCAAGGTTTTGAAGTAGGCTGTACTTCTGTTGTATTATCAATTGGATGATCAATTATTATTTATGACTATAACACAATCAACACAAAGATACAACAGACTGTATTGCCCACAGCTGCCTCCTTCAAGAATTTTATACTGAAAAATCAAACTTATGGGTTATGAGATTTTGGGCCAAAACAGATTTTATTAGTTTCGAATTCCTTTAAGGGCTATCCGTTTCTGTAACTATATTTGTCAGTTTGTTAAATTGTCAGTCACTTCAAGCACAACTAGCTCCTCTCAAATAATCATAATAATAATAATATTAATAATAATAATCAAGAAAATAAAATTTGTTTTCGGGTTGACCATACAAATGAGTTGAGTTCACATAATGATATAAAGTATATCACAACACAGCCAACAATTGTCTAACATTTCAATTTAGAAGATCATTTTGAAAACGAAGCACTGAATCAATTTATTAGTCCAAAAAATTTTGAATTTTGAGATTTTTGAGCCGACAATATATTAGTTAAATCATATTCGTTTTTTATCACATGAATTATTATTATATCAATATGAAATCTATATTGTAGTTATGATTAAATTTCAATGATTCAAATATATTACTGTTTGCTGTTATAAGGTACTTATAAAGATGATTAAAGGATAAAATCTGAGTGCTGCAATACTTACAAGTTGATCACTCGAAAATCATAATTTTTCAAGAATGATTGGTTAACAATGTCTTTGCCCATTCAGTAAGAACATCACCTTAATTATTGAATTATTTTCTTCAACTAGAGTAATCCTCTATAAATTTTCACAAATTATCGTAAATTTTCACAAATTATCGTAAATTTTCACAAATTATCGTAAATTTTCACAAATTATCGTAAATTTTCACAAATTATCGTAAATTTTAACATTTTTAGAATATTCCTGCTTATATAACATCTAATGATGTTTGAAATATGAGCCTTAAGTTCTGCGATATATTTTTCATATCAATAATTACAAACATAAAATTGAGTATTGCGCACAAATAAGGATCACAATAAGTTCTTGCTTATCACAAAAAAGCATCGCTCTAGCTGGCTTATTACAATTTCAGTTATATAAAATATTATTTTTCCAAAATTTACAACATAGTCTATGATAGTCTTATCTTCACACTTTCATATTTATTCGAAACATAATATTTTTTGCTAAAGATTTTAATTGTAATTTTCTATAGCTTACCTATCCTGTAAAAAACTGACTAAACCTCTGATTGTTCCAAGACTAATCAAACTAATAATTAAACTACTTCATTTCAAAACTATTCCTAAAATAATGCATTTCAAGAGCTTCTTTCTTTATTCTTTTCGGAGGATGGAGCCCACAGATTTGAGGCTTGTGCGTGAGTAATGAGTTGGATGAAGATGATTAATGAGTTATACCTATAGTTTTAGGTTGTTTCCAAACTAAAAACTACAATAACCCTTTCCTGACAATTCTTATTCTGGCACAGCTTATTGAACTCATAATAAATATGAAAGTAGTGAAATCAATCTGTAAAGTCTACTATGTCTCATATCATATTCCAAACTTTTGCCAACAAAAGAAAACTTGTTCTTTATCTTCAATGTTGTTCTGTTATTTACCAGAATAAAAGATGCAGCCTAACTGTAGCTGTGGCTTTCTCGATGGTGACATTAGCATAACAAAGGTTAGATGAAAGAGGTTGTGTTGTACCACCTCATATGCATATTTCTTATATGAATAAGAAATACTGTATATAGAACGGAAAGATACTCGAATACGTTAAAAAATAATGTCCTCAAACATAGAATCTTACCATCTTCTTTGATCGACTAGGTGAATACTGGGTATATTATGAGTAGTCAAATCAAAATAATGAAACACTGTGAATAGCTACCACATAAATCTTAAATTTGCAGAATTTGATTGAAAAGTCACTTCAGGAGCGGCTGTACCTCTAGGCAGGCAGTCTATCCTTCCCTTCAGCTCCTGAGTGTTGCCTAGAAAATGCCACCAGCACCTCAATAAATTCAGTTGTTGCAAAAAAAGGACACTAACCCTCTCCTCCCTGATTTCGCTAATCCCAATTTTTCAAATTTTTATACTTATATTATTGGGTTGGAATCTTGAAATCTGGAGATTAGATCAATCGATAAAATAAATAAAATGAGAACATGACTAAAACAAAAACATTTTAATTTTCGTTAAAAGTAAAAATGTGTAAAAGTGAAATTTCATGCTTTCCAGACTACTAATCTAGATCGCTAAATCGCTGTACAATTATTGGAAATGTCAAGCAATAGAGCTTTTTATCAATTATCTAACTTCATCATGAATAATAAGACGAAATTGTCACAACCACATTTATTAAAACTTCGAGAAACTAGTTTCGGTTGTTACACCATTATCAATCTCAATCAAACAGTGATCAGTTTGATTGAGATTGATAATGGTGTAACAACCGAAACTAGTTTCTCGAAGTTTTAATAAATGTGGTTGTGACAATTTCGTCTTATTATTCATTATGGATACCTTCCACAATATCACCTTCGCCATTACTAAGAAAGTATCTAACTTCAATTAGTTTTTGAATTTCTAGTCTAGTAAAAAATTTGTGGAGAAAATAAGCATGTGAAGAGATGGATCCACTATAAAATAAATTCATCAAGAAATCAACTAAATTCACTAAACAATTCAACGTTTCTATTTATTCTAGAAAATCTCATTGTTTCATTTCAATAATTTTCATTGATTTTTTAAAAGATATTGTAGTCTACTTATCAAATTTGAAAAAAATTCAACATCTTTTTTTAGTTCTTGGATGAAACAATAACTCGTTCATGTTTCTAGCCTTTTGCTTCATCAGGGGTTTGATTAATCATAGGAATGTACATAACATCTTCAAGGTGTCAAACTGTCGTATTACCCAAAAATTGAAAAAAGTTGAATTTTTTAAACCTGAAACAGGAAAAACGGTAGGTTTCAAACATATAGGCCCTTTTAAATTCGCTACTAGTTCAACTATTCGGTTTTTGCTGCAGCAACAAAGATGACAATCAGGACCTTGAACCTGACTAGTTCGCTAGAACTTGACTAGAAGGCGCCATCTTAAGACAAGACCCTTCTTGAATATTAAATCGAATCCTACTATATTTAGATCTCGACTCACGTAAAGGATTCGAAGATACTGAGCTGAGGTGCGCACTGCAACAGTTAATTATTTGCGTTGTCTGAAATAACTCTGACAACTATGGATTGTTTTTATTGATGAGTTCTTTCGATTCGATTGTCAATATAAAATATACCGATAGGTGTTGTAATTTTTTCTGGAAGATTTTGTCTTGGTTGACAGTCGGTATTCGTTTTGTTTGATGTTGACTTGTAGATTTATGACAACATTCGTCGTAGCTTGTCAATGTTGAAACGCTAATTGACTGCATAATTCACACACAAAATGCGTGAAGCTACTGTATGGTTGAACTTGGGAATAAGAAATAAGAAAATAGAATAAATAAAGTGAAATAAGAAAATCATAGAAAAGAAAAAGCGTAACTACATATAACTTGTAGTTGGAAATTAAAAATGGACTGTAAAGGAGTTGAGTAAAAAATGGATAGAATTTGAAAATTAATTGTTGGAACTACAAAGTCATATTTAAAAAAAACATAGTTTAATATAGTGTATCTGATTGTGATGTACTATTACATTTGTTTTTTGGTGTTTGTTTTTTTTTTTAATAAATAAATAAAACTGCGAAAGTGTCTTTCAAAAATTAGAATTTTAAGAATTATTATGGGTTAGTTTGAAGTGACTGACAATTGAATAAACTGACAAATATACATAAACAGAATTTATTAATTTCGAATTCCTTTAATTGCTATTACTTTATACTGAAGACTTCCGCAATGGCGGATATTGACAACAGCATTGAACAGTATTGACTGATATTTTTGTACAGTAGCATTCATCGATTCCCATCAGCTGTTCAATGCTGTTGTCAATATCCGCCATTGCGGAAGTCTTCAGTATAAAGTAATAGCAATTAAAGGAATTCGAAATTAATAAATTCTGTTTAATTATTATGGGTTTTTTATAGATGTTGTGGAACTTCATAATGAATGTAAACCAGGTAGATGTTTGTTAACCTTTGGAATTGACAACAATTAACCTTGTTTATTCTTATAATTATGATGATAAAAGACTATTTCAATAAGTCAAAGCAAGTTCAAATTCCTTTAAATATACTATGAAATTGATATGAGCACATTTCTTTCTTCTTATGGTCGAGGATTGTACCCGTAGTGATAGTAGCTCTATAGGGAAATGTTGTTCCAATGCTGGGGAAATTGATGGAACCAATATTACCATCCAATAAAAGCAATGTATTTAGTATAGCTTCCAATAACCTATAATAATTTTTTTCTAGGCTTGGAATGAGATGAAGTCATGATAATACGCATGCAATAAAGTGAAAAAAATGCTAGTTTACAATCAAAAATTGACAAAAAATCAACAAACTTTTTTTATCTCTGAGAATGGTTTTAAAAATATGATTTATAACTCACTTTTGAGACCACCCAAGACAACATTCCTCTACTGACCATATTTCATTCGAGTCATCCTCAATGCTTTCTCCTGTATTGACACCACAGTTAACAATAAATTTATATCTTTATTTTTTGCTCTAATTTTATATAGGTAAGTCATATGCAGTTTACTATTTCCAGTTTAAATATGTAATCATGGAAGATCCAATTCTTACACTTCACTTTCTTTTCTTTCTCTTTTTTCTTTGATACATTTTCTCCAGGGCTGCTTGACGTTCTTGATGGTTTTTTTTAATTCATCTCTGTGTGCTGTTTTTTGTGTTTTAAAAGTGACAATTTTCCACTTTGATAGCAATGCAATAGATCTTCGTTGTTGGACCATTCATCAGATTCAGCCTTCAACCTGTATTTCAACTTGAATGGTTACAGAGAATATTCAGCGGTTTCCCAGCGTCGTGACATGAAAATTGTCATAAAATTATTTTTATGAATGAGGACATATAGAGTATTTAGTTCAACAGCCCAATTTATAATAATGGGGAAGTAAAAATTATGAAAAGATTAATATTTTCACATAGCTTTACAAGTTTTTTATATTTTTCATTCTAATTTAAATACGGTAACGACATCGTTAAAAAAATATTTTTAATTTTTCTTATAGGTCCATTGCATTTTCTATTGTAGAGAAATATGGAAGTAAATAAATACAATAAATGAATACATATTCATTGTTGATCAAATACATATTCATTAGTTCGAAATTAATAAATTCTGCTTACATATTCATTGTTGATCATCCATCAGGGAGCACCATCCAATATGCATTTCAATTTGTAATTCATATTGAATTTCAATTACAATTTTTATTTCAATTTTTTTTATAAATTTCAGTATTGGAAAAAATATTAAGAATTTCAACAGAATCATGTCAAGGAGATCCTCAGACAACTCTTAGAAAAATTATAATATTGATTGTTCATAGTAACTAATATTGAACTAGGTTTTATTTATTTATTCATTTGTCATGGGTTATAATGAATATAAAATCGACAATTGTCATACAGCATTAAAATAATCAATACATTAATTAACATACAATTAAATGGAAATACAATTAATTAACAACTACATTAAATGATCACAGTCAATACCTATATACAACTACAAGTCACTAAAACAAACAATACAATGTTAAAAAATACAGTTATCAAAAGCAACAAACTTTAATGTTCAAAAAGGCTTTGCCAACTATAAAAGCAGTTGCCTATCAGCCATTCCTTTTTTCTAATCTTGAACAAATTGAGTAATTGTACATTTCTAACATCAACGGCAATGCATTAAATACCCTTTTACTGATGTAATAGGGATCCAGTTCATAAAAATTTGTCCTGTGCTGTTCCACTCTAATTAAATTTCTATACCTAGTATTATGCTGTCTGCACCCGTTGTCCATTTATCCCTTAAATTCCTAGATGGTATATATAGAGACTAGGAACTGTCAAAACTCTATATTCCCTGAATAGAGACCGACATGAAAATCTGGGTGACTTTTTAAACATTATCCTAATTGATATTGATATAGGTATTGATAATTTCCCTAACTATTTCAAAGTATATCAATTACATTAACTTAATTCTAAAATTACTTTTGTTTTTCTATTGAATTAGTTGTAAAGTTCTGTCACTCTCCTACCAAACCACAATTTCCAGGGATTATTGGAATGCGGAAATTCGTTGAACCCTGCCAAAATGTGGTTTGCTGCCAATTTCTATACATTTCGTAACTGGTGAAAAAAGTGGAGAACACACGTTTGGTGACAGTTTGAGTTTTCAGACACGTCTAGAATGAAATGTCCAACCGGCTGAGTCCGTTGGTCTATGATCCAGCCGCTGTTTTAACAGACGAGTGCTGGTTATTTATAGAAAGTGGCTCGCCGTGTTCTCAATCTGATTAAAACAAGAAACCCATACATCATTACTTAGGTAACTGGGATAGATTTAGTGGCGCGATGATAATTCAAGTGATTTAGAGGACGTATAATTAGTTGAATGATTTACTGCATGAGCTGGATGAAGAGATTTCTGAATTTCTGTTTTGCTCGTGTGTTTGTTCCAAAAGTCACTTATTTTGTACTAAAATGAGGATCATTATTTAGAATTTTGACCACACTTACACTAATACTAGAAGAAAATATTTTGTGAGAGTGCTATGTTGTGAGTGCTTGTTCCACACATAACCGGCAGACGGTAACCGGTGTCGTTTATCCGGTGGTAGGGACACGGTATCCTATAGAGCTCTTCACACCTGCCCGATTTTTTTCTACAATGTAATTATGCTGAGTAAATAAATTATGCCGGTTATGTGTAGTTTTACCATATTTTTCCAACCCCAATTTCGGTATTTTTCCAGAGAGTAAAAGAGGAGTATGAAATATGTGTGAAACAAGCCTATGATTAGCGTCCCTGGTTTACTGTGATTTAGTTTTCAAGTTCAGGAATTCTGTTTAATCCTTTTGTTTATTAGACAACTAATTTTCTGAGAGAATAGCCCATTTTTTAGAATCTTCAAGTAACTCAAGTACAATATGTGGTTGTTTCTCTGTCTATTGTCTACCTTTTTTGTTTTCTATAGCACCATCCTACCTATTTCTTTATTTTATTGTATATTCTGTTATGCACAAGGTTTATCTTTCACCTACTTATATTTTTCGTCCATTCCTCTTCGTCTATTATGGTCTACAGTTTCTTTGTCAATTTTCTCACTCAATTTTCCATCTTTCTTCCTCTTCCATCGACCTATCTCTTGTTATATTTGTGGGCAATAGCGTGTTATATACATTCAAATTTATTGTATTTTAGTCATGATAAATACAATAAATGGTATATTTTGATATGCACGATGTCTCCAGTTTACAGCGATGTAGTAAATCAAGTTCAGACATTTTGAAATGCACTTGTTTATCAGAAAACTAATATTGACCTCTGTGAGAATATTTTTTATAATTTTGTAGGAACACAATTTGGTTAAGAACTATTACAACCAATGATGTACTCAATTCCATTCTTGTGATTGATGAATGTTTCTTGGTAGTTTGATGCTTGACACCCATGCAACATTCTGTTATAATTGAAAAATATTTCATCTAATAATAAAAAAATCTATTATACTTTTTTCTGTTTCAGTCGAAAAAATTCAATCGTCCTGCGTACTCAACTATCAGTGCGAGTCCACACAATTATTGGTGAGTTGATCAATTTATCATTTTTTTACTGAATACAATAAATTACTGTACTTAATATTGTATCATAACATCGTAGTTTATTTATCAGACCTTCAAGTAGCTTTACAGTTATAATGTAAAGTACAATACAATGTAATCTAATGTACAGTAAATGTAATGTATTGATGTAATTTTTAAAACTTCTCAAAACGTCTCATGAAAATTCAAAAATTCCTCACATTATGACATTCTGCATTGTGTATTGTTAATAAACTATGTACATTGAATATATTGTATTCATGTAAAATCTTTTAAAACGTCTTTAAAAATTAAAAAATCTCACATTATGACATACATTGGGTGATGTTAATAAGCTTGACTACATTTAGTAAGTTAACTCTGTTGAGAGACCAGAGACGGTTGATCTGTTGAATCAATGCGAGTCCGATCAGAATGTAGGAAAAACACCTGTGATTCACACGATTCACATCAAGTAACAAGAATCCTGTGTCAAAAATATGAGTTAACAGATTCAACTTTATTCAAGCCACCTAATGTCAATAGCAGTTTTTCTCTAGGTTGCTAGTGAAATTATAATAATTTTACTTATTCATGTTTTTGACAAATCTTGGGTTTCCATATACTGTACAATGAGAAAATAGATTCTTCTATTTCACAGAAATATCTCGTATTATTTCTGAATTGATCTTGATTATTTTAAGAACTTTATCATAAATCAGGTAAAGCTTCTGCGATCTCCACTAGCGAAAGTCATAAGCCTTCTAAATAGTTTAGACTAGATATTTTCTTTTGTTCTCACTGAAGAAATCTGGGGCGAAAAAGAGAAAATCTTTACAAATTGTTAATACAATAGGTTTGAAGATGCATGCATTGGAAATTGAGATGGAAATCGTGGCTAACAAAGATCCAATAATTATTGAAGTAATTTGCATGAAGTCGTGTGCAAGACAGATGAAGCTTTCCTGAAGCCTTGACCTACATTGTACACCTGGATCGGCGCTGGCGACTCACCTTTTCTAAAATAAGCCGTCACCGTGTCGCTCAACCGTCTCAAGTCACTCAAAAATAAATAAAGCAAACCTCACTCAACAATTTGCCGGTTCACTGAGTTTCTCTGATGATCTACGGTCTGTTTTGAACTAAACTGAACTACATCTGAACTAAACTGGAACACTTCTTTTCAAAAATAATGTCTGCCTTTTATGAATATACAGAAAGAGCATAAATCATTCAACCCATTTCATAGGTAATAATAACATTAATAGGTGTATGAATATATATATATATTTCTTTTTTTGGAGGATGAAGCCCACATAGGTCTGAGACCTGTACGTGGGTAATGAGTTGGATGATGGTGATTGATGAGTTGGACCTACAGTTTTAGGTGGGTTCCGAACCACCGGGAAGTGATTTTACAGCAGAGAACAGTGTCTTTTTTACTGGCCAATCTAATCGGTCACCGTTACGAACAGGACCTACGAGAAGGCAGCTTATCTCTCTGATTGAACAGATACCTGCTACGGCTCGCGGCTATCACTTCCCTATAAAATAATAATCTTAGGAGAATAAAACATAACAAATGAGTGTTCTTTCGTGTATGTAGATAGAAAATACAATTTTTAACAATTCTTTAAACAACACATGAAGTGTTCTGGAGTTCCAATACATTTCTACGTAGTGCGATACCTATTTTCCTAATCCTTGATTGGTAACTTCTTTAGAGGATGAACATGAATTAATTATTCAATCTTAATTTCTATTATTGTTTCATGGGTTATTTTTTATGTATATTTTAATATATGGATTATATACTATAATTTATTATATTTACTATAATTTTACCTCAATTTTTATTATTATTTAATTAATTTCATCCACATCAATTTTATTACGCGCTTTTCATAGGTAGCCTACATGAAAAATAACTCTACTAAAACTATATAGTCAACTTTTTTTTTCGGAGGATGAAGCCCACATAGACCTGTGCGTGGGTAATGAATGGATGCAGGTGATTGATGAGTTGGATCTACAGTTGTAGCTGGGTTCCAAACCACCTGGAAGTGATTTTACAGCAGAGAACAGTCTTTTTTGCAGGCCAATCCAATCGGTCACCCTTACAAAGAGCGCCCAGGAGTTTCGTAGCTTATCTCTGATTGAACAGATAGTAGTAGTAACAGTTTCGTAGCTTATCTGTGATTGAACAGATACCTGCTACGGCACTTGGCAATCACTTCCATCATTTTCTTGCATAAGGCTGGAATTCGTGATGACCACCAACGAACACTGTCAGATTTATTTTGGGTATGTGATGAGTGGGCGGAAGAGTGGCAGACATTTCGGTAAAGGCCAAAGTTAATAAGAGCATGTTATCAGTAACTTTGAGTGAAAGGTCCTTCGCAGAAAAAGCCATTAGTGTTTGTGGTTTAATTTGTTGAGTTTCAAACAAAGCTCTTGTTAAAAATACGTCCCTTTGCTAGACATTTGTTGCAGAATCACAAAAATTAGTTGCTTGAATTGTAGTCGAAAAAGTTGTTAATAAAGAATGGGCAAAATAGAAAATGTAGAAAGTGATTGGACTTGTCAGGTGTTGTAAATTTATTCGAATAAAACTGAGCATTTCGACATGAATTAACGTGTCAGGATCATTAGTTTGGAGAAAATATTCCATTTTTTTCCCGAGGATGAAGCCCAAATAGGTTTGAGACCTGTGCGTGGGTACCTACAGTTCAAGGTGGGATCGAAGCACCGGGAAGTTATTTTACAGCAGAGAACAGAGTCGTTTTTCCTGGAAAATCCAACCGGTAACCCTAACAAAGAGGGCACAGGCCCTTGTTTATTAATTTAGAGGAGTTTTATTTATTATAAAATTGTAATCTGTAGCTCATCTTATCTAACTGAACTTGTCACAGCTCGCGGCTTTAACTACCCTCCAATTACTCAAGTTGTGCGAAGTCAAATTGTTGTCAATTGTAAATCAATAAATCCATTTTAGAGTATTCATTCAATGCCAGCAATAACATGAAATGTTAGGTTTCATTGAATATACTGTATAACTTCAATTTCTTGTTGTATGTGTTCTACAGAATAATAAAACTACAAGAATTCTCTGTATTTTCCATAATTATTCAAGAATGCAGTGACCAGCAAACTCAGCACGTTGATGATTTTATGCACATAATTGATTGAAAATAATTTTTTTGCCTTTCAAACTGTTGTTACTACTCCTTGTAAAATTTTGACGAGGGATCTTCGCATCCTAAAAATATCAATTAAGCGTTGTCAATTAAAATCGATTTGGAATGATCGATCGTATCAACTCGCCGATGACCAAACATGTTCTTCACCTCTAATCTGTCCATCGATCAAGATTTTGATTGAGTATGGCAGTTACAATATTTAAGTCTACGTGTTTCTACCCACACAATTCCCTGCTTATATTCCCAATACCCCTGATATTATTGTATTAATAAGTTGATAGTTTGATAAGAGAGTGTCATTCAAGAGCAGTAAAGACGCCTTTTAGTCGCCTTTCAATTTTATTGTATTTTAATGTGTTGGTTGCTACTTGATATATAAAAGTGTCATAACAAGATCTACTCCGATTGGCAGACTACTGGTACAGTTGTCAATTTCTGTGATGAAATTGGGTCAAAACTATCAGATAGTTATTGATCTAGTTTATCCCAGTGTTTATTATAAAATAAACGTCATAAGACTACAAAAGAATTGCTATCAAAACTATTGCGTTAGTTGTCCAAGTGTTTCTGTGCGGATATCGTCACCAGTGATCTTCTGCTGCACAGACATCGAGCGGTATTTTTGTAGATCCTCCCACTACGATCCACAGGCCGGTATTTTTCACCTCATGCCAAAACCTTTTGAAAGTTCTGTGAGTGTTACAAGTGAGTGTACCTAGATCGTTCTGTTTCCCACACTGTGAGCTCATCTAGTTATGACTAATGATGTGATCAAAATATACGTCATCAAACTTCAAGGTGAATAATTTTGTTCTTGCACTGAAAATTTTCATCATGTTGTTGAAATAGAGGAATTTAGTGTTGGTAATAATCAAGTGCTAGATACTCCCTCTCCCGTATTTTGTTGAAATATGCGTTCTACTTATTTGAATCGATCTTATACTTGTACTGTAAATTTTCGCCATGTTGTTAAGATAGTGGAATTAGTGTTTGTAATAATCAATAGCTAGATCTTATGTTGAAAGTTGTTACTTCGACTCCCATATTTCGTAGAAATACACGCTCTATTCATTTGAATCAATCTTGCACTTTCACTGTAAATTTTCGTCATTAAGATAGTGGAATTCAGTGTCTGTTAGATAATAAAGTGCTTGATTTCATGATGAAAGTTTCTTCTATTGTACTTCATTTCTGATATTAATTCTCATGTTATAGCGTTGAAATACTGTTCTATACTGTATTTTTAACCCTGAATAGTTTGAAATCTCAGTTTGTGAGTTCTCAGTTTGGTTTCGCTGTAATAAAATGTTCAGTGTGTTGTGAAAAATTGTGTTTACTAGCCAAAGTAGGTGAAGAACGAATCATTATATGAAAGATAATTTATATTTTTTGAGCTTCATCTATTACTTCAGGATTCTAGGTTTTAAAGCTGCACATTTTTTCATGCAAGACTAGTAGCAGTTATTCATATGAGTTGCAGGAAAATTGAATGTCCAATTCAATTGAAGTAATTGATAAAATTGGAATGTTGGTTTTGAAAACTGCATTCCAATGACCACCACTTTTGAAATATACAGTGCTTTCCTGAAAACTCTGCAACCTCTTATATTATGTAATGCCGGGTTTTTTTAGAGTTCTGATTTCTTCTAGCTTTCCAGTATCCATACTTAGTTTTTCCTGTATTCTCTAGAATACGTAAGCTCCAGAACTTGGGCAGCAATAATATTTCTTATTTACTTTGCAAATAGCGCGGTTCCGTCTCTTCAATAACATTTCCAATGCTTCTTTACACTAATTCGAATATTTATTTATTCATTGCAAAAACACAATCAAGCAGAGACGCAACAGGTTATTGCTCACCACTGTTTTCTTCGCAAATTTTCTAACTGGAAAATCGAAATTTTGGATCAAATTGGATCTAAATATCTTGTTGTACTCAATAATCCCCAGGTTCTAGATGTTTCAAAATTCTTATGGGAAATTGATAATTTTCAGAAATATTAATTTCAATAATTTGACATTGATTTATTCCTCTTTTTTGTGTGTGGAAGGGTGGTGGGGGAGAGTGACTGTTTCCAACATACAATTTGATACAATTGTAGAAGCCCCTATTATCTTATCAGGCAAGGCAAGATAAGCTTCCAACCACCAGAATAGCATTTCCCCTGCAATAGTTTAGTTAGTTGTGAATCTTATGTTCGATGGAAGACAACTCAACGCCCGCACTCGCTTCGCTTCGCTGTCGCAACGCTACTCGCTTATGAACTCGCCTTTCATCTCTTTTATTCCATTCCTATCCATAACCTGCGCAGGTAATCTCTTCTTCTTCATCCATCTTGCGAGTCATTTTATTTTCATTACATATATTTAATTTTAAAGAATACAGTCCATTAAAACCATTCACCGCCCCACCAACAATTTTTTTCAAAAATAAATGGATAATACTTTTTCTCTAGTGAAAATTAATAGTGAAACTGTGACTTCTACCTTCATTACCTTCATTTGGACATTTCTGTATTGAAATTTAGAGGAGGTAGCAGTTTTGGGCTGTAAAGCTTGTTGCTTTCTCTTCATTCTACTGCAATGTGATGATGTACATAGAGGATAAATAAATAAATAACATTGTGGTGCGCTCAACAGGAATATTTTTGTGTAAAATGTAAGTGAAGTGTAAGTTGATATATACATATATTGTATAGTGGAAAATGGGATGTGTTTCTATTACAAATAGTTACATGTCACAATAACCACACTTAAAAGTTACTTGTGCAACTATTCTATAACTTTTTCAACAAATTATTCTAAGTGAGGAATGTAAATGTTATAACCTAGTAATTCGATAGCAACTACTTCCCTTACGTCGTGGGACATGAAGTAGAAAATTCTTCCTGTCGAGACTTAATTGTTACGTAACTAATACCGGTGAGTGTGTTTATTTGGCTTCACGCTCAGTTGTTTCTGAATCTCTTGTTACGTCCCTTCCTTTCAGTTACGTCCTTCTATTATTGATATCTCTCGGACACATTACATTTGTAATTATGGGAAATTATTTGATGGCAATAATTTATTTATTTCTCATGGTAGTGTTTGATTTATTGAAAATAATTGGCTCAAATGATTTGAATTCGCCTACTGTATCGAATTAGGCTCTATCTGAATTCCAATTTTATTCACTGTGGGCTACAGTATTATTTTAAAACTGTCGCTTGATTTATATTTTTTCATCTCTGTCTTTCATCTCTTGTCTTTTCATCTATGCTATGTAACATTTTTCAGAATGGTGGAAAAAATAAATTCCATTCATTTTCCAACAAACTTCTTTTACAAAACTGAAAATAAAAAAATTCTTTTGACTCGTTAAGCCGCGTCTCCACCAACCGAACATGCTCGGCGAACAGTGTTCGCTGGAATCAGCTGATGTCGCCGAACATTTTTTGGAGTTGGTTTGGTGTGAACGCCTTCTCGAACATTACGATCGGTGTGGTGGGGTTAGTGGCGGGAACCTGTTGTTGGTCGTCAGTGTTCGCTCACAGACCGAACATTTTAATTGAACTCACGAACATGTTCGGTGACCCATATGTTTAATGTTTGCCCGTTTTTTGTATTCGCCAACAATGTTCGGTTGGTGGAGACGCGGCTTTATGCGATCTGACATTATTTCCCCTCAATTATGCAAGCAAGCCATATAGGCCTACTATACAGTATTTCAAACAACTTTATGACATGAGATTATATTTCAAGTCATTTCAAACTTCGATACAGCAGTTGAGCTCAAAAACGATATAGTGCTAGTCAAGGCTCGAACCGCATATTTAACCCAGTTTCACTGGATTCTTTCCTCTGGCTTGTAGAAACAATGCAGTTGAACATTATTCTATCATACAGTATGCTATTGAATATTGGGTATCGTTTGTGTCACTTAAAATGTTTATAAACTTATTATCAAATTCACTCCCTTTAAATGCCGATTTTGTGGGTCCCTTTAAATGCGATTTTCTACGCTTTAGTCGGTTGAATCTATTTTCCCATTAGAAATGATTTCCTTTTCAATTATCGTTTATTGGTAAATAATATAATATGAGTTCCCAAACTTGTTATTCATTAATTACAATTTCAACTTTTTTCAAGGGTTTGAAAGAAGTTATGGATACCAAATAATATTTTCTATTAGATAACTCCTAATTCAATTGATTATTGATCATGGGCGCCCGCAGAATATTTTCCCCGGGGGGGCAAGGCCACCGGGGGGTCTGGGGGGTATGACACTTTACAGTAAAAAAGTTTAAGAGGGTACAGTCAGTCAACAGAATGTACAGTCAGTCAACGCAGCAACCCCTGCCTTGCTGCCTACCATAGACTAAGTATCACTTGCTCTTCAGTGTCTTGCTTATTGTTGTCAATTACGTTGTTTCTTTCGCTATAATAATACTAGCATGCATGAATACTAGGGTTTGGTTATTTATGTAGTCATGTTTTTCGTTAACGTAACCTTATCCCGGCGTTTATGCGGAATTGCCGATATTTATTCATTTTGGACATTCTAAATTTTTCAAAACACAAAAACCTGACAAAAATTTATGCGTACTATCCTGATTCTCAGGGGGGGCAATGGCCCCCCCTGGCCCCTCCCTGCGGGCGCCCTTGTTATTGATTGAATACATTTTTCTTGGAGTTATGTGTAGTCTTCCAAACTCTTTTCATCTCTGTCTTGTAACATTCTTCGAAAGGGTAGAAAAAATAAATTCCATTCATTTTCCAGCCAATCTAATTAAATCTAATCTTATTTATCGAATTTAATTTAAATCTAACTGGAAGCATTTGGGTGCTAAGGCTTCATTAAACAAAGGTCGACATTACCTGAGGAAGGGTCGCTCCGTTTTTTTGTTGTCCTCTCTACAGTATTTCCTGCTTTTATTGTTCTCCTAGCCAATCTTTATTTGCTCCCATTGAGATCCGGTTTACCCAAATCTAATTGCTAATCATCTTGTTAATATTCATCAATTTAAAATGAAATTGTAACATCTGCTAAAATAACCTGAGATAGATTGTTTTCGTCTGTATGAATAAGTATCAAATGAATATTACTTCACAGAGGTTGTAAGTGTGATCTGGTAGTTGAAAGACTCCTGACCGGCGGTCCGTGGTTCGATTCCAGGCGCTATTATGTGTTTGTGTTGTGGCATTCGTCGACTTCCATTGGCTATGTAATGAAGTTGTCAAAGTCCGCAATAACAAAGGTCTTCTGCATAATTTATAGCTTCAAAAAGAATTCGAAATCAATTATCCTGTGAATCTGCCATCCTCTTGCCGATTTCTAACATGTCAATATCTGAATTGTAAAACTTGAAGTCTTTGCATGAAAAACGGCGATTTTGCTGTACCGCAGAATTTTTTTAAATGCCTTGCTTAAAACAGGAAATGCTTTAGATGTAGATTTCAGTCCACATTCTTTTCATTTAATTATTTACTTCAGTCGTCACTTGAAGGACACTGCATTACATTCCCATAACGGCAAATAGTACACAACTATTACGCGAACGTATTCCAACTCCTATTAACTAGCCGATAAAAAAACCTATCTGTAACTGACAAACTACTCCCAATCTAATTGTCGGCTTTAGTCAGCCTTTTCTTGACTGTCCAACTTTGTATGCTATTCAAGTTCAAGTTTGAGTCATTTAGGTATTGCCCTTGGACAAGAATTTTATCTGGTGCATTCTGTTTCTCTTTTTAACAAATGCTGTTAGATATCTGTTGAACTGTGCTGCTTACTGGTTCGCGCTTCATTGGCTTCTTCTATAACGGGCTGACGTTCTTTACACCCAAATAAAATTTAAACTATGCAGACACTTCTCTGCTGTAATTGCATGTAGCCTTATTTGGCTTCAATTAACATGGATGCAGAATGCTCTTCTATTGGAATGGTCAACAGAACACAATTTAAATTTTATTTTCAAATAGCGGTTGCTTTATATCAGGTGTAATGTTACTAAACTGTAATATTTGAATTCTATTTTCAAATAACGGTTGCTTTATATCAGGTGCTATGTTCCTAAACTTTAATGTAAGATTCATGCTTTAGTGAAGTAGGAGTGGAAATTTGTTGAATAACTGACCATATGGAACATTTATCTCTCATACTATTAGAATGAAAATTACAGGTTGAACCGAAAAGGTGAACATTAAATTTGTTTGATAAAGGTCATTACAATAGCAAGAGATTAATGGTAGAAATAATCAAGGATATTGCAATAGTATCATTTATGAATCAATGTAGAGGTAAAGGATTGTAGATTTTTTGTATTACAACATTCATCGAATTTGCACATGTATTTTTCTACCGTTGTCGAGTTCCTCGTAAACCGAAAGTCTTCAGTGCATTTGATAAAGTTGAAATTGAGAATCCGTAATCCATTACTATCAGCAAGAGACTTTTTTTAATCTTAGGAATTCTAAAATTTTGGAAAATGCAATATTAAATGAAATCAATATTTTTTATCAGTATAGTATTTTTGTTGAAGATGTAAAGGAGTCTGGATTTTTTCAAACCCTCTTGAAAAATACCACGTTGCACCAGTGAATTATTCTATATTATCAGTTACTCTCTTCATTTTTTATTATGAGCCTCATAAATGTTTGATGCTTTACTTTATTTTTGAAAATTAAAATGGATTTTATTTTTGAAAATATGAGATTTTTTTAAACTTGGGAACTCTGGAGACAGAAAACGCCCTATTGAATAAAATTAATCTTGATTGCTATTGCCAATCAGATTGGTGTATTCGTTGATGATGTGCAGGAGTCTGCATTTTTCTGGCCTCTCAAGAAAAATTTTAAATTGCATCAGTGCCTTCTACATTGCCAGCTATTCTCTTTGTTTTTCTTATTACAAGCCTCATAAAGTTTTGATGTTCTACTGTATTTATACAAATTGGAATTGTGAATTATTGGATAACTGAATTAATAATAATTGACGGGCCGCTTAGCGCAGTTGGTTGGGGCGTCGCAACCTCAGCTTGCTGTCGTTTAAGCGGTCGTGGGTTCGAATCCTGCTCCACCGACAGGCATTCAAGTGTAATCATTCACCTCATTACCCACGCACAAGTCTCAGACTCGTGTGGGCATCATCAGCAATAACGATAAACTATAGCTTGATATAAAATAAACAGTTCTTCTGTATATCCGTTGTGGCTGAATGTGGTATTTAGCTGTAGAGTATATCGATGTATTTTCACCTTTTGCACCGGACTCAATAAAGGTAAATTTTATTCAAAAGTGCGTTTTCTGAGATCATTTCCAACTTCCAAAATTCAAAACAATCTACCACTCAAGGGTTGAGTGATTGAGAGGACCAAGATTCCCAACTCTGCCCTTAATTTTGGATTTTATCTTGAGGGTGAATCCTACATAGGTCTGAGTCCTGTGCGTGGGTAATGAATTAGATGATGGTGATTGATGAGCTGGACCTACAGTTTTAGGTGGGTTCCGAACCACCGGAAAGTGATTTTACATCAGAGTACAGAGTTTTTCTGCTGGCCAATCCAATCGGTCACCCTCACAAGAGGGCCCAGGAGAGCGTTGCTTATCTCTATCTGATTGAACAGATATCTGCTACGGTTCATGGCTATCACTTTTCTCAATCAATCAATCGTTAAAATATGTTGTAAGGAAACCTTCTGTAATGAATAGTCGATGTCTCATGGCATAGTCGATAGTCGTAATGTATATCGATCGTCAATATCGATGCAGCAGTCGAATGGTCCACACACACTGCATCATCAAAGTCTTGAATTTGTCAAGTTTTGTCAGTTAGTCAGTCGTACTAATAAATATAATGTAAAGAGTCATAATGTATTTTATTTGAGAGTTACAAGAACTTCAAATTTATTACTCCTTTTTCAAATATATACAACCTTCTCTTGATCGTGGTGTACAATGGAGTTATCGATTATTCAGTTAGTGAACAATATCCAGTCACTAAGAAACAGACCGAGAAAGTTTTAAAAGAACCTGATCAAGGAACAGCAATACCAACAAAGCGTTATTGACCTTTTTCCCGGCTGGATATCGGTTAGTAAGGTGAACCTCGCGAACGGGTAACCATCGTTTGACCCACATTATATCCACGGAGGAGAAAGTTCCCTTTCGGTTGGGTTACCTTTGACAGGTCTAAGGTCATTGGTTAACCGGATAAGCTGCCGGTCTTCTGGACCAAACGATGCGTGAAATGCTATAAATAGATACCAGTAATAAGTAATGGAAACTGTAAAATCTTTCCGGTTTATGTCCTTTTATGACTGAGCGCCTGTAGCCTATCACATTACCCAATGCATTGCTCTTTCTCTTTGGCTTAGCCAGTATTTCAATGCCTAATGAATGCAAATAAGGAGGTGAATGTGTGACTTTTGTTTGACCCTCCATGGTGTTTCTGCACACCTCCCACGAATAATTTGCATACAATCTTAAATAATAATAACATTAAAAAGCATGATTGAGATTTCCTATATACGACTGAATGGATGATTGTGATTGTAAATTTATAAGCATTATTTTATCGATTAGCTGACACAGATAGAATATGAAAATGATTATGATTAAATTATAGCCGCGAGCCGTAGCAGGTATCTGTTCAATCAGATAGATAAGCTGCGTTCTCGTAGGTCCCGTTTGTAACGGTGACCGATTAGATTGGCCAGCAAAAAAGACACTGTTCTCTGCTGAAAATCACTTTCCCGGTGGTTCGGAACCCACCTAAAACTGTAGGTCCAACTCATAAATCACCATCATCCAACTCATTACCCACGCACAGGTCTAAGACCTATGTGGGCTTCATCCTCAAAAAAAAAAAAATGTATGAGTAGATTTTAGATTGATACTGTGGAACTTCAGAAGCCGGTCTAGTGCTCATTTAAATAAGTGAAATTGACTAATATTAACTGATTTCATTTTCGATTGAATTATAATTAAATTATAATTTGATAATGATAATAATTCAATTATAAGAATACTTTTTTGAATGAGAATGAGAATTTGAAGATCGATATGGAACTTTCATTGCAAAAAAAAACTCCGAATGGAGTATTCTCCTCCAACAGAAAGGACTGTTATATTCTAAATCTAAACCACTAATATGCTTTTGCACCTTAATATGATATTTGACGAAAGTGAAATAGATTACCACATTGTTTCTTAGAGCCTTATTATACAGAGCCATTTCCCACTTGTCAACGTCACGCGCGACTTTTGACTAAATTACACGAGTCGCTCAAATTTTATTAAAAAATCAGAGATGCTTCTGATCCGAGGACTCTAAACACGTCCATGCCTTTGGATACGTTGACATTGTTGAGCTCAGACAGAAGCTCAGATGTTATAATTTAGCCATAAGAGTCGCGCAAAACGGCGACTAATGTGGCTATGTGTAATAAGGATCTTAGAGCCACTGCTAAGCCCTTATTAGACAAGCCACTGCAGTCGCCGTCGCTTGCCACACTTTAAAGCTAAATTACATCAGTTGACCGTGTGACCGAGCTCAAAAATTTCAAAGTACACGAAGGCATATACACTAAAGCCAACAGTGTTTAATCAAATTCACGCGGCTGGTGTGATTTAGTGGCTGAAATAGTGGCGCGCGACGGTGACTGTAGTGGCTCTGTCTAATAAGTAAAAGTAAATAATCTTTTCTAATAAGGGCCTTAGAGATACAGAGCAACTGCAATTTAGGATAAATTACACCAGCCGGGTAAATTTGATTAAAAAATAAGCTGATAGCTCTAATCAATGCGTTTGTGTATTTTGACATTTTTGAGATCAGTCAGACGCTCAGATAATGTAATTCAGCCTAACTTGTGGCGTGCGACAGCGACTATAGTGGTTTTATATAGTAAGGGCCTTCTTATGTGCTCCTTTCAGGCTGGCAGAAGCTTGACATTGATTTCATTACTTATTCTCGATTGTTATTCAGATTATTGTAAATCACATCGTTGTCGAATGAAAATTAAAGATAAAGATGAAAATTAGGAGTGAAAATTGAATTTTTATATCGCGTTTATCTCATGTCATGCCAATGTATAAAATGCTATAAAACGTTGAAACATTCATTTACTTTACATGTACCGAAATTGCAATGCTTAGAACTTCTACCTAGTATTAAGAATTGGTTGAGTTTGTAATTGAATTGATGCCTAGTGAAACAAAGGAACATAAACTATTATAGAAAATCAATGATTGGCTATTACATCATGCATTCAATGAAAAAAATAAAAATAAAAATAAAAAAAGAGTTTGAGAAACAGTCAACTACTGTACTATTTTTTATTTTAGTCGTATGATGCTCACATGCGTCTTGAGACTTGTGCGGAAAATGAGATTCAAACTCAAGACTGCTGGAATACGAAGCCAGCCAGAGTCTTAACTAATCACAGACAAGTGCTCCAACCAACTGCGCCACCAGAGCTGTGTACTCATAGAGGTTGAATTTGAAAAGTAGCAATTAGCCAAACTCTGTTTACTTATACAGTTGAAATAGATTTAACTGTTTCTGAAAATAAGTGCTGAGATTAAAGAAAAACAAACCGATCATTCAGCTTTGAGGCGCTCATAGTGAACGAATTACAGTTAAGATTCAGTCGATTTCATTTGGCAAGGCCTGAATACACAAATATACTCAGGCGTGCATTTGCCGCCTCCGCGTTTGGAGTAGATTCCAAAACGTTTCATTGACCACTGATGCAAAGAGAAAGTATTACATTCTATTACAAAACTAAACTCCTGTCAAAATCAACAAGGTTGAATAACTTGTAATGGACAAGGATAGAATTAAGAACAGTATCAGACTGAGTGGTTGACAAAAGCTCAATTATTTTTGGCACTTAGTTCTAGTTTGCCAACTTGTAGTCGTGACTTGCTATCTGGTCTGAGTTATCTATCAAACTGGAATAAAATGAATGAATTTATTGACTTACTAAAATAAAATTAATGATAGAGATAAAGCAATTAATGATCAAATAAATAAATGTGTGGATTAATGTCCTTTGACTTAGCAAAGCGTAGCTTGGATGAACGCTCGGTCGACCCTGCTTAATACGGTACCTAGTTAGCTCAAATACGGTTGGTTATAGTTTTTTTTAATATTTGAAAATTATTGTTTCTAGCTCTTAATAATAGAGCTAGAAGCTTAAATATGTAACCTTATTATGAATAACGAATCCAGTTTTAATATTGTATCTAGTTAACTCAAATGCTCTTGGTTACAGCATGATTTTTTGAAAATTATTGTTTTTAGTATTCAGGAATAGAGCTAGAACCCTATATAACCTTATTATGAATAACGAATAGTAATCAACATCATATAAAAAAGATTATAAATCCAGATTTTGAATAAAACTTATAGTATATATTTATAATATTGTTACGAGAGCAAACAAGCAGTTAGTCACGCACTCGTTCTATTTATACTACTCCATTGTTTTCATGGACAGACGCAACTGCAATTTGATATTTTCCATTCTCTCTCATTAGATGTCTTTGTTACTCTTATTCTCCAAGTCTGCAACTCTCTCACTCAATTGATTTCTCCAGATTTCTGGAACGATCGAGATCATGTCTCTTGAAGATTCTCGATGCGTCTAGTGAGCACCAATTCTTGGAATTATACAACTACATACAAATACAACAGCTATATAAAGGAAGTCCACGTGAACCAGTGAATCAGTTTTTCTACAAAAGCTTGCGTGACTGTTACGTTCTCAAACCTGCGTGTGACAGATTGTATTACGGATCTCGGGAAAGAGACAATCCAGTGCCAGTGGAGTAAACAGTGCTTTATTCAGACAAGTGTGTACTGTTTATGCAGCTTACTAATAGTTTAAAGACGTTGTGTTAAGTGATATTATTTGGGACTGTCAAAGAACGAATTGGACTGTGTTTTTGTAAGTAATTAGTTGCTCTTTTTATAATTTCTTTCTGCATTATTGTACAGTTTATTGGACTCTTGTTTCTTTAATTATTGATCAGCCTGTAATTAATTATTCATTTGTACAGTTTATTGGACTCTTGTTTATTTTATTATTGATTAGCCTGTAATTACTTATTTATCAATTCTTGTAAATAATTACTGAAAATAAATATTAGCTTGTCACTTGATGATCTGTTTTTATTTCATTAATTGAACTTGCAATTAATTTGTGTAAATAAAGTGCAAGTGTGAAATTTAGTGTTGCCAGCCTTATTTTAGCTATTAGAACCCGTAACATTATGATTGTTTTTAGCTTTCAGGAATAGAGCTAGAACCCTATATAACCTTATTATGAATAACGAATAGTAATCAGCATCATATAAAAAAGATTATAAATCCAGATTTTTAATATAGCTTATAGTGTATATTTATGAATGTATAATATTATTTTTATAGATACTTCAGCTCTTAAATTCGTTAGAATAAGATATGCAATACGCTTCCTGAATTATCGGCTTTTTGTTGTTATTACAAGAATTCAATTAGTAATGAACAACTTATTAATGTATCTTTAACTAATAGTCTACTGCCAACTAAGTCACAAACCTTTGAACAAGTTCTAATTCCTTGAGTTTTTGAAACTGGCCATTGATTAGATATTTAGTACTTGGGCAAAATTGTCATTTAACTGGACTTGAGAACTTGCGAATTTATATTTTCTGTGAATGTTATTCTGTGATTATTTGTATTATTTTCTTTTCCTTGAAGTCAATTAAGAGAATGCTCACTTGATGTAGCACTCACCTGGATCTCCAATCCCTATCTGTCCTCTTCATCCAATTATAGATTGAATAGTTGACTCATAGAGGAAATAATCCCTTCTCTTTGGTTGAAGTTTCTTGGGAAAGTCCTTGAAAGTGTGATAGTAGATAATAGGCAGTATTGGGGAAATAGCAGGTGCTTAATGATAACATTCACGATGAAACACGATTCTATGCAGTAATTTGTAGTTTTGCTCAAGTAATTGAGAGCCAATTTTAAAGACAAATCTCCCTTTCATTTCTCATTTAATTTAAGGGCATGAATGTTTTAGTTATTTCACTTGCTTAATTCTTCCCAAGTACTCAATTAAGTCTCAAGTTATTAAAAATTCTTCAGTTTTTAATTTTTTACCTTATTACAGGTGTTAAAAAACGTATAGGCTGTTAATTAATTATTATTTTTAGTTGCATTTCATTATTATTATTTTATTATTATTTTATTATTATCATTATTATTTGTTAGAGCATCAAAACTGCTGTAAAATAAATAGTGAATGATATGTGGATAATTATCCAATAAATTATCCTTAAAAATTAATAAAATACTACTAATAAAAACATTTATAGAATAGGCTATGAATGAAAATTAATAGAAGAGTTAGGAAAATTATGTGAGTAGATTTGAATGAATAATTAGACAATGAATTCATTAGGCCTACATGAATTAAAAATGCAGACAAAGTTGATACAACCTTTTGCATCTATAAACAAAGCAATAGCCATCTCAATAGAACAGCCTCAAGCTTCGTGATAGAAATGACAGAATAAACATAGGCTAGATTAAAGGTGAGGTCAGTCAAACTTGAAAACAATTATTAAAACATTTTCTGCTCAACTATTCTGATAAAACAATTCAAATCAAACTACAATACAGCTTAAAATAAATCATATTAAATAGAAAAGTCCTAATTTATCATACAACATTCACTAGCAAAAATCACTGTAAAATTTTTTCAAACACACAAATTCATTATATATTTACACATCATAACATTTTTCAAATAACCGCTTTTGAGTGTCTGAACTCAAAGGATTGCACAAGCAATATGATGTGGTAGTGAACTCTTTAGTAGTGTACTATACTCGACTTGAGTGCTTATATGTGATGAAAGTAGATCTGGAAGGACCATTGAATATTCAAGTTGATGATGAAATGTCACGTTCCGTGAAAATATTGCGTTTTTCACAGCACTCACTCTCTTCACACCATCTATGCTAGTCCGTGAGCAAAATAATGAGTAAGCATGTAAGCAAGTGAGTGAGTGAGAGAGCCGTAACAACGAGGATGACACTCAAGGAGAATACAGGAAGTTGAGAGTCTCTGTGAGACAAAAAGAAGAGAGAGATTCATAATTATTAATCAAAATAACAAAGTGACAGATATAGCTGGAAATTCAGTGCTGGAGTATTGTGGACATGTGAAGATTATCAGTAAATTCTAGGAGCTTTATATTATACCTAACTTAACTTAACCTAACTTGAGAAGTTATTTGTCTTTCAAATTCTAAATAAGAACAAATAAAAAACTAATTTGTTAAAAATAAAAGATGAAGCTTTTTCTTTGCCTGAACAATATTCAATTATTATTCTGTGAAAATTGTTTTGAATTATTTGTGAATAAACTTTTATAAAATTCATGATTCCACAATAATCGTTCATCCAACGTCAATTTCCTAATTTAAATTATGTTTTGGTTGGTTACAGAGAAACTCATGAAGTCAGAAGGAAAAGAGTTGAGGAGATCGTTATTTTCTTTGAAACAAATTTTCCAGGTCAGTAAACTAAGTTTAATTTTTCTGTTATAATAATTTAAATTAATAAATTTTAATACCTGTTTTACATGGAATGAGTTTAAACAATTTTTTTTAAACAAATTTTGTATGTCAGTATTTTTTTTTAATTTGTTAATATAATTAAAATTAATACATGTTAATATTGAATTGTACATGAATTAATTGAACCAATTATTTACTCTGAATTTTAAAATGATTCTTGTATTATAATCTCTTTAAAAATTCGAACGTGATTAGTAATAAGTTGTTGTGATAGGAATGTCACTTCTCTTCTCATAATAGCCTAGGGTATCATTTAAATGATATGATTTAATCAACAACTTGAACTTTTGTCAAGATTTTCTAAATCTTTACTCGAGAACATTAATTTACTGTGCTAATGAACAAATCTATACACTAGCTTCATTTTAATGATAATTTTTAACGATGTTTGGAAGTGACTTCTTGTTTTACAAAACCTTTGTATATAATTGTTCCAGGAAGACAAAGACCTTGTCCATGAATTTGTTCAGAATGATGGACTCGCCTGCCTCATTAAAGTGGGATCCGATGCTGACCAAAACTATCAGCACTACATTTTACGAGGTGAGTAGTTTTAAAAAATAAATTTCCATCATTCAGGATGATCGCAAGAAAGTCTAGGAAACCAGACTTCAATCTTATCTTGACTATCAGCATGAATGAATCAAGAAGAGACTTGAATCAATAATCCTGGTAAAAGTCAATGCTGAAAAATATTCCACCTTGAATTCACCCTTTTAAAAATTACCAAATTATCAATACTTGTTTTCATCATCAAAGCCTTAGTGTTTTGACTCCTTTGTTCAAATACTGAGTACAAGTATTGTTGAATTGCGCAATTAACCAAGTTTATCCATTTCAAACTTGAAAAATTGTTTTTAGGTAATTTTTGCTTATTTTGTTGAATATCTTATCTCAAAAATTACTTTATTTAAAATCAGTGGTTGAAATTTGAACCTCTTTCAGGTTTGTAATTCAAAAATTTGAATTTCATGGACTTTCTTCAAATGATGGAGTCTCTAAGTAACGTAACTCTGTCCCTGAATTGTCCCCATAATCCCTTAAGTGCTTAAGTGACTTCTGAAGCGGGCGTGGACCGTTATTCTCTTATTCAGTGCTTTTCAACCGCATTGCTTACCAAGTTGTCAAAATTTGGTTTTGTGCAGTTTTATATCAACTAAAACATCTTTTTTCAACAATGGTGTAAGTTAATTGGCAAAGAGATAAAAATTCCAGATACAAAATGATTTTATTCAAAAATTATTGATTCTTTATTATCTTGGATGTAAAGCTAGCAAATGAGTAGCAGAAAGATTAGGATTGTGAATTTCTAGTTTAAAAAGTTTTATTTTGAATAACACATATGCCAACTCTAAAACAATACATGACATAATGAAGAAGGTTAACTTCCTGTGTTTGTGAATAAAACTTTTGATATTTAAAATATTGTAGATTTTATTCTTACAGTAGTAACTTAGTAGTAATGTAGTAATAATGCTTTATTTTTAACTCAAAATCACAAAAAATAAATTTATACACATATTAAGCTGTCAGCTATTCTTACAGTAGTATGTTGCCTATCATCAACTTGATATGGAAATAATTGTTTATTTATCCAACTAAAGTGACACGTCATAATTTTAGTAAAATGAACTTTTATTTATTATTTTATTATTTAATCATTATACATGATATATTTACTTGATTCAAACTTCTTATATAGATATACCATTCAGTCATAAGCTGAGAAAATATTAAGCGAGTAATGTGAAGCCTGAGAATGGGAAATTCTTTTAGAGGATGAAGCCCATATAGGTGTGAGACCTGTGCGTGGGTAATGAGTTGGATGATTGTTATTGATGAGCTGGACCTACAGTTTTAGGTGGGTTCCGAACTACCGGGAAGTGATTTTACAGTAGAGAACAGTGTATTTTTTGCTGGCCAATCTAATCGGTCACCCTTACAAAGAGTGCCTAGGAGAACGCAGCTTATCTCGATCTGATTGAACAGATACCTGTTACGGCTCACGGCTATCACATTGAAATCTTCAACTGTATTATCAGTAATTCTTTAAACCAACCTCCTATATATTAAATTACATCTATAAACCTACCCTTTACTTGAAAACCTTTCCCCATTGAAGATCAAATTCGTTTAAAGTACATTTTTTTTTTTAATTTATCCTCAACTCTTTATCTTCAATCCTTGAATTGAAAAGTAACAAACTCACTCATGATTCACTCTTATTGGATAACTTTAAACAATTGTAATTTTCTAAAACTGTATTCATCAAATATTAATAAAAATAAAATAATTGAAAATTCCAATTTTTTGACATTGTCCTAATAAGTAATAGATACTCTAATATGTTTTTGTAATGCTTCAACTCTTTTGTGACCGTGTATGTCTTTTTCTCTTGTTACAGCTCTGGGGCAGGTGATGCTGTATGTGGATGGCATGAATGGAGTCATAGAGCACCCTGGAACAATACAATGGCTGTACAGCCTTGTTTCATCCAAGTTCCGCTCCGTGGTCAAGACTGCTCTCAAGTTACTTCTTGTCTTCGTTGAGTATGTGGAGACGAACTGTGTCCTCTTAGTCAAGGCAATAAGGGCTGTCGACTACGTGCACAGTGAGTACCTTCAGTTGGTTGCCTACATCGACAGTAATAGTTGCAAGAATGTTTCATTACAAGTGTACTTTGTCATTCGTCAGCAATGGTAAATTCTAAAATAATTTCAACTGTAATAATTTTAATTTATTTAATGTTAGTGTAGTTGTATCAGAATACCCTACTGAAACACTCAGATTTACACTTTGTTTGATGTATTGAGTCATTTTTGGAAGAGTGAATAGTTTCTACGTAGCTTACATGGTTTTCGATAAATTGTAAATTGACAAACTGTCAAATATATTCAGTATTTATTTATTGATAGCTCTGGGAGGAAATGAGGAATTGTATAGGAATTAGGAATATAGATAAATGAGGAATAAATTGTATAGTTTAATTGTATAAATTTTACAGTCAAGTATTTCTGTGGAGTGAATTTGAAATTCTCAAACTGACGATTGAACGAACAATAATAAAGAATTGCAGAATTGAAAATAGTGGAGAAAAATCACTGCGATTTTTGTTTGTTATTCATCAACGTTGACAAATTAATAAATTATTTAGTTAATGATTTCTGTTGAGTGGATCTTGAGATTCTCTGAAAATCTATTGAAGAAAAATAATAAATAATTGCAGCATTGAAAATTGTTATCACTGGTAAAAAACACTCAAATATGATTGATTGTTATTCATGAGAGTTGACAAATCAATACTGGAGGTCTATCGAAACTATTATTTATTAAAAGTTGGATTTGAAAGAACTGAAGACAATTTACCAACCTATCAAATGAATAAAACATAATTTATTAATAATTTCGGAAACCTCCAATTGCTATCAATTGTTATCAGTGCTATCAATTATACTGAAGACTTCAACAAAGGCGGGTATTGACAAGAGCATTGAATATCTAGTGGAAATCGCCATTACGTGAGTCGTCATTATAATTGACATCACTTCCAGGAATTCGAAATTAATAAATTATGTTTTCTATTGCTTCAGTATATATTGCTTCAATATAAATATATTACTAAATATAATGTTTATTGCTTTACAAGTAGGCCTATATAGTTATTTGTTTTTGAAGACAAACGTTCAATAGTGGCATACAGGCTGAGATGATTTCAGCAATAGTTTCAGAAAAGGATTTCCTCTTACAATTTTCTTAATCTGTTTTGAATTCTTATAAACATTTATAGGTCCTGATACAAGAATAATCCATCTTATTAAACTTATTACAAGTCTCATTGCAAGTTGAAAAAGTGTCAAATGAAAAATTTAATGGATTTCAAGGCATGCAATCTATTAGGGTCATGAATATTATTGAAACTGTAATATTCACAACTTTTTTAAATCATCGGCATTCCTAACAAAAATATATTTTTCTTTCTTTTGATGATATTGTGGAAAGTATCCATAATGAATAATAAGACGAAATTGTCACAACCACATTTATTAAAACTTTGAGAAACTAGTTTCGGTTGTTACACCATTATCAATATGAATCAAACTCAAACTATCGGTTTGATTGAGATTGATAATGGTGTAACAACCGAAGCTAGTTTCTCAAAGTTTTAATAAATGTGGTTGTGACAATTTCGTCTTCTATTCATTAATAGTTATTTATGTATTAAGAGCGTGAAGCGCGACTTTATCGCTCGAGCCAAAACATTTACTGCGCGACGCACAGCGGAGCGCAGTAATTTTGCGAGAGCGATAAAGAAGCTTCACGCGCGAAATACATACAATATTTTTCCTACAACTGCAGTTCTGGATTCCAACACAATAAAAGTTTGTAGTTTGTAACATCACAGACCGTGCGCGGATTTGGTTAGCGTTCGACTTTTTGAGGTTATGTGAATCTCACGGATTCCATGATCCACCAATGAGAAGACATCAAAATCAAAACAGAAGCGTAAAGAAATCAGCTGGCGAGCGTAAAGTACTTTACCGCTTGCGGAGCAGTAAAGAGGTATTTTACAATTAGTTTTCAGTACGTAAAGAACTACTTTACGAGCAGTTGTAGGAAAAAATATATATATTATAAAATAAATTTAAAAAATTGTATTTTGTTGGAAATGAAGATCTTGAAAACATTAAAAAATTATTTTTATATGTAACATTGAACGAATTTTTGAAACTTTAGAATGTGTTAGTTGAATATCTAATTCCAATAATTTTATTGAACTTTCAGCTATATTTTAAGATTGACAGTTTATGTTCTAATTAAATTTATTCCATTTCAGGTACAAAACCATGGTCGAATATAATGAAACTTCTGAAAGACTACGAGTCGGCTGACACTGAACTACTCATCTACGCCACAACTTTGATTAATAAAACATTGAATGGGCTTCCAGATCAGGATTCCTACTACGATCAAGTAGATGCTTTGGAAGAACAAGGATTCGAGTCAATTATAAGGAGGTATGTAAATTGTTTTTGAAGTTTAATGAAAAAATCAAACAACAATTTAACAAAATGAATTAATCAAGTTAATTGGTAATTTTGTAAAAAAATCCATCTAAGGGAGTTACGTTTCTGAGCTTATTGAGGGTAAAAATATTATTTTTTTTATTCTTTGTTGTGAAGATTTATTTATGGATCCTAGTACAAGTGGGTCTCTCACTTCCACACAATTCAATTTTGCATTTTTTTTTATTTTAACGCGTGATTTCTAGAAAACAATACCTTCTAACATTCCTTCTCCATCAATTTTTACTTTTTGACGGGTATATTTTCCAGATTAGTCCTTTCCAAGTGTTTCAAATTTCACATAAATTGTAGCTGTTCAGATAAATATTTAAAAATCCATGTACTCGATTCAAATAATAATTAACCAAATAATATATTTATAAAATTTATCAACTTTTTTCTACTAGGAGATTGAAAGATTTCTTGATAGCCTTTCAGATACATATATTTCTATTATATCAAATTCATCAATGGTTATTAAAATTGAATATCTTGATAGCCTTGATATATTTTTATTATTTATGTAATTCATATATGATTATTAAAATCGAGGGCTAATTTCTTTATGCAAATAATTCCAAATATGGGATCTCTAGCACTGTTATTTGTTACAAAATATATTTTTTTATAACTTTCCAAGAGAAATGTTATAATTTTAGCAATTCTAGAAGCTATCAACTCTATACTGCAGTTATACATGCACTCCAAAAATAAGTAATGAATAATAAGACGAAGTTGTCACAACCACATTTATTAAAAAAAAGTGAGATACTAGTTTCGGATGTTACTCCATTATCAATCTCAAACAAACTAAAACTAAATTAGAGTAGCTTAATATATATAGTAGCTAAACACGGGATGATACTATTGGCTAAGTTCCGTGTTTAGTATATATTAAGCTACTCTGTACTTTAGTTTTAGTTTGTTTGAGATTGATAATGGAGTAACATCCGAGACTAGTATCTCACTCTTTTATAATAAATGTGCTTTTGAAAACTTCATTATGGATATCTTCCAGAATATCACCTTCACCACTACAAAGAATATCCAAAAATAAGCTTACATTTTTAAATTTTGCATCTACCTACAGCAAGTCAATTACTTCCTATCTTCCTGTAATGAATGTAATTCATTATGTAATGAATGAATAATTCATTACATTCATCATTATGTAATGATGTAAATTCATATGTAATGAATTGTAATTCCACACGATTTCGTTCAATTATCAAGATTCTTAATTTTTTAGGTACATGTCCAAACAGGGAACTGATCTCGACCTGCTTAGGCAATTTCAGATTTATGAAGCTGTTCTACAGCATGAAGATGGCGAAGATAAAGGAACTCCGCTCAAACAATTGGATGAAGCGATAAGGTAAATTTACATACCAAAAACTATATTTAAATTTCAATTTCATTAATAAAATTTGAAATAATACGAGAAAAACAGTATAATCATTAAGAAGTGAATGGCCTTCAGTGTTAGATAGTGCTAGTTCTGGGGTGGTGATTGGTCATGCGGTGAGCGTGGTGTTCAAGTGATCGTGATGTTCAGTCACGACCGCTCAAGACTGCGCTTGGATGGGTGACCGTGCTTCAATGACTTTTATGTTACAAGCTTTATTATCACTTACCCGGTGGTTCGGAACCCACCTAAAATAGTAGGTCTACCATGTTCCCCGTAACATGGCTCAAACGGCGAGGTGGAACTACCCGTAAGGGTCTCTCCACCATTAAAAGCCATACGCTATTAGCCATATTATTATTAGTGCTAGTTCTGAATACTATATCCATGATGCTTCAAAACACTGTTTTGAATACGTCTCTTACTTATAATCTAATCTTTTTTTTTAAATTTCGCAAATTCATAAATTTCTATTACTATTACTACAATGTGTCAAAATCGTGACGACTATCAAACGTTTTAATAGTGTTATAAATTTTATTGGCGCTTGGAAAGTCTTGTTTTATAGAGGTCAGAGGTTATAATATTCACATATTTCAAGCGACATAATTGAATTTGAAGCAGCTGACAGGACCATATTCATTCAGTAATTGAGCCGATCTTGTTTACTTGCTCATATTTATCCCATAACTTATATACAAAATATTTTTTCTTGATAATTTTATAATCTAATTGCATTTAATGTCATCATAAAATAGAAAGTACAAAGCTCAATGAAATCAAACCTTGATTGAATTTCGTATTAATTATCTGGCGTTTAATTGGCAAGATAATATCAGACAATATTTCCCAATTCAATTGAATTTGTCGATTATCTTTTTAGTAACCTTTATATGAATAATTTATTAGTACAGCGGTTGATCTCAATACGCTTACACCATATCACTATAGAGTAATAATTCATGTATTATTTACCTTGATAACAACACCATACCATGAGAATTGAAAACTTTCCAGAACACTAAGATATTTGTCATTAAATCTTCGATTATTACGGTAGTTATCCAAACAATTTTGAACGGTTCTATAGAATAATTAACATTTTATTAAGGGAGTGTTCAGTTGTGGGTATTCATTTTGAGTGTTCAGTTCTTGAAACATGTTCAAATTGAGTGAGGAGGATGCGAAGGAAATGGATAAGGATTTGGCAGTACATACAAGGATAGTAGCAAAAACAGCACAATTTTTGAAACTGAGGTTAGCTCCAATGATTTAGTTAATATTTGAAGCCGAGGTGACACAGGAAATTCTTCATCCATTATTGAATTTTAGGAATTGTTTTGTTATAAAGTCAGCTTTTTATCATATTAATGATTTAGTTTTCTGTTCATTTCCTTCCCACATATTTTTTAAAAGCATTCCAGCAGCAATGTGAGAAAGTATTCAGCAGCGGGAAGTGATAGCCGAGTGCCGTAGCATGAATCTGTTCAATCAGAGATAAGCTACGAAACTCCTGGGCGCTCTTTGTAAGGGTGACCGATTGGATTGGCCAGCAAAAAGACTATGTTCTCTGCTGTAAAATCACTTCCCGGTGGTTCGGAACCCACCTAAAACTGTAGGTCCAACTCATCAATCACCATCATCCAGTTCATTACCCACGCACAGGTCTATTACCCACGTATGTGGGCTTCAACCTCCAGAAATTTTTTTTTTTTTTGAAAAAAATGTAAATATTGTTATTATTGTATAGTGTATCATAGCATAGTGTTGATTTATGCATTTATGACTTCTATTTTAATAATGCAATAGACAATCACAATAATCATTTATTATTCCTTGATTTCTTGTGCCATGACGAATTGCGTTACAAATATTAACTTTTTTGGTGAATTTAACGACTTACAGTCAATTTTTAATTAAGAATAAGTAATATTTTAATCACTCTAGACCGATCGTTTTCGAGTTATTATTAAAGTAGTCTTAATTATTAAAAATTGACTGCAAGTCGTTAAATTTACGAAAATAGTTAACATTTATTATTTTAACATTCTTGTGTTCAATGTTCAGTTCCAACAATTAATAACATTAGGATAGAGCATATTCTTGGCATTGGTATCCTATTTGTGATTTTTTTCCTCTAAGTAGGAAAGTTTGAAATTTCAAGATTTAATTATAATAATATTTATACTGTAATAATATCGTATTTACTCAGGTCTGGTGTCAGAGTTTTCAGGTCATACCTGAATAAGTTCAGGGCCTCTGACGGTCAAGTTATTAGACAAATATTATAATATTTATTTATTATAAATAATGGTTTCCATCAGAATTTTTAAACAGTTCGATCAACATTGCTCCAAATCGGAGAAAATCCTACAGAATTTTATCCAGTATCCTAATGTTTCTTTTGAATCCGAGTTTGTTCATCAATATCTTGTTCTAAAATTGATAATTTAATTGGTTATTCATAATCTAGAATAGCACTGCCTTTTATATTTCGAATTCGAAGAATCAATGCTCTGATCTAAAGGTGGACGATTGATCCATGACGAATTGCTGTGTTAAAAACTGATAGGACTTCACTGATAAAAACTGTGAAATTTCAGAGCAAGATTGCAATTTTTTTTATTTCTCATCCAATTTGAAGAGTTATTCACATGTGAAAGCTCAATTGCGCATCTATTTGAAACCAATTACAAATTGATTTCAATTGTGCAATCAATCGGTTTTTATATAATTTTTTGTTTCTTTATAAGCCTACTGTATTCGATTTAATCAATCTCACTAATCAAAAGAAGCCATTGAAATTTGAAACCAAAAGCAATCAACTAAAGATTTGATTCTTATTGTTGTGGATATCCATTTTTCGTGAACTGCAGTAGAACTATTCATATGTTTAAACTTGCTGTGCAGAATTGACCTTTTTTGAGTCGCGGCGGACGCGTTTCGAACTATGTCGTTCTTCTTCCAAACGTATACATATGAATAGACTTCATTCTTTCTTGGACAGAACTATCACACATTTTACTAAACAAATTTTTACTTTACATTTACGTTGACCCAATTTTTACTTTACACTTACTTTGCTTCAATTTCTAAGATCTTTCAAAATAATGGAAAAATTTAGACTAGTTTGAGCTTGAATGAATAGATGAATATCGTATAACAGTGTTGCTATTTTTATCAAAATTTCCATCCACCTGAATGGTATTTCCACTATTATAATGACTATTGTTGTGGAGATAATGATAATCATTATTGTTTAGAAGTTGATTATTATTGATCAATATTCTTGAGTTGAGCAGATAGTGTTGAATATTAATAGTTTATGCTATGATTGTATTATGACTGCCTTAAAGCAACGAGTGATGTTTTGGTTAGTTCGCTCATGTTCTAAACATTTCAGGAGTTGTTTTAAGGCAAAATACAATTGTTACATATAATAGTAAGGGTGACCGATTGGATTGGCCAGCAAAAAAGACTCTGTTTTTCTGCTGTAAAATCACTTCCCGGTGGTTCGGAACCCACCTAATCCACCTCATCCAATTCATTACCCACACACAGGTCTCAGACCTATGTGGGCTTCATCCTCCGAAAAAAGTTCATCTCCAACTACTAATACATTAAGTTTAATGCAACAAATGAATCCAATAATTTGCCCAAATATAACTTAACCTGAAATTCGTAATTGTTGTTGACAGTTCCAATTTGAAACCCAGTTTGATTTCGACATTTTTAAATCAGCTGAAGTGACTATTGCATAATATCCGACACTGTTTTTCAGAAATCCTTTACTAAAAAGTGACAGTATTGTTATAATAGCTTCATTATGACACTACTTTGATAAGACGCGTAAAAGTGAGCTTAATCACATTGCTTTATAACCTCTTCTATGAACTTAAAGTAGGCGTAGATCAATAATATTATTGGGTCAGGTGTTTTCATTGTAACAGCAGTTAAATGGCAAGACATTGGATTTAGCCTGCATTCGTGCATGTTTAACTTTTTTTTCTGAGGATGAAGCCCACATAGGTCTGAGACCTGTGTGTGGGTAATGAGTTGGATGATGGTGATTGATGAGTTGGACCTACAGTTTTAGGTGGGATCCGAACCACCGGGAATTGAATTGAATGACTGCCTTTATTTTATCCTAGAGAGCGGAGTTAAGGCGCAGCCGGCCCTCTCTTACACTCAACTCTCAAAGTGATTTACAGATTTTACAGTAGAGAACAGTGTCTTTTGCTGGCCAATCTAATCGGCCACCGTTACAAACAGGTCCTACGAGAACGCAGCTTATCTCTATCTGATTGAACAGATACCTGCTACGCCTCGCGGTTATCAATTTGTATCGTTTGTTATTGAAACACTTTTTTACCGTACATTTAGGATTATATTTTTGCATGTAAAAATGTTTTATGAATAATAAGAATTTTTCTTATTCATTCATTCAATTTTATCATTGGAAAATGTTTATTTTTCAGGAAAACGTTAAGGAATCGGAAGTGTTTGACAGCAACACTGCCCTATGTGGAACGTCGCAAATCTAGAAGACATTCAACAGGAACTTCACCTTCTGCTCTCACTTTAAATCTTAGCAGGCTACAGGTTGAACCAGATAAGACAAACGACGATTATCATAATGGTATGCTCATCATTAATTCTGTGACTCCATAATGATCATTACATAGTAGACCATCACTAGTTTTTTTTTCATAAAATTACCTAGGATTCTATTTATTCTAGTAGAATTCAGGTACTTCACTCATGCTGTTTCACATTAATATACATTTTTAATCATTGATAACACCACAGAAAAGTAGAAAAACTAAAAAATAATAATATTTATATTGTTTCTCTTATGTGAAAACACATAATACATAGCCTAGTAACATTGAATGTACAATTCTGTGTAACACATAACAAATTATGCTAATTTACATGTTTATCCCATACATAAAACCACATTCACACACAGATATAATACTAAACAGAAGGGAAGCTTGCAGTTAACCTTCTGTTTTCAGCCTCAGCCTAAATCGGTGCATGCCACCATTTTGAAAACTAGTTGTCCAGAGCGCTTTCTTTTAAAGCATAGAAAGTGTACAACAAAAACAAACAAATCACTCACTGCAACACTACAAATAGGATTAGATGGGGAAAATAGGTTTCAAGATGGCGTATTGGCGCAGATATTTCGAGAAATTTATCATTCTGTTTATTATCTATTCTGTGACTTTAATTTAATGAATCCACAAATAATAATAGCAAATTTTTATAACATAGGCAACGCTTACGATCATGAACTTAACACACGTGGTCTGGTAATTTTACAAAATTATAATCTCGACACAATCAAAAACATCTTATCATTTGAATCCTACTAAGGCTACACTGAAGCTTATTTGGACAATAATAAATACATTCCACACAGAATCTCATTAGTATTAAGTTATTTGTTCATAGACCAACGTTCTGCTGATATTTCCATGCATAAATAAATAATCTTTTAACTCATGATCAATACATTTTACACAATATAATTCCATCAAAATAAGCGTATTTAAAAATCTCACTCACATAATAATTATAGCAATTAAATCTCCTAATCAAAGTGGTACTAATTTTATCTTATTTTATAGACATGTATGGTCTATAACTCTATATGGACGGTTTGGAGGTTTTTGACGTTACGGTTGGTGTAGACATGGACTTTACGTTTTTGCATGGGAACAATTTTGTTTTAAAAACAAAATTCATTTCAAATGCGTCATTTTTAAGTTGGACTGGTATCAAAACTGACACTATATTTCTATTTAATATATGATTTTCACTCATTTATACTGGGTACTGGAGGAATGCATTTCACTTCTAAAGAGAAGCTCCATCAGCTTGAAGCTTCATCAGGCTGATGAAGTTTCTCTTTAGAAGTGAAATGCATCTCTCGAGTATAAGTAAGTGAAAATCTTAATTTAAATGGAAATATAGTGTCAGTTTTGATATTAGATTGTTCAAGTATTTCGTCATGGAAAACATCACAGATACATCTGATTAATATAAGTGATGCATTATTGAATTAGATCTTCCTATTCGTTTAATCCCTCTAGTGGCTTAGAATATTACATGTTTTGAATGTTACGCTCATATCCTTTTTTATTATTTGACGTTTGGATGGTGTAGACGTAGACTTTATAAGTAAGATGGAATATATAATAATAATAATAATATATATTAATGTATTTGTATTATACTCACTTAATCCCTAAATGTTATGGGCTGTATAAGGTTATAGGACCTATAGTAATTTTCATAATTCCAACTTTGAATGCAAGATCAACAATTTGGACTCAATTAAATTTGATTAATGTAATAAAATTAGATTCCGTTAGTAAAATCTCTCTGCTATTCCAAAGTATACCTTGTTTGAAATGTTGAGCTTATAACCGTGTCTGTTATAAGACTGTAGATGAATTGCTAATTTTTCTGGGCTTGTATTAATGAAATTAATGTCTGGCTGAGTGTGTGACTAACTTTCAATAAAACTTTCTCAGAGAGAGACGTCGGTGTTACGCCTGCTCTGAGGAGGCGACGCGAGAGAGCGGAAAGGCAGAGGAGTTTTATCAAGGAGCAGCGAGAGGCCAGTCTGAGGGTGTCAGTCAGCTCCACTGATCAGTCAGGCAGTGAAGATGGTACTAATCATTGAAAAGATACTATTTTAGTGATCTTTATTGCATATTACTTTCACAGATGCCTGAGGCTTATGCGTGGTTAATGAGTAAGATAATCATAGAAAGGTTTTGTCTAGTCTGTAATCAAACCTGACATCAACAGGATAGTAGTCAGTCACGCTAACTACTTGACTTTGGTGGCGGCCTCATGTTAGAGTGACTATGAAACCTTGAAATTAATGTGATGCTGTTTAAATTTATGTTGATGTTTTATCTGAAATTAACTAGCTACTGTAATTTGTGTAGAACTTGACAAAATAAGGTATCGTTTATCTCAACCTCCAAAGAAAAGTTCTGAAATTTTTCAAAAAACAGTGTAAAATTTAAAATAACTATCAAAGTCAACTCGAAAGTATTGTTTCTGCACTTGAGAAACTTTTTTCACTCGCCTTCGGCTCGTGAAAAAAATTGTTTCTCTCGGTGCAGAATACGCCACTTTTCGCTCTTGTTACACAAATAGCTATTTTCACCTTGCTGACAAATAGAAATTAATAATGTACGTATCGATTGCAAAATATGTTCTCTTGAAAATCGTTCTAATTTCAGAATGATGCGTGCTATTAGTATTTCTCTTGCATGTAAAAAGATTGAAGTGTTATAAGATAATGAATTATTGAGATATCAGCTTTATTTCAGTTTAATAATGTTAAAGACCAACCATTCAAGTTTAATGGTTAGTCTAATAAGCTAAAAATAAGCATATTTATTGTTTATTGCGCTGAGTAATTCATTTAACTGTTTAAATTCTATCGAGAGAACATTCAGACTGTGAAACATAATACTCTAGTAGACTCAATTTTCAGAGAGTAGTTTCTAAAGGTGGTAATTTTATGAATGTTATCATCAATTTACCATATTTAATGTATCCAAATCCATAATTGAGGCTTAAGGTAGCTGATGAGGCATGTAGGCTATGATAATGTATCAGATCAAATAGTTTTCCTCATATAGCAGTTTTATTTTATAAAAATAGAATGTACCCGTAAACTTGAAAAATGAAAGAAAATATTCATACATTGTCAAAACCCTTTGATCATTTGTAATGCATCGATGTTACAATTCATCTAAAACTAATTATCTCCTCATTTTATCTCATCTAAAACTAATTATCTCTTCATTTTATCTCTTCCCAGTAACATAGCACAAACGGCGAGGTGGAACTACCCGTAAGGGTCTCCCCACCATTAAAAGCCATACGCTTATTATTATTATTCTTTATTTTATACACTATAAATGGTCAAAGCTTTTTCATCTATTCTTTCCAGAGGAAGGTGTTTTGATCGAATCAGAATAGTACAGAAACAGTATTTTTTGAGACCTGTGCGTGGATAATGAGTTGTGTGATGATAATGATTGATGAGTTGGATCTACAGTTTTAGATAAATTACCACCTTTAGAAATTACGTTCCGGACCACCGGGAAGTGATTCTACAGCAGAAAACTGAGTATTTTTTGCTGGCCAAGCCAAAGCGGTCTTCCAATAAGATCCCAAGTGCTTGTGTGTTATCTAATTCAAATTTTTTAATTTCCACAGGTGGAAATATCCAGAATGGCACCCATGCAACTCAGAATGGGGATGCTGAGGAGCATACAGTTTGCAATGGCGATTCGACTACATCGCCTCTACGTCGTGATAATACTGTCAAGGATCTTAGTCAAAGGTTGGCATCCACATTAAATGGAACAGATGCTACAAACATGAAAGGTCTCATATCTAAAGCCAAAGAAGGTGAGTGATATTCCCGTATTATTGTTTTACAATCGAGCTTTCCATTATTCACTACAATTTATCCACCTTTCAATATAGTTCTCTTTGTTCCATTTCAAATTGTGGTAACTGAAATTACTGTGAAAATTTTATTAAAGATGAAAACCAATAAAGATAAAATACAATAACAGTAATTTTTTTTATTGCTGATGATGCCCACATGAGTCGGTGACTTGTGCGTGGGTAATGAGGTGAATTATCACACATAAATGCCTGACGGTGGAGCGGGATTCGAACCCACGACCACTTAAACGACAGTAAGCTGAAGTTGCGACGCCCCAACCAACTGCGCTAAGCGGCCCCACCTAATTGTTTTTGTGAAGTGATTCAGATTTTGAAATTTGAGACAAAATGTATAATTTTTAGTAACTATTAGAAAACTATTATTAATGCATTATTTTTCATAAAATTATCGGTTTAACTTTCATAATATTAATTGTTTCAATAATAGTCTAGTCAATGAATACATTATAGAATGCATGAAAGATGCAGCAATATTTTACTTCGAAATTTTGTTAAAAGTGTTTAGAAGGTAAACATATTAAAAGTCCCCACCCCTGGGAGGTGTCTGTCATCCCTACCCAGGGAAATTGTTTCTTTACATATAATTTGTATTTAATCATTTTGAATAAATAAATGAACAAATGCTGCCCAGTTCATACAAGAGGCAAACTTGAGCTATATGGAATTGATCAAGAAACATGTTTTTTACAGAATATCCAGTAATTCAAGTCAATCAAGCTACAAATTCTCATATTTTTCATTGAAATTCCAGTCAAATTTTCATACTTTTTATTGAAGAAACATATTCCAATTGCATACAATATCATAGAAGAAGCAAGCTTGAACGATATGGAATTGATCAAGAAATATCAGGCACCAAATTATCATATTTTTTATTCAAGAAACATGCTCCCAAATAATTTACAGAATACCCAGTAATCCAAGTGAATCAAGCGACGAATTCTTAAAACTTTTATTGAAATGTCTGTCAAATCATCATACACTTTATTAAAGAAACATGTTACCAATTGATTTACAGAATAACCAGTAATCCAAGTGAATCAAGTAACTAATTTTTATTGAAATTTCTGCTGCCAAATCAATTTTTATTCAAGAACATGTGGCCAGTTAATTTACAGAACATTCCGTAATCCAAGCGAATAATTTTATTGAAATTTATTTTGAATTACAGGACTGGCATTAGCCAAATCTCAATCGAGAGGTGATATGCTGAAGAGTCCAACAACTGAAACTCCGCAAATCAGCCGAGTGCCAGAAGTAAAGAAGTCTGAGACTGATTTACATTGGGAAGAACTGCTAGCAAATACCACTCGAGAATTGTCTCTTTGCGACTTAGACTTCACGGACTTAGCCAGTGATGAGGATCGTGACGTCCTGGCTCCCACTCGTTGCTCTAACGGTATCCCTCCTCCGCCTCCTCCCCTCTGTGGCATGCCACCCCCCGCACCACAAGTACCTCAAGTGCCTCAGATGCCTTCAGTGCCTCTGCTCGGTCCTGTACCTGCACCTCCCCGACTCACTTCACCCGTCAGAAAACAGAAAAAGACTGTAAAGCTTTTCTGGAAGGTAAGTTTAATTTTTAGCTTAAGAGAATTTATGAGAAAAATAAATCATTTGGTTAAACGGTTGATGATTGAATCATGTCTAAAAATAAATTGAAAAAATCTTCTACTTCTGTGTTACTTCTATATTTTGTTCCTTACTTTTCATTCCGTTTATCTCAAAATAATCTAATTTTCATTTGTGTATCATTCAACTAAATCATTGTCATTCTTACTGACTCATACCTGCACTCAGGGAAACCTTTTCGGGTATTATAATCTTCCTCTGTAGTACTTTTTCTTGTATTCTTTATGTAAATATTATTATTTACTGTGTAATTATGATTTTGTTAAAAGTTAATTTGTATTATTTTGAAGATAATAAATTGATTTATTGATTGATTATAATGAAAAACGGCTGGATTATTACAAAAATGTCCCAATTTTGGAAGGTTCTAATAACAAAGCGCATATACTTAAAATACTTTTTGACCCCTTATATGAAGCAGCCCATTGAAAATTCTTATAAATAATTATTAAATATTTAATGTGACTGCTACCAGAAGCCCAAACGATATATGCGGTAATCAAATTCTTCTTACAATTTCCGCAACATGTTTTGAAATCCTCATAATTTGCTCATCAAAAATATTCTTTTAGCACTAGACCTTCTATTTTCATATACTGTATAATAACAAATTAGTCTATTTATAGACTTTTTAGAATCTATTGTAAAAAATGTCAATTCTACAACTATTGGCGATTCTAGTATTGAATAATTCTCTCATCAAATTAATGTTCATATGCAATAAATATGTTATAATACAAAATAATGTGAAGTAACGCATATTGGAATATTATGTTAATGTGTTACAAAGAACGCAATAACGATATTGATAATATTTCATGTTGTGTGAATATTAGATTTATAATAGCATTTAATTTGATGTTTTTCATTTCAACTTCTTTCAAACCTCAAGTCAACAGTACATTAAATGTTAATATTTTTTTTATCAAACTCAAGCAGAATAAAAGCTTGAATCTATCTGAAATAGAGCGCTCACTACACACTCTGCTGATGAAAAATCATTTTAACGTTTCATCGGCTTTGCTTTCTTGTGCCATCTAATGAGGCATCTTAAAAATGTTATTTCTTCTTTCATTAATAAAGTATGAATTCTTTCTTAGGAAGTCAGAGACGATCCTCTTGTGATAACCAAAATGAACTCCAGAGGACTGATTTGGGATGAACTGAGTCCGGTATCAATTGACACACAGAAACTAGAGCATCTATTTGAGTCTAGAGCTAAAGATCTCATCACTAAGGTATGCTTCAAATTCCACTAATCTCTGATTATTTTCAATGAGTAGAGATATATTAGGCTATTATTCATCATCAACTTCGGACGGGATTTTAGGAGAAGTTGCACCCTACTTGTACAAATGATGATTGATAGAATATAGATAGAACATAATTATTTGTAATATCAGAACTGACACTGTATTTCTATTTTATATATGAATTTCACTCACTTATAATGAAGATGCTGGAGGGATGCATTTCACTTCTAAAGAGATGCTTCATCAGCCTCATGGAAAACATCACAGATAGTTATTTGTGTTTCTCCAGCAGAAGGGTGTAGGGTGTTTGTCATTGAAAATCTAATATTAAAATAAAATCATTCAATGCTACTCCGTTAAATTCATATTTTCATCAGTTTTAAATTGTTCATTAATAGACATTTCTCACATCTATCTGTGATTAGGCTATCAGGCAGTTTGTTTCTTATTAATCAATCATTTACTATTTATCAAAATCAAAATGTATTAATCAAAATATAATTACAAAATCTTCATAGTTTAAGATAATTAATATAAAATATTTTTTATCAATAATTTTCTTGTATAAACCCCAATTTAAAAGCTATGTGTTGAGGCATGTGATATTATATAAAAAATTGCAATATTATATTATACGTCGGCATTGTTCTATGCTACGTTTAATTTATTTATGTGTATTTGGTACCGTCTGAGTCATTTTCAGTTCTTTTAAAACCTTCTATACTCCTAATAAACTGTGAAAGTAATGATTTGTCTTTTAAAATAGAAATCTAAATTTTCAATGCTATGTTCTCAAGCTATCACCTGACAATGACTGTTGAATGTGCTTCTAATAATTCACCTGATAATATATTTTTATTCATCCTATCATGTTTGTTTTCTTTATAAAAGAGGATATTTGCATGCATGAAAAATTTCTATAATTACTAGGGTCATGTGTTTCTTAAGGGTCAATATTATTCCGCTTCTATGGTGAATTTTAATTAGGATGCCAATTTATTTACAATAACTTTGTATTCTTAATCGGGATACTTTGCTTTGCTTCATGTATCTTACAGCACAGCTTCAGCTTTAATAGCAACAGTAATAGCATGCAACGCTATGCATTTTCGCGAAAATATTCGTAAGAACACCCAATTAACATTATATGGTTCCGGTTTTCTATTTGAATACTGGATTAATACTCACGAAATATATATTTATTTTTCTTCTATTCTGACAAAAATTGTATTATTGTAGCCATAACAGTGTACTTGCTCCTATATAAAAATTCCCAATTTTAAAAATAATTTGAATAATATCATGACCCCAAGTTGACGTACCGTGGTTTGATTTCTGTGATGTTTCTAATAAATTACGTGCAAGGTTGCTTTGCATTTATTCATGTATTTGTTCGTAACGTATTCAGTCTTTTTCAAATAAACTTCAAGTTTTAAAGCATTATTATTTGATGTCTTCTATAAGCTGTTCAAGTATACAGCTCTAAAAATGCTTACCATTAGACTAGTTATAAGCAGGTACCTCGTGTCATTAGAGGATAACATAAATTCATATTTATTTAGCTCATGAGGATTCAGGTACGAATTGATAGAAGAAGAATATTTTTATTGATATAAATAGGCTGAAAATTGAAATTTAGTCATTAGGCATAATTGAATTACTGTGCAATTTTCATTAGACCTGAAACCTATGGTATCTTGAAATGCATTCTCTTAGGTCCTAAATATAGAAAATAATTTATTAATGCTTCTGTAATATAATTGCTGAAAAACATAGATGATGAAATAATTTACGAGGAAACTGATGATACTTCTAGGTTTTGGACTATTTTATCTCGAAAATATTTATTCTACACTTTTTCAATTATTGCACTGATTCTAGCAATTGGGATTCTATTTTTCTATTTTGATACCAGCAGTGGAACTGAAATAACGTCAGCTATGTGCTGACAGAATAAGAATTTTTCTGTCAGTTCTCTTTAAAATCTCAATTATGAAATTTTAATTTATAAATTTCCCGATAAAATCAATATTTTGAACTGATTGTTTCAAAATCTATGAATATCTCAAGGTTATTGAATTAGTTTATTTCACTATTCATACTTTTCTCTGTTCAGAATTCAAATAAATTGTTATTCTATTTGTTTCGAATTCTTTCATAAATTTCCTCTTATAGAAGTTCATCAGTATCCTTCTCTCCATTGGCAGATTATGTGTAATTGGACATTAAAGGATATCATTCTTATTAATTTTTCATCTTCAGTTTCATTCATAATTAATTCGAGTAACTGTACATTAGATGTAGATTTACCTCACCTAAAAAAAAAAAATAACAGGCCTTCATCCTATTCATCATATTTGCAAAGTGTGGGTTGGATATATTTTTAACGCCTTGAAATAGCTTCTCAATTATTTTCCTTGTGTAATCTCAAATCGAATACTTTAATTGAATAAGCCTTACGAATTAATATTATTAACTTAATCATTATTCAAAAAACTTGTACTGTACACTACACAGTTATAAATTTTCATCGATCCAGCCACGTTACCGTACCATGTCCTTCCACATAATCTGCTGGAGCTGTAAATATGGTTTGGTTAAAGATTTCAGGCTTACATAGGAAACTGCTTCTGTTTACTAATAAATTGTGTTTATTTCTGTGTCCTGGGGTTTCATCATATTCATCAAACATTCCCACAATGTTTTTAGGAGGTGAGTGATCTTGGTATTTGTTGTGCCCTTATTCAAGCATCTTTCCTTTTCTCAAAAGGCTTTTGTACTTTTGTACTCTTTCCTACCCTGTATGTAACTTTCAAGCTCTAACAATATCAAGTTATACTTGAGACAAGTTATACTTATTTTTGAGACATCAGTGTTGATTAAAAATTGAAGAATATACATTCTTCAATGCATTATACGGGTTGTTCCATATCGCCGAATAAGCTATATTTTGTTGGATCTAAGGTAGTTTTAAAGGGGCTCCGAACTATTGAGGATAGCGAGAGCTACCATGGGTACTCATTCAATCAGATTTGAGTGCTCGTTATTCTTGAAGTTTTTTCACAGATATCATTGACATTAATCTAATTTTGAGTGTTAAACACATTCAAATCCTTTAAACTATTAATATATCATTGTTACTAAGAATAGATATCAACCATTTCATTAATCTATTTGGTTATCCAATAAAATGTATTATTTCTCCTATTCTTGTTGAAACAAAATGTAAACTTACCTTCATCAATTGAAAACATTACGAACTTACATCCATCAATTATTGGAATATTCAAAAATCAGATATCATATGATAACTATTTGCTATTATAAAATTAAATTGATGTAAATTGATGAAACACAATATGCTCAAATTAAATTGTTCTCAGAAATAAATTGTTTTCTTTATTATTCAAAATTAATATTTCAGCATAAGGGCAAATTGTCTGCTGCTATACCATCGCTTTATTATTAAGTTTCACGGCGACAGAAATTTAAAAGATTTAGTGAAAAGGGAAGGAATGGTGCTTTTTCAGGGGCATTATTGTAATTATTATGATGTTCATGCCTGTTTGTAGATAGAGCAGAGTGTATGTTGCTAGTTACCATCTCACAAATCGGATGATTCAACAGTTCTACACGATTTTCACCCAATATTATTAGAGAAACGTATCACAAAATCATCACACGTTTGTACCAAAAGAAAATAAGTGTCTGCTTAAAAGAAAATTATACGATGACAATGAAATTAAGAGATTTCCTTTTGTAGCAGTGTCTCATATATTCTTATACATTTGATTATTTTTTTTAATAGCTCAATTTTTATAATATTTGGCCATTTAATTCCAATGTGAATTGATTTCAAAATAGTCCAATCAAAATATTCATTTGTATCCAACTATCATTTTCATAATAATAATAATAATATCGTGTGACCTGGCTGACTCCGGTCTGGTGTCACACTATTTCCACTCCATCTTAATATGGTTCATTTTCACAGTTCAACTCACCTACCTACTCGATTAGAAATAGAAATTCACTACAATTTAACATAGAAGCAAGAGTAGGAATCTTTCAGAACTACAAGAATAATATTTTAGAAATATCAATATCATTGTAAAATATCATTTAAACGGCAATATATTATACAAAATGCATGATTGTTATCTGACCATACTAACAAAATGCTTGGAAAGTTTAATCTGTTTTTATATTAGTCATGAGAATATTTTTTGTCTTGTCCTTTAGTGTGATTAGTTATAACTTTTTCAGTTTGTTAAGTTTCATTGATTAAACTTGTCATTTATGATTAAACTTGCTGATCTACTTCACCCATTATATTGAACTAAATTTCTATTGCACTCTAGCTCCCATTATTTGATCATCTCCAAAAAATGAAATTATTCAAACTTCAACATTATGATGGATTTCAACGTATTATACTAGTACCTATGAAGTTGTATTTTTAAAATTTAATGCTCGATGTATCAACTGGTTATTGGGATAACTCTGGTGTCTTCAACTCAAGCATGAATTATTCCCCTGCCTACATTCTACTTGATATAGAGTTTCTATTATTATTTTACTATTGAGCTAATTTAATTTTTTTGGTCGCATTTTATTGATTGAAATTCTAGCCGTTTCCAGTAGTTGAACTACACAATTTTACATCGCTTTGAACAATTACTGTTTACCCTTTCTAGCATAAGTATGGAAATGCTTATAAAACGTAACTATAAATATAAAACATAAGAAATGCTCAATCTCAAAAACTACTGTACCATTTCTTCTAACACTAGTCTAGAATGTACAATATTGAAAATTAATTACTGTTTGCTACGCATGGATTTGTTTTTACTCAATGAGAGGCTTTCTCTAATATTGGCGGCGATGGTTGGCTTTGGAGAATGCATGTTTGAACTCAACTCTTATTAAGCCTTTTAATAACTCCATCATTAAGGGCATTCGTCAATTAATTCGCTAATTTCTTGTCAATACATGACATTTTAGAACTCCAGTCAGCTTTCATCGCTATGTTAGTTTACTGCCAATGGTGTTTAAATATGATTTTTGAAAATCAAATAACTTTAAGATATAGCTTGAGCGTTGATCGCAAGTTAAAGTAGCCTAGTTGAACGTTTTTGACTTTTTTGAACTGAGATTTTTGTGTTTAATACTTTACCAATTTTATCAGATTCTGTTACTTTTTTCAAATTGATGAATGGCTAATTTCATTGATCGAACTATCATATCAGTGCTTTAATAGCATAATCATCGCTCTCTCATGTATGTATCAGGAATATTCTAATAGATCTTCGTGAAATGATTTTTCAGAAACAACAAGAGTTGAACAAGAACAAGGAAATAATAGTTCTTGATCCAAAACGATCCAATGCAATTAATATAGGAATGACCAAGCTACCTCCACCCAGATCCATCAAGACTGCCATTTTAAAAATGGATTCCACCGTTATGAATCGAGAAGGGATTGAAGTAAGTATGAATTTTAAGGCCATTCAATATTTAAGATGTGATGTGTTAGTGCCATATTGCTGTTTGTCAATGAATCGTTTGATCTCAATGGATCGAGGTGGTCTAAGAAATTAATAAACTTCAAACTGTTTGTCTACATCTATTAATATTTTTCCTTGAGAACTTCTCGCTTCTTCTGTTGTATGGCAAGATATTATCTTCAATGAGAACTAATCGATTACTTTGATTATTCTCCAAGATTAGATCAACTTTTTCACAGATTTTAAGCTGTGATTTTATATCTAAAAATACTAATAATTCAAGGAAGAACAAACAAAATTGCTGATTTTTTTAGATTTCTTTACACCTAGATACTAATGATTTGATAAACACTTTTGCTGTTGGTAAATGGAAATAACGGGATTAACAAACATGGGATGTCATAACATTTAATTTTTTTTTATATACAGAAGACAAATCCTCTTTCATGAGATGAATTTTGAGTAGTGTAATTAATACTTTTATTTTTTTAATCTATATTCATTCACTGACCTCCTGAAAAGGGGTATATAGATTTGTCAATATAAAAGCGGACCTAGCTGGTAAGTATTTTGGGTCATAAATTGAAATGTTGCTAACCTTTTTTACCAGAGGAGTCAAGAAAAATGGGTCATAAACACCTTGGACTGCACTTGAATGGTGTAAAATAATGAATAGTGTTATAATTTCTATGTAGAAATGAGTAAACTACGTTGATTAATTTTGATTATTTCCAGAAACTATTGTGCATGCTTCCTAGTGAAGAAGAAAGATCCAAAATCCAGGATGCTCAAGCTGCAAATCCAGAACTTCCTTTAGGTAGTGCCGAGCAATTCCTACTCACTCTGGCTTCTATAACCGAATTGCCAGCACGCTTGAAACTTTGGGCTTTCAAACTTGACTATGAGAATTGTGAGAAGGTATGTGTTTTCAACTCTTCTTTGTCTTTGTATATTTTTTATTGATTTACAAGCTTTTTATGTACTATTCATATGTATTATCTTGCTGTGCAGAACTGACAGTCAGTTCTGCACAGCAAGATAATACATATGAATAGTTCTACTGCAGTTCACGAAAAATGGATAACCACAACAATAATTTTTATTTACGTTCGAAAGACTGTCAATAAGTATGATAACAATAATAATAGACAAATTCTTGAAATTTGGTATCCATGACGAACTGCGTGTATCACTAATAATTTATGAGTAATTGCAAGACTATACAGTCAAATATTTGAGTACAAAATTGAAAATATTTTACTCACTGAGCAGGTGGCCATTTCGGGGTCCATCATCGGTGTTGAAATCATTTTTACCATTGTTACCTCCTGAAATTCCATTTTTTCCCCAATTTATTTTAATCTGCTATCACTATTGTATATGCTTCTTCATCCATAAACTCTTCTTATTCGAAAATGAATATTATAATTATTTTTGATTACGGAGATGTAAGAATCTACTAGAATGAACAATTATTTTTAGTCTTGAAGTTTGGTAAACTTATCCATGACGAATGTGTAATTAATTACTCATAAATTATTAATAACCGACAAGTAAAATTCTGAAAATTGATCTCGCTGCGACAGTGAAAGCTGCTTTGATGTTCATTGAGTACTCCTTGAATTTATCTTCTTGAGTTCTGCAGCATCTCAATTTGAGGTTAGGTGCGGTTGAGTGGTAGTAATGATCTGTCTCAACTCTGCCTAATAAAGAATGTTTTCATTACATTTTATTTCAAAACTGAATGTTATCCAGCATTATTAAAACCATTTAATGATGCTTAAGGAAATATATACAGCTGCCTAAAAATATTGTATATTTAGCACATTTATAATTCTATTAAGCCATATTGAGATTTTAAAAATGGATTATTCAAGGTTAAATTATGCACAGAACAATATACAATAAAAAAAAATTAATTTTTTATTCTAGGAAATTGCTGAGCCTTTGATGGATTTGAAACAGGGGATGGAAACATTGAAGGCGAATAAAACGTTCAAGGCAATTTTAGGAACTCTGTTGTCAATTGGAATTTTTCTAAATGGCAATGAGGTTTGTACAAATTCATCTTTGGCTACTACATAATCATTTAATTATACTATTGGGCCATATTCTATTAGGTAAATCAGGTTATTATTAGGCCATAGTCAGGTTAGGTTAGGTTAGGTATACCACACTTACATATCACATACCTACTAATATTCGTCTAACATGCTCATACTTGTTGAATTATTTTATTTCTGAGTCTCAATAGCCCAGTTTAACATTACTATCAATGATCAAATATTGATAACTTTTCAGTTAAAAAAGAATGTATCAAGAGTAAATTCACATTCTTGTACAGTATTCTACTGTTGAATGTGATCCACTTTAGAACTTATGAAATAATTATCATCCATGATCCATCAATCAACTTGGAACTTCAACTCGTTTGACTCTTAGGCCGGCAATAGACGGACTGCTTCAAGCAGTCGGGTTCGACTGCTTGAAGCAATCGCAGTTGGGCGGATCGCATTTTCAATGTTAAAATCAAGACCGCACTACACGGACTGCATGAGCAGTCGAGTTGCGGTCGGTAACAAAACAAGCAGTCCATTTGCAGTCGAGTTCCGCCGTGCTGCCGACTGCAAAAATGCAGTCGGTCTGCAATACACGGACCGCTTCAAGCAGTCCACTCGACTGCTCGCATCACTTCTCATATTTCACTCATTGTGTGTTTTTCGTAGGCTATGCGTTCTGTGAACATGGCACGTTGTTTTCAAAACTAGTTGTACTTTGTCACTAGAGTCTTCTTCAAAGACAAAGATCCTGTTTTATTATATTTTTTGATTTTTGCATAATTTTCTCCTAATTGAACTTTGCTCGTTTAAGATTTAGTTTACCCCCTAATTTTAAGTAATGTTAAGCTCTAGGAGTTATTTAAAGTGAATCTGTCACTTACAATAAATACTTCAAGATATTGAATCATCCTGTTTAGGACTAAAATATATTTTTGGGTCCATCCAGTGATTTCATGGAAATCATTATTAAAAAAAGATGCAGTACCGTACTCTATCCGGTTCCGGCTCTATCTTTTCATAAAAATATCGTTATTCAATATTTCTAGTAATAACTTTTTATTGTAAATTTAACGACTTGCAGTCAATTTTTATAGGTGGTTAAATAATAATTATACTCACACTTAGCCGAACGTTTTCGAGTTATGGAAACTCATATTCAAGGCATCCTAGATCGGCGATATTGGTTTGTTGGTTAGATGCTCAATGAATTAAATTTTAATCACAGATACTTTTTGACCACATGATACAAAACCACAATTCTTCTAACCAACATCGCCGATCTAGAATGCCTTGAAGATGAGTTTCCGGAACTCGAAAGCGTTTGGCCAAGTGTGAGTACAATTATTATTTATTCACCTACAAAAACTGAATGCAAGTCATTAAATTTCCAATACAAAGTTAATATTAACAACGCAGATCGTCAAGGAACAAGAGATCCAAGAATTTAATTCTAGTACTTGGGCTGGTTATTACTATTTGTTCTATGAAATGATCAATCTTTTTATTGATTTATAATTATTTGCTGTGTAATTAATAACCCTGTGATTTTATATACTGTAATGTTACTATTTCTTGTATTTTTCTCATGTCAAGTGGCCATCTTTGTATGACGAGAATAATGAATTATTATATTAAATTAATTATTTAGAAAAATTTCTTTTTAGAGGATCCATTTCTCATTCCATCCATTTACCAATTTTTCAGACTATTATTAAATTTGTTTTAAACCATATTCAGAAATTTGATTAAATGTGTCTTCTTCAATTAATTTGTGCTCCAATCATTTCTAGAAAATTATTCACAGTAATTTTATTAATAATTTATTGTCTTTATGGAAGGCTCTCCACAGTCTCAACTCTACTCCGCCTATTGAACAAGGCAGTCACCGACTGCTTGAAGCAGTCCAAAAGCAGTCGAGCCGATTGCAAACCGACTGCTTTTGGACTGCTTCAAGCAGTCGGTTTGCAGTCGGCTCGACTGCAAATCGACTGCACTTTTGCAGTCACTTACGACTGCTTGAAGCAGTCCGTCTATTGCCGGCCTTAGAACTCGTGATTTTTCTTTCTTTGATACAAATTATCCAAGTGGCGTTTGTTATTTACTACTGTCGGTTGTATATTCTACATTTCCTAATTGTTTAAATATTTTCTTTTCACTGACGAATAATTTGTTATTATTTCCAGGTGAAAGGCTTCCAAATAGAATATTTATCCAAAGTACCTGAAGTGAAGGACACTGTTCACAAGCACTCTCTTCTACACCATCTGTGTCATATTGTGATGGAAAAGTTCCCAGACTCCACTGATCTCTATTCTGAAGTAAGTAGAAAAATTCTTTCCCAAAATATGGTACGGCACTCATTATTGTAGAAGAAAAATCGTTTTGTTTTAAACTCATACATTGCAGCTTATAATTATTCTTCAAGGTCGTCTGACTTTTTCAAATTTGCAAACCCTTATTCACCTCGAAGCCCCTAATTATAAATTGAATTATCTTTTTTTCTCCGTGAACCTGAAGTCAAAATCAAATTTATTCCTAAATCATAAGTAGCCTACAAATAAAAAACACACTGACAGGAATACACCCTCAAAGACTGCGGTTATACTAAGGCCACTAAGACTTCACATTGATGAATTATCAATGTTAGTTTCAGCAGAAATGTTTAAAATAATAAATCATTTTTTTACAGATTGGTGCAGTTACAAGAGCATCAAAAGTCGATTTCGATGAGTTGGCTGCTAATATGAATAAAATGGAGCAGGAATGTAAGAGTTCCTTTGATCATCTTAAGGTTATTGCGAAACATGATGGCGCTACAAATATGAAAGTCAAGTAAGTTGGTTACACAAGTATTTTATTGTTTATTACTTCTATTTTCTTGCACTATTGCCTATCTTCATTGTATTCACTCTTAGTATTAGTATTAGTTCAATTTATCTCTGATTCAAATATTTGTTTAATTTTTATTGTTGCATCATATTTCATACTTTCTAAGTACAGTAGTTCATTCAAATAAACAGCGAAATTGTTTTGTACTTTTTCCTTGATTTCTAGATTTGAAAAGTTCCTTTTGCCTCTTCAACACTGTTATACAGTGTATATAGTGTATAGTGTATATCTGCTACTGTTTTATTTTTTCTTTCATTGCTAAAGGCTCAGCTTCGTCTATAAATAAATGCATTGTCAACTCTTTTTAGAGACGATTAGTAACATTTACTTGACAAAAAAATGTATTGTATTTTTTCTGTATTTATTATTCATCAACATCCCAAATTATTACACGATTAATACTTGAGAAAACAATACAAGTCTACTGGAATTTCAAAAATACATTTCTCAGACAATCAGTGAAGTTCAATCCTTCTAGCTGATAGCTATTTAAGAGGGTTTTATAACAATAGCAGATGTAAATTTTCAATCGTAATATACACAAATAACATATTATTAATAAATCCATGGATTTTTACCGCGAATATAGTGCGAGTGTTTGAAACTTTATTTACAAAATAAATTACTGTTTCAATTTTTAACCTTATTTTAATAAATCAGCTGTCTCATTAAATATGAGGCCTTTAATAAATATGAGATCTGCAGTACATTCATATGGGTTTTATATTCCAACTGTAGCTCATTTTTGGCTATTTACTTATTTTTTACTTTCAATATTTCTTTCTACTTCGTCTTCTAATCGTATTAATTGTTATTTTAGGTAAACAATTTACTCTTGTATTAATTATTGCTGATGATGCCCACATGAGTCTGGAGACTTGTGTGTGGTTAATGAGGTGAATGGGTGAATGATGATGAACATCCATGGCTGAATGAGATTCGAACCAAGGCTGCAGGAAAAGAAGTCAGCCAGAGCCTTATCACAGCCTTATCTTATCACAGACACGCGCTCCAACCAACTGCGCTACCAGAGCCGCCAATTTCTGTACCTTCTGTATTTTGTGAACTTAATCAATAAGGGGTTTCCATGCATGGGCTTTGATATTTAGGTACATAAATAAAAAATATGAATTTCATTTTTATTTTTTGAAATTTTCAGAATTTCCGATTTCTTGGCTGATTGCGCCGAGCGAATAATTGTTCTGACCAAAGTGCACCGGCGAGTCATAAACAGGTATCACAAATTCTGTCTTTGGCTGGGCATTCCTCTGCACCGGATACAAGCAACCAAACCCAACGAGCTCTGTCGAATAGTTTCTGAATTCGCTCTCGAGTATCGAACAACCAGAGAGCGTGTACTCCAGCAACTGGAAAAGAAAGCCAGTCACAGAGAGAGAAATAAGACTCGAGGAAAAATGATCACTGAGGTAAAGGTAACATCCATGTCTTTGTGGGGAAGATTCTCTTACCAAAGTTAATAGGTAGATACTCTTTAGTGACCTTGTTCAATAATTACTCCCCTGTGACTGTTGAATATGTACAGTGTCAATGAAGTTTCATTTTTTTTATGAAAGAAGCACAACAAAATGGAACTTAGAAACAAAAAATTATGTTGATGCAACCAAAAAATATTTAAGTTTCCATCTATGAAGATTAATTACCACTTGATTGAACATTATATAAATAAAATTCGAGTTTTATCTGTACATTTATCAGAATTATATATTTTTGGTTATTTTTTCGTTTTATACATTAAATAAGCCGAGAATAGTCCTATCTAAATTTCTGTCTGTCTGTCTGTCACGGCCCCAAAGGCATTTTACGCGGCCTTCTCCTCAAAAAACGAGAGCATAGATCGGGACTTTAGTTATTGAACAGTATTGAAAACTTTATTGACAATGTCTTTAGCTATAAAAAACTAAATTAACTTTTTTTTAACAGAGTAATAAACGTTTAAAAACCAAGTATTGTGCGATTTTGATACATTTTACGCGGCCTTCTCCTGAAAAACGAGAGCATCGATCGGGATTAAAGTTATTCATCAGTATTGAAAACCTTTTTGACAATGTCTTTAGCTATAAAAAACTAAATTAACTTTTTTCAACAGAATAATAAACGTTTAAAAACCAAGTATTGTGCGATTTTGGATACATTTCTTCTAAGTTTTATTACCACACTAGCTATTGTACCCGTCCTTCGTACGGATTATGTTTAGAAATAAAACTAAATATGTTTCGGCTTTTTTGATAGCAAGTATCATGAAGTTGTTAGCAGCTTAGTAAACAACTTAGAACGTAAACAATTCAGTGACAGTTATCAGAGAGAATAGTTGAGAACAGCTGATTGATATATCATGATAAATTACGTGATTTGTTCTTATGTGGTAATAATAGTGCTACCTGGCGAATTCCCAAGAGCCTAGCACAAACCGCACCTTCCTGAAATGTTAATTTTTGTTTTGATAAATTTTAATTATACATTTTTTTCTCAACAAAGAAATAATTGATGAAACATAAGATGAGCTTTGATTCACCAGTCATATGTTTCCTAAAAGACTGCAATGCTCCGACTGCAGACAGCGTAAATAACGCCGCGAAAGGCCCACCATTCAGATTATATTTGAGAACAGCTGATTGATAAATTACGTGATTTGTTCTTATGTGTTAATAAAACTTATAAGAAATGTATCCAAAATCGCACAATACTTGGTTTTTAAACGTTTATTACTCTGTTAAAAAAAAAGTTAATTTAGTTTTTTATTGCTAAAGACATTGTCAATAATGTTTTCAATACTGTTCAATAACTAAAATCCCGATCGATGCTCTCGTTTTTGAGGAGAAGGCCGCGTAAAATGCCTTTGGGGCCGTGACAGACAGACAGAAAGTGAGATAAGACTATTTTCGGCTTATTTAATGTATAAAACGTAAAAATAACCAAAAAATATACAATTCTGATAAATGTACAGACAAAACTCTAATTTTATTTATATAGATAAAACATAGAAGAAATGAATCCAAAATCGCACAATACTTGGTTTTTAAACGTTTAATATTCTGTTGAACAAAAAAGTTAATTTAGTTTTTTATAGCTAAGACATTGTCAAAAAGGTCTTCAATGCTGATAAATTACTTTAATCCCGATCGATGCTCTCGTTTTTCAGGAGAAGGCCGCGTAAAATGCCTTCGGGGCTGTGACAGACAGACAGAAAATGAGATAAAACTTGTTTCGGCTTCTTTAATGTATAAAACGTAAAAATAACCAAAAAATATATAATTCTGATAAATGTACAGACAAAACTCTAATTTTATTTTTATAAGAACAAATCACGTAATTTATCATGATATATCAATCAGCTGTTCTCAAATATTCTCTCTGATAACTGTCACTGAATTGTTTACGTTCTAAGTTGTTTACTAAGCTGCTAACAACTTCATGATCGTTGCTATCAAAAAAGCTGAAACATATTAGTCTTATTTCTAAACATAATTCGTACAAAGGACGGGCACAATAGCTAGTTTGTAATAAGATTGGATTGACATTGCTGATTGCAGCAGATTCTCGAACAAAAATGTTGTTTTGGGGGTTTATAAAAAATTTTGTTTGTGGCATTATTGAAAATAAATAAATGAATCTATTAAACGTCAAGATCATCTGTTCAGTACAATGACCTGTCATATGGATATATATACTCGTGTATACTTACTTACTTACTTACTGTAGTGGCCACTCGTACCCCAGTCGGTACTTGGCCTCATCAATACAGCCTCTCCAACGATTCCGGTCACCAGCGTCTTCCTCATTTAGCCCCATCTTTCTCATGTCTTTCCGGGCCTGGTCCCACCATCTTGTTTTAGTTCTTCCAGCTGGTCTCCTTCCTATAGGATTGTTCCTCAGTACACTGTTTGTTAGTGAGTCCCCTTCCCTCCTCAAAACATGTCCCGTCCACTGTAACCTTCTGCTTTTATCTCACCCACTATGTCTGGTTCCTTGTGTATAATCATAATAAATTTACAGAAACATCTAGACAAGTGTAATCATGATTGTTTAATCAATATTATTTAATAACATAAAAATTATGGGTGTGCTTATTATGGAATTACTGAATAGTATATCTTACTGGAATATGAATCTTGTAGGAATCTTATGAGTTTCAGTAATTAAGTACTATCATGTTGGTCCCTGGTTCAATTTCTGTACTGAGCCTGATATTTTATTTAGTGGCAACACTGACGTCAATTTTATGTAGCGATAAAAGAGCTTTCCGTGAATATTTTGAGTTTATCAAGGCATGATTTCATTATCAAAATGATTTAAGTCTCAATGTTTCTCAAATATAAATTAGCCATAGCTATTCAATATTCAATAGTGGCTCCAGTATTATTTAAAGGAAATTGAAAGCGGATAGTTTAGGTACTCACTCGTTTAAACGAAACATTCATTTTTCAATTGAAATATTCATTTTTTATTCTGATTTTTTTTAATTCTAGATGCTGCTCATTTTTCCGTCATTCTTCTTTGACGATGTAGTAGATATCGATAATAGATAAGACGCTATATTGTCATAGCCAAAATAATTATGAAGAAATGAGATACTAATTTTGCCAGTTACACCTTTTTAAGTCTCAATCAAACTGTGTCACACTCTACGTTTGATGCGCAACTTGCCGAAACCAGCATCTAGTTGAATAAAAGATCATACAGAGTCTAGTCTTATTTATTTATTTTCAGTTTTATTTAATATTTTAACTAATCGTCTTTCTATTCATGTATTTTTATAATCAAAAGTATTAAATTTGCACTTCAAACATTGTGAATATTGTATTAGACTTCATATTCCGTATTGCAGGTTGGAAAGTTTAGAAGTCAGGAAGATCGAGCCGATGCAGAACTGAGACAGTTACTTGGCACCGAACCATCAAAGAAGGATCCTTCATTGACTGGCTCTCTTCCGTGGAGGAGAACACGTAGAGACGAAGGTTCACATCCCACTCATTCCCAATTCTACACATTTTTATGTCTATAACTAAATAAATTAATCGATTATTCAGTTCAAATAACTTGACCTGAAAAATCGAGTTTTTCAAATAGCTCTTCAAATGAGAAAGTACTATGTACATTGTCAAACACATAATATACTGCATATTCTGATTCATCGATAAGACTGATAGAAGTCTCGAAGAAGATCTTTATTACTGTTAGTAGATGATCAGAAACCGTTAAACAAATGAATAATTGAAGGAAGGTATCAAAGTTACTCCTGTAAAGTGGGGTGACTTGAAACAGCGCAAAGATTATCTCAATATTTTGATACGTCATTTCTTATTATATAAATGTCAATCACGCTTATCGCTCTTGTTACAAATAATATGGTTTTTGCATATGAAAATATTTATTTTCTGTCATTAAAGTACATTCAATTATTTAATGACGAGATGAGAACGGAAACATCAGTGAAAATAAGAGTATTGAATGAGCAAAAAAAAACTACAAAAAAGTAATTTTACGTACCTCTAAGTGGATAATTCGAAAATAGTAATTCATCCACAGATTGAATTATGACAGCCTTTAAGCAACAAGTAAGATGTTAGAACACGAGCAAAGCGAGAGTTCTTAACAAAACATCTTGTGAGCTGCTTTATGGCGAAATACAATCGTTGTACAATATTTTGTTTCCGACCACCAATAAATTAACGTTTAATTTGGCTCAACAATGTATCACATAACTTTTTTCCCAAAATATAACATAACTTACAATTATTGTTCTTGACAGTTCCAATTTGAAATCCAGTTTGATTTCGAAATTTTTAAATTAGCTGACTTAATTAGTGCGTAACATTGATTTCGACATTCTTTGAAAAAATCCTGTGTTTTGATTGGTCTAGACTCTTAGGTCTTCTAAAAAGTGACAGTAGTTTTAAAATAGCTTCATCATGCAACTAGTTTGATAAGACGTGGAATAAAGTGAGCTATTGATATAGCTTTCTTACATTTCATATCTACTTTATAAGGTACCCGTATATACAATAAATTAAGTGGTATACAATAAGTGGAATAACAATATGTTTTTATCAAAGCCTCTGTTTTCCAGGACGTACTGTACTAGGACCTCTGACAAGAGAAGACTGCTTGAACGGTAGTCTGACAGACGCCGATGATGAGATCCTAGAGACACTTGTGAAGACTGCAACCAAAGCGCCGACATCGCGCAGCACGCCCAGGGAACGCAAGAGAACGCGCAACGCCGACCGCAAATCACGTGAGTCATCTCTTCCCGCTTACGTCTGACCTCTTAAAAGCACACATCTGACACAGAAACACACAACGCGCATTCTCATCCTGGTAACTGAATTTCTTTGGTCTCCATTATTAGCAATTTCCAATCTTGACTACACATTAATAAGGTGCAATCTACTTTTATCTATATAGTAATTCATTTAGAGAAATTAGTACAATGAGATTCGAAGATGCAACAGGCTTGAATTCTTCGGTCCCCATTGAGCCCTATCATCAATTATTACCAGTCTTGATAACACTCATTAATACAGAGCATTCTATTTCTATTCGTGTAGTAATTCATGAAAATAAAATTACAATTAAATGCGAAGGTGCAACATGTTTGCGCCCAAAACTGTTTGTTTTTTTTCACAAATTTTGACTAGGATACATTATCAAAATCTTTGTTGGTTGGTTTTTTGTGAAAAATTTAGTTCAACTGGAAAATGTGTTTCTTTTTACATGAAGACTATTAATTTGGATGATCATTTCAAACGAAACTCATCAATCACCATCATCCAACTCATTACCTACTCACAGGTCTCAGACCTATATGGGCTTCATCCTCAGAAAAAAAAACTACTAAAATCAGTTGAAAAAAGTTGATATTAAACTTTCACACCAAATAAAGTATGCCTTTTTTAATACACAAATTATAGAAAAAACATGGAAATAACGAAACCCATATCATGAGGTAAATTTTTTGTTCATTTTTCCGTTTCTAATTACTCGTTATTACTAGTTCGTTACTACTAGTAATCACTACTCGTTATCACTAGTTCTAGTAACTGTAATAGCTCGCTATTATCTTACTCAATCTTCTCATTAATGAAAATAGTCATTCATTGTCTTTAATGGCAATAGTCATAATTTTTTCATCGATCTTCTCATTAATTTGAGCTCGTAATTCTATCTAGTATTGAAGAAAATGCTACAAACTCATTATTATTGATTATTAAGATCCACTTATTGATCAAGAATGGCATAAATTCTTTTTGGAATCTATTTTCCATATTTTCATTTTTCATGAACGTATAGTTATCCATCTCATCTCCTAAATCTGATGATTTTCATTGAAGAGGAGCATGAATTGATTTTGAAAAAAATCCTTCTCAATCATCTGAATTCTCCATATCGTTCAACAATACACCTCTAATAAAGCCCAGGTTTATTTAGAGCCGTTAGCCTTTATGAAACTATAGATTAGTGAAAGGCGGCTCTGGTAGCGCAGTTGGCTGGAGCGTTTGTCTGAGATAAGATGAGACTCTAGCTGGCTTCGTTTCCTGTAGCCTTGGGTTCGAATCTCATTCAGCCATGGATGTTTCTCATCATTCATCCACTCACCCCAATAAGCACAAGTCTTCAGACTCATGTGGGCATCATCAGCAATAAAGATTTAAAAAAAAGAATTGAAGATGCAGAACAATTTTTTAAAATACATTTTTGATCGTCCTTTTAAAAGTGTGATATCTAGGTTTCCTCCTGCTTTCTATTGGCTTATTTTTAAATAGGATTGCAATAATTAAATTTCTCCAATTAATAATTATCACCCTTCAAACATTCCACCCTTTACGCTTGCTAAAAAAATAATATGTAAATGAAGTCTTAGTCGAGTAATAAGAGAGGAAAAGAAATCTCTCCTCATTGAGAACCAATTCTTTTGTGATCAGACCAACATATTATTTAACCGATGAAGTATTACCAGAGATCGAACTATTTCTATCAACAAAATATTAAATATCTTCTCCGTTTTGGATCTTGACAAAGAATTTCAGTTGCCACACACAAAAACTGCTGTCAATTTGTAATGTAAAATGTGGTGTCAGAACAGTAACAAGTGGTGCGGTGTTTGGTGAATGTATTGGTGATTCTATTGGTGTTGGTGGTGTTTGTGACTGTCATTTTATTATCATTACAACCATAATGAAATTAACGCCCATTGGTGGTTTATTTTATGAAAAACTCACTTTCATTCTGTTTTCATGAAAATCATATGAAATTAACTCCCATTGGTGTTATATTGTATAGGACTCATTATTTTTCATGTCTGTCACAGTTACTTTATTTTAATGGTGTTTTCAATTATATGGATCTGAAATTTACGCTTAATTTCAAGTTGATGCCATACGGTCCTACAGATACATTGCGTTTTATACTCAACACCTATTTTTCATTGTGATTCGTGTTTTTATTGTGAATTTCGACTTTCTTCGTTAAATAAACATGTTATACAAGTGAACAATGTTGAGTCTCTTTCATTCATGATGTTCAACACAATTTACTGCTTATGAATCAGGAATAAGTTTGAAAACTATGTATTATCGTTGTAAAAACTATGGGTATGCTGTTGATCATACGTCATATGCGACTTCATCGCAGTCAAACTTATTTCTGCTTCAAAAAAACCAATAAAGAAATCAAAAGCAAAATTACAAAACAAATGATAAAGAATTCCTGAAATTTTAAGAATGGTTCTACAATATCGAATTTCAAATTCTGATAATCTTGACACACAATTGAGATTTTCCAATTCTTAGATTTTCAGTATATTTATATTTATCACTTAGACTTTTGAATTATCTTGCAATCACATACAAGCTCTTTATTTTTTATTTTTGGAAGTATAAAATCCACTTCAGCTTATTTTAAACAATGACACCTTTGTTTAAAGTTTTTGTATATCACTCCAATGCTTTTCTGCTTCAGATTTCACACACCTATCAATTTTGCTACTCGAATAAAAAAAAAAACACGCTTATATAATTATTATAATAGTCGGCATAATAGTGATAAAGAAACAAAGAAATAAGTTTTTCACAATCAGCGTTTATTAAACTGCTACAGAATCTTTCTGTAATAGTAAGGTTTAGTTTCCAAACAATATTTCATTTATTGATTTTTTGTAACAAAATTAATAATAAATTAAATAATGTTGAAGATGCACATCAAGTAACATGAGATGTCAGAATGATCACGGAAATAGGAGTTTTCTACTTAATGGTGAACTTAATGCATAGGGAAGCTAGTCAATGCTGGAGATGTGATTTAAGTAAAAAGAGATTGTCATAATTTTCACAACGATTGTAGCTACTTACTACATAGTGAAGTTACTTATTTCGATCATATTTTGAACATATTTTCAAATTTTGGAGGGTAATAGTCTCAGGAATCCCCTTGTGTATCCTTTCTCTATCTGCTTTTTTGTCTTGGCTACCTTTTACCTCAAGTATTTAAAAAAATAAATAATAGTAATCTAATGTTTTATTCTTAGTGATTAAGCGGTCAAGGACAAGGGAAAATATACAAGAAGCCAATATAAGTGAGCCGGCCTGAGTTTCGTATTTTAATTGGTAAATTGTACTTTTTCATAATTTTGGCTGATTTTTCCTATTAACAGTAAATCAGCCATTGCCTTCCAATTCTCTTATAGTCATGAGTAATGTAGATATTGTGGCAGGATTCATTTTTATCCGCATGGAATGAGTAAGTAGTATAAAGATTGATACCAAGTAAATAACTAAGTTGTAATAACTAAGTATCAATTTATACCACCAATAAATAGTTAGGGTGGCTCTCACCCTGGCTGGCTCGCTCAAACAGTATGATACCAGTAGCGGCTGGCCCTTGAGAACTCTAGAGCTTTCCCAATAGAATTGAAATTGAGAAGAAAATAGAATATATTTTTGAAATCTTTCAAATAGTTTTGCTAGTAGTGCATTATTTTTATAATGCAATTTTTACATTGAAAGTGTCATACAATAAATGAAAGGTGGTTTAAATATTGGCGCCTTTATTTGCCTCTTTTTTGGCGCCTTTTCCTTTTCATGAAAACAACCTGACAACGCTGTCACTGACTCTGACTGGAAAAGTCCCATGTGTTGGATGGTGGGTGGGTATTTGAGGGATTTGAGGAGAAGCCAGATAGATAACAGTTTGGTAGAGTACAACACATAGGAAGGAAGGCATGCACACTACACAGTACGGAATAATTGTAATTGTTTCAAAGCAGTGAGCTGACCTAACCACTGGTTTCATTTGCGCTAATTGAATAATTATTTGGAGGTTATTATTGGAGTTTTTAATGGATCTTGTTGCCATGATTTTTGTCAAGGAAAGTGATAATTATGCTTAAATTCATTTTGAATTCTGTGGATAGTACTTTGTTAGCCGACTGCCTACAATTTGAACATAGGTTAGAATTGAAAAAGGGGGGGGGGGGGCTCAACCACAACACATTTCGTAGGATCAAAATTCTTCCAAGAGTAATAAACTCTAAGAGTATAAGAGGAAATAGCTATATAAGGAGTGGAGAATTGTTCATTTTGCTCAACAGCAGAAGAGAATGAGAATGAATTTCATCTACAAGCATCTAAATTGACTTTGAAGTAGCCAGCTGAAACTCTATCATATTAATTATTGATAATTGGGTCTTATTATAACCCCATACTTATTATGAACTTCATAATAACTATAACTTGTGGTTATTGGTTCAAACTTCACTAAAACTTCATAGGCTTAGCCGCCCCTTCCTCCCAACAGCCCACCAGCCGCTACTGCCATATACATCCACGATTTGGCGCAAATATTTGAATTTTTGTTTACTTATGGAATAATTAGTGCATATAAACTCTACTGATAGTTGGGAAAGTTTTTTAATAGTAGAGTAGAAAGTTGAATTGAAATGTTCAAAATAATGTGCTTAGCTGGAAATAGAGTTACAATAGTGAAGTGAAACAAAGGGTATTTTATGCCTTTGACAATCAATATCAAAAAATATTAGCCAATTTTGCTGTAAAGACTACTGTGCTATGTGTTTGAAGTGCCATGTAAGTTGAACTGGGATTTTTGAGGATGGAAATGAGGATCTTTGTAAGGAGGAAACCCTTTGAACGGATAAAGGGAAATATTTCACATAAGTCTTCAAAAACCATGAAATGAGAAATTTTATAAGGAACTACCTCAAAGTGGAAGGATATTCCAATTTATCGAGGAAAAATACCAACAATAAGTACCATACCAAATACCAAATGACTAATTGATGAGTACCATAGTAAACTAACGATTGTATTCACAATAATTTATTGTAAAAATGTAAATAGAAAACAAAATTACTAACTCATTCTGACTCGTTGGTTTTGTCTGAATCATAGCTGAGTAGAAAACATGTAATTTGTAAATTTTCATATTAGCTATTCATCTTGTTCATCAACAGAAATTGACAGGAAAATGTGATAAATAATTTCTTCTCTTTTATCATGCGTTGTCACTTCTTAACAGTAGCTCAGTTTATCTTCTTTTTTTGTATTCAGAAAATGACTATAAGATAATTGGCAAGAACTTGCTGATTTCACATTCCAATGGATGCTATTCATAACTGAACGATGTTTGCCCCTTGCTTTGTACATTTTTATGTTGTTCTTGATTCTGTTTACTCTTTGTGTTCCTGAATCTTAATTATTCAATTATCATAACTTGTTCAATTTTTTCATTCTTTTCTCTAACAAGGATACTTTTCTCTATCAATGTCGTAGATATCAATCCAATGACAAGAAATTGTATTTATGTATACCCAGATTGCTTCATGTATACCACAATTAATAAACTTAATGGCAGTTAATTGATTTCATATCATAATTCATAATAAGCGAATGTCATTGAGCTTATATGTCATCGCAATGACAATTGATGAATTTGGCAATAATCGCAGTGGCAATTAATAAATTTGACAATAAACGACCATCAGTGTACATTTTTGTTGTTTAAGACTATTTTCTTCCAGTGCATTGGTTCCCAAAGTGGTCCATGTGAACCCCTTGGGGTCAACGGGGATCTGCCAGGGGTCCATGCTAGTGAAAAATAAGATTGGGGGTCCATGATATGTTAACGGGGAACCATGATAGCGAATGTTTTTGGATTGGGTGATCGGGTATATGTGGTATATAGCAAGGTTAACAGAAACAAGGTTGTTCCATAACCTTTTTTCAATAACCTTGGTATACAGTATATATAGGCCTACTTGCATAATACTGTTTTGTAAATGCTTTCAGTAGTAGTAGTAGGCCTACTTTACCAGCTATCAAAATGACATTTTAACTGATGAACTAAGAAAAAAATAATGACATTTATGCAGGGGGTCCACCTAAAACCGAAAATTACGGCAAGGGGTCCATGAGGCAAAACAGTTTGGGAACCACTGTTCTAGTGTCTTGCTTCTCCTAAATTCTGTGAAATCAATATTGATATTGTTGGATTTTTTACATTAAAAAATTAAGGAAAGATATTAAAAGCTTGAACATACTTGCTTGATTTTCAACTCAAGTAATATTTATTCTTATGACCATTGAAAACGAACACAAATATAACGGAAAGAGTATAATTTACCTTCTAACGTAGAACTTTGAACTTGTCAAGTACCATTTTTTTTTACTAAAAAATTGAAATTTGAGTCAATAATAACCAATTATTGTATTAAGTACTCATTAATAATTTGTATTTATCCTTTTTCTATTTTCCATATCAATATTCTAAATGCTTTCATGTGCATGACTAAACTTATTGAAAGTTGAACAACCGCTTTATCTGATGCACTGATTTCATTTCAATGTAAATGCTTGAATCCGTATATGTATTGAGATTATAATATATATTCAGCATTATTAAAAGTAATGAAAAATAAGACGAAATTGTCACAACCACATTTATTAAAACTTCGAGAAACTAGTTTGGGTTGTTACACCATTATCAATCTCCAGAGTTTGATTGAGATTGATAATGGTGTAACAACCGAAACTAGTTTCTCGAAGTTTTAATAAATGTGGTTGTGACAATTTCGTCTTATTTTTCATTATGGATACCTTCCACAATATCACCTTCGCCATTACTAAGAAAATTATTAAAAGTGAAAATCTGGGCAGAAATTCATGTTAATTCATGATGCCTTTTCAGTTATTTATCAATTAATTAGAAACTTTATTAGTAACAAAAGCCATATTACTCCACAAAATGAGTGCATGGATCATTTTAAGTACTAGGAACATTGCTAATGAAAAATATTTTTTGTCTTTTATTTCTCTACCAAAAATACAATATAATAATGAAAAATTCAATTTTTGTCAGAAGCTGTTGCATTGTTTAAAATCATCAGTAATGTTAGACTTAAATTTTCTAACTGTCCATTGACTGAGAATTGATAATTTGTAACCATTTTACATGCATTCAAACCCGATCTATTCGATGTGTCTGGATTGTTGTTGAAATAAATAACATCTGCTTTCTGCTTGATTATTATTATTATTATTTTAATACGCAGCAGGGTAGCTTAAATAAGCTTAGGAAATGAGGGCCCGTTCTGAAGTAATGTGACAAACAGATCCAGACTCTAGATTTGGAGGTGGTTTTAGCCAGTAGTTCATGCATGTGCATGTCTGTCTGGCACAGTCTGGCTCAATAAAAATTATTATTATCGATAGTAAAAATTTCTTGGAGTGAAGACGCTAAGTACCTCATCGTTTATTTTTCTTCTGAGATGGATTCTGTTTTCAGATAATAAACTATTATTTTATTGCTCTCGAGAATCTTCTCTGCACCCATTTCTTTTTTAACTAGATCTTCAGGTGCGATGAATTTGTCACAATTCTAAAAAAAACTACCAGCTATTATTCACTTTCTCCCTGTAAAATGACCTTCCTAGAATGTGATATAAACCCAATTATTATTGAAACATTATCATTTCAACATAATATTACATGAAATCGGTGACCTTATTATGAAAATTTTTCTTCACTTATAGGTAACTAACTCTTAATCTTGATCAAAAAGTAAATTCCTCTAAGGTTAACTTACTCTTTAATCAAAACATGATAAGTTGCACAGATTTTCATTGAAATATATTTATTCCATTTATATTTGAACTTATATACTGACTTTTCTTATACGCCAAGCCTAGAGTTTTCAAGGTTTCATCTACAAAAGAGAATCTATTTCTCATATTTTTCGTGTGATGACCGTTTCGTGATACCATAGGACATTTTGTTTCAAACGTATTCAATTAATTTTTACGTCATTCCACAAACGAGATAACTTATATATAATACTAATAATATTATAAATAATACCTTCAAACTCGTAAATTTGTCACAATAAATAGATAAAGAAGAAAAATCAGACATACTGCATTCAATCCTCAATCAAATAAGTCCTGCAACTCAATCAAACAAAAGCAAAACATTTTGCCCCGCCTGGATTTCAATGAAAGTTACACTAATTTTTTCAACTGGAACCAAATTTTTGTTTGCTCATCTCATCGCATACCATAATTTCTATCTGCTATGCATGTCTAAATAATTAGACTATATCATTATGTTATGATATATGCATGTGTTATATCTGATAAATAGAGTATGTTATCCATGTTTAGATCTGCTTGACTTTTCAAAGAGGAATTATTATGAGATGATATTGATGATACCGTGTAATATAATTGTCTCTTTATTATAACTAATATGAAAGAATATCAATATTTTCATTTTCGAAGACTGAATTGTTTTATCGTATTTTCATTGTTTAACTAGCATTGTTTAGCCTAATATTATTTAGATCTCATGATCCAGGTGTTGATATGATTCATTTAGGATTAATCATATATCTTTCGATTTTATTGAAGTAACACCCTGGAGTCATTGTTAACATTAATTTTATTTAACTAAGTAACAATTAATCAAATATTAATAGAACTATGTACACTTTACAGTACCCATAGACTAGAGTATTGAATAAGTTGGCTAGTTGTATCCTATCATTTGCATGAGTTGTATCATAATTTGAATTGAAGACTTAAAATAAATCTTATCATAGGTAATCTAAAAATCCATGATGTTGAAAAATCGTCTTGTTTTCACTAATACAACAAAACCTTTAAAAAACACTTGGGTGGAAGTTGTGACTCACGTTATGCCGTGACGGCCGTTTCACTCTGTTGTCAAGAGCATCGGCAGACAACCCACAGTATTTAACCAATATTTCACAACATTTAAAATGATCAACTTAACTTCTTCTCTCATACCCTTTGTGACATAATAATCCCAATGTCAAACCTCCCACCTACTCATCCCCCACCCCTTCACTCTTCCAACATCCATAACCCTCAAACTCATGCCTTAAATCAGTGTACTGTGGGTCGTCTGACGATGCTCTTGACAACAGAGTGGAAAGACCGTCACGCCACAACGTGAGTCACAATTTTCACTTTTTTAACGTTTTTATAAAAATTCATCTCACAATCAACACTGAATTTACGACTTATAGTATTTATTTATTCAATAAATCCTCGTAATTAGCATGCTTGAGTTTGCTATGGTTTTTGTGGGTATCACAGTTTATTCATATTTATTTGCATGCTCGAATACACCTACTTTATGTTTTTCAAAGTTTGTATGAATTAAATTGTTATGGTTTTAAATATTCAGTGTATTATTATCAATAACAGGATCAATTATTGTAGGTTGAAATACTCATTAAATTCATTATGAATTTTTTGTTTATGTAGTTCATCTTCTTCTCCACTGTATTGAATTAAAGTTGGAATGACTTTTTAATGAAAATAAAACACATTTTAGTGCATATCCCTCTCAGCATAGTCCTGCACTATGTGTAAGATAGAAGGCATTGAGCATAGATTCAATATCATGGAAGGACTGAATCATATAATAAGCTTCTACATTATCAAATCATTGACAGTATAAACCATTCACATTTATTAAATAAATCAATTGAATTTTCAGATGAGTGTTTTTAATTGTCTTATAAAATATGAATATATTTATTCAATCCCAGAGATTAAAACAAATTAGTGAGAGGCTTTTCTTTCACAATAACTAGATCTCTATTACAAAATTTCTTTTCCAGTTTTTTATTATTTGTTTTTACTAACTAATTATAGTTAATTTTGTGGTTTCCATTTAATTGCAGTCCGACGAACCTTACGTAATGGACTTTCTGAGGAAGAAAGAAAACACCTAGCTGCTTTCATCGAAGGATATTAATTGATCAATAGCCATAAAATAATAACTGTGTTCAAATTAATTGTTAGAATTGTTTGAAATTTTGAATCCAATATGAGTATAATTGGAGAGAAAAAAAACAAATTAAATTTAAATACGGTGGAAGTGTCAACTACAGTTTATCGCTGACTGAAATATGGCAAGATTTAAAAAATAATGTAATAGAGAATGATTAATTACCAAGTTCCACCGTTTGCTGTTTGAACGAGGTGATTATTGAATGAATCGCGAATTTTTGCAAACCTTCTGTTTCGTGTTGAAGATTCTTGATTTCAAGTATCAATGGAATATTGTAATTATAACGTAACTTATTGTAAAATGATTGATATTATTTAAAAAATACTTGATACGTTCTTTTTAACAAGCTGAATAAATTTAAAGCTCATTGATAGCTTTGTATATTTTTTCTCAAAATTTAACATATTTTCATTCAATTGAAAACAGAAAATGTAATTTAAATATAATTGCACGCATTTATTGTGATATATTAATCAAATTTATTAGTATAATAGTTCGCTTGTAAAACTTTTATAGCTATCTCGTTTGAATATTCTGTGATAAAATGCTGTTGAGCAGTTTTAGTATGAATAATTTATAATTAATTGAAAAAATCGAACAAAATTGTATTTAGTGTATCTAATTACTATTAGAATTAACTATCAATCTTTCAAAAATAATTTGGAATTAAATCTATGATTTCCATCAATTCAATCACTAGTTGATAATCACTTATTGGAAAAACAAAAATATCTAGCTTCAATAATGCTTTAAATTTTTAATTTGTACTATTAAACAATAGGAAGTGAGCCGTGAGCCGTAGCAGGTATGTGTTCACTCATATAGATATAAGCTGCGTTCTCCTGGGCACTATTTGTAAGGGTGACCGATTTGATTTGCCTGCAAAAAAGACACTGTTCTCTGCTGTAAAATCACTTCCCGGTGGTTCGGAACCCACCTAAAACTGCAGGTCCAGCTCATCAATCACCATCAGCCAACTCATTGCCCACACACAGGTCTCAGACCTATGTGGGCTTCATCCTCCGAAAAAAACTATTATATTTAAAGTTGAAATCTGGCTAAAAAGTAATTGTTTCCTTGGAATAAATTTTAAATTGAAGCAGTTATAGATTATAAAAATTCTGTTCATCATTTTGATATTGTTCCTATGTGTTTATGTTTTAAGAGTCTGATAATTTTAATTATAAGCGGCGTTGATTGGATGTATTGTGATTTTTATGTCAGCGATTGACATTTATTAGATCTGAAATTCAGCTGGGATGATCCAGTGTTTCTTGTATATACCAGTGCTGTCTAGTCTCTATGTATGTAAGTTAAACGACTTTCAGTAGATTTTATTCTCTTTTGTAAAGTTTAATCAATAATTGTTCAAATGTTAATGACCCGTCGTTGTCATTGTAAAAGTTGATTGAACTATAGAAAAATTGTAGAACAAAATTAGCAAAATTATTCAAAGGGATTTCATCTTAAAAAAAATTTCTTCTTCTAAACTTTAGAATCTAAAGTATACCCTATTTTTGTTACAAACACGTGTAAATACAATCTCTCTTGTCACTTTTCCATCAGTTTGTGGTAGTAGACTAAGATTTGAAATCTCCAGTGTTATTTGTCTGTGTTATGATTGAAATAAATGTGACTCCATTCACTTTTTAAGAAAAATACTTATTTTATTCTGAAATGTTACCTCCTTTCATGTTTAGAGTTAAATTCACCCTATTTACAAAATATTATGGCATATTTTTTCAGCTTTCCATGTCACAATAATTATTATCAATTCAAAATAAATAATGTTGCACAGAACAGAGTCTGTACACTTGTTTTTTGAATATAACTTTTTCAAAATAAATAATGTAGAACAGAATCTGTACACATGTTTTTTGAACGAGCGAAGTGAGTTCTTCCTTTTGACTTGAGGCTCGAGGCGTTGTGTGTTTGTATGTTCCATGATAACTTTCGAACGCCTTTATCAATCAACTTCAAATTTGAAACACAGATTCTTGGTATCTTTAGACAGGTCAAGTTCGTTGGCCAATAAAATTAACCGACTCCTTCATCCTTTTAGAGGCGAAGCAAAAGGATAGGTTCTCAGCCCTTCATTAATATATCTATATTACTATATATAGAAAATAGTTGTTTTCACCATATGGAATTCGCAATAGATTTCAAAATATATTTTATCTACGACCATGTCATAATGTATACATTACAGTTTCACAATATTGATGCCAAAACAGCTGTCTTTTCGAAATGCTTTTTGAAACCCGTTGCATAATGAGCTCATTATAGTACAGGTTCTACATTATAACACGGGTTCTGGACCAATCAGAAGCATTTTTGATGGAATCAATATCGTAATTCAATATTGTGAAACTATCAGCTGATTTGATTAAACTGCTACACCAGCTGCTTTAACCTAACAATCTACTATAACTTCTCGTATTTGAGATGAGAGGTTGGGTATCTCTGACAGTCACAGGTAAAATGAAATTGTTTTAATTAAATGTATACTAGTGGTCGTAGATAAAATAGTGTATGCAACGATTTTATTTGGCCATTAAAGCACTCGTGAGATATTTATAACACTCGCATTCGCTCGTGTTATAACTTACATCTAACTCGTGCCTTAAGGGTCAAAATAAAATCGTTGCATAAACAACTATTGAGTTATCAGCTGTAGGTGAATAAATGCGATCAGGCTTTTTATAGAATCTCTATCAGCTGATATACTAATTTCATTTCCCTGATAAAATATGGATGAATAACAGCTGTTTTTTACGTGGTAAATATATCTACTCTATAGATACACTAATTTCATTGCCCTGATATAAAGGTCTATGAGCACGGTAGGTCTTTTTTGTGGAAAATAAATCTGTGTATCAGAGCAACGATGAACTTGAACTTCAAGTGATAGATGTCTTGTGAATTTTATGTAAATCAGTATCTTCTAAACGGCCGTTTTTCGCTACTACCTTCCCCTAGGATAAGCTTCCCAAATGAGTTTCCCTTTCCAAAATTAGTTGTTTGCAAGCGAGTTCTCCAGCCCGTTGGGTTCACTAGTTAAATTTAACTCACGTCTATGCACAAATCGTCTATACAATGAGTTGTATAACCGTGGCTCAACCACAGTAGATCTGAATGAAGCTAATAACTACAGTTCTACTAACTAAAGTTCATTGTTCTCAGAAAGCTGCAATTCATGAAGTGCATTCAGACAGCTTTTCAACGTTAATTGATGAGAAGAGGTGCATAAAAAAGATTTTCTAACATGTATTCTAATTGACGTTTCAATGCTTTAAACAAACTAACTAAACTAGACGGATCATATTAATTAAATATGAATAAGATATCATCATTTTATATCATTTTTTCATCATTTTTTAAACTACGTATGTGCACAATGCACATACACAACGATTCAGCATTACAGAAAGCGTTGTTAGGAGTTTGTTCTTTTAGAATCAATTAGTATTCTTATTTAAATTTACAACCTCTATTATGTAGTTTGTAATATGTATTTGTGGGGCGATTATTACAGAGGCCTTGTTTGCCATAAATTCGCCCACAGCACTTTCCTTTCAGTAAAATGCACAAATAAAGTAATTTATCTATTAATAGAAAAGTATTCAGTAATGATGTTTTGGAGGTGCAGGGTTTATCTATGCATTAAATTTCTTGTAGTTTCTACCTTTAATTAACTATAAATCGAGCTAGTATATTAGCAACTGGTCAGTTGGGTTCATCTTCACTTCAGATTGCTGATACCGTTTGAAGCTTGGAGACATGTCTGACAGTCCTAAGAGATTCAAATTTGCATCTCGAATCAATATTTTAGCATTCTCAGTGTTACATTTACTGCTTCATTGGTACTCTATTATGAATATTCTGTATCAAGATCTGTATCGTTGTGTATCTTGAGCATCCAATCTGCTCTTTATTGAAGTCTTGAAAATTAATCAACTAGTCTGTGCAAACCTTAGTTTGCGATATTACGCTTATGGGGTGACAAGCTGCACAGTAGCCGAGCAAGCCTAGTAGAGAAGTCCAAGTTTCCCCACAACAGCACGTCTTTTTGATAGAATGATAAATTTCAAATAAAAATATGGCAACAGTGCTCTCAAATTCCCATATGAAATAGCATTGCCATAAGACTGCACATTTTAAAGTTTGCGTCACATTTTAATAAGTATTAATAAAGTAAATAAACCATCTCCAGTTTGTGAAAAATAGTTATCTATGTATTAAGAGCGTGAAGCGCGACTTTATCGCTCGAGCCAAAACATTTACTGCGCGCCGCGTAGCGGAGCGCAGTAATTTTGCGAGAGCGATAAAGAAGCTTCACGCGCGAATTGCATACTATATTTTTCCTAAAACTGCAGTTCTGGATTCCAACACAATAAAAGCTTGTAGTTTGTAACATCACAGACCATTCACGGATTTGGTTAGCGTTCGCCATTGTTGAGGTTATGTGAATTTCACGGATTCCGTGATCCACCAATGAGAAGGCATGAAAATCAAAACAGAAGCGTAAAGAAAACAGCTGGCGAGCGTAAAGTACTTTACCGCTTGCGGAGCAGTAGAGATGTATTTTACAATTAGTTTTCAGTATGTAAAGAACTACTTTTTTTTAATTGTATTTTTGTGTTGCCCATGGCTTGATTCTCCAAGCCAGTTTAGAAATAACTAAATTTTTATTGAGAACGTCCAAATTCACTGAATTTTCTTTTTACTATTCTACAAAAGAGTGATCTGTTGATTGTATTCGTTGAATATCTACTCTGCAGTGGCGTTTATTTATGATATTATGGTCAATGAACTTGGCACCATCTACAATTTTATAAATTATTTTTCCTGCAACTGCTTGTGAAGTAGTTCTTTACGTACTGAAAACTAATTGTAAAATACCTCTTTACTGCTCCGCAAGCGGTAAAGTACTTTACGCTCGCCAGCTGTTTTCTTTACGCTTCTGTTTTGATTTTGATGTCTTCTCATTGGGAAATCACGGAATCCATGAAATTCTCATAACCTCAACAATGGCGCACGCTAACCAAATCCGCGCACGGTCTGTGATGTTACAAACTACAAGCTTTTATTGTTTTGGAATCCAGAACTTCAGTTGTAGGAAAAATATTGTATGTAATTCGCGCGTGAAGCTTCTTTATTTCTCTCACAAAATTACTGCGCGTCACTTTGCGTCGCGCAGTAAATGTTTTGGCTCGAGCAATAAGGTTGCGCTTCACGCTCTTAATACATAAATAACTATTTTCATTATAGACTTAGAAACACTTTTAAATGGAAATTGACTCACGTTATGGCGTGACGGCCGTTTCGCTCTGTTGTCTAGAGCATCATCAGACGACCCACAGTACACTGATTTTGAATTTCTAAGGTGAAAAATAAAAGTGGACTGATAATTGATGAGACAAACTTGACAACACCGGCATGAATTTACTACATGGCAGCCAAAAAATAACACTGTTGGAATTCAAGAGACATGAGGAATCATTTTATCTTGGCTGAGACTACTGAATGTAGCAAGGAAAGCCTTATACCAGAGACACTTCAACCATTTAGCTCCCAAATTGTACAATCTGCTTCCTGAAAACACACAGCATCTGAAACAAGATTCAAATCTGCAGTCCACAAATGGATATTAAATACAGGAAGGCAAAACTTGGAAATAATTATCTCAAACAACATGTGAGCTCACTTACCTAATAATTCCGCACTAACCCCCCCCCCCCCCCCCCCAACATGGGTAAACCATAGTTGAGTAGGGTAATTTCCAAAAATTATTTCTCAAAAATTGCAGTTTTATAGTTATTAGATTCCCATTTAGTTTGCTAATATATATTATATTGTTTTATAGTTTTAATTAATTATTGATTGATTAATTGATTCAAGGCATGAGTTTGAGGGTTATGTCATAACCTGATGGTGACATAACCCTCAAACTCATGCCTTGAATCAGTGTACTGTGGGTCGTCTGATGATGCTCTAGACAACAGAGCGAAACGGCCGCCACGCCATAACGTGAGTCAATTTCCATTTAAAAGTGTTTTTTAAGTTTATAATACATATTAGTGGAAACAAGATGGATCTTCAACATCATAACTATTTTCATGCTATTTTATTACTGCTTGATACTATTATTGTACCTATTTAGAGTGTTTTCAATTTCCCGGTTTTTTATGTATTTAAATGGGGAGCAAAAGATCGCAGTAGTTCTGGTCAAATGTCTAATAATTACTATATTAATAACTATATAAATATATAATAGCTATATTATAACATTGCTTTCACTATGAATTTAAAGCACTGTTCAAACGATACGGTTTCGGTTCGGTTTTTTGTCGTATCGGTGTAGAGGTGCATGTATATTGCACTACTAAATGTTTGTTGTATAATCCGTATACGGTCAACAGCCGTATCGTGTAAGCAAGGAACATGCTTATACATATTCATCTAAACCAATATGCAAAAAAAAAGTCGAAATCATATCTTGTGAACTGGGCCGTAACTTACTATAATTTACTCAAGACAATGCAATCAGAAGACAACTTATTTACCTAGGTTCTAGAATAATAAACAGAATTCCAGATCATCTTTTAAATAATGTAAAAATTAAAAGAAAATAAAACATAACATTGGTAATTGGATAAAAAGCAACTATTTTTTATTGTAACAATTTGCTACCACCTATCCTATAATATCCCATACCTCTTCAGCTTTTCCTATAATCCCTTACCTTCCCTTTCAGGGATTGAAGGCTTTCCTAGTACATGGGTAACCATAGTTGGAAGAGCTTACAATCCTCCCCTATTTTGCACTACAATTCCCGAATTAGCCTCTTATATTTATTATTATTATTGTTGTTGTTATTGTTGTTGTTATTATTTTCACTTACATCTCTGTAAATCTGCTTGTATGTGTGTGTGTAAAATGAATAAATAAATAAATAAAATAAAAAATGCTATGTACTATAGAAATGAGAAAGAGCGGAAGAGAAGATTAGTTTGTTCTTGCGTTAGTTGAACAAGGAAAGTCAGAATTACACTATTTTGATGAAAAACTGGATGCCATCTTGTTTCAAACCTGCACGTCATTTACAAAAGATTGACAAGTAGAGATAATAAATCAATCACTTAATTTTTATAACAAATATTTATTAAACCAGTTTCTATCGTTAACAACACAATTAATTATCTCTTACGAGACTTACAATTATATATCAATAGAAACTAAATGTACCCTTAAATGTAAGTGCTGTATTTACTCGCAAGGTTTCAATGTACAAAAAGCTTTGTTTTAATACAGGAACAGTCTTTAAAAATTTACTCATGTACACCAACAGATAAAAACAGAATTTTCGAACATTTTTTCAAAGCACACTCTTCTTACATTAGAAATCAGGAAACAGTAATAAAACATCTTGAATAAATTAACGAAACATAACATTTGCTTACAAAACCCTATTTCAGTTATTTTTAAAACTGTTCATCATTATCGGGAGTATACAAATTCTAATTAAAAGTAGGGATTTAAGCTTACTCTTTACATGATATGTATGCTTCCAAAGTGAGACACAACGATGGAATTATTCTTCAGTTATTCAAGACACTTTCCAATTGATATTTTAGTGGTCTATTAAAAATTGATGATCGAACATCTTTTATGCCGATAACTATCAAGAATGATGATTTATTACAATGCATTTATTAAATGCAATAAAATTAATCAGATCATTTCATATGATGAGATGATGGTGAATATACTACCTATGTTTAAAAATTATACCATGAATATATATAGAAGACCTGAAATAAAAATCATGAAGGTCCAAAAGTTATAAAAATGTTTTCGGGAACAAACTAAAATAGTACGGCAGTGCCCTTCAAGTAGACCAGTGATTAGAAATAATGTAATTTTATTTGCTCCATACACATTTGATTATTTAAACTAATCAAAAGAAACATCGTGGTATCACTTTTAAAATTATGACGAATTTTGACATTTCGGCTGGTTGCACACAACATCTCCTTTATTTTCTCCTCTTCAATGCTTAGGAAAACTGGAAGATTGCTTTGCTGTTAACGTCATTGCATATGCAAACTTATGAGAGGCAATGAGACTTTGGTGCTGAAGACTAGAAAATTATTTTCAACTATTATTATTGTTCATATTTCTTTAATAATGAACAATGACAGACAAACCAATGGCTCTCCTGAGTTATTTTGTTGTCATACGATAAATTAAAAACAATATTATAAAAATAATATTATATATCATTTCAACCATGATGAATCCTAAATAAACTTCTTCGTTCACAGCAAGCCTAAAGCATGACACATGATTGACTAAAATGAGCCTTTCATGTAGAAATGGACCTTCATGTTTTATTGTAGAACTTCCAGACCTTCCTTCTTGATAATACAGTAGTTTTCATATAACTTGGCAGCAGTATGCTGGGATCAGGATGTAGCTCTCCCATCTGCTACACGCTGCCAAGTTATATGAATACTACAGTACTTCCAGTTGGTCCTTACAGGCCTCCTAGATCTAGATTTTATTTTTCACGGGTGAAATTCTATCCTTAATTATTTATTATAGAGATTTCACTCAGGTTTACAAATTCTTGTGTGAGTCGCTTATGAGCTTATAAATGATTTAAAATGAGGCTAAGTACTAGTGGAAGAGTTATGTGCGATTTCACTTATCTTAAACAGTTGTATACTCATTATTTGTAAATAATTTAGAAAAACTTTACAAAACAACCCCTCGAAACTATCTCAGATCAGCGTTTCTTAGGACCATTGTCCCTGACTTGGAATGTTCAACTGTTTGGTGAATGAGTTTGTCAGCAATTTTTGCCAAAGCTCATAATTCGTCGTGTTTGGGGCCTGAAAATTCGTCGTGCGAAATGTAACCGTTTTTGTCCTTGTCTTCGTGCTGGAATATCTCCTCGACTAGTCGATCGTGATCCTCGAGCATTTGTTTGACTTCATCAGCAGCATCAGTTCCCTCTCCGGCCGCCACCATCTGTTTCTTCAGGTACTCGCTGACTTCCTCCCTCGATAGCTGCTTGTCAGCGTCGGCGTCGATCTCCTTGAACACATTTGTGGTTGGTGGTGAATCTCCAATGTTGATCAGTTCAACGTCAAAGGTCAGAGTTGCACCTGTAACAAAAATAATTTCAAGAATTAGATTAACTTTCTTATTTGAGTAGTTGTAATGTTTCCCATAACGGAATAGCCTACTTGAACAATCTATATTTATTTCTTTTTTTTGGAGGATGAAGCCCACATAGGTCTGAGACCTGTGCGTGGGTAATGAGTTGGATGATGATGATCGATGAGTTGGACCTACAGTTTTAGGTGGGTTCCGAACCACCGGGAAGTGATTTTACAGCAGAGAAAAGTGTCTTTTTTGCTGGCCAATCTAATCGGTCACCGTTACAAACAGGACCTACGAGAACGCAGCTTATCTATCTGATTGAACAGATACCTGCTACTGCTCACGGCTACCACTTAATCTGATATCAAAACTGATTCCATAATAATAATAATCATAATTTTTACTTCCATATACTGGAGGGATGCATTTCGCTTCTAAAGAGGATCACCAGCAGGCTGATGAAGCTTCTCTTTAGAAGGGAAATGCATCCCTCCATTATATGAAAGTAAAAATCATAATTTAAATAGAAATAGTGTCAGTTTTGATATTGCATTAGATAACTTCTCCAGATTACTCAATCTCCAAAACTACAGGAAAAAATTAAAATTATATTTCATGTACAGCCAGCAGAAGCAGAATCTTGAGCGTTAGAAACGACTTGAAAAATAGCATAATCTTGAGCGCTAGAAACAACTTGAAAAATAGCATAATCATTTAATAATATTTTCTTCAGTTGGCGTGCGTAAAAACAAAGTAGGCTACTATTTTGAAAAAAGAAGATGTAGAGGACAATTATTTATACAAGTTTTAGATTTAAAAAAGGCGATAGCTTCCTTTGCATTAAATAACATGGGTCAAATGGCGAAGGGGAACTACCCTCTCCAATAAAAGCCACACGCTTATTGATATTATTATGTTCTAAATGCAGTTGATCAGTGGAAACAACGAAGAAAAATACCTTGCTTTGGTATGTGATCTATTATCATATAAAGTGAGTTCCTTTTCTCAATATTATATGACTCGTGATAACTGATTTTCGGGCATTTCGATTTTTATTCTCTATTGCGATATGCACGGAATCCACTATCACTATTAAATAGTGATGAAGCTTCAATTTTTATTCCGTCAATTGTTAGTGGATTCCGAGCATATCGCAATAGCGAATAAAAATTTTTCAAGAAGTAAAACGTTCAGCAGTTGTCAAGTAAAATAATTGTTGTGGTTAAATAGTGGTTGCCATGCTCTGTATAGAATAATATTCTATTTTGTTTTCACTATAAAGAGTAAAATTTTACTTGATTTTAAAGTTTAGAATTTTTGTATTATGTAGGTGAATGAAATATAAAAAAATCTATTCTATCCAATTCTATTGTATTCCACTCAGTTTCAATCTAGTATATTCTATTTCTATGTAATAAAAAAATGTTCTATTCTATTTTCGATTACAGAGTATGATGGGAATATAATGTGCAATATTTTCAAAATTTCTTTTTTTTAGTTTTACCAACGATCAACATTATGATAGTTGATGAGATTAGAGACTTCAGTTTTCCATTCTTTCATCGGCATAGAATATTTTTTAGAATCTCTATTCCTGGCGAAAAAAGACGAGACTAATTACATTTTCCCGCTAAAACCAATATTGAGTTTTAGATTAATTCTACTATCGAGCTTCGATGACAATGAATGTCAGCCTCATCGAACCTCAAAATTTTACGGAGATGTTATCAAACTCGTGATGACATTTTTTGAAACTTTTGAACTTTTTTTATTCATTATTCCTGTCATAATATCGAATGTGAACATTTTTTTCATGAATGAATACGTCAAATTGTTGGACTCTATAGGATGTATTCATCATGCATGGGTGGTCCAGTTTTATCCTGCAATATTGCTTTATGACAGCTAAAAGTTATTATGAATCGAAATCCAGGTATTACAATGGTTTTAAAAACAGCCTCTCATTCATTTCCATCGAAAGTTGCACATAAATATTGTTGTTTGGTGTAGCAGGGATTCTATTTTAATTCATTTGAGCTTTCAGTTCTACTGAGAAAACCAAATTGATTTTTCCTTAAACCCTAGTTATAAAAAAGCATGGGATGTTCGTACACTTAGCTAAATATCTAGCTGGCAAACAATTATAATTTTTAATATTGTTACATAAAGACCACTCACTTTAGTTTGAACGATTTTATTCTTGATTACTGTTTTAAAATAAAATACCTTAAACACTAAGATAGCTAGGGCTGTAACTTACTTGAAATCTATACCAAATAAGACTGAAAAGTATAAGAATCTTATCAATATATTTTACCACAGTTCAGGTTTTTTTAAGGGACAAAATTCGGTGTATAGTCAACTTCCGATTGTACGGGATGATCACTGGCAGACAGAGGTGGCTCCTCAGTGGAAGGATGTGAAGGGCCCTTCACCAGTGTATTCTCATTTTTTTTCTCAAGTAAATTGCATCATTTAGCTTATTGAAAAATTACAGACTTTATAATGTAGAAATACGAAGAGAGCTCAATATATTCTCCATACTTCAGAGAGTTGAAGAGAATCGTCAACACTGGAGAGAACATCTTGAAAGAATAGCGATCGGTAGAATTCACTGGGCAGTCATGTCTTACAAGCCAGAAGGTAAAAGAAGTATCGGCAGACCAAGAAATAGATGGGAAAATGTTTGAAGTCGGAACAGGTATTATTGCCTAATCCTTGAATGAAGACGTCGACGACGAAAAATTATATTTAAAAACTGAAATATGAAAAATTATATTTATATAGTTCTATTTTGATTGGTATTCCATTACACTTCTTAAATTGAACTAAAACTGCCCAACACTAAGGTATATACAGTATTAAAATACAATTTTGAATATGAATACTCTGGATTTCTTGTTCCATGACGAACTGCGTTGTTAATATTAACTTTTCAAGTGAATTCAACGACTTGCAGTCAAATTTTATTAAAAATAAGTAGTATTTCACTTACTTTGTAGGCCAAACGTTTTCGAGTTGTTGAAACCCTTGAAGATGGGTTTCAAAAACTCGAAAACGTTTGGCCTACAAAGTAGCCTACGTGAAATACTACTTATTTTTAATAAAATTTGACTGCGAGTCGTTGAATTCACTTGAAAAGTTAATATGAATACTCTGTTCTGTAGGGCTTTACCGGCTGAGCTAGGAATGTCAACTAAGCGCCTAGTGTTTGTTTCAGTTGACTCGGAAATAATAATTATGTTTTATTCTGCATAGCAAAAAAATTCTATGAAGGACTCTTGCTATTACTTCTACTGTTTTCACTATCACTCGCTATGAGCGTTAGCTGTAGCCAGCCAGTCCAACCTCAAACAGACCTTGGCCAGTCAGCTGTTCCGTGTTCGACATGCTCGTGGTAGTGAAACATAACCAAAAATTGTGTTTAATTTTTTCACAACAGTCAACACCGAAAAACGTTTAGTGTCTTTTCAATCCAGTAAGGTAATGTGAAATACTTATCATAATTAACTTATTTCTAGTAAGTTGATGCAATGTTGAAGGGTTAAAGCTCATAAGTAAAAATTTGAGTAATGTAGTGTTATGTAAATCACTTGTACAAATTATTATTGTTTAGATTGGCTAGTATGATACCTAATCCAATGCAATGATTATGATGGAAATACGTATGCAATCAGTCATCATCATTTTATAAGTGGAGGAGATGCATCGTTGCAGATCCAGTATTAGGGTGTGTAATTTAGTATGAATATTAAAATTTGGTTCAAATAAGGCCAAGTTTGGCTTGTTTCAAGACATGCTAGCCTAAGTGAGGAAATTATTTGATAGAATTACTTTGGATTTAATTTTGCTTGCCATGAGATGATTGCTCCCCATAAAATAATTTTTTTCCTAGTTAACATATAATTCTTGAGGAAAACCTACCAATCATTGAAATATACCAAATACCATACACTCACACATCTAACTTAAAAAAGTAAGAGTCTCTTTCAATTTATCAAAGGCTGTTTAACTTGACAAAATTCTTTGATGTAATTTTCAATTTAATAATAATACTGATATACTAATAATAATGTTTGTTTCTATTTTCAATAGTATACTTCTAATTTTTCTGAGAACTCAGTTTTACTAGACAATTTACACAAGAGGAGAAGCTAGTGAGATATGTTTTAATAAAGTTAAAAACTCATTTGAGAAGCTGAATTGATATTGCATCTTTCTTTTAAACCCATGATAAAGAGTGAAATCAGTTTTTTAAATCAATAAACTGGTATGTACTGTGGAGCTAATAACTTATAAGTTTTGTCTATTTTTTGTGAAGTTTGAATGTATTTTGACAAACACAGTACCGGTATCTGTCTTTACAACAACTTACAGTTTGAAATCTTTGATTTTATAAAATTTAAAGTGAACATGCTTTTAATGCCTTCAATAATGCCCAAGCAATGATTTTTCCAATTTATTCAGCCAAACATTGATGAAAATAGTTCAAATCATTGGTTCAATATTTCAAAAATCTCAGCCATTGTTCATTTTGTCTGCAGCTAATTACAGGATGCACATGAGTATTTATTTGATAATAAAATGCTATTTTATTCGTTTGTGCATGAAATTTCTAAATTTGTGGGAACAAGAGGAAATTTTATAATGCACATTCAGCTTCTTGTGCAACATTTGGTATGAGGTGGTAATAATTTGGTATTAGGCAAAGGTTTATCATCAGGACCAAGGGTTGGAAAAATCAGTATTAATGTACATTTTTGAAGGTAGTAGTCATTGCAAATCGTGAAAATAGGTTGAAAAACAAACTGATTCATTTTCATGCCCTTAGCTGATGGTAAAACATGTCTAAAATATAAATAATGGAGCATAATGTTCAACATGTGAATTTTGTTGTGTATCATGCCCATAACTTTTTGGAACATGTTAGTACAACAACTTGTTTTGTTTTTTCAAATGTTGACTTATACTTTGTTGTATGTAATGCATTAGTTATAGTGACTTTTTTCAATGCTGAAATGTGTATGACAATAAAACATTCTTGATTCTTGATTCATGTCCATAACTGTTGAACAATTGGTAGGTTTCCCAGTTAGTTACTGCTTGGTTACTCAACCCATACAAGCATACTTTATAATTAAGCTGCCTTTGATGATAAAACTTTTATAAAATTTAAAAGAATATAAAAATATCATAATTAAAATAGAAATATTAAAACCCTTTCAATATTAAAACTACAATATCAATTGCTTATGGTGTTGTTTGGAAATTTTGAAGGCCAAATTGTCTTCTTCACTCCCTTGGTTCGCAACTGGTTTTGGAGGATATATAAAAGTCCTTTACCCTGATTTTGGTCAGCAGGCCGCTACTGTTGGAGGACCTTCATGGATAATCGAAAATCACGGTTAAAACAAATGTTATAATAATTCGCTTAGATAAAAGGTATTTCAGGGGGTTCAGCGAAAATCCCTTAAATACTGGGAACTTATAAAACTACCCTTGATAGAAGTAGAATGCAATAAAACTAGCTTCTATCATTATGTTTGTAAACAGCAACCCCCTTACACCACAAATAGCAGGATCCCGGTTAATCCGCAATCCGGATAATTGGGAGTTGGCTGTACTTTCATATAATGTCTCAATAATATTTTTCTATTGATTTGACAACCATTCAATAGATATACAGTTCTGCGAAATGTCTGCCCACCTGGAGGAAAAATATTTGTTTATTTGTGATACAAATGTTTGCAATTTTTCATTTAACTTGTACTATCTTAATAAAATACCATTTGATACTTGTAGATTTTGTTCAGTTCCTTTTTTCTACAATTCAATTATAATAGTAATGTTTATTCCTAGAGAAATTGTACTGATAGTTTAATTATTTATATTTTGTGATATTGTTGAATTGCATCAAATAAATAAGGAAGAAATAAAGGAATAAGGATCTCTTGAAGCAAATTCAAAAAAGTGGAATGACAAAATGAAATGAATAAGTACAAGAGAGAGACTTCTGGCATAAAAGATTGGTTTAGACTTGAGAGCAAGGTAGAGCGCCAAGCATAACAACAAGTATAACACCTAATAATACAATTTTAATGTAAATTCACTAGTTTTTTCTCCAATACAAGGTGATGGTAATATTTGGCAATGTGGAGGGCATGCTTCGTATAGGAGAAATAAAGATTTCAATCTGGTGTGATTGATAATGCACATTGAATAATTATAATTTCAATAATAGAGCAGTTGTGTAAACAAGTGTATGAACAGTCAGGTACGGTTTCTAATAATAACGATGTCTCAATAATCATGTTGATTGAGTCATGTCACTATAGTAGTACCATAAAATTGTTCTTTGTTTTGTTGATCAAATGAAGTGGTTCCAATTTCTGATTTATTAGTTGTGTACAATAAAGACCTATCTTTCAGAAATTGTTCAGTCTAGTTAGATTGAATTTGTCTCGTGAAAGTCTCATTGCCAACAAACTACAAATTTGAGAAAAAGTTCAATATCTACACTCTTGTGATTTTGCAGAATAATTGAAAGCAGGAGAGCTGATGAGCCACAAATAAATTATATGTATATGTAATGATTATAGTACTGTAGAAAGGGAAATGAGAATATTTTATATAGTAGTTGAACCAAAAGAATAGAAAGTTTACTTTCAAGATTTGCTATAATTAGCATTACCATTAGTTATATTGGTAGGAAACTACAAAAAGCTACCGCAGTTTTTAAAGAGTTGAAAATATAGAAATATTTCGAAAACAATTGAAAAAATATTTAGTTGATAAAGCTTTTTATAGTTCACAAGAGTTTCTTTCATATCAAAATTAATTCTCAGCTCAACTAATTGATATAGTATTTATGGTAACTAGTATAACAGTTAATCTGACTTGTACTCCTTAACTAGTCTCCAAAACGTAATCTACAAAACAAAAAAATTAAAGGCCGTTTAAGAAAGATAAATGAGGGGGAGTAGAAAACCCAAAAGGACTAAAGAAAATGAAGAAAAAGAAAGATGAAAACAGAATAGAAAAAGAATAAGAAAGATAAAAAATAAGAAGAAAAGGAAGGCGAAATTAGAAGAGAAGAGAAAGGTATACGAGGAAAAGATAAATAAAAATGAGTGTGAGAGAAATTTACTGCACGACCAACCAAAATGGAAGAAATAATAACAGAAAAACACTTGAACTCATTCGTTGTACGACATTTCACCAGGAAACCAATTATGCGGGTTGACAGTCAAATTAATTGGGGCTTCCCATATTTTAATTGATATCCACCAATTATCCACTGTCACTCATTGGTGTTACTGATGAATTATACTCTGTTATTCAAATTGCATTAACCTGGAGACTTCAGTTCAATTATTCTGAGCTCTCATTTTCCAAATTATTATTGTAATCTGGCAAATTCCAGTTCAGGGTTCATTTGTCATAAAGTCCCTGATTATTTAGCAATTTGAATGGAAATATCGCGGAACTAGGGATATGAAGATAGGATTGCTATTTGAGTAAAATTAATAATATTGAAGAATGTAAAAAATTCAATTTTAAATTAATTTGAAATTATTGAACTACAACAAGAATTGATAAAAATGATTTTTCTCAAATTGTATTTACGCTAAATAAACCCTCATATTTTGCAGTTTCTATCAGCTTAAAAAAATTCTACTGAATCTTTATTACGGTATTGTTATTATATTTGAAACTATTTTGCCAGACCAAGTTTTTTTTTGGACGATGAAGCCCACATAGGCCTGAGACCTGTGCGTGGGTAATAACTTAGATGATGGTAATTGATGAGTTGGACCTACAGTTTTAGGTGGGTTCCGAACCACCGGGAAGTGACTTTACAGTTGCTAAGAATAAATAATTAATTGGTCAAATTTACACTCGTATTATTTGAAATTTGACTTGAAAATATAAATTATGAGATAAATTATTGTTTTTAAATTTTAATAATTCTCTTCAATTCCATTGACCCTCTACTATTTTTCCGCACATAACTCGAGGACTGTTGGTGGAAAAGAGCGATTTGTTTTTAGAAGGATTATTTGGATTATAAGTAGGATATTATTTGATTATAAAATGTTTTTAAAAGGAAATTTGGTTGGCTCATTCAAAAAATTTGCATCAAAACTTGAAAACAGATTCAGAGTAATTATTTTGATTACATTACTATTCCCTGGAGCTCCGTAACAGAACATGGGTGCATGATAGTTAGTGATGACTTGAGAAATGTAAATTACCGAAATCTAAATTTTTAAAATATTTAAATTGTAAAAAGGAGTCTGAAGTAGTTAAGCTTCGTAACGGAGCATGGGTACATACTAGTTAATGATCACTTAAGAAATGTAAATTACCGAAATCTAATGTTCAAAAATTATTAAAATTGTAAAAAGTAGATGTAAGTAGTTAACAATCTTTACAATCTTTATAGAATCTCAATACAAATTAGTTTTGTAATCTTTTGGATATCCAAGGAAATTATCCCACACTCTGACCGTAGAATCTTGTCTTTTCTCAAATGATGAGACCAAACAATTTCTGAATCACTCATCTGGCATGATCCACCAGTAATTCCAACCAGTAAATCAAGTATTTCAGGTCACAGTTTCATGTATTGGAAGGGATACTAGTCCGGTAGCTTTCCCTACAAGTAGTGTCCAATGATGCTTTATCTATTTTGATTTCTATAGTGATTAAAAGTTTGATAATCACCTCCTGGAATGACATTTCCTGCTCCCCTGTCGCCGTAGGCCAGTTCTGGTGGGATGACCAGTTTCCTCTTTTCTCCCACACACATTTCGAGCAGTCCTTGGTCCCATCCTTTGATCACCTGACCAACGCCCAGCTGGAATGTGAAAGGCTGATCTCTGTCATGGCTGCAACACAATAGAACAATCCAGATTAGTGACACTCTCTAAAAGCATATCCAAACTGCTACTATTAAGTTCAAGAGGCAAAATATCAACTATAATATGAAACTTCTAATATCGTCTCTGGGTACTTTGATTTTAAATATGGGCAAGTAATTACCAATAGTTATTGCAGTTTTTAATTGATTTTATTTATTAGTGAAATGTATTTGAGCATTGAGATTGAGCTAGACTATGCACACAAACAGTGGCGTAGCCACGTAGTCATGGGGCCCAGGCCTCCCCCCGAAATTTCAGAAATAAATTTTTTTCAAATAACTAATAGATAAGGTCTTATTAAAGCCGAAGGGTTCTATCTGTTTTGTAGTATTATAACAAACAGAATACAGAAACCCTGATTGTGTAATAAAATATAGCTACAGTTATAGTCAGATTAATCTATTTTTCAAATATTTCCTCAATATTTACTCATATAGAAACTTGTAGACTCTTTATTCAGGTGTTCAAATGGATAATTTTGATTTAAATCGAATAAACATGTAAGAAATTGTGACTACCATAATTATTGAAATATTACATTAAATAAAACGCAATTTTTCAAGTTTGAGGTGGATTAACTTTGTTAATTATTGATAAATCACCTTTTTGAATAATCTCATCTTGTAGAAAATTTAGTTTTGAAGTTAAAATTCAGTATAACCCACTAGCCTAAACGCACCCAAAGTTCATGAAATCGGGATTTTATAAATGAAAACACACAAATAAATGCAAGTTCTATGCAATCAGTGTGCTATGATCAAAAAATTCCGATTTCATGATCTTTGGGTTGGGTGCGTTTTAGGCTAATGACATAAATTATATGAGACTTATAAAAAGGTATGCTTTATTCATGTATATTTGAGTTGTATTTTTATAAACTTGAAATGCAATTTATTATCATTGTATTAATTTTGAGATTCAGTACATAAGTTAGGTATGGTTAGTTCCAATTCAAGGGTTTTGACTCAAAATAGTCACAGATATTAGTATATCAAACCTGGCCACCTAGGTTCTTGGGTAGTAATTTTTCAAAAATTTCTTTTGAACTTTAGAGCCCAACAAGTTGTCTAGATTAGCTTTTTACACCACTAAATTTTAAAAAAATCCGGACTCTCCTTCTATATTTTCAAGACAAGAAATGGGCTGGTGTAAAGAACAGTCTGCAGGATTATCATTGTCTGTTCTATTTTCAGAAGGCTGTAAAAACTGTAGAACAGCTTATTATGCTATTTTTAAAGATTTAGCAATTGGCGCATGTTTATTTTTAAAAGAAGAAATGAGAGTACCATCAATTATTTCAGAGTAGCATCACTTCTTCTTGAATAGATCCTATTATTTTCATACTTCTAAACAATAGTTTCGTTAAAATTTAGGTTTTAGAATTTATAAAATATTTTACGTGGCATTTGCAAACAATCAATTCAAGAATATCAATAAGAAACATTTTCTTGATAGAAATACTGTTCGATACCAGCCGCAGCCGTTCAATCAGATAGAGATAAGCTGCGTACTCCTGGGCTCTCTTTGCAAGGATGACCGATTAGATTGGCCAGCAAAAAATACACTGTTCTCTGCTGTAAAATCACTTCCCGGTGGTTAGGAACACACCTAAAACTGTACGTCCAACTCATCAATCGCCATCATCCAACTCATTCATAACCCATGCATAGGTCGCAGACCTATGTGGGCTTCATCCTCAAAAAAAAATTCTTGTATTATGAGAAAAATCTGAATGAAACACTACTTCTTCTTCACATAATCTTTCCTAACAAATTATATATTAGATACTAAAAGAAAACTGATGGTCTTGCAAGCACTATACTGTAAATGTAGTGTAAGAATTATTTTTTAAATTAGGTGATCTATTATAATTAATTTAAAGTATTATAATGAGGTCATTTCAACCTCCATTTCTATGTAAATAGAAACAAATTTTCACTCAAAATACTAATTATTGTAACTAAATTAATTATTATTTGAAGTAAATTAAGTGGATTTTTATCTGACATCTTATTCCCTATTTCTATATTATGTTCATATGGAAATATTAGTAAAAGTAATCTATAATTTTGATGGCATTTATATTTTCATGGAATACAAAAACTTCTATTGAAATTTGCAGCTTTAACATTAATTTTTTTGAAGTATTTGTAACCAATAACATTATAAGTGCGTGGAAGCCTAGTAATTTGTTAAGTCTAAAGGGAATATTGATCAAGTCAAGATTCTAAACTTATTGAGTCAGTCGGAGTATCCGAAAACTAAAATCCCTAAGTGAATCGGAGAAGATTGGAAGTGTCAGTTATACGAATTTAGAAAAGAATCTTAAGGGTGAAGAACAATGGGGAGATACAATGTGATTAATTTAATTATTCTTCTCCTTGCTCTTCTTCAGTATCGTTTATTACGAGTGACCTTTTTTCTTCATCATATACTTCTCCTCCTCAACCTCCTACTTCTTCTCCTTATCTTCCTTATCCTCCTCCTCCTCGTCTTCTTCCACCTCCTCCTCGTTCACATCCTTGTCCTTCTCTTTCTTTTTCTTCTTCCCTTTCTTCTTCTTCTTTTCCTTCTTATTTTTTCTTCTTGTTTTTCTTCACCTTGTTCTCCTTCTTCGTCTCTTTTTCCTTCTTCTTTTTCTTCATCTTTTTTCCATCTCCTTCTTCTCCTCCTCCTCTTTCTCCTTCTTCTCCTCCTCTTTCTCGTCCCCGTCCTCCTTTTTTTTCTTCTTGTTGTCCTTCTCCTTCTTTTCTTCTTTTTGTTTTATTTATAATTCTTTTCTTTTTTTTCTTCTTCTCCTCCTCCTCCTTCTTCTCCTCGTCCTCGTCCTCCTTTTCCTTCTTGTTTTTCGTCTCCTCCTTTTCTTCTTCTTCTCATTCTCCTCCTCTTCCTCATTTTTCTTCTCCTCGTCCTCCTTTTCATCTTTTTCTTTTCCTTCTCCTTCTTGATCTTCTTCTTGTTCTCCTCTTCGCCTCGTCCTCCTTTTCCTTCTTCTTCTTCTTGTTTTCCTTCTTCTTTTCTTCTTGTTTTATTTATCATTTTTTCTTTTTCTTCTTCTCCTTCTCCTCCTTCTTCTCCTTCTTCTCCTTCTTCTCCTTCTCCTCCTCCTCCTCCTCCTTCTTCTCCTCGTCCTCGTCTTCCTTTTCTTTCTTTTTCTTCATCTTGTTTACTTTGTCCTTATCTTTTTTCTTTTTCTTCTTCTCTTTCTTCTTCTTTTCCTTCTTCTTTCTATCTCTTTCTCCTTATTTTTTCTTCTAATTTTTCTGATTATTTTTCTTCTCCTTTTCTCCTTTTTCGTCTCCTTTTCTTCTTTTCCTTCTCTTTCTTCTTCTTCTTCTTCTTCTTCTTCTTCTTCTCCCTCCTAAATAGGCAGGGAATTGAAAAGAACAGTGAGAGAGAATTGAAAATAAAAAGAGTAAGAGAGAGAAAAAAGGGAAAAGTAGAAAAAGACGACAGAAATTAAAAAAAAAGAGATTGAATGAGAAATACACGTGACAGTTACGGGGCTACTCAAATATTACACAGACAAAGATTGTTGGAAAGAACAACGGAATGTTGTTGGGAGATGTTAATTCGTGTCATTTTTGTTGTGTCTGTCTTTTAGTGGGGGTTTGCCATTATTGTACGGGCGCAACAAGGTGGAAGCATCATCGGTTGGGTGGGAAATGAAAGGAGAGGGAGGCATCATCAAAGAAAGAGTGTTTAAAATATTCATAAGTCCCCCTTTTCTTCGCGACCGCACTTCTCTTCCTTGGAACAGCAGAGTCCTTACCAAACTCATTTCACCCCTTTCCCCCCCCCCCCTACCTCACCCACTACTGAGAAAATGATCTGGTATGCTAGATTTGAGACAAGGACGGGAGGGGAAAACAATTTTCATTCAGACAACATCCCATCCTGAGCCCCCGTGGTCTCACAGACCCAGAATGGAAGAGACTTGACATGACACAACTCCCCAGCCCCCTCATTTCCTACTCCCCAACCCCCTTCCGGACACGATTGTGTCTTCAAATATTCATTCCTCGTTAAATAACCCCCGCTCCAGATTAACCGCAACATAACCGTCTAATCAAAGTCTTAATAATTGTTCAACCCCTAAACTTGTATGTCACAAGGTAACTAGCTCAGCCACAATCATGAAGTGAACTCAACGAAGTAGGGCTCAACTTCTCATCCTCTACTCTCACTGAATTACTGATTTTCTCAACGAGTATGTGAATCGATATGGAGCATGTAGGATAATAATAATGTATAGCAGTCAGTAACTGTTTTGAAACCTAGATTCTAGTTAGGTTCTAGTAACCTGTTCTAGGAAACTGTTAGGTTCTAGTAACCTAAAGATCATGATAGAAAAATATTCTTATACAGTAAAAGATGGCAAACTCGCTTCACTCGCCTGAAACCCTTCCAGTCTGGGGGGCTCCGCTCCGTGGACCCCTGTGGGGACAAATTTATACAAAACCAGCCAGGAATAAAGTAAAACTTTTACTAGAATTTCATTTTTTTGGTCACGTTATAGCATACATAAAAAAGCTGAAAAACGTCAAATTTAGGCATATTTTTGGGGAAATTGAAAAACTATTCTCACTTAGAGCCTAGGTAAAAAACTGAACATGGAAACCTTATTTCAACTTTTTCGGTCGTGTTTTTCTTGAAGCAATGCTGGTAAAACTTCAAACTCCGGTAATGTTTTCGAGAAAATTCCAAAAACCATTTTTAATAGGCTATACGCTTCGAAATCAAAAACTGAACATCTTAAACCAAATATTTATCTTTTTGACAAAGTTGTTCCTGAGAACTCAACAAACCCGTCAATCTTGGGTGTATTTTTTGGAAGTTTTTAGAACTCGTTCTTGGCACGCGTACCAAATTTCAACTTTTTTGGCTAAGTGGTTTTCGAGAAATAGTAATGAGTCAGTCAGAGGTATGAGCTTTTTCTATAAATATATAAATTATATATAAATATATTCTACAATTAGACCTCACACATGGAACCAAGGACATATCCCATATCAAATTATGCGATAAAGGAAAGATAAAAAAAGCTATTCTCAAGATATAATAATAATAATTGTTATAAAATAGACAGAGGAAAACATAAAAAGGTTGTTTCTTGATGCCAAACAAAATTTAAAAAAAAATCGGTATTGGGTAATAAGTTTTCTTTCTCAGAGATGGATTAGCCTACTAAAGATTATTAAGAGGATGTATTTGAATCGTCAAGGGTATTATTAAAACAAAAATATGTCCGCGGGATGGATTATCAACAGAATACCTCGAGCCCCGTATTAAAGCACGGGTGAACCAGCTAAATTATAAGTATTTTTTATTGTTTCTTTCAATGGAGATCAAAACGGTTTTCCCTAAATCTGCATACTTTACAAAAATGATATTACAGGGTACAAAATATCATCAATAGTGAGAATAAAAAATAAAAAAATAAAGTAGATATAAATACTGAATATTACCCTCTGTCAATTAGTGTCAAATTTGAAAGACTTAAATTCACTTTGTCAATATTTGCGTCAAATTTTGAAGACTTCCTATTATTTTCCTCTATTTATATATTTTTTTCCATAAGTTCATGTTTAATTAAAATTATGAAGAAAAGTTCATATTATAATCAAACAAGTCATCTTGAAGGTGCGAAGAATCACTTCATTTTTTCTTCAAAGAGCTTAACGCCTTTCTATCTGAAACCTAGAGCCGTATTGACTCTAGGGACTCTTGAGAAGCATGTAGAATAGATACATTTCAAGAGTCCCTTGAGGAAAGCAATACTGAAGCAACCTTCACGATACGGGCCTTAGTACTGAGCTAGGTGAGTGTGAAACATTATATTTATAAATCTTATATTGAAACTTGTAGGTGACACTTATGAACATTTTAATGTTGATCACTGAAACAAGTTCAATTGTTCATGAATCAATAATGATTAATGAATAATTTATTATGTTGACTAGTGAGTGACATACTGTTCCTGCAAAGGCCTACTCACAGGATTGCACATTCTATTGTTGATATTCCATCATGATTTCTCCATAACAATGATCAGCGAGTAGTATTCTTTAATGGAGGTTCAATGAAAGTTGGTGCCATTTGGATTCAAATCACGTACATGGTTCATTAACCTAGCCTTTTAGTGGGCTACAAGGTACTCAAGTCAAATTTGTCAAATTTAACTTCTGCATTTAGTAATTTGGAAAGATTCAATTCTCATTCTGCATCTAGTAAATTGGAAAGATTCAATTCTCATTCTGCATTTAGTAATTTGGAAAGATTCATTTCTCATTCTGCATTTAGTAATTTGGAATTATTCAATTCTCACTCTGCATTTAGTAATTTGAAGATTCAATCCTCATTCTGCATTTAGTAATTTGGAAAGATTCATTTCTCATTCTGCATTTTGTAATTTGGAATTATTCAATTCTCACTCTGCATTTAGTAATTTGAAGATTCAATTCTCATTCTGCATTTAGTAATTTGGAAAGATTCATTTCTCATTCTGCATTTAGTAATTTGGAAAGATTCATTTTTCATTCTGCATTTAGTAATTTGGAATGATTCAATTCTCATTCTGCTTTTAGTAATTTGGAAAAATTCAATTCTCATTCTGCATTTAGTAATTTGGAAAGATTCAATTCTCATTCTGCATTTAGTAATTTGGAAAGATTCAATTCTCATTCTGCATTTAGTAATTTGGAAAGATTCATTTCTCATTCTGCATTTAGTAATTTGGAATTATTCAATTCTCACTCTGCATTTAGTAATTTGAAGATTCAATCCTCATTCTGCATTTAGTAATTTGGAAAGATTCATTTCTCATTCTGCATTTTGTAATTTGGAATTATTCAATTCTCACTCTGCATTTAGTAATTTGAAGATTCAATTCTCATTCTGCATTTAGTAATTTGGAAAGATTCATTTCTCATTCTGCATTTAGTAATTTGGAAAGATTCATTTTTCATTCTGCATTTAGTAATTTGGAATGATTCAATTCTCATTCTGCTTTTAGTAATTTGGAAAAATTCAATTCTCATTCTGCATTTAGTAATTTGGAAAGATTCAATTCTCATTCTGCATTTAGTAATTTGGAAAGATTCAATTCTCATTCTGGATTTAGTAATTTGGAAACATTCAATTCTCATTCTGCATTTAGTAATTTAGAATGATTCAATTCTCAGTCATTCAATATTTGAGATAAAGGGAGAAGGGATAAAAAAGGTGATTTTCAATCTTGATACTCGTTAACCTTGGATGGGCAATTTAAAATAAATAATTTTCCAGACACAGATTTTTTGGATGGTCATGAATTCTACAAAAAAATAATATTCATCAAGAGCAAATTGCTGGGCACATAGAAGTAAATGGAGAAGCTCAAGAAGTCTGGAATCGAAGATTGCAAGTTTGATGATTTACACTCACTGGAATAGCCTACTACTACTTCATAATCATTGTAATGTGGCTACTGATTTTTTTGAGGATCAAGTTCAAACTGAACTGGATGATGGTGATTAATGAATTAGACCTACAGTTTTAGGTGGGCTCTGAACAACCGGGAAGTGATTTTACAGCAGAGAACAGAGTCTCAGCAAAAAGAACAGAATTTCAAGCTCATATAGTTGAAAGTTGAAAAACATTTTAGTTATAAGTTTCATTGGTATTTCATATTTTCACCAATGTTTAATATTGAGTTATATCAGAAACGAAATATGGTAGTTCCTGGTGAAAAATATATATGAATACGATGCTTCAAATAATAAACCACAAAATCATTTTCATAACAATATTATTAATCTTCGCATTCATTTGGCTTGATTAAAAATAACCAGGATTCACCTCGCAATAGAAATGGAAAATTCATTATTCATACAATGTTCTCTCAGATATGATGAATTTGGTAATTAAATGAGGCTGTGATTTAGTAAACTGGTACAAACGTTGGGAATGAAATAATATGTGGTGTAGAAGTGAATTTCACAGTAGAGAAAATTGCAGTTTGCACAAAATTCATCAGTTATGCTACATTATGATTATGTTCGTTGCAAAAGATTAGCGTTCTCTCATCATGTTCATTGCAGGAAAATATTATTATAGCGCGTTGTGTAAGCATGATGAGATTCAGCACAATAGCCACAGTTATTTCACATAGTAGAGTCCTATATAGTTGCATTTACGTAATACAGTGAGGGGCTAATACTCGAATTATGCTAAGATCATGCAATAGTATTTCCTACGAATGCAAAAGCTCTCAATGATGGAATGACCTCTTTACCATTCATACTAAGAATGCGGAAAGAGTGTTATAAATATGAAGGTGAGCCCAAATAATTTTGCCTTGTCATCTGTATGATCATTCTACAATGAAATAGTTTTATTAATTTTAAATCTTCAATTTGATTCAAAATATTTCTCCTGCCCCTCTTGATGTGATGTAGCCTTGCGGTTCGATTGAAATTACGTTTATGTCAAAATTTCTTACTCTTTCCAAAAAGATTAATTTGGCAGAGAAAAATTGAATGATTTTAATTTGATAAATTATTGAAAATTTGTTGTCTTTGCAACGAATAAGCTACTAACTCCTGGACCCTCTTTGACCGATTGCATTGAACAGCAAAAAGAATCTGTTCTCTGCTATAAAATCACTTGCTAGTGGTTCAGAGCCCACCTAAAACTGTCCAACTCATCAATCACCATCATCCAACTCATTACCCACGCACTGGTCACAGATCTATGATGTGGGCTTCACACTCCCAAAAAAAAAAAACTTAATAAAGGGATTTTTCATGCAAAATACTAATTTGACACATCACATTACACCATAAAGTAATAGAAGTTTGGTATTTATTAGATAGTTATATGGGGAATCAAGTTTAAAAGTTTAATAGTCGAGTAATTTTGAATCAAGTTAATGTAATCAATTTTAACTTTCCGTATTCTCCAATAATCGTGATCTTACAATTCTTACAATCCACAAAGAAAAGGTACTATATAGAGGTACTATAAAGGTATATAGTAGCTTACAGTAACTATATATTCAAGCAGTACTAAAATTTATTGTGAATTGTAATGTAACAGGCAACTGATAGCATTGAAAGTACAGACATTTGAAAGGTTAGTTTATTTATTTTTATTTATTCATATAGGCAAAGTAACAATGAATGCAAAGATGTCACAAAAAATCAAAACTGAAAGACAAAAGCTCTCTTCGCAAATAATTAATCATCCCATCAAATTATTCAGCTATTTAACATCAATTTTATTCATAAACTTCAGACCTACTATACAGTATTCCCTGAAGTATTCATGAATACCTCAGAATATTTTGCTACTGAACCACTGAATAAGATACAGCAGGACATTTGTTTTTAAGACAATGAACCTCCTGAACTTAACCCTTCTAATCTTTTCTTTTGTTATCAAGAGATAATTCCGTTCTTTTTAAAAATGGGCTCAAAGTTCAGGCTCCATCTTTCCACTCTGTTCATTCTATCCTGTTAGAACAACGCTGAAGGTATGATTGGAAACTGTATCCTCACAAAAGGAGGGCAACCTATCTACAATATTTTTAATGATAGCGTTTTGTCAGTGGCTTTTGTATTAAACTGTGGGGTTTTTCTTATAATTCTCTGCTTACTCATTAAATATTAAATAAGTAGAAATTCTTCAAAACATGCAATTTTACAAAAAATCAGATTTCTTCTGGTTTTCAATAGTTGTAATGACGAGGTTATAGTTAATGTTAAGAGAAAATGTATTCAGGGCAATGTAAATGGGTATAATTCTATATAAGTTAATGTAATTAGAGCAAGGAAAAATTTATTGAATCTAGATCACAATTATTTGACCTTGTTTGCAATTTGATGAACACTTGGATTTACAATCTAGAACATAACTTGAGGAAAGTCTGTAAACACTATAAATGGAATACACACTTTGTTTTACAATCTAGAACATAACTTGAGGAAAGTCTGTAAACTCTATAAATGGAATACGCACTTTGTTTTACAATCTAGAACATAACTTGAGGAAAGTCTGTAAACTCTATAAATGGAATACACACTTTGTTTGAACATAACTTGAGGAAAGTCTGTAAACTCTATAAATGGGGTACACATTTTGTTTTACAATCTGAACATAACTTGAGGAAAGTCTGCAAACTCTATAAATGGAATACACACTTTGTTTGAACATAACTTGAGGAAAGTCTGCAAACTCTATAAATGGGATACACACTTTGTTTTACAATCTAGAACATAACTTGTAAACCTTGACCGAGAACCTAAGTAAAACTTAACCAACTGTTGATTAAAAACTTAACTCATCAGTGCTGATTGCATCTTTTAAGACTTAAATCAATTGCATGGAGCTCACTACTACACATGTGCAGGAAAACTTTACCCTTTCAGTAAGGAAGGTTAGATTGAGTTAAGTTACTGAATGATGGAGAAGATTGGCTTGTGGCACATTGAATCGACTTTGAACTAATTTCATCAGTAGAACTACCAAGGGTGTCCTGCAATATTCAATAATTTTCAACCATCCACACTACCTTTGGCAAAATTCCTCGATTAGCATCTTGAATATTTTCATGAATTATTTTCAACTCTGTATCTCATTGACTAAATCTCAACACTCTCTTTCAAGTTGGGTATAGTATTTATAGTTGAATATACAAACACAAACGATATCAATTATAAAAATCTGTTGTTGCCTATTGAATGTGATCAGCATAGATAACTATCTTAAATATTTCTACAACTACAACACCCTACCCTGTTGGGTCAAAGAATGATGTGTTTAAATTTCGGTCTGTTAAAAGTATAGTAATAGCACCGTTCTGCTCCAGGTTAAGACTATTTGTTATAACGAAATATTACTTTATTAGTCTGCAATATCTGTTATAAAGAAATAACTATTCTCATATAGCATGAATAAAATTTTCTAATATAGCCTCCACATCAGTTTTATGTTCCAGGTTTGTATTGAATTCCCAGATAAAATATTATTGTTAAAATAATAAATGTTTTGTAAGATTATAAAAAAATTGCAAAAATTTATCAGTTGAAAATAAAAGAGCAGAATAATAACAACAATATATTCAATCTTATTGGTGTGTTAATAAGTTTTTTTTAATAGTTAGTCAAATGATAAATCATTATGTTTCCTCAGTGGTCTAAATGAAAATTTTTCAAGCTATGGAATATTAAACTATGAAATATATGAGGTATTCCAAATTAGCAACGACGACATAACATACTTGACCAAGCCGCGATTTATGTTAGATTACAGTAATTTATTTTAATATGATATGGAAATGCTTGTCAACTACATGAAAAAGATAATAAAACAACATAATGTCATTTTTTAACAGAACAAAATAATGAATGTTCAATTGTATGACAGTTGTTACAGCTATCAGCTTAAAAAGTTCTAGTCCGTGCCAGTGTTCTATCAGTTTATTCAGGAGTGACTGATATTGTTACATTATTTTACATGGAAGGATTGATACAACCCTTTAAATAATAGGAAATGATTAAGATAATACTTTAATTCATGTATGGTAGTAGAAAAAATTAATGAAACTACTGAAATGTATACTACATGCATGAAGTGCTGACAAAATTTCCAAGTTAATTATAAGCTTAACGTTAGTATTATTTTGGACAATATAACATATTCAAAATTTGAGAAGAGAGCAGTTTTGGAATTGAGTCTGTTGCGCCTTCACATTCTTTATAAATTTATCACAATAAATAAATACATCCTAGTACAAGATTTTTTAAACCAATTGTACATTAACAATATTATTTTCAAAGAACATATTTAAAACATGTGAGCACATTTATTTATTTTAATGAGTGCCTCTTATTGTAGTTGAAAAACTACATAATTATTTGATAGCCAAAGAGTAGTAAATCTCCAAATAATAGTTGTTATGTACATTTCTAATAAGTTTTATTCCAACAAAAAGCTTTTACGATTTGGGGCAAAATCAATTATTATTGTTTTCCTGGATTTCTTGTTCCATGACGAACTGCGTTGTTAATATTAACTTTTCAAGTGAATTCAACGACTTGCAGTCAAATTTTTATTAAAATAAGTAGTATTTCACTTACTTCTGTAGGCCGAACGTTTTCGAGTTGTTAAAACCCATATTCATGATGGGTTTTAACAACTCGAAAACGTACGGCCTACAGAAGTAAGTGAAATACTACTTATTTTAATAAAAATTTGACTGCAAGTCGTTGAATTCACTTGAAAAGTTAATATTATTGTTTATTGTCAATTATAGAAGGAAGATTTTTATTAATTGAAGACAATTTTTCCTGGAAAACTTCAATTCTGCCCACTGCTGAAGCTATAAAATTTTTTTCGAATGTAGAAAATCCATGATGTGGGCTACATTAATAAAGCAAAAAAGTTTTTCTTGAAAGCTTGTCCGATTTGCTATAATTTTTCCTGATTCTTCAATCAATATTAATTATGAAAATTTTCCAGGCAGCATTTCTATTGTCCTTTGAGTACAATACAAACGCGGTCTCTTTGATTTCGGTCACCGTGAACGATTGTGGGAGCATATTATTCATAGCATACTTGGTACAAAGTAGGCATGCACTCCGTTTCAATAGGCATCCATTGTTGTGACAGACAGACAAGCATAGTATCAATGGGCGATGGACCAGTAACATTTACAATTAAAGGGATTTATGGGTACAGAGTGTGTGACCATTGAAATAAGCCCGACTGAGGAGTACTTGCCTCGTTAGGTGCAGCAGTAGTTCGATCAGACGTTTCCATAGAGATGGCTGCGCACAGAGACAACACTGGACAGGTCAATTACTATGTTCCCGCTAACTCAACCAGATACGCGTGGGATATGTCTCCAATTCCTTACCGACAACGATGAATAGAGTACTCATCGGATTCCCAACAATTATAATTGGAAATTCTCGGTATTTCATTGATGCTTGTGAGGTACACCCGCATTTTCCTGGCGACTTTTCCTCAAGCTTCATTTTATTTCACTGAAAATCGGAGCTGTGTGGGTTCTAATGCCACGAGTTCCAAACAGGAAACTCGACAGCAGAAAAGCATGCCGTGGGAGAAGGCAAGAATTATTGGGTTTTCCGGATGATGCCCACTCGTGACTGAGACTTGTGTGTCGGTAATGAGGTGAATGATAACAGGAAATATCAAGGCTGTACATGATTCGAACTCGTGAACGCAGAAGTAGCAGTCAGATAATCTTACGATCGCTCCAACCGATTGCAAAATTATTATGAATGTTTTATTTATCCAATTAAGCAGTTTATTGTCAGTAAGTACAGCATTAGGTATAATAGACATAGACAGGTAGGTACAGGGACATGGATAAATCACAAAAAGAAGAGTAGCTTACATACAGCATTAAAAAAACAGAAAATTAAGCCATCAGATGAGGCAGTTTTCAACATCATTCAAATACACTATTTAAACTGAAATATTCTTCAACCTATTTATTTATTCATCCTTATAGATTTGAGACTTCTTCTTACAACTGGATGTAAGGTTTAGGCTTTTTGCCTAATTCTGCTTCTATTACTTAATTTTAACTTAAATCCTAACCAGGCTAGTAGTCAGCTAGTCTGTAGTGGGGGGGGGGGGGAAGGGAACCCCAGATCATCAGGAAGTAAATTCTAGGCTTCCTTCAATTGGATGACCTCCTCTCCCACCAATTATCATTATCTGGGGACCCTGAGGCAGGAAGGAAATTTGGGCCCCCTTTCACAAGAGTGTGCTTTTTAGCTTGGAGCCCTCCTTGGTAGGGGGCCCAAGGTCAGAGCCTCGGCTATTCTAGCCTAGCTACAGGCCTGGTCCAAATGCTTGTAGGCATTCACATGTTACTGGAAATCTTTATATTGAACGTTATATAACTTATATAAATCAAGAAGATCAAAATAAAGTTCAATTGAAACAAAACACTGTGGCTGAATCAGTTTCATTATTAACGTTACGATGAAGAAAATGCAAATAATAATTTGAAGATTCTATCTATGTTGAATCAAGAGTTGTTTTTTTCTTTTGAGCAGGAAAAACGGAAATAGAGATAAAACTCTGCGCGTTGCAAAGATTGCGGGTTTCTTTCTCTGTCACCCTAGAAAACTGACCTAGAAAATATTACTGGGAAAAAAGCTCTAGAAAACCTTACTAGGAGAACAGGTCTTAGAGCAGCAGAGACGAAGGATTGGTGACAGACGTAGGTTGACATTTTGTTGAACACAAATTTTTAAGTTTGAGCGGTCTTATTCATTTCTGTACTCCACAAAACATCACCCTGCGTCAGTTTCACTGGAAATCCTGTATGCGTACAATTCGTACAGTAAACAAGATCAATTATTGGAATTTGTCAATTCGTACACTTGATTCAAAATATTGAAGCATCCATCATGGCCTTATTAAATGGAAGAATTGGGAAATTTTATATTTTACATAATATAATAACATAGGAGGAAAATATCCATGAGCGGTTGTTGCGTTTTAGGAAATTTGAATTATTGGAATTTGTCATTTCGTGCATTTAAGTCAAAATATTGGAGTCAAACATGGTCTTATTGGATGGAAACCCGGGAAATTTTGATATTTTACATAATATAACATAGGTGGAAGATTTCCATAAGCGGTAGTCGCGTTTAGGCAAGATTTTATGTACGTCATAAAAAAAGAACAGTTTGAGGTGAAAGGCGTAAAGTTTTACGAGGTCTTTGCTGGCAGCAAGATCCGGCTGAATGAAATGGTGAAGTGTGGGAGAGGTGGCAGATAACATTTTGCATTTCGTCATAACTAGCGTTTTTTTGCCGTCACTAAGTCACTTAGCTCAACGCGTTTTAACGGACTCGACCGTTGTAGACGTCCGTAATCGTTCGTCTTCGTAGACCGTACACGAATTACAATATAGTGCCAGTGATGTACGGTACTCTTCCAAATAGCTACATCTTCACAAACAAATCAATAAAAGTGAAACTCGTCTCAACATCTTTTCCTCAAATAACATCCTTGACCGCTCGACCCGTAACATTCTCAATATGTAGGCTATTCTATTTTGTTTATAGAATCAACATTATCATCTGTCACAGAATTGGTTCAGGATTCAGTTTAGAGGAATTCTGTCTTAGAATTGGTTCAGGATTCATTTAGAGGAAAGTAAATTTAAGAATATTTAAGAATTTAAGAAATTTAATATTTAAGTAATTTAAGAATTCAAGTTATTTGAGGATAAGTTATAAGGATAAGTAACAAAAGAAAACTTGAGGATATTTGGTAGAGTTATCCCTGTAGGCTACTCCTTGCAGGAGTTTACTCATAAGGCCTAATGTATGGATTTTAATTAATGATATAGTCGTGCTTCGTAACTGAATTTTTTGTATAAATGTAGCACTAATAAACTCGTACATTTTCTATGAATGAAGATGACTCAATCAATCATATAAAAAAAGCAGTCGTTAAAAAAACGGCGAGGTGGAACTACCTGTAAGGGTCCCCCCACCACGAAAAGCCATACGAATTTACTTTACTCAAACAATCATTCCCGGGTAGAAATGTATGCTGGAAATATCATACTCATATAAACAGAGATAAATTTATTGAGGTTTACCATGGCCTCCTCTAACAGAGGAGGCCATGGGTTTACCAGAGAGGACAGAAAGTACATAGATGCCAGACATGACAGGCTGTCATTGACAGCGAGAAAAGTGTTTGGAATACCTACATAAAGTAATGATTCAATGAAGATAGTACGGAGCTACGGAGGTTAGAAAGTGATGGAGAACTGGTTCTGGTTTTCTATTGAATGTGAGAACAAATAAAAAAAAAAAAACTCTTTCGCTTTCATTGTTTGGAGTTGAAATTTTCGCAGAGGATATCCATTAATCAATTTATACTCAAAATAATACAAAAATTAATTAATTAATTAATCAATAATCATTTCCAGTATGATTTAATTTGATTAAGTTCTGATTATAACAAAAAACTAATCAAAAGTTACGAGATGTAATAATAATAATAACAAAAGAAGAATAAACACAAGAAATGAAATATCGTAGGCCTACATCACGAATCATACATTACTTAGCATCTTCCTCTTCGGGAGTTCTTTCGCCAATAATAATAATAATAATAATAATAATTATATACTAATGATAATAAAATTTAAATAAATCCAAAAAAATGATTGGCCGAGTCATTGCTGCTTATCGCCTGCCACCCAGGGAGAATTAGTCAATAATAATAATAATTTTCATTAAATATATTCTCTTCAGTTCCAGTTCAATGTTCGAGACAAAAATAACTAGAAAACTTAAAATTCAAAATACACAACTAATGTTCTGTAGGGCTGTAGGCGAAGCTTATTAATGAACGAGAGAACAGTATTTGTCAACTTCCAACAGTAATTTAAAAAGACCACCGAAGTAAATTACAAGAGGGTCATGTACATTCAGACGAATGCAGTAGACGCAAACTTGAGTAGAGCCTGAAAAGCTATTTACTTTTAGTTATTCAAGAATGAACATTGAGGTACTCCGTATAACCTAAAGTTGAATTATTCAATAAATATATTACTGTCATGAGAATTCAATAATTTTTTGAGATTAAAAAACATAAATTATAACCAAAAGTTGGAAAGTAATTCACAGATGATACCCTGCAACCTGCAACCTCATCATACTCATGCAACAAACAGGTATTATGATATTCTACAATCAATGAATATTATAGAATACGGAAGTCTCTATTACACATTGATTTCAATTGCCGAGTCTTTCAAGAATCAAATTCAATGAAAGACTTGTCATACTATATTAGTTATTTATGTATTAAGAGCGTGAAGCGCGACTTTATTGCTCGAGCCAAAACATTTACTGCGCGACGCATAGCGGAGCGCAGTAATTTTGCGAGAGCAATAAAGAAGCTTCATGCGCGAATTTCATACAATATTTTTCCTACAACTGAAGTTCTGGATTCCAACACAATAAAAGCTTGTAGTTTGTAACATCACAGACCGTGCGCGGATTTGGTTAGCGTTCGCCATTGTTGAGGTTATGTGAATTTCACAGATTCCGTGATCCACCAATGAGAAGACATCAAAATCAAAACAGAAGCGTAAAGAAAACAGCTGGCGAGCGTAAAGTACTTTACCGCTTGCGGAGCAGTAAAGAGGTATTTTACAATTAGTTTTCAGTACGTAAAGAACTACTTTACGAGCAGTTGTAGGAAAATAAATAAATTAATAAATAGATAAATGAAAGTTATTTATATATTGCTGTGACCTAGAAATAATATTAATGTTAGGGCAATATTTTCTTTAGGTATTTACCAGTAAACGACCTTGATATTTGTCGTTGCAGTTGCAGACTCTACAAAGTTAACAGGAAAAAATTGGTTTTCCTTATTGTTTATTTGGTAAGGATTTAAGGACAACTCATCAGTCAGTGGCCCGAGCAGACGTGGTCTAGTAGCTTCAGTCTTGCTTTCTCACCGGCTTTCACTAATAAAAACTGGTTTGTGACTCTTCCCATGAGCACGGCGCTGCTTATCCAGTTCTTATCACGAATATCGTGGATACCTTCTAGGTTCCACAGGTAATGATGGCTCGCCGTTTCTCAGGACAGATAATTATGCTTGGGATTTCATCTTGATGACGGCAGTTAACACCAGCGGTGGTCACTTTGTGTCGAAATTCTTGAGAAATCTATGAATCTTCTGTTTGTTCTTCTACTTCTTCTTCTTCTTCTTCTTCTTCTTCTTCTTCTTCTTCTTCTTCTTCTACTACTTCTACTCTTCTAGAAACAGCAGAAATACGGCTACAATATGATACAAATACTCTCGCGAAATGGTCTCACAATATTTTTTTGAATATCAATGTTGTTAAAACAAAGGTGTTACATATAACTACACCGTATATGAGTAGCATTAGAGAGCCAAAAATTAAGTACCATTGCTGTGAATGTTTCAGGTTACAAGAGAGAAAAATATATGTTTGTACTAGGGATTGTCAATTTATCTTAAACTGTTCTTCATACAAGTATCTTGGTGTAACAGTAGACAATTATTTTCGTTGGGATATACACATTAAAAATGTTTGTAACAGGTTGAAACAAGTTTTAGCCAAAATGCATTATGTGAAAGATTTGATTCCTAGTAAAGTAAAGAGGATGATGTATATAGCTTTGGGTGAGTCTATCATGAGATATGGTTTACAAGGGTGGGGTTATGCCAGTGATGTTTATTTGAGAAGAATAACTTGTGTTCAGAAAATTTTTTTATGTTTGATTAGTGATTCACCTAGAAGAATTCCATATGAAAACCTCTTGAACAGGTGTAATGTTTTAAGTATTAAAGGCTTATTTTTGTTTACAATAATAATGGAGAATTATTTTAGTAAAAAGTATTTAGTTCTTAAAGAAAGCCGCTATGGCTTGAGAAATGAGAGATATATTGTTCCATTTGCACATACTAATATTGCAAAGAATAATTTATCATATATTGTTCCAAAAATATTTAATGACTTACCTGAGTGCTGCACTAAGTTTGTAAATATGAAATTGTTGAAACGAAATTTAAAGGTCTGGCTTAATCATTATACGTTAGATAATGTTTAGTTCAGTTGTTCCTAAGCAATTTCATTTAATGGAGAAATAACTAATTCAGGTTGATTGAAGTTATTATTTTATGATGTAATTGAGAGCTGATCCAACAATTGTAATTTTAAAACAGTATTAATTTGATTGTTAAATTCTAAATATTGTAAAAATAATTTTTCATAAGTTTTTTTTGTAAAAAGAAATTTGATTTGTTGTATTGAACCTTGTCAAGCAACCTTGCAGGTTTGCTTAAGGTTATATAATTTTGAATGAATAAAAGATTTTTCTATTCTATACTACTACTACTACTACTACTACTACTACTACTACTTTTCCTTCTTCTACAAGTACTACTCCTACTACTACTGCTGCAACTACCACTACTACTACTACTACTGCTACTACTAGCTTCTCACTCAATTTCAGTGAGAAATCCATGTATCACAATGGAAACTGTAACAACTTTGCTTTGATTGTCAAGATTATTGTTGTTTGTCCCACACAATAGAATAATTCAAGTATTGTAGCTCAAAAAGCATTCTTTGATAATATTGCGTGAAGAGAGAATTATAAGTGAAATACTTGACTAACAATAGAACAAGAGTAAGAATAGATGTTGAAGAGAGAGAGAAAAGAAGAGGAATAAAAAAGAAAAGGAAGAAGAAAAAGAAAATTGTTTTTGTGTACTGAACAGTGTATGAGCATCCAAGCACACTTAAAAATATACTAAAATATAGAAAATCTAGAAATAAAATGGAGATAGTTTTAGAATTGGCAAGATTACAGACGGCTGATGGCACTAACCTTATTTTACATCATTCTTAAAGCGACGTTCACATACCACCTTGGTAGCTATTCAGTTATAATTTTTCTATAAGAGGACTCATTGAGTTTCATTCAATTTTTTATTTTTATCTAAATTCCACTTACTTTTCTTCAAAAAATAAGGAATAAAGAAGGTGTAAATAACATTCAGTGGTTAGATTAATGTGCTTTCAAGACCTTGTTTTAATCCTGATACCTTTCCTTTTTTCAAATTCTGTTTTCGGATAATCAGTTAGCAGTCTGACTATCAGCAGTCAGATAGAATGACTTTTTAACTTTTTTTATTTGTTGACATGGCGAAGTTTGGACAGTAATGTCCACTATACCACTTAACCACAGATAAGACCAGATAACCAAATAAAGATAAGCTACGAGCACCTGGGCCTTCTTTGTAAAGGTCACCATTGTATTGGCCATCAAAACAACTTTGTTCTCTGCTTTGAAATCACTTCCCGGTTGTCCGGAACCCACCTAAAACTTTAGGTGCAACTCATCAATCACCATCATCCACACACAAGTCTCGAGACCAATGTGAGCTTCATCCTCTGAAAAAATTTTCAAATTTTTGAAATGCAGATTCGAAAAACTTCACTGTGGTTATTGACAACTATTCTCATTCTTATCACCCCATCCTTTCCCTATCCCATTTCATTCCTTCGTTTACCAGGTTCAACAGCTGTTAACGAAGCCTACATGAATTCTTTTCTTTTTCTTTCTTTCGGAGGATGAAGCCCACATAAGTCTGAAACCTGTGCGTGGGTAATGAATTGGATGATGGTGATTGATGAAATGGACCTACAGATTTAGGTGGGTTCCGAACCACCAGGAAGTGATTTTACAGCAGAGAACATAGTCTTTTTTGCTGGCAAATCCAATCGGTCACCGTTACAAATACGGCCCAGGAGTTTCGTAGCTTATCTCTGATTGAACAGATACCTGCTACGGCACTCGGCTATCACTTCCCTATCAATTAGATCAACTTCATGTATCTTATCTCAATCTGTAGTCTAAACAATAATGTTTGAATAGCAATACACGCTTCACTACTGTACCGTTCCACATGGTCTGACTTGATTTTGGAATCATGCCCTACACAGGCCCAGGAATGGCAACAATTATTTCAGAATCTTGCACAACGTTGGAGACGTGAGGGACGTTTGAAAGGCACATTTGCAGACCGCGTGGCAGTTATCCTTGTTAACTTGAACGTTTTCTCATGGCGCGTTCCCACAAGATTTGAAGAACTAATACGTAGAGGCCTCACGGGACCTACTCCACCCTCGGATTTCGACTTCCCGCCTGCGGAATGCATACGCAGCAAGCTCTGCCTGCTGGCTTTGTGTGAGGGTTCTCACTTAGACATTTGGGTAAATGTTGTGTAGTGTATATAGATACAGGCGTGTTGCGAATGCAAGCAAGCAAACGAAGAAGCGTTTTTCTCCACCAGTCCTCCTTATCTTTCCCACTAACTTTTTCCCATCTTTCGGAACCGTGTCTATCAATTATGCATGTGCTAGCGAAGAGGTTTCCGTTGTATGCGGCAAATGTCATGAGAAAACTAAATTTTTGTAGGAACCAGACTAGTTGGTGCAAGACAACACGATTTTATGTTGTGAAAATTCTGATCAGTTATCCAAAATAAAAAATATAGCAACATTGCTTCCTGAGATTTATTATGAAATTATAAGATGATGAATCAGATGCATAAAGAACAATAATATTTATGATGTAATAAAAATTTTAAAAACACTTTCAAGTGGAAATTATAACTCACGTTATGGCGTGACGGCCGTTTCACTCTACTGTTGAGAGCATCGTCAGACGACCCACAGTACACATAGTTGAGTGTACTGTGTGACGTCTGACGATGCTCTTGAAAACAGAGTGAAACGGCCGTCACGCCATAACGTGAGGTATAATTTCCACTTAGAAGTGTTTTTTAAGTTTTTTTTATATATTAGTGGAAACAAGATGGATCTTCAACCTCATTTATTATGTATTCATTAAGTTTTAAAAGACAGGCCCAGACCCGCAGTCTGCGAACAAAACCCCGCAACGTAACTCCGTCGCCCAGCATCAATCCGTTACAAAATCAGCTGATGGTAACATCGTCTCTTAACAGCACATCATAAATGCAATGACAAGATGTTACGCGACGATGTTATAATAAATATGATAAGATGTTACGCGACGATGTGATTATGATCAGCTGAATTTGTTATGGAGTGATGCTACGTAATGTGGTTACTTTACAGGGTTTTTCTTTCCAGTCTGGACCCACCTTCATCAGGCTTGTTATAGAAAAAATATTATTTTTATTCTCAATTTTAAAAGTCTAAAAAATCACTATTCAACATAGAAGATCAAATGCAGAGATACTTTGATTTCTTAAAATGGGTCATAATCATAAGTCATAAAAGAAAAGTATGTAGAAAAAGTATAGAAGTAAAAGATTATACAAAACTTAGAAACAGGAGTGGAAGACTAATTGAATGAAAATTTGTAAATAATTAATTGAACAGGAAATGTGAATCTTTTATGAAGAGATTCAAAATAGGAGAAGCATTATTAAGTTTTAAGATTAATAATCTCAAGTTTTTCAGGAAATATGTTTGAGAAATAGTTCTCATAAGTTTAGAGTTTCAAAACAAAATAGTCTGTCTAATAGAGTGAGTATGGGATGGCTATAAGAGTCACAACATGCTTAATAAGCAGACCAAAATGAAATACTACATTTCTTTTCTTTTTTTTGTAGTGTATGGATTTAATTGGTGAAGTACGGACAGTTCCGCCAAAAACTGTAGGCCCACCATGTCATCATCCACCTCATTACCACACAAGTCTCAGGCAGTAGGCTTCATCAGCAGGAAAAGAAGCTCCACTTTTTTTCATACTCTTTTTTAACAGTACTTATTGGATTCCAACATTCAGGAAAAAACAATTTATCATCATAACATTTATCATCAAAACAAAATGTATCATCATAACATATTTATCATCATAAAATTTATCATAAGTGTAAAAATAATTTTACCTTTTTTGCCAGAACAAATTTCATACTCCCATAGACTGATGAGTCTGTAACCAGACTAATTTGTAAATCGATGTTACAGAATCGATCTCGAGTTTTTACCTGAAAAGAAAAATGATCATTAATAAAATATTATATAAATAAAAAAATAATCAGAATTGCTTTAAAGAAAATTGGCTCTTATTATTACAGTAGAACAAGATAACGCGGAGTAAGGGTGACTTCTAAAAAAATATTGTAATAGAAGATTCTATCCTATTTTAGCATATTACAAAGCAATAGAATAATATTCAGTTACATTTTCAGCTGACAGTTGAACAGAAATAAAAATGAAACATAAATGAATGATGATTATTATAAAATGATTATATTATTATTGTTAATTCAATAGTATAGTAATTTAGAATAGAGCAAAATTCGGTAAACACAAGAATCCATACCGTTTTAATAATACTAGTAGTTCTGTGAACAGTAGACCTGTGCTTGCATACTCGATGTACTCAATGATAATCACCATCGCAAAATTCAACACATTCATCAGACCTACCCCTTGATTAAATTCGCGTAGTCTATTTCATGTCTGTTTTTCATAAAATGTCACTGTATCACATCAATAAGGCTGTGTTTTCAATTTGTGAGACAGCTGATTGCTCAAATTAGATTTTAGATGTGTGATGAATGAGTTTATAAAACAGTATTAATTAAATTTGTATATCATTTACTTAGTAATCACTTATTATTATACTTAATTGAAATATTAGAAATGGAACAACTAAATGTGAATGATAACTTTATTCTTGTGAATAAGGCTCAACCAGCCAGGTGTTACGGCCCGAGGACTATTTATGAATACTTGCATATAATATTTGTATATGATGGAGAAGCTCATTTTAAAAATCGTATATGTTTCTACAGAAGAAGGCTTGGGTGCCTTTATCTTTTTTCCTTAAATTATCCTTCAGATGCAACAAAATTAAAAAAAAAATACATTCATCGCTGCGCATTACGAGGAGAAGAACATTCATGCCAAATTTCAAAGAAATCTGTTCACACGTTCAAACGTAAATGCGTTATAAACAAACAAACAAATGCAAAACGGTTGACTTGAAACACAGACCTCACTTCGCTCGGTCAATTACTTAAATTTTCCTCATTTTTCAACAAAATTAGATATAGCTCATCGATATTCTTTCACAAATATATCTATGTACATCGAAGGGTAGATTCTCCATTCATAATAATCTTATTCTTCTCCGTTGTCTCCAAGTTTCTGTACTGGAATTGCTTGACTTCCAATTTGTCTGGAGCCTCCAGTTTCCAGTGGAGCGTGATCGCCAGGCAGACGGAGCTGTCACTGGAAACGCGGTCTTCTCCAGCAGTACACTAGACAGTTACAAATAGCTTTCTACTTTACTACCTTCCTACGTCCACATCATGGTGTAAAATCAATTCCAGTCTACCACAACGAAATGTATGTGAGTCACACCATCAACATGATTGTACAATTTTATATTTATTTTATCAATTTAATTATCAAGATACTGTGGTAGAATGTAGTGATAGATATGATGCATTTCTCCTCCATCTTAAACTTCTGATTTTCCTTGATTTGTATGGTAAAAAACATATAAAAGTTGAACCTCTGTATAACGAAGTCGATTATCCTGAGGAAAAAATCGCTGTATAGAGGTATTCGTTATTGAGAGGTTGTTGTGTCAAGAATACTGCCACCCCATCTTACAGATCTTATAATATTTTATTTTTTATTTTTTTTTTAGATTACGTCTTGGAGACTCCAGTTAAGGATTATAAGACAAGTCAGATCAACAATATTATACAGTAGATACCATAATCGAAATATTGCAGGCGGTAATTAAATGAATACACAATACAGTATAATATCGCGAGCGTAGGTAGGGTAATAGGCCAACGTTAATATAGAAATTTGAAAATTCATGGTGTTGAAAATAATAAAAACATGTTTTTTGAATATGTATAGAATGTAACAAGTAACTACACTCACCAATTCATTTCCAGGAAGCATGACTTGAGCGTAGTGGAATTTAATTGAGGTATACTCAGTAGCAAAATTTTTCAAATGCCTTTACTAAATTTATTTAAATACTTTTTACACACGAAACTATCAGATTAAACACATCATAATTCTGTAAATAACTTCGTATAGGAACTTTCATAGGAACCTACATAATGACGAGTCTATAAATGAAAAGTTCTTAAAATTCTATTTTGAGTAACCTGCATTCAATTTCCGACATGTGTTCCAACCTCTACTAACTGTCTACCACCCAATCTTCTTCCTACCTGAATCTCTCATTATTTTTGATTTTATTGACCTTCCTGCTGAAAATAAACAATTCCTTGGAAATTTCTTTGTGGGCTTCCTACACACCTATATTTCGTAAGTTGAAGTAAAGAGAAAACTTCGTTGTTGAGAGAAAAATTCGTTGTTGAGAAAAATTCGTTATGTAGAGGATTCGTTGTTGAGAGAAAAATTCGTTATGTAGAGGATTTCGTTATTTTGAGGTTCGTTATATGGAGGTTCGACTGTATACAGAGTCGAACTAAGTTTGTGTTTCAAACTGTGCTTCAAACAACTAAACTTCTTTCAATATACTTTAAACTTTACTTCAAACCCCTTTAACAAGTTTAAGTTTTCAAATGGCGGCTCTGGTGGCGCAGTTGGCTGGAGCGCTTGTCTGTGATAAGATTAGGGGCTCTGGCTGGCTTCGTTTCCTACAGCCTTGGGTTCGAATCTCATTCAGCCATGGATGTTTCTCATCATTCATTCATTCATTCACCTCATTACCCAAGCACAAGTCTCCGGACTCATGTGGGCATCATCCGCAATAAAAAAATTATGGCCCACATGTTTGAATAAACAGTCAATGCCCATATGTTTGAACATTTGTCAATGCCCACAGTAGGGGAGGGGAGCTCCAGAAAAATAATTTATAACATTAAAAAGGGAATTCTAATTTTATTTTTCTGAGAATTTAAAAATTCAACTCTCAGTACTTCCAGCCACATTCAAGTCTGTTCATTTTCCATTTTCCATTTTCCATTAGTTCATTTTCCACCCATTTTCGCGTAAAATAATAAATAGTATTTTCTCTTCTTTTTTCGTGCTGATGATGCCCACATGGATCTTAAGACTTGTGCGTGGGTAATAAGTGAATGATAATGATGCTATGAATTGATCTAGTTTTAGATGGATTGTTCAAACAGTTTAATTGTACTGTTTTACTGTATACATGAATGTACTGTTCTTATTTTTTTTAAATACGCAATTTTTCTTCTTCTTCTACAACTCCTGGGCGCTCTTTGTAAGGGTGGCCGATTGGATTGGCCAGCAAAAAATACTCTGTTCTGCTGTAAAATCACTTCCCGGTGGTTCGGAACCCACCTAAAACTGTAGGTCCAACTCATCAATCACCATCATCCAATTCATTACCCACGCACAGGTATCAGACCTATGTGGGCTTCATACTCCGAAAACTTTTTTTTCTACTTCTACATCATCTCTTTCTTCTTATTTTTCTCTTTTTTTCCACCTGTCCTCTTCATTTTTCTCCACATCCTTTTAATTATACAATTATTCTTCTTCTACTACTACTTCTACTACTTCTACTCTTCTACATCATCTCTTTCTTTTTCTCCTTCTTCTCCTTCTTTCCACCTGTCTTCTTCATTTTTCTTCTCATTCTTCCTCCTCTCCTCCTTACATCCTTTAGCCCCCAGCGCTAGAGTTTTGAGAACAGAATGAAGATGTTTATATAATAGAAAACTCACACTATTGTTAAATGAGAAAATAAAAAAGGAAGTTTTTTGTTGAGTATTTTAATATTTCCACCTTTTCACCCCCTTCACTACTTTCCCTACTGAATCAGCATCCCTCCCCCCCCCCCCCCCCACTTTTCAAACACTTCTTCAGTCACATCATTCACGCGCCTTTATCCAAATTTTTCCAGCAGCTCCATCCATCTTCTCTTTCCGTCTTTTCACACTCAACCGCCGTCAAAAACAATCCCTTTTCTCTATTCAGCTCTTTTATCCGGTTTTCACGAATCGGGCGCCTTTTTCCCGTTGTTTATCCGCTCGAAAATAACATCGGAAGGGAGGCGGGCGTATATCGCGAATGCAAATGCACACACGGCTTTGGGCGAGTCGAGTCACACTAAGCGTTTTCAGCCGCTAATTCCGGTGTCACAAGAAACAAAATGAATCGTTCATCTTCACCATCCCACTGCATATATAGCCCACTTTACACACTATACTATATATGGCCCACTTTACTATATATATATTTCCACTACAATACACCCTCCTACGCCACGGAATCATCCACCAAGTTCTTTCCTGTAAGATACCCAGATACCTGTCTCGCTGTTCAAGACAAAAAAAATGAGAAAATAACTCTTTGTGATGCGTTTCAAATGGAGTCGTGAGCTTGGGAGGGAGTTTATACGTTTAAGGCAAGGTACAAAAGAGGATCTATTAAAAACTGTCACATACGTTCTCCCTTTGCTGTATCACATCGCTGAAGAAAGATACTCGTGAGTTTTCTCCCACACAAGACAACATCTCCCTTCCAAAGAGGATTTCGTGCATATATTTTAATAACGGATGGAGGCGCCATGTGTAAGTAGGTGCTCCATAGTAAGAAATAGGGAACACCAGTTTTTGTAATTCTACGTTTTTGATGACTACTTGAAATTATAGTCTGTAGAGTACTAGCTGTCATGATTATACTGGAATTAGGTCATTTATTTATTGTTGCACAATCAATATATTTTTAAAGCCACCTTTCAATTAATCAAAAAATGACCTTTCACTTTTGAATTAACCTTTTAAAGTATAAGTGTTATAAAGGACCTTGACAGTTTAAACTCTTCCTAATATTCTTTCTTTCCTTTTCATTTTAATATAAAAATAATCAAAAACTTGAAATTATATATTGTAGATCATTAGCTAGCATGACTATGCTAGATTTGAGCCATTTTTTATTGTCAAATGAAATGAAAATGAAAATATGCTTTATTAGGCGGAGTTTTATATTGATTGTCAAACAATCAATATAAAATAAATGGAAAAAAATATTGAAAGAAATTTTTGAATTTAATAAGTTGTAAACAATTTTCAAAATTTTTTTCAATAAAATAATAATGGGAACTGTCAATAATAATAATTACCACTATAACTACTAAGGTGTAACAATGAACATGCTACAATGTTCATGAATCAAATTTCTTTAGTAATTCAAAGAACTGGGCATATTTATAGAGTAAATCTGAGAGAAAATCATAATCACTTTATTTTTATATCAAATTATTAATCAGTTTTATAATGTTAGTACCGATCTACCGATATAAAGAATTTGTCTGGTGAGATTGACCTCAGTTTTAAGAAGGCATAAGGAGCCTAATCTAAGGGCTTGAAAATATAATTGCTTGAAAATCTTGAAGTTTAGTAAGTATAAAATATAAAAGCAAGATGAATAGAAAGCCTAATGCTTGAAGCTTACCATCCCAATCTTGCCATCAGATCATCAGTTTCCATGGAATTTAATTTGAAAAATTATGGCGCACCGAAAAATGTTATCTATCCTACTATTCATTGAGCTCCGTATCATCTGATTCCATTTGTTATTCAAGTTTCTCTTTATTCGTTCAGAAGACTCCACCCAATTATATCGCCGAGAGCCCCGAAAGTTCTAGATCTGCTCTGCCAGCAAGTTTCAAGATGTTATGTAACACATCAGTTACGAAAATATTTGAAAGACGTAGTGATGTCACAATCGAGTTAAAACTGTAAAGCCACTTGCAAATCCGGTTTATTTGGTCAAGTTTATAACTGTTTAACTCAAGGTATTACGGATACGAACAACAAAAAATTCGCAACCCAAGAGAAATCCACTTTTAATAGCTTCTCCTTACTGTACACAGGTTATTCAATTGGCTTTAATGTGCTTTGGATATTTGGTTAATTATCTGGTTGAATTTTTAGTAGGTTTCAGACTCCGAAATGCTTATACTATCTGAATTTTTTTGCTCACAAAAAACCACAACAACCTATGAAAAATAAAAATAATCACCTTGTATTAAGTGGGATTTTTCTATTGTTTTCCATTGATCTCTAAAAATTCCCAGTTTGAAGTAGGCTACGCTCATTATTCCATGTTTGCTGAAATGCTAGCCAAAGCAAAGTTAATCGGCAAGGGGGAAATGAAAATTCCCAGACCCGTAATTTAACTCCCCACTCAACCATTTTCTATTTTCGTAATTCGAATTTACCGCTGCTACTGAAAATTGAAACGGAGATTTCATTTGATCCATACATAATCACGTAGGGAAACTCAATCCAGCAATGCAACTAATTCAGAGTAATGAATGAGAATATCCTAATCCCTAATCCAAAAACGTAATAACCTTGGCTTTTCAATTGCATCATCACTACTGTAGCGACAGAAATAATCAGTATAAATTTTGCTCCATGGGCTCATGGAGCAAAACATTTGCTCCATTCGTTAAAACATTTAACGAGTATAATCAAATAGACTTTAAGCTTTTGTATTAGGCTGGCTGCAATAATCCCCTGATACATTTTCACTGAAATCATGATCCTATAATCATGAGTCTATAATCCACCTGCAACTCTATATTATCGAGACATCCAGTGACAGTACTTGCGGGTCATCGAACTAGAGTTATGAGGGATGCAATTATTTGACATAATCAGGCAGGGGTTGAACGAATTTAGCATTTGAAAAATATTGTTCTGTAATATTATAATGGAGTGATAAATATTATTATGGAAAAAGTTGGAAGTCTTGTCACATATATATCCAGCCAGCTTCTATTCTTATAATAGTGTATGAAAACAGTGGCGGCGATTGGTAAAGAAAAGTGGTGGGGAGGGGGGCGAAGAACCGGAGGTATATCCCCCAGATAAAGGGGGGGGGGGTCGGGGGTCCTCCGGAAAATGTTTATGGGCTTACATAGCAAGGCTGTAAATGGGGTTTTAAGCTGTGTAGAACAATATTTACATATTATATTGTACTGAAAGTGCTAATATTTTTGTTAATACTTATAATATCCTACTAATAATTTATCCTAAATTTGTAAAAATTAGAAAAATTCCTCTAAAAGTGGGGGCGCCCCCCTCACCCCAAATCGCCGCCACTGTATGAAAATGTGTCTGAAAACATAATAGTGTATGAAAATGATAAGAAAATTATTTTTTGTACTTTCTGTTTCTTTGACTCACATTTATATTACTATATTATGTTCATTTACCCCAATGTACTATGCTTCTTTCAGCCTTGATAAGTTTTAACCTCAGTCCTTATGATATATTTTAACGAATAATATAGATGTTGTCACAATCACTAAATCAATAAATATTCGAGATATTATAGTTTCGACAGTCACATAATTGTCAATTTCTATCAAACTAAAACTAAAATATAGAGTAGCTCAACATATACCCTTCTTAGATAAATACTTTGCTTCATAGACTGGGATCCTCTCATTGGTCGCATTCAACGTTGGAGGTCTGTCATTGGTTGATAATAGAAATAGACCCGCCCATTATTAACAAGAAATAGCCTCCTAATACTGAACAGCCATAAAAAACAAGTAGAGAACGGGTATCCTATCGACCAGACACAAATCAACAATAAAATAGACTCGCAAAATCTTCAATAACTCAATGAAGGTCAAGCAAACGAAAAATCAGCCAAACAAGCAAGGCCTGCTTGGTTAACCAATGACCTTCAATACTTTTCAAGTTCTTGGATTTCTTGTTCCATAACGATCTGTGTTGTTAATATTCGCTTTTTATTGTAAATTTAACGACTTTGTCGTTATATACTTTTCGAGTATAATTTCTAAGATTTTATTTCTTTGCGTGGTATAATTTCAGTAGGCTAAAATACAAAATCGGGGTTGATTCTGTTTCTGATAATACATGCATTAGATTTTAGAGTTTACGATTACCATACCTAGATTTTATGGTTGATTTGTGTCTGGTTGACCCGTTTTTCGCTTGTTTTTCACAGCTGTTCCGTATTGGGAGGCTATTTCTTGTTAATAATGGGCGGGTCTAGTATCAACCAATGACAGGCCTCCAACGTGGAGTCCGACCAATGAGAGGTTCCCAGTCTTTGTACAAATATAGTATTTCGCTAAGAAGGGTATAATTATATTTTACTACTTTTTATTTGAGTTTTAGTTTGATAGAGATTGACAATTACATGTGACTGTCGAAACTATAGTATCTCGAATGTTAATTAATTTAGTGGTTGTGACAACTTGGGGAAGTGATAGCCGTGAGCCATAGCAGGTATCTGTTCAATCAGAGATAAGCTGCGTTCTTCAAGGCGCCCTTTGTAAAGGTGACCGATTAGATTGGCCAGCAAAAAATACACTGTTCTCTACTGTAAAGTCACTCCCCGGTGGTTCGGAACCCACCTAAAAATGTAGGTCTAACTCATCAATCACCATCATCCAACTCCTTACCCACGCACAGATCTCAGACCTATGTGTGCTTCATCGTCAAAAAAAAAAAACAGCTGTATTATTCCTTATCGATAGCTACCACAATATCACCACCACCAATACTAATAATACTCATGATGCAAGTTATACAAAGCTTGACAATTCATCATTTTCAAAACGTTTTTCTTAATTTTACGAGAATGTTTCATTTATTTTCCAGAAATAATGCTTTATTCATTTTTCAGAAAGAAAGTATAAAAAAACTGTATGGTTGCCCATAATGGTCTGACATTTCGTGGCTTTTACAGAATTGGCCCATCAGGGCTGTATACCCCTGCTTGGCTCTAGGTCCAATATTTATAGGTTTTTTTACAACTTTAAATCTAGGTATAACATTCTCACCTTCCAAAATACGTGCCAATCGTTCAAACTCCTGGGTTCTAGATCACACTATTCTCAATTATGTCTCCGCAAAATCATGTTTGTATTCTTTTTGATACACGTGATTTTTAAAATAAGCTGCAAAGTTCAAGTGCTGGATCATTTCTATCACAAAACGATAACTGTTCAGGTCAATGATCTACTTTACAAAAAACTATATGGCATTTTACAATGTCAAGTTAAATTTGATAAATATCAAGGCTTCCAAAGTGATCGGAAATATTCATCTGAAACTTGACTTTTTCTTTTCCTTCGTGAATAATTTAATAATGCATGGGAGAGGAAATCTAATCAGGTGATAAGTCTTTGATGTAGAATGAGACAAGCGTGCTTCATATTAATAACATGTTCTAGGGATGCCTGTACTCGGTATTTTGTGCTTTTAAAGGATGTGAGAGGTAAAGTGTAATGGTGAATGACCTTTGTGATAAGAGGATATTGCTCTTTTTATCATCAATTTGAATATAATCCAATTGAACTGTGCATAAGCTTTGCTTATTAAATTTTTCCACACTTTTTAGAGTTTCATTAAGTGGATTTGATTCACCAAAAGGTTTACCTTAGAGTGAAGGTTTGATATGAATAAAGAGGAATAAATGGAAGGTGGATTTTACCATTTTTATTTTCTATTATGAATTTATGATTTAGTAATCTGTGACCCATTTTCAATATATAAATAAATTTATTACAAATTTTGACCAATACAAAAAATTATTGAAAATACACCAATCAAATGGTTCCATGGTTTCATTGGTAAATAATAGAAAGAGTGAAGAATACCTAATTCAAAAACCAAAGTCAATCAATTGAAAATAAAAACAAAAATTATAGAATAAACGATAGTTGTTCCTCTACTTGTTGTTTTTTCTATTCTATTTAAACCAAATATGATGGCTGAAAATATCATCACGAAATAAATTTGATCAAGAACGTGTATAATTCCTAAATTCTGAAAAGGCTACTATTTAGACTACTTGTCCAATAGAGGATTATAATCGAGATATCATTATGCTTAATTGATTAGGGTTCCTTCAGCAGTTTCCAATTTTTATTAGGAAAAGCCATCTTTTATAGCAATTGGGCAAAATGGCAAAATGGTCAAACTTTTTTTAATGGACAAAGTTTTTTTTTTTTTTTTTTTTTTTTTTTTTTTTTTTTTTTGAGGATGAAGCCCACATAGGTCTGAGACCTGTGCGTGGGTAATGAGTTGGATGATTGTGATTTATGAGTTGGACCTACAGTTTTAGGTGGGTTCCGAACCACCGGAGTATATGGTGTAGTATATGGTGAAAAATAGTAAAACAATTGCTCCTACCTCTTCGGAAAAGAAGAAAAATAAAAAGAAGTAGAAAAAAAAGAACAAAAAAGGGGAGGAAGGAGAAGAAGATCAAAGAAGAGGAAAAAGAAAGAGAAGAAGAATAAAATGAATCACATTGTATCTCTCTTCTGTTATTCACTCTCAAGATTATCTACTGAATATAGTAGAGTACCTATTTTGGTATTGTAGAAAGAATAGAAGGAAAAAGGTGCAGATTTAAAAGAAGAAGATGAAGGAAGAATAAGAAAAATATGGAGGAGGAGGAGGAGGATGATGATGATGAGGAGGAGGAGGAGGATGATGATGATGATGATGATGAGGAGGAGGAGGAGGAGGAGGAGGAGGAGGAGGAGGAGGAGGAGGAGGAGGAGAAGAAGGAGAAAAAGGAAAAGTAGGAGAAGAAGAAGAAGAAAATAAAGAGAAGGGAAGAAGGAGAAAATAAAGAGAAGGGAAGAAGGAGAAGGAAGAGGAGGACGATAAAGAGGAGGAGGATGAGAAGAAGGAGGAGGAGTAGGAGAATGAGAAGAAGAAGAAAAAAGAGAAGGGATGAAGGAGAAGAAAAAGAAGGAAGAGGAGTAGGAGAAGGAGAAGAAAAAGAAGTAGAAGAAGACGGAGGAGGAGGAGGAGGAGACGATGGAAAAGTAGGAGAAAAAGAAGAAGATAATAAAGAGAAGGGAAGAAGGAGAAGGAAGAGGAGGACGATAAAGAGGAGGAGGATGAGAAGAAAAGGAGGAGTAGCAGGATGAGAAGAAGAAAGAGAAGGGATGAAGAAGGAAGAGGAGTAGGAGAAGAAAAAGAAGGAAGAGGAGTAGGAGAAGGAGAAGAAAAAGAAGTAGAAGAAGACGGAGGAGGATGAGGAGGAGGAGGAGACGAAGGAAAAGTAGGAGAAAAAGAAGAAGATAATAAAGAGAAGGGAAGAAGGAGAAGGAAGAGGAGGACGATAAAGAGGAGGAGGATGAGAAGAAAAGGAGGAGTAGCAGGATGAGAAGAAGAAGAAGAAGAAGAAAGAGAAGGGATGAAGAAGGAAGAGGAGTAGGAGAAGAAAAAGAAGGAAGAGGAGTAGGAGAAGGAGAAGAAAAAGAAGTAGAAGAAGACGGAGGAGGAGGAGGAGGAGGAGGAGACGAAGGAAAAGTAGGAGGAAAAGAAGAAGATAATAAAGAGAAGGGAAGAAGGAGAAGGAAGAGGAGGACGATAAAGAGGAGGAGGATGAGAAGAAAAGGAGGAGTAGCAGGATGAGAAGAAGAAGAAGAAGAAGAAAGAGAAGGGATGAAGAAGGAAGAGGAGTAGGAGAAGAAAAAGAAGTAGAAGAAGACGGAGGAGGAGGAGGAGGAGGAGGTGGAGAAGAAGAAGATAGAGCAGGAAGAACGAGAAGATAAATAAAAAGAAGAAAAACAGAAGAAGACGGAAATGAAGAAGCAGAAGAAGAATCAGAAGAGAAAGAGAGAATACCTAATTCAAAAGACAAAGTCAATCAATTGAAAATGAAAAACAACATTTATAGAATAAACGACAATTGTTCCTTTAATTGTTGTATTTTCTATTCCATTTAAAGCAAATTTGATGGCTGAAAATATGTGTAATGTGTATTGGACATTGTTTCTTGTTTCGAATAATTCATTCAAAAGATTATAATAATCTAATATTATTATATTATTAATATTATTGATGATTTTCATTGTCGAATCCAGTCACAGGTGACAAGTGCATTCACATTGGAATCTCAATGGATTAGAATTAGGCAAGGCTAATAATAATTGAGGTTAGTAATTCAGGAATTGCGGATGAAGGCATAGTTAGGTAGAGAAGGTCGTCGAAGAGAACAAATACGCGACGCGAAACAATAATAACCGAAACAATACCAGAAGGTCTTTGCACTAGACGATGGGAAAGGCGGGTAACTACAGTGTATATCAATTTGAGCTGCTAGTATTAGAAGAAGACAGAACTATGAGTGGTAATATAAGAGAAAGAGAAAAGAAACACTTCATACAGGAGAAGAAGGAATGTCCGATGTAACGGTAGGATAACAGTACTGTCTGCGGGCTGTTGGTTCGACAGCATGTCGAATACTATGCACTCAAGACTCTCAGACACAGCTCAAGACAGACTGAGTTGTGAGTTGAGATGAGCGCGTAATTGACTTACCAAGGTGCTATTTCAAATACCCATCAGCTCTAAAACTTCAATTATCTTACCAAAGACCACCGGAGCCTACAGACTGTTGTAAAGCTCTTGAGGGCAGCTTCTTGAAACTATAATCCAACTTCATAATTCCCTTCATAAACTAACCCAACGATCTCGCCAACGTCTAATATTGTTATTTGTCCCGCTCATGATGATTCTGAAGTGTTCATAGTTGTTAATTTGATAGACCTGCGAGAACAAACTATAAAAACGATGTAGCTTGCTGGGGAAGACTGTTTAGAGTGAGTTGTCAAAGATTATTATTGTTATTTTCTGTAAGTTTACTGTCATCTCTGTTGTTCTGGTCATCATTGTTGCACTTCCAATAATTAGTGTGTTAATGTACAGTATTCATGTAAAATAAAGGATTTTTTTCTTAGAGGATGATTCCCACATAGGTCTGAGACCTGTGCGTGGGTAAAGAGTTGGATTATTGTGATTGATGAGCTTGTGGACCTACAGTTCCAGGTGGGTTCCGAACCACAGGGAAGTGATTTTACAGCAGAGAACAGTGTCTTTTTTGCTGGCCAGTCTAATCGGTCACCCTTACAAAGAGTGCCTAGGAGAACGCAGCTTATCTGTATCTGATTGAACAGATACCTGCTACGGCTCACGGCTATCACTTCCCTTAATGATAGAATGATCCCTTAATGACAGAGTAGGTGGTAATTGAAGGAATTTAATGAGTAGCCTATAGAGTGGTGAAATTAAGACTGTGCAATAGGGTTTTGGTCAATTTTTTTTTCAAAGTCTCTTTGACTGGAGATTATTAGGCTACTGAATCGTAGTCTATCGCAATAAATAAATAAAAAAAATCATTAATTATTTTCTGAGATATGAGCACTTGAAGTTATTTTTTGGGGGCAACCAGTATCATGAACGGTTGTAAATAGAAAAGTGTATTTTTTAGGATCAATGAAACAAAGAATTGTTTTTGTAATGAGGTATTTCATTTTTCAAAATTTTCATTTTTTTTTACCTTAATTGCAGAAAAACTGTAATAGTGTCTAGAGGAAATAATTAAGGTTTGATGGTTTGATTCGCTTATTATACATATTTTTGGATCCGCTCAATTTGAGTTCATATAATTTTATTTTTTGGACTTCTTGTTCCATAACGATCTGCGTTGTTAATATTAAATTTTTATTGTAATTTAACGACTTGCAGCCAATTTTAATTTTATTTCTTGGATTTCTTGTTCCATTACGATCTGCGCTGTTAACATTAACTTTTTATTGTAAATATAACGACTACCAGTCAATTTTAATTGTGAACAAATAATATTCCTACTCACTTTTGGCCAAACGTTTTAAAGTTGAAAATTATTTATCCAATTAAAATTGACTGCAAGTCGTTAAATTTACAATAAAAAGTTGATTTTTTCTATCCGTTTAATTGGTTGTTTGATATTCCAAGACATGAATGCTGATTCTGATGTTTTATTAATTTTTATATTATACATATTTTTCTTCTTTTTATCTTGTGTAACAATATAAGAGATTTGTTTAACAATAGGCCTACTTTTGAAAATTAAAGTACATAAATGTTACATAATAAAGAGTTGCTACTTACATACGGAGATAATTTGAATTTTTGAATATTCCAATCTGAACACTGAAGACACTGACTGGGGAAGAAATAACAGCTTTAATTACCTGAAAAATAAAATAAACATAAGTTAAATTCAGTTTAATTTTTATAATCATCATCATGCAGTTTTGCAAGTTCAAATGTCACCAATAAAGTAAATTGACTGCAATGCGTCAAATTTATCATAAAAAGTTAATACTAACAACACTGATCGTTATAGAAAGAACTCCAGGAAAGGAAATCAATTTAAAATCACAGTTTATCAATCTATTTGCTATTTAGTCGGTTTATCAATCTATTGGCTATTTAGTCAGTTTATCAATCTATTGGCTATTTAGTAGGTTTATCAATCTATTGGCTATTTAGAAAGTTCACTAAATAATCCAGTTTTTTTTTTACTTTTATACCCAACTACTATCCAAAGCACACAATTCAATCCCTAGCATTTCATGAAGGATTGGAACCATCTTGTTTCACCTTTCAAAAATTTGTAGCACCCCAGTCATGTACAAATTTTCAAGTGTTAAATTTTAAATATAGCCTTCAACCTTCTTAAAATTCAGCACTAAGTTTTAAATCTCCATTATTTAATGAAGGATTGATGTTATCTTGTTTCAAATCAGTTGAAATATTCTTGTTGAATTCCATCAATGTACAAATATTTGTCTGTGTCACTAGCCAGCACTGCATTTTTATATGAATAAAGCATTCTTATATCAAAACTGACACTGTATTTCTATTTAATATTATATGATTTTCACTCACTTATACTGGAGATACTGGAGGGATGCATTTCACTTCTAAAGAGAAGCTTCACCAGCCTTCTCTTTAGAAGTGAAATGCATCCCTCCGGTATGTCCAGTATAAGTGAGTGAAAATCATACTCTTTTTCGGAGGATGAAGCCCACATAGGTCTGAGACCTGTGCGTGGGTAATGAATTGGTTGATGGTGATTGATGAGTTGGACCTACAGTTTTAGGTGGGTTCCGAACCACCGGGAAGTGATTTTACAGCAGAGAACAGTTTTTTTTGCTGGCCAATCCAATCGGTCACCCTTATAAAGAGCGCCCAGGAGTTTCGTAGCTTATCTCTGATTGAACAGATACCTGCTACGGCACTCGGCTATCACTTCCCTCATTAAATAGAAATACAGTGTCAGTTTTGATATTAGATTGTTCATCAAGGATTTCGTCATGGAAAACATCAGACAATAAAGCATCTCTCTCACACCCTCTCTCTCTCTAACTTCATTAGGTGCCTTGAGAGTCGAGCGTGCTTTTCCTTGTCATTGAAAAAATACCTTATGGAGAAAATGACTACGTCTGTCCAACCCTAGAGCAACTGCATGACAATAAAATCTAGAAATATTAATCTCAAAAATATACATTAACTTGGTAAATAATGCGCCACTGTTGTAGTTTATAGCATACCGGAGACACAATTTTATACTCACCTCGATACATTAAGAAGATTTGTACAAAATCATTATTTCTAATTACCATCCCATCTTCTCTCATCAACATTCATATCATCTTCATACTCATTTAATATTAATTTTTATTTTTAATCATTTTTTGCTAATCTTTTTCTCAAATCTTACTTTTTAGTCTCATTTTTAGTATTAAAAACATTATGATACATTCTCATCATCTAAATTAGCAATTCATAATGTAATATTAATTGAAATCAATCTAAAATCTGAAGTCAATTTAATCAACTCAATATTTTGCTGAATTTAAGAAAAACGAAGACCAAATGTTCTCAAGGTTAAGTGTTGACGAATTTTTGTCCAAACTTCACCTTTTCATGTGAATGCATCACTTAGAATTTCATTTCATTAGCTCTACCCATTAGATCAATGTTAATATTTCCAACAAAATGTAAATAGTATCATCCAGATATGCTTTCTATGTGATGTTAAAATATTGTATGTAAGCACACATTTGAAAACAAAAATTGTAAATTTATCATGAATAAAGTAATCTAATCTAATGTAATCTAATCTCTCATTCAACCCATGAACTTAACTTTCTAAAAATCATTGAACCGCACTATAAATAACTATTGGATCTCAGAGTTGTTAATCTTGATAACACTGTAATCATTCATACAGCCTAATACATAGTAAATTTGCACAAATAAATTCATCTAAATCTCACTCCCCCTCACTCCCATTCTCTCTCTCACACACACACTTAATCCATCTCTTTTGCTTCCTCTCCTTTTTTCCCCATCATTCTGACACACCTGATCGCTGAAGTACATTGGCCCCCAGTGAGATGCAGTAGTGAATAAATCAAAACCGACCATAATCGTAATTGAACTGCCGCCAAAAAAGACCCCGCCTTCTTCTTGAAGGAGCCGGCCAGCCTTTTGGCAGCCAGCACAGAGAGTACTATACCCGGTACCACGCTACGCCGAGTAATGGAGAGACAAAAGAAGCTGTTAAATATTTAAAGCTTTTTTCCTTAGCCGCAGCAATAACCCAGCACTGCACATATGTGCTCACCAAACTCGTCCATGAATAACTCAGCAAGGGATGCAGTTAGCGCCTTTCAGTACATATGTGAACTACCCTTCCTGTTCACACATACTGCCAACATTAAGCTGGCATTTATTCGATTCATAAATTCTGCAACCTGATGTTACAAGCTTCCGTAGATCACAGAACTCCTTAGTACACCGAGTTCTGAGGAATTTGAAGCTTGATTTCTTGGTTCTACGACAAATGATAATGAAACTATAATATATTCCAAGACTCCTGCCATGAAGATTTACTGACAAATTTTTTCAAATTATTTGTTACATTCTTAAAAGAAATATTGAATAAGCCTTTATTTATTTAATAATTCCAAGATAATGAAACAGGAATGGAAATAAAACTATAATAGCTCCCAAGATAATGGAACATGCTTTTGTACATAGTTTCACCCTCATATCAATAAAATAAAATAAATTTTTTTTATTCACGTAAATTTACAAAATTACATTGTGACTAATTGTATTGTTTGTCGAAGGCAATAAATGAATTGAAAAAAGCATATTATTAAAAACACAATAGATTGTATATGAGAAAAAACTTGGATATTGACAATGATATTTTATGTGAAGGATTAACGTAATATGGGCGAAGTCTGGACAAAAATTCGTCCATACAAACGTAACCATTATCAGTGAAGGATAGGTAGTTGGATTTCTTCACCCTAATACATAATTTTTTCATAGTGGGGTTTTTTGTTTTTCTTAATTATTGTATTAGAAGATTTTCCTATAATTTATAAACTTTATTTTGTAAAATTTATATGAATAAACACCTCTGAATATTTAATGTTAAGAGAAAAATTGAAAATAGTTAACTTTCTTTATTTTTCACATTTTACAATGAATTAGTGCTGTAAGCAAAGTTGAAGCAAACAAGCTTCCTTTACCATATAACCCACAAACTCAAGGACATATTGATTTATAATACTGTATAATAAAGTGGGAGGGAAATTTTTGAAAATAAGTGTATAACATTCATGCAAGTCCATTTATTCAATGCTGTCCATTGGAGAAAAGGCTAGATGAATTATTGACAACATTAGAGTAATTGGCAGAGGAAGCAGTGAGAGTTATGAATCTTCTTAATTTTTAAAGGAATTGCGTTCAAGTAGAAATTGTTCTCATCTAATACGATTTTTTAATTGTTGTCTTTATTTGAAGAAAAACGTCACAAAAGTATAAAACTAACGTCTTAGAAAAGTAAAGAATATAAGAATTGTTTGATTTCCCAAGGGCTCGGTAAAATGGGGCAAACACGAATAATTATTATAAAAATTGTAGTGCAAGAGGAAGATTAAAATACGTTTTTCTATACAGAAATTTTTAAAATCTTGAAAAACGTTGACAAATATATTTACAATTCACCAATCAAACAATTGATAATCTTCATAAGTAATTTTCATAAAAAGTTGTATAAAAACAGAACTTTTTGTACACAGTACAACTGAGCTCTAAAGATGGAAACTGGACTGTAGAATGACAATTTGCAATGTAAATCAGCTTTAACATTGTGAGGGGTAAATTGCTGTAAAATCAAAGAGTTTTCTGCTCCCTGTTGCTCCCCACAACATTAACAACATAATCCGAGACGGTGCGCCTTGTCTATTTATATATATAAAAGAAATTTCACCATAATAAACGTGAAATTGCTTTTGTAATCTCACGGGGGTAGCCTGGCGTGGAATGAGTCTTAGAAGGAAAGGGAGCGAGGAGAAAAAGAGTGGGAGGCGAAGACCAAGAGAAAGAGCAGTGACGATAAACTTGGGAGAGCGAAAAGAAGAAAATTTGGTCTGATTTAATATGGAATTGAAGCTATTCTTATGCAAGCTCTTTCGACCATGTTTTCAAAATCATCTTTAGAATGTCTAGAAAAAGCATGAAAAGTACTGTGAATAGAGCTTGAAGTTCTTGATTGAGATGAGAATGATGGAGATTTAAAAATTTGCATATTCAAGGAAAAGTTTTGCTAGAATTTGGTGTCACGATGTTTTTACCCGTCTTTCTAAGCAGTAATCTAATGGTGGCAAGTACAGTAGCGAGACATTGTTAAATTGCATTCCGGTGTGATGATTGAGATTCAAGAATTTGAGAATAGATCAAACAGTTATAGTTTTTTTATGAATCAAATTGATTTTGATATATTTGATTTTATGATTATTATAAATAATCATTTTTAATAATTAAAAATTTTAATAATTATTATAAATTATTAATACGATATGTTTCTAATTTTTCTTTATAAAGAAAAATTTCCATAGAATACATGCCTATGTGATTCAGAATATAGGTTTTTATAATTATTAAAAATTGATTTAATTTAAATAAAATTTCCTTCCTAGTGGTTCGGAACCCACCTAAAACTGTAAGTCCAGCTCATCAATCACCATCATCCAACTCATTACCCACGCACAGGTCTCAGACTTATGTGGGCTTTATCCTCAAAAAAAAAAAATTAGCACAAGATATGAAGAGAAAAATTAATGTAGGTGGATCTTTCGTAGAGGTTGTGAAGCGTTTCAAAATCTAGTCTCCCTTCTCATTCAAGCTGACATTTTTGTTTCATCATTCACCTCGTCACCCACGCATAAGTTTCATGCTTATGTGGGCAGCTTTGGCAAAAAATGAAATTGAGTTATCCCTCATTGCCGTAAGGGTCCAAAGCAACTGTCTGTATATAAATCATAAGGTTTAAAAATTCAAATATTTGTTATTGAATACTTTAAAGGTATTCTTCCAAGGTATACCTTGGCATCATCAATGCATAGGTAGCAAGATAACAAGACTCAAGACACGTTAATTTGGACCGTTAATAGTACCAAAACTTAGATTCTATTTATCACCTAGCTAAATGTTTAAATGGTACTGCATACCATATATATAGTACAATGAACGAAAAATCAGATGTGACAGAAAATATACAATAACGGCAATATGTATGAAATATTCATATTATGGGAATTTAATATTATGAATTTAGTATTATGAAATAGACATACTACGTATTTTATATTACATATTAAATACGGGAATATAAATGATGAAATGGGCGTTTCATTTTATCCGCCTTGTCTGCTTATCTATTACATGAAATTTGACAAAGGTCAGAGTACTTATCGGCATACTCATTCTTTTACTGATAATGTAGCATGTTATTTTGAATCAAACTAGACACTTAAGTAGCGAGATACTGATTTTTCCTGGTTTTAAAGAGTAAGCTATATTAATGTGATATGCTTCCCATTTTTCTTTACAACATTTTCATTACAAAATGCATACCTATTTCATAATATAATATATAATATAATTAGCATAAAGTCTACATCAAGATAACCTACTATCATTCCTTATTAATTTGAAATAGAGATCTAGAGAGCTGGTGAACTCACAAAAATTATGTTCGGACTGTATTATGTCATTATCAGAATGACTAAGAATGAAATATTTACTAGAAAAATACAAGAAAACTGAAAAAGGCTAATTTTACAAAAATTTACTAAATGACATGTTACCTAATGAGTTTCAAATGTCCATAAGGCTTTTTTAAATAAAAAACTGGATATCTTCCTCCAGTACTTAAGCAAACCTCCCTCCTTGAATAAAGCATTAATGCACACAAAACACAAAATGCATTATTTAAAATGGACTAATATTATGTTGTGGTTTCATATGATCAATCCTTAAGAAGTCAACATTTTAATGTATTCACCAAACTACAGAATTGTGATTTATTGGCTTAGTTGTTTTGATTTAAATTGACATTTAATTGATTGTTACATCAGTATTAATCTTAACTGTGTTTATTTCACAGCACTGTCATTGTAGTGGATTGATAACAACTGTGATTTTTACTTATAAATTGATCATTTCTTGACTTATTTTGCTCATTGACAATATTAAATTTCATGGGTTATTGATAACTCAATATAGGCTACTTCACAATTTAAATAATTTTAACTTTGGTAACCTCCAATTCACTTCATGAATTTTCATAACTCTGTTTAATAAAAAGTTCCTAGGTTCATACTACAAACCTTATTTGGGAGAAAAAATGAAAATGAAAAAGATCATTAAGTTGAGGTAACACTTTTAAATCAGCAAAACTATCACTATTAAATAGCAATACTGCTTGCAATGAAATTGCAGCTCACTTGCAGACTACTTTGCCCAATTCAAGTGTCTACAATTAAAAATTGAGATCAACATATAGGCCTTTGCGGTTTATAGTGATTTGAAGAAATTCCTTGACAGTGTGTGTAACAAAGTATGTGTGTCCTAAAAGTATATTAATTTACATTGAATATATGCTATCTTTGTACTATTTGTGGTATTTTGTAATATTCTTATATTCTTTGCAGACTATGCAATTATGATGCATGAGCTGCAATGCTTGGCTAGTAACTTTTTAATATTGTTAGTAATTTGTAAGCATACTAATGACCATTGGGGCCTTTGCAGCTACAAAATGAGTAAACTAAAGATCCGCCGACATCATTTCTACCCTCGCAGACCGACATTCCCTGCTGGAATCATTCATGAGAGAGCATCGTGGACCCTTGAGTGGATTGTTTTCATGCTACAAGTGCAGCAACTTGCTAGTGGAAGTAGGCAGTCTTCCGCATATGCTCTCTTATGCTAGTAATGATGGAACACTTGAAGATTCTCGTCCTTGTCTTTCAAGCTGCTTCTACACACTGGAGCAAAAAATATGTTGACGCTTTGTAGTGCTTTGCTAATTGCTGGAGTGAAATTCAATGGGTAAACTGGCGCTAGTCTCTGAAAAGGCGTGTAGTAGTCTTTTATGCAAACCAGTCTCCTTAGTATTATTCGCCTGTGTGGCGGATACCCTCAAAAACAAAGACTGCTGATGGTATCATGCTGCCCAGCCACATTTTTTAGAAGAATGTACAGTGGATCTCAATTCATACCCTTTGCTTTTCTGTAAGAACAAACTTTTTTCGACGCTGTTAATTTTCTCTCAAAGTTTCTTCATTTTCTTAGTTTTGACTCTCGTTTCTAGCTCGTACAAATTTCAGTCTACAGTTCTCTATTGTTTTCCTTGTACGCTTGATTTAATTTGAGGAGTTCGGTCTCAAAATATGTCAAATTATCTCAAGATAAAATGCAAAACTTCAATATATTAAAATGAAATACCAATATTTTTAAGTATCAATCCTACCAAAACTTGAATTTGCTATGTATTTATCTTACCAAAACTTGAATAAAAAAAGCATGATGCTGCTTCATTGAAAATAAAAATGCAGCAAATCACATAGATCAACTGTTTCAATTTTATTTGAGAAGTCTAAAAGACAAATAGACATATTTTGTTTCATTTTTAATCTTCAATCATTTATACTAATCAATATTCAAATTGTTTTGATATCAATTATTCAATTGACACTCAACTGCCTAAAGTCGCGTCAGGTCAGAGCCCCTGAACTTATTTAGGTGCGACCGTAGAACTTTGACTCCAGACCTGAGCCAGCCAGAACACAAGATCTAACTATTAACACCGAAATTACTCCCAAGATAATCTTTCAAAGAGACAAATATCAGGATGCTATTAATGAAAATTCAAGTTATGTTTGAATTGAGAGTGGATTCCTGGTATTTTCATAGTAACACAGATTGTGAGCCAAATTTTCAAATTGTTAGGTGTATTCAACACTTAACAAATGTGTTTTCATAAATTAAGTAATCCGAACAAAGGAACAGGTTCTCAGAAAACTACTTGTTTCGATAAAGCATTCAGCTGTTGTAAAAAAAGCTGGCTGGCGCTCGGTAGGGGGACCCTTGCAAACATTATCGCCCTATAAAGAGTTTCACAACTCGGTCGGACGCTTTGACAATGGAGGAGGTCGTATGGGGCCATCAAGGATAGGTGGGGGGGGGGGTTTCCACTCTCCTCCCCTCTCCCCCCCCACAAAACAAGGAGTGGGTGGAAGCGTTATATACCTGCTCTCCTTACCTCCTCGTCCTCGAACAAGACAGGACATCATCAGGAGCATCAGTACGTGGCTGACGGCAAGGACATGACCCGCATATTTATATGTAACACACTTTGTCCCGTTGAAAATGCGGAGACTGACGACGGGACTGGAGCAAAGTGGGTCTCGCACTGCAGGCGAACGCTTTATAACACCTACTCCACCCGACTGACCATCCGCACAGGTCTCAGAGACAGCGACAAACTCACACCCGCCCACATTATACCATGAGAAAAGATAAGAAACTACTGCACGAAAAAGGATGGGCATATGGAGTAAGCGGGGCAGGAAGAAGAAAGGCGATAACATGGAACTGAAGTTTTATGACAAGAGTTGAAAAACACTGATACCAGCTCGACTGACATTAAAAATTATATTCTCCGCGTGAAAAAGTTGGTACTTGAAATAATTATTACGAGCAGTAGGGAACGTGGCTCCAGACAACGGGACGTTGGGGTAGATTGGAATCTTGTCAAGTTGTGAATTCTTTTTTATCCAGAGTTCAAATAAAGTACGGACTAAAAGAATATTAAACTGAAAGAGAAAAATTATTGCCTACAGATGTCCTTGTTATTAGTTTATTACATTTATTTAAATACATCGTGTACAGCTTGAGCCTTGATATATTTCCACTGTCAGTGAATTGGTAAGTTCCAATTTCTATCAAACCAAGGATCTCAAACTAAACTTTTAAACAACTGGAGCACTAAAATATTCCAGTCTCTCAGACAACCTGACCCCCCTCAAGCGGCGAAATAAATAGTGAATTAAAATTTGATTTAGAATCGCACATAGTTTTCTTCAGGACGAACCCAGAAATGTTCAACGGGTGTGGATACTTACTGGAAAATCTTTTTTGGTGGAAGGAGAAGAGATATCATTAACAAAAAACTCTGTTATTTCTATTACTATTTGAAATTTTGTAGGATACATCCCCGTATTCCCTCTACGATATTACTAAACATTTATTGTTATCTAGTACCCTTACATTTTATATTTCATAGTATTTTGGAATCTGGAAAGAATCTCAGCAGAATTAAAATTTGACAAAGGTTTGGAGAGCTAAAAGACCTGTCCAATCAGAAACGGTCAATAATTTATAAGGGTTTTAACATGAAGGGCCGTTGACGAGCTGCAAAAGATAGCTGGTTAATGATAAACTCAAGAAAGACTAGGGACAGAATATTTGAATTTAGACCGTGAAACGGTTGTTCAATTATGAACAAAAAAGTCTATAGTTTTATTATAGTTGATATTTTTCTAACAATAAAGACATTTTTATTTTTCCATTTTTCTTATTATTTTTAATAGAATACATCTTATTGAAATCAAGTGATGAGAAACTAAGAGTCTATTCAAGAATATTCATTGACTTCTACATTTTCGGCTCTAAATCTCAAACAAAATTCAAAATTATATTCGCTTTCTTTGGACTATTGGACAGTTTTAGTGGTTCGTTTTAAAGTGAACATCTAAATTAATATTCATGTTTTGGAAAGAATCAGGAATTATACTTGAAATTTAAATTTCTAGTTGAACTTGTAATAACCTAAAATTTTGATTTTTTTTAATGAAAATTTGTAAAGAAAGCAATAGTGGGTTGTGCCTGTTGTAACTTTACTTGATTGTGTATTGTAATAAATAAATAAACCTTTCAATAATTGAATTTATATTGAAGTGTCCACTAAATAAGTGCTGTTTTTCGAAGATTGTATTGTTTTATGAATTTATCTTGAAAAATAATCTATTTCAACCATCAGTTTTGCTAAAACTTGAATAGAAGCTCAAGAAATGTTATATTACTCAGTGTCGATTATTTTTAAAAAGCAATTTTGCAACATAGCTGTCAAATGAGCAGTCTTGTGATTTCAACATTGATATTATGGGCAGAAGAACAATATGCTGCTAGGGTGATACAGGTCTGAGCATAATGGGAGATGACAGTTGATAACAAACAATGAAGGATGTTGTTTGCTGAAATATTTCCTGTTGGCAGACTTCTTCGCAAAGGATGTTTTCTAAGAGCTAGTAAAATATCATCAGGTAAAATAACGCATAATAAAGAGAAAGATGGTTAAATATCCTTGGAACAATTATTTAAACAATAAAGAATTGTCTAGTTCCACACAAATGTAAATAATGCAATATTGTGAATGAAGAAATAATTTAATGAAAGTCAAAATTGTAGTCTAGGAGAATTTTATAAGTAAAGGAAAATTTTATAAATAGGGAACTAATAATACAGTAAAGTTTATTTATTTATATTTCAATAATTATTCATCGATTCTTTTTTCTTATTAATGAAATTTTTCTTTAATATTTTAAAATAATGAATGTGGATTAAGTTTCATAATGATAACATTTCTAATTTATTTTTTTCTTTTAAATTATTATAAATTGATACGGTGATGAAAATGTTGAATATAATGAGACAAAAAAATTAATTATTCAGGTAGTTCGTTTAATAAAATATCATAAAATTATACAATGACATTTTACAGTCGACAGAGTAATATGAAGTGAACAAGGCAAATTTTATAATGATAGAATCTTTCATTTATGAAGTTTTTAAGAATTGGTTTAAGGTAATATTGTAAATAGAGGAATGTACTGTAGTATTCATATAACTTGGCAGCGTGTAGCAGATGGGACATGCTACATCTGAACCCAGCATACTGCTGCCAAGTTATATGAAAACTACAGTAGTAAATTATTACTCTAAAAGACCGATCCAATAGGTCTTATTATTATAATAGTCTTTGTGGAACACAGGTATGATATTCGTCCCAGCAATAAATATAAAATTTGTAGGGTTATTTGTGAGGTTCGTTTGCATGAAAGATTTTTGGGAATAAACAATTTTATGACCTTATGTAACAGAATAGTGTATTGAAAGGAGATACCCGTTTTTTAACGATATTCTAATGTTGTTACCATCCACTGATTGAATTCCCCTACAAAGTATTATATTAGCAAAGACGGCTTTGTAAAATTACACCTGAGAAAAAAATGTCATGTGAAAATGCAGGTGCGGCGGTTATCAAGACGGTTGTAAAGGCGATTTCAACCAGCTACTGTGTGGTTCTCCTGAGCAATGAACAGTACAGGCACTATTACCATAATATATTGTACTTTAAAAAAAGGTTCAAGCTATTCTACCAGCCCTAATTTGAAGGTGAACCAGTAGTATATACAACGCCCAAATACCAGATGAGTTCACGAGAGCCTTACTCAATGTGTGTGAGTGTAGTTTGGAAAAACCAAATGGACTAGATAGAACTTTTCCTTGTTCTTCTACACATCCATTCTTTCTCGTTCCTTTATTTTTCTTCTGTACCTATACTTTATCTCTCACACTCTATTCTTTATGTTCACTTTTTCTTTCAATTTTTATGTTTGGGTACTTTCAGTCATGTTTCCTTTTTCTTCTTTCTTTCAATTTTTATGCTAGGGTACTTTCAGGTTTTAGTCATTATTTATGTCTTTCATTCAGTTTTCATTCATTCTTTGTTTCTTTCATACAGGTTTCGGTCTCTTGAGCTCATTCTTAGTCAATACAAATTATCAACTTAGTAATTTTCTCAATCTTTAATTATAAAAGATTTCCTAAATTTCCTTATCTTCTTTCATGAAGAGCTGATGCATAAATGAATAATACAAGTCTAGCTCAATAACTCAACGATAATCACAATGACAGTTTCCATCAAGACTGATGTGAAGTACAAATTTAAATATTTAAAAATATAGTTTCAATTATCGTAATAATTAAATTAGGAGAGCTTTATTCAAATACACGTTATTCATTATATTTAAATAAATAGTAGGATAACAGTTCTGTACCTGTTATAATAATCCAAGAATCAATCCATTGTGATATACAGTTGCTTGAACCTGTAGCATTCAATAGAAGTGAATCTTGTGTGTTTTATCCCATAATATACAATACAGTATCATTGTTTTTAAACAATCAACAGCTTACTCTGTGTTTATATTGTCAGTATTTATTCATTCCACTTTTTTTCAAATTGAATTTCAAGAATCTTTCTGTTCAAATCTTGTTTCTTAATCATTGATAACTTAAATTATTTATTTAAAATTTAGAATTTTCTTCAGTAGCCTACACGATTCAATATGCAGAAGAGCAGAACGTCTCAAGCATGTAAATCTACTTTCATTTGATTCAATAATTTCTTGTCTATATGTGAAGTTATTCATTATTAAATTTATCCTCCTAACTACAATGTCAATGCTTAAAAAACCGTTTGTGTTGTTTGAAATTGTTATCCCACTGAAGAGATAACAGCAGAAGCTCATTGACTTTGATAGAGATTTGACAGTGTTAGCTGCTACTATGAATTACTGCAGTAAGATAACTCTCAATCTCAATCCGAATAAAACATTATTTTTGTATGGTTAAGGTTGAAAGCTATTAACTATTTTATATTAATTTTGAATATTTTAAATTCTCTGTATAGTACACCATGCTCTACAAAACATCTTATCATTGAAAAATCATGGAGTGAAGCAATAATAGTTGTAGCCCATTTTAGCCTATTTGGAATTCAAATATTTCAATACACAAATATATTTATAATTTTATTTTCATCACATTACATCATTTTTCTGGAAATACTCCCATTTTATAGGTGATTTGTCATTGTAAACAAACAAGAATTTTACTTGTAAAAGTAAAGAAAGTGTCAGTCAATACAAATAAGATATAAACAACGTCAAGTCAAAGATAGAACAAATGTGAGCACCATCACTCTATTTAGAGTTCATTGTAGTCTGCCACGAAATAGTACGCTTCATCAATTAAACTTTTTTTTATTGATTTCTTGAATAGCTTCAGATTCAGTGGCGTAGCAACGGGGGGGGGGCGGAGGGGGCGGACCGCTCCAGGTGACAGCCCAAGGGGGGTGACAAAAAACAGATCCAATCAGGCTTTAAAAGGACTGGTTTTAAGTGTTTTTTAAATATTTTTTAGATTATTTTTCTAATAAATAATAGAGAAAAAATTATTCCGATTAGGGGTGACTTGACAGGCTACTGAGTTGAGAGAAATTTAGTCATACGGTTGTAGTGCAGGAGCAGTGAGTGTCGAAATGTGTGACACAGTGGTTACTTATCAGCTAAATTTATTTTCATTATTTGAAGAAATCTGTTCTGTTCTACTACACCTGCCACTGCCATTCACCCTTAGAGAATCAGTGGATTTGTTGATGCAGGTGTCAGGAGAGTAGCCAAGGAGCGTCCTCGGGTACGTACACCCTCCATTAGCGATGAATAATCTTTATAGAAATCACTTCATAGAATTTGATTCATAATGTGGGTTGAAATATTGAAATACAGCGTTTACATAAATTATATATGGTTCTTTAGGTGAGAGCTAATACGTTTTTGTGTCGGCTAATAAAGAGTTATTTATGGGTTAAAATAATGTGGGAGGATTTATGTACAGAAACGTTAAAAATGCAATTTTAGAGGGGTTATTTTTTTCTGTATCCCATTCAAACAAGAGAGTCATATATTTTATCAACATCGTGAAAATACACCTTAATTTATTCTGAGTTATCGGCCTACTGTGAAGGTAGAAGATGGAGTTTAGTAGGGGAAGTTATAAAAATTATTAGTTTGATACGTGAAAAGTAAGTCATAAAGTAATGTGATTGAATTTCAAGGCATAATATTATTTCAGTAAAAAAATTATCAAGTAACAATTTTTTTAGAATAAATTTCAGTGGTAGTCTTTTAGGTGCTTTTTACTAATTGGACTATACAGTTTACGGTGAGTCGTGAATCTAGAGTCAAGAAAGTGAGGCGCAAGTTGAAATACCGCCCCGGGTGCCACAAGACCTCGCTACGCCACTGTTCAGATTGTCAATTTTTCTAATGGTTTCAGGTAATTTATTATACAATCTTATTCCTGAATAAGAAGGGGTTTTCTCATATGTCGCATGTCTATGAATTGCGTACAACAGCAAATGCTGATTACGTGTGGAATCTGTCGAGTAATATTATGCCTCTCGGTAAAAAATTGAAATTTATGAATAATATACTCTTTATGAACATTAATAACTGATATATGTAGATGGCAGGCAAATTAAGAATCTGAAAAACAGATCTGAATGAATCTCTTTGTCTTAACACGAAAATTACTCTTATAATCTTTTTTTGTATCAAGAATACCCTATAACTGTCTGTCGAATATATGGGCAACATGACTACGGAATAATCACTTTATCTATGGATGAGTCTTGATATTGAAATTCCAATATAAAAATGGGATTACTTGTGAGGAGTGTGATATTTCTGAGGTCATGAAATTTTACAAATTACTCACCTGATGATGACCTCATAGGGAGGTTGAAACCGGTAGTGAATACAATAATTATTGGATACCGAAACGCAGGTATTCAAACCTTTATTTACAAATTAGTTCCGATTATTGACAATACTACCTCGACACCATCAAACACGTTATTTCTTCCGCTGAAACACATTCATAACGCATAACTACTAGAAAGCAGTCGTAGCTAACATGAATAGCGCAATGAACACTCACGTTCGTTATTTTTACGCTCTTTTGCGCGGGTAGAATACCGTATATGAACAGGTTTCAATGAATTAGCGTGAAGTCATACGTGGCACGATTTTGAAGCAAGTTTTCCTGTTGCTAACATTCACTTCTACCCGCGGTGAATCTGCACAATCTAATCTCAGGCCGAAAAGTTTTAAAACAAACTGTAAGAGGTGTTAACTCGTTTCCAACTTAGCTTACTTCAATATCATGCCTCGGCACTTAGAAAGAGACGCTTTTCGCTCAAGTTTTTATGACAGAAAGTTGGAATAAACAGACTTTCCTGGTTTTAAATGTTCCTTTTAATTAATCTATCTGATTACTGACACCGAACTTAGTCCTTGAAGCTAATTTCCTCTAAGTTTTGTCGTCATTATTATAAATTATTATTACTATTATTGTGATTACTTTTTGCTAGCCTGACAAAACTACTACTGAACTCTTCAAGAGCTACATTGAGAAGTGGACCTGGGTTCTAGATTTTCACTTCAGTTGGGAATTCAATGGTTGAGGTCAATGTCACGAGATGCAAATTTGTTGTTCGTATTCGTCTATTCACAAAAGAGCTTGATGTGAATGGACATTAGCTGTACGTATATATGAACACTTCTATGTGAATAGATGTAGCCGAAATCTATGGATTTAATGTAGCCTACGTAAAAGTAGAAAAATGCAATATAGTTGCCTAATTTGGACTTGCTCTTCTCTAGCGTTCAAACGGGAAAGTATGTAGCTTGTAAAACTTTGATTTTTTTAAGCTTGTTATTAATTAGATGCGGATCTATTTAGTGTATTTCACAAAATCTACGAAATTTCAAGGAAATTTTGTGGAGTTCCAAGTTTTGAAAATGAACAAGGTAGATTAAGAAGTTTTACAAATTTGTAGCGATTCATAGCTACAATTCTTACAAATTTGTAGCACTTTGTATGTTTGAGCTAATTGTAGGACATATTATCAAAAGTAGAGGATTTATTGGACTTTGAAGTACTGAAAATTAGGCGCGAGACTAGAGAGGTATAGGGGATGAATCCCCGAGATTTTCAAAAACACGAAAAAACTTTATTTTTGCCTTTTATGGGAGGTGGAAACTGAAAACCTTTCTTCTAGGTGGTATCCCCCACCATAAATATATCTTCTTTGTTGATGTCTCCCAAAAATTTCAGGGTTCGCTCCTGCTGAACATGGAAGAAAGAGATGGACCTTTATGATTCGAGGAATTCATGGGTTCTATATCTATCCACAAAATAATTTATATAATACAGCATTGAAAAACAGGAATTTGAAGTGAAAATTATTACTTCAAATCAAACTTGTGAACTACTAGAAAAAAGTAAAAAAAAATACTTCAGAACAAACTCGTGAACTACTAGAATTGAGTTTCATCTATTAAACAAGGTATGAGAGATTGAAATCCATATTTCAGCAGTCTTCGGGCCTATTCACCAAATAAAGAATTGGAAAAAATTTTTAAGTGGAAATTAACTCTAAAATTATCTTTATTATAGGCCCATAACAAAAGTCACCTGGACCAACCATTAATTTCATTCTTAGAACATACTATTTATTTTCTAGCGCTTGAGTTTTCCAACGATTATACTTGCTCTCTACTTACTATTTTTTCAACTTTTTTCACTCCACAATTTCGTCATCTTTTAAAGAAGAGCCCAAACGCTCGAGTTTTAACTAATCTGACTGAACAGATACCTATGGCGTGATTCATTGCTTTATTCCGTCACTAAAAAAGTAATTTACAGTGGAAATAAACTGAGGCTAAACTTGTGGATAACTTGAATCGACTTTGAGCTACTAAACAAGGTGTAAAGAGATGAAACTCCATGACTCCAGCATTCCAGCAATGTGTGGAATACCTATAGCACGGCTTGTGGCTCTATTCCTTAAAAAAAAAGGAAAGTTAAAGTGAAAATAAACTTTGACTAATTTTGTGAACAACTTGAATCGACTTTGAGTTACTGAACAAGGTGTAAAGAGATGGAACTCCATGACTCCAGCAATTATTGGGATCTATCCACAGAATTTAGCATTGAAAAATGCAAGATGTTAAGAGTAAATAACGTTCAATCAAACTTGATGCCATCCTGCAGCGTTCCAGGATGGAAGTAAACTTGTGAACTAGAATAAACTTGTGAACAACTTGAATCGACTACGAGCAAATAAACAAGGTGTAAAGAAATGGAACTACATGACTCCAGCCTTCCAGCAATGAATGTGATCCACTCACAGAATTTATTATTGAAAAAAAAATCTATTAGAGTAAATTACCTTGAATCAAATTTGGTGCCATCGTGCAGCGTTCCAGTGTAGTGCATGGTGAGCATGTCGCCCGATTTGCTTTTGCTATTGCACACTTCGGGCACATACTCGACGACAGTTTTGAGTCCGTTGGCGGCCGTGTTGGTCTGCGGTGTAGTCGACGTTTGCGACGTATCCGGAGCTGACTGCTGTTGGCCGGCCACCACAGCTAGCGAAAGCGCGAACGCCCAAACAAGCAAATGACTGCACGACATTACGGCAAGCATACAGTGAACAGACTGACGGAGAATCTTCGGTCGCCGCGTTCCTCTGCGGGGAATTTTCCCCCACCCCTTCAATTTCCCCCACCCTGTCCACCTTACAGCATCACTGTAGTAGTTCCACGTGGCTTGCCGCCGTCATAACAACAAACGTCCCCACCACATGGCTAGAAGACACGATCGCACGCGTCATTCTGCGCGCGCGCTCCTGTCCGCCAGCATCATCTGGTGACGTGGTCTGTCGCTACTTTTATGCAGCGATGCCTTTTGCGAACGCGGAAATGTTTGTCAGTGTAGGTCGCGCATTGGCAAATAATTGATCTATGATTGCGTTAGCTGTAGTGAAAAAAGTTTCAGAATACACCTTTTTTCCAGTACGCTTTTTGGACCAACACCAACATAAGGTCTGAAGACTCACCTAAATCAAGTCAAAATCGGCTATGGTACTCCACATACATAATTACAAATCATGTGGGTTGTGGAGTAGATAAATGAAATGTAGAATAGAATAGAATTATCTATTAATTATTCTACTAATACTTGATGATATATATATGACTGCGTTAGAAGTGGGAAAAACAGCTTTCAGAAACAGCTTTTTTCAGAATACAGCTTTTTTCCAGGCGCAAATCCAATGTAGTACTCTTTGTCCAACACAAATTGTTGAAGACTAACCTACAGTCAAAATCGGCTATGGTACAAATACTTGGTTTGTTCCTTACAAATCATGTGGGTGGTGGAGAAGATAAAATAAATTTAGAATAGAATTATCTAATAGTTCTATTATTACCTAATGATCTATGACTAGAAGTGGAAAAAGTTTTAAAATACAGGTACAGGCTCTTTTTTCAGGCGCGAATCATGAGTTTGGGAATATGAAATGGATGTATCCCCCAAAAACATTCTCAACCGACACTAGAAAAAAGCTTTATTTGTGTCTTTTATGGGGGTGAGGACCTTTATTTAGGTTATATAATTCTCAAAATATATTGTCAGTTTTGATACAGCCCCGAAAAACGTATGGTTTCGCATAATGCCTGTTTAATTGATGAATAAATTCATAAAAATGAATTATATTAATAAATAGTTATGATTTGATGGATGAAAGAGGGGTTAGTTTACTCTAATGATGGTGTCCACTGTCCAATTACAATGATAGTGCACATACTAATTCCTTCTCTGATTCCCACACTTACATGTCTATAAATAGTGGACAATATGCCTGTTTACAATATTGTAAGATTCCTAATACTCAACTACAAAAACTCCAAAAATGGTCTCAGCCCTGTGAAGTTGGAGTTAGGAGAATGTTCTCCTCATCCCCGGAACTTTAAAATTCCCTTGGTATTTTTAATCATTTCCAGGAGACGCAGAGTTTCTTGAACTCTAATACTAGGAAACTTGAACAATGGTCTCAGCCCTGTGAAGTTGAAGTTGGGATAATGTTCTTCTCATCCCCAGAACTTTAAAATTTCCTTGGTATTTTTAATAATTTCCAGGAGACGCAGAGTTTCTTGAACTCTAATACTAGGAAACTTAAACCTTCGAGCCAACCAGTGGTTATCTCTCACTTGAACCACTCTTTTTAATCATTCAATTGAAATAGAAATATAATTTTTGCCATTTTTACATAAAATAAACAAAAACAAACATTCTCTCTTAAGCAGATTGCAATTCAATACAATCTCTAATCATAAAAAAGAATGAAGACCTATTCAAATTTGTCCACAATATTTTTACCAAAAAAGCAAAGCTTATGCTCTGAGAGGATAATAATAATATAGAACGGAAATGAACACCTTAAACTACTAAAAATATAGAAAACTACTTACATATGAAAAAAAAACATCTTCAAGGAAAAGAGAAGGCTGCGAGAGGGCACCTGATTATTATTATTATTATTTATTTATTTATTTATAGTGACAGAACTACAATACTACTAGTAAATAGAACTACTAGTAAAGGCGCAACAGTCCAAAACTGCTCTCTTCACAAATTTTGAATATGTTATATTTTCCAAAACATTGAGATTAACGTTGACGCTGAAAATTCAGGTTTACCCCAAAATACTCCACTCTAAAAATAATAAAATGATTCCTTTTCACTTGAAGACAACCAATTTGAAAGTTCACTCAAAACGAAAAATTGAAAACAGTAAATAGTAGTCCATAATGTAAAATTTTGATAGAAAGTTTCAAGCCGAAAATACTTAATTGGAGGTGATAAAGAAGTCAAGCATTTCAGGAGAGTAGAACTGAATTTTTGAAGAGATGGTGATCATAATAAGAATTATTAGATACTATTGTAGTATATTATTCTTGTTTTGTTTGTTCGTCACACAAAACCGCAACTAGGGAGCAACGCTCCAGCAGCATGTGACACGTCAAAGTTTTATACTGGTTTTAACACTAAGAAACAGACATCACACAAAAATCATCGCTCCAGGAAGTCAGTCAGTCTGTAAGGACATAAATCAATCATAAATTCACTAAGTCTTCTTTTAAATATATTGATATTATCAACTTCTTTTATTTATTATAAACTCAAAAACACTTTTAAATGGAAATTGACTCACGCTATGGCGTGACGGCCGTTTCGCTCTGTTGTCTAGAGCATCATCAGACGACCCACAGTACAATGATTCAAGGCATAAGTTTGAGGGTTATGTATGTTGGAATGGTGATGGGGTGGGGGACCATAGCGTGAGTCAATTTCCATTTAAAAGTGTTTTTTAAGTTTATAATACATATTAGTGGAAACAAGATGGATCTTCAACATCATTCTTTTATTTGGTTGGGGAGCACATTGAATATTTTCAACCCCATATAATATGGTCCACTTTCCAGTAGACTAAGTCTATGTATTGGGTATACATAACCCCTAAACCTAGTGTTAACTGATTTTCCTCCTATTTAAAAAAAATTGCTATTTCATAAATGTAAATAGCTGCAACAATTTCTTTTCCAAAAAGAGAGGCTTGCATGAGCACCTTCCATTGATTTTATAAATAAGTCTTACAGCTTTCTTCTGTATTATAAAAAATTCCATTATTTTCAATAGTTTTCCCCCAAAATATGACCCCATATCTCATCACAGACAAAAAATAAGCATGATATACCATAAGAACAGTTTTTTCACCCCCTAATCTGGCTAATACTCGCAATGCAAACAAGGCTTTATTTAACTTACTAGTAACATGTGAAATTTGTAACTTCCATTTCGAATCACTCTCTACTTCAAACCCAAAAAGGTAGTGGAGGTAGAAGTTTTAAGTCTGCACTGAGTATTCAAGTTTATTTCAAAACTTTTGCAACTTCTACTGGAAGGGATTATTTTTGTCTTTCTATAGTTCAAACTTAGGCTATTCTGCACAAACCATCTGTCCAACTCAAAGACACCTCTCTGCCTCTCTTATTTACACCTCTCTTATGTTGGTTGTGCACGTATGCTTTGTAAAATGTGACATTTCAGTAATGTTATTTTGTTTGTGACACAGTATTATTATTTCTTTTTCGATTGATTAACAGTAAAGTAGTGAAAGTTTGTGCTACAGGTATTATGTCACACTATCACACTTCTGAATCATCAAAGTTTCTTGTGAAATCGTTTTAACACATCATCATTTAAACAGCACGCTTTCCTGATGCACAATGGCGCGGGTAGAGCAATGTGTAATATTAATGTATAGCTTCATACTGAGCACAGCATTTATTTGAGAAGCTGTTATCAAGAACCTTAATGGTGTCTAGTCCACGTTGGGGATCTACAAGCTAGGAATAGTAAATAATATTTTAGAGATTGACTAAATCAATTGATTTGTTGATACACTATCACTCCTAAAATAAAATTCTCTTTTCAACTGTAGAAAGCAATCAAATGGACAAGGAATTTCACAATGATCATTACTCCAAAGGGTGAGGAATGAATCTCCCTCAAGGAGTGGGTAGGTCTGAAGACAGTATTGATACAAAATTGCCTGAAAGTACGAGCTCCATAACGTGATAGTGATGCTGCCCAGTTAATTGAAATTCAGTTCCCGTTTCGGCAGAGCTCAAGGATATATAATTTCAACAGAAAATCGATCAATCAGACCACCCCCAGTAATAAGGGTTGATTCTGTGTGTCTTGCTGAGAATGCTGAGTCAATGCACCCCCTATTACGTGACATAACATTATTACAGAGTCGAAATATTATTATATTATATTTATTATTATTTTAAAATATTTTATTGTTATATTATTATTTGTGTTATTGAATTTTTTCATCAGCTTGGAAAATTCAATTAAACAAACTGATAATATTTTCCTATTTTATAATAATGTTATCATTGTAACCTCAACAAAACTCGACCCCTGGTAGCAGGCCAATGAAGCTTCTATTTAGGAGTGAAATACATCTCTCCAGTATAAGTAAAACTCATAATTCAAATAGAAATACAGTGTCAGTTCTGATACTATAGGTTGATAATATTTTTAATTCGATTTCCTATTCTTTGATCGAATTGAAAGTATAATAATTGAAACCTAATAACTAAAATATACTCAAATCAACGCAATTTAAATTTTTGTACGTCGATCTTTTAAAAAAATGCACCAGATTTAAAAAAAGTTCATGGACTTAAAAAATATATTGGAGTTGAATGAATGGATATTTATTTATTGTATTTAGTTATATCGTTTATTTACTGTATTTATTTACTTAACAAACAATACAGCTTTTGTTATTGTGATGCTCAAATAAGTAGATCATTGAAGATATTATATGGTATGACACAAATTCATGGTATCCATATCTGAGGATTATTTGAGAATGTTATTTTTATTGTTATTTCTTTATTCAAAAAAGATGCAACTGATCCGTTAGATACATTTTGACTTCATAGCACAGAATGTATTATGCAGCTTGCAGTGAAATCATAGTATGCAAACAATGAAGTACATAATTGAAATATGAAATAAATAATGTAGCATAAACAATAATTATGACTAGATTTGAGAATTTGCTTGCGAAAAAATGATAATGCTAATGAATTATATAAGTAAAATGAGATGAAATGAAAAGTATATGTGATTCTTTTACAGTAGGCCTATGTGTTGAGGGAAGTGATAGCCGAGTGCCGTAGCAGGTATCTGTTATTCAATCAGAGATAAGCTACAAAGCTCCTGGGCCATCTTTGTAACAGTGAGCGATTGGATTGGCCAGCAAATAGACTCTGTTCTCTGTTGTAAAATCACTTCTTGGTGGTTCGGAATCCACCTAAAGCTAAAGGTCCAACTCATCAATCACCATCATCCAATTCATTACCCTCGCACAGGTCTCAGACTCAGACATATGTGGGCTTCATCCTAAAAAAAATCATCAGATGATCATTATTTGTATTGAGAATGAAAAATGAGACTTCTTTTACCCAGCACATTTTCAACAAAAATCCTCCGAAAAAAAAGAAAACTAAAAATGAACGATAACAAGCAAAAATTATTAGATTCTAATATAATATATCAGTAATATATATAATAAATTAATATAACATATTATGTATATTGTAATGTTATATTATAGTACAATAATAGTATAATAGCATTGATAATCGTAATACTTAATAGCAGCTCATAATCTTATTTTTATTTTGCTTGACATTTATGTTGTTCACCTTTTTCGTCAGCTTTGATAAAAAATCAAACAAACGAATTAATAAGATAATATATTATACTTCATCACGATTGCCATAATATTGACTGTTTAATATTTAGTTGTTTAGAAACGACAGAAAAAATCTAGAAATTGATTATTTTTTTTAATTTAACAAATTTACAATAATTTTTAATCAAGTGTTGTTTACTCTACAGAGAACTGTTGAGCTCCGGGTGCAAATCCAGGGATTTAACGAGATCTATCCCCCGAAATTCTCAACCAACACCAAAAAAGCTGTTTCTGTGTCTTCTATGGAGGTGAGTGCCTTTCTCTAGGTGCTGATATCTCCCCGAATGTTTTCTTAGCTGATATCCTCCCACCCCGAAAAAAGCTTGACTCGCCCCTGTTGAGCTCTACCAATTAAATTATAATTAAAATAACTGAAAGTGGGCCTACACCGATAATTCAAGACAAAGATCCTCAGTTTGAACAAATAAGAGCTGTCTGAACAATTCTGAGAATAAGTTGCATGAAACTTCATTTTGCCACGCTTTCTGAAATCAGTACACAATAATAATAATTTCACGATCGCAAAACTTTCCAACAGTTTAATTAAACCTCGATCTTCGAAGTTAACTGACAAAGTTCAACTGGCCATTGCTAACTGCTACTTCATATAAATATACAGCCGATCAGCAGCTTCTCATTAAAACTTTGCTAACTTTAAAGTTCCAACTCATCGCTGCTCTTAGTTTATATTTGCTTGAAACGCCTTCGTTATCACCCAGCTCTGTATGATTGTTATCATTAGAACAATTTTTCAAAACTCAATAATTTTAGCGCCTTGTTCGCTTATTCTACAATTATTTTTGTTATTATAATTGGAGAGAGCTTCAATGACCACAATATGAGGCCTTTGAAGATGAGTCTCCATGACTCAAAAGGGTTTGGCCAAAAGTGAGTAAAAATATTATTTATCTGAATTAAAATTGACTGCAAGTCTTTGAATTTACCATAAAATCTTAATATTAACAACACGGGTCTATATGGAACAAGAAATCCAGGAACACTATGAGATTTATTTCACTGCTTGGCTCATTTATAGATAGTTTTTTACAAACACTTTTTTATATTACTACTGCATACTACTAACACAATAATGGCAGTATTTTGAACGCCACAGTCCTAAAGAAATTCTGTAACTTGTCCGTTTTAACAGTTTATCATTTTTTTATATTTTGGAATTTTGGTGTCTCAAATTAAGAATTTATTCATCATTGAAGTTTGAAAAATTCTAGTGTCTAAAATAAACTTAGAATCAATCCATTACTAAAGTTCAAAACTAAATAATGTTCAAATGGAGCTCTTTATTTTCCATTTGCATACACTAAAGTCACACACTAAAAACAAAATAGTCGTCAAGTTATTCTTGGTTCCATCCTTTCTCCGTTGTCTTTGGAGTAAAATCCAAAACCGCTTCAACCTTCAAAATTAATTTAAGAAATATGAAGAAAATCTATCATTCAAATTATAATATATTATTGTATTTTTTTTTTTGAGCATGAAGTCTTTATAGGTCTGAGACCTGTGGGTGGGTAATGAATTGGATGATGGTGATTGATGAGATGGACCTACTCTTTTAGGTGGGTTCCGAACCACTGGGGAGTGATTTTACAGCAGAGAACAGTCGTTTTTGCTGGCCAATTCAATCGGTCACCGTTACAAAGATGGCTCAGGAGTTTCGTAGCTTATCTCTGATTGAACAGATTCCTGTTACGGCACTCGGCTATCACTTCCCCGTATATTAATTATTTAATTGATATGCCTTTATAATATGGGCAAAGGAAGCCTTTGCTTGGATTCTATTTGCACACCAAGATCTTGATTTAAATTATGTTGAGCTTGATCAATAGTAGTACAAACAATATTAGAATACTTATAGAAACAGAGTAAAGAACTAGTAAATAGTGCAATTTTTATTTGGGGGATTGAATATCTTTATTCTATTCGAATTTTTGAATAGAATAAAGTTTGATTCATCTGAAGACCTAGAAACTAGAAATGTGTGATGAAGAAACTCTTTTTAATAATGCCAGTATCGCTCTGAGTTCAAGAATATGATATGCTTCTATTGTTATTATATTGTTGATTGAATAATTATTATATAATAATAATATTCTTCATAATTTACTACACAGATGAACTGTATAATATTCTATTGAAACCGAATAGTCTGAATAGATATGCAAGAGGAACTATTATCAATCAGTGCTTTCATTATTGGATTATGAAAGAAAGTGATAGGTGTGATCATCTCCCTTGCAATAAACTCTCTTTCAATTTCTTGTCATCATCATCAAAAAGATAATTGGAATCAAACGTTGGAATCAGCAACGTTTTTTGTCATAGTAATTTTACGGTTGATGAGTGTTGAATGTGTTTTAACTCTAAACATGACGTCACAAAAGCAAGCACTTTGACTTTCATTCTAGAAATTAATGTACTTTCTTAGTTCCAGTTCAGTTGTCAACCCACTTTCTATTAATATTCAATGCAACTATCAGTAGACATAGGCGCCGACTTGTCAAAATTATTGGGGGGGCTCTAACCGGGGGGTCCGGAGGTCCTCCCCCAGAAAAATTTTGTATTTATAAGACCTAGAAATGCTTTATTTAACTACGCAGTACATAGAACATAGGCACACAAAAAAATCACATTTTACTCTTTTAGACACTATATTAAACTAAAAATGTACAAAACTAAAAATAACATAAAGCGTAGTCTTTATAAACATAAGCGTAACATAAGCGTAGTCTAAAGCGTAGTGTACGGTGTAAAATATTATTATTATTCAAAAAGTCAAATTTTTGGAAGAAAAAAGCCTACGTCTATTTATTAAAAATACAGAGAGTATGAAGAATAAATTACTGTATTTAACCCAATATATATATATACATATTGATTGGTTGGCCAATGTCCCTAAATCATAGACAAATTTTGAATTTATAAGACCTAAAAACGCTGTATTTAACTACACAGTATAAAGAATATAGGCACAAACAAATCACATTTTACTCTTTTACACACTAAAATAAACTAAAAATGAACAAAATTAATGAACTAAAAATAGCATAAAGAATAGAAATAAATTAATAATTTTTGGAAATTAAAGAATATCTAATATTACTCAAAAAGCCAAATTTTTAGAAGATAAAAAGCCTACGTCTACTTACTTAAAATACAGAGAGTATGAAGAATAAATTACTGTATTTAATTCAGTATACATACATATTCATTGATTGACCAATTCCTTCTCCTTAAACCATTGAAAAAGTATACCTTCTGACTTCATTGCTGCTTATAAATTCGTTTATCACCGTACGCAAGTCAACTTCGTCCAGGACATCACGGTGGGCGTGAAGGACTGCTAAATTGTTTAGCCGTTTCTGTCCCATTGTTGACCTCAGATACGTCTTCAGTCGACGGAGTACACTAAAAGAGCGTTCTGCCATTGCCGATGAAATTGGCACTACTTGAAGAAGCTTGATCACTTTAACCACTTCTGACAGCATTTCTTTAATGGCTGGCTCTTGTGAAAGATATTTCCTTACATCACACATTGATTTCAGTTTTGAATTATTTTGCCTATTAATATTGGCTAACATGTTTAGATGTAGTTGCAACCTTTCAACATCCAGGTCATTTTTAAAAAACTCTTTTGACTGTTCGAAACTTGAACCTTCTTTGTTCGCCACTAACACACTCAAACACTCTTTTTCGACCGCAATGAGCCGCGACAAGCCTGTGGACTCAAAGCGTTCTTTGATGCAAGATCGCACCGTTTCACACACACCTCGATGTAGAGAGCTTTGAAGTAGTTCTTCGGGGTGCTGAAGTTATGTGGTGAGCTGGCTTCGTCGTTTTCATATCTTTTTGGAACGCGCCGTTTCCTTGGAATCGCAGGCTCTTCTACTTGTGAAAATTTGTTTTTTAAGCACGACTTCCAAAATTCCTCAAAGCCATCTCGCTTTTCATCTAAAATGCTAATCAATCCTTTAAACATGCCTTCCACTTCAGTTACACTTAGATGAGGGCTCTGAATGTTTCCGTTAACTTCTTCTACTACGTTCATTACATGGCAATATAAATTCAAAAATAAATAAGTCTTGAACAGTATCATAGATTCAAGAAAACCCGCACATTTATAACCTGCTTCAGTTTTGTCTGTTGAGGAAAATGTCTCAAAAAACTGTAGGAGATCTTCATAGTTTTTCAAAATCCTCTGTATACTTGAAGCTCGCATTGTCCATCGGGCAAAGTGGTCAAAGATTGGCTTGATCATTTCCACTTTCGAGGCGTATGTTTCTAAATAAATTAATTCTTTTGTTAGATTCCTTAACTGTATTTATTAGATCTTTGGCTAAGGCCATAACATCCCTCATGCATGAGAGGCAAGAAAGGCTGTCCTGCACTGCTAAGTTCAAACTATGGGCTGTACAGTGCACGTAGTGTGCCTGGGGCTGAATATCCAAAAGTAACTTTTGCAGGCCTTTAAATTTTCCTCTCATGTTTGCCGCTCTGTCATAGCACTGTCCTCTCAATTTTTCAATTGGTAAATTAAGCCGCGCAAAAATGTCCTTAACAATTTTGAAAAGAGTTTGTGCCTCGGTATTAGGAGTCTCATATAAGCCAATAAAGTCTTCATGATTATTAAATCGTCACTTACAGTTCGAACACAAAATGACACTTGCTCATGAATCAATATATAACTTGTTTCGTCCACAATAATTGAAAAGTGTTCACTGCTCTTGATTTTAGCTAGCACTGAGCACACAACAGATTTGCCCAATATATCGATTATCTCATTTTGAACGTCATGTGAGATCCATTTATACCCGGAACGCCCCAACCAGTCTTTTAACTCAGGAACGTCTTTTTTCCTAAGTTCTAGCAATTGCAAAAAATTTGAGTTGACATCTTCATGTCCTCTAATGGCTAAACCTTGCCGGCAAAGGTACTTAACTGTTGTAAAAATAATCTCAAGAGCCAAACGGGCTTTCTTCATGTCACTGTTCAATTGATCATTTAATTGAGCGGCTACGCTTGGTTTTGCTAAAGATGAAAGTTTAAAAACTCCTTCCTTATGCACAGACGTATTTTCATGAGTACGAAATTTGTCTAATCCCTTTTTCCAGTTAGAAAAGCCAACAGTAGTAAACGCATCTTCTTTCTTGGTAGTCAATTGTAGAAGGCCTTTGGCCTCTGCCTCTTTGCAGGTCTGACAAAAAACTTTATCCATTGTTGCGTCATATTGTAACCATTTATATTTACTCACCCAAGACTTCTGAAACGATCTTCCTCCAGTAGGCTTGTCATTAGGTTTCGTATTTTGCTGTGAAAAGCTCACGCCTGACGTTGAAGCAGTATGCCTCCCCTTACCCTCATGCTTCAAAACTCCTCTCTCTTTGGCTAAACTTACTCAGTTTTACAATGTATTAAGTTCGTAAAAGCATAACACAGTATGACATTGTGTTGAGAGTAATTGGTTTAGTACTAGCTGTTTAAAGAGTTTAAAGTACCGTATCACGAAATGCTTTAAACTTACAAGCAAAATGAAATAATCCTTCTCGACAAATTATTGGGGGGGCTCCGCCCCCCCAACTGAATTTTTGGGGGGGCTCGAGCCCCTCGGGCCCCATGGAGTCGGCGCCTATGTCAGTAGACTGTGCTCAACAAATCAGCAGTAGACTCTGCATCAGTTGATATTTTAGCTATTGTTTCCTGGTCACCCACCTTATTCTTGTTATAACTGAACATGAGCCACCAGATCTGAGATCTTTGGTTTTGTAAGATTGTTTCAATTAAAAAATTTGAAGATTTGAAATAATGAAAATTTTTAATAGTTCAGTAAGTTTTTGAGATTAGGAGATGCCAGAGAAAAACAAAAGTCGATTGAAGGACTACCATAATGAATATTTATTATTAACTTAATAATATTTTACAATAGAACTAGTGTGAAATAGTAATAGTTTTAATTGAAATTATTGATTTTTAATTATCAGGGGTCATGAAAAATACTGAAAATTGGAGCAAGGAATCATAGGATAGTTTCCAGTCTATGCAGACAATTTGAAGACCACCAGGATGAATTATGAATGTTCATTATTTACTTAAGTTTCTTCAACAATAACATTAGTATTATAAACTTAAAAAACATATTAGTGGAAACAAGATGGATCTTCAACATCATAACATTAGTGTACAGGGAAGCGATAGCTGTGAGCCGTAGCTGGTTTCTGTTCTATCAGATTAAATAAGCAACGCTCTCCTGGGCCCTGTCTGTAAGGGTAACCGTTGGATTGGCCAGCCAAAAATACTCTTTTCTCTGCTGTAGAATTACTTCCCGGTGGTTCGGAACTCACCTAAAAGTGTCCAATAACATGGCTCAAGCGGCGAGGTGGAACTACCTGTAAGGGTCTTTTTTTGGAGGATGAAGCCTGCATAGGTTTAGGTATAATGAGTTGGATGATGGTGATTGATGAGTTGGACCTACAGTTTTCACCGGGAAGTGATTTCACAGCAGAGAACAGTCTTTTTTGCTGGCCAATCTAATCGGTCACCGTTACAAACAGGACCAACGAGAACGCAGCTTATCTCTATCTGATTGAACAGATACCTGCTACGGCTCGCGGCTATCACTTCCCCATCAATAAAAGTAATTCGCATTTACTAACTTTTACTAGTGTACAAAATAGTACAATAATTAAAATGTTTAATTGATTCCAAATTTTCCTGAGTATCAAAGAACAGTATTCTAACAATTGGACAAAGCAATCATGGGATTGTTCCCAGTTTATTTATCAAACTCAGAAACATAAAATCGTCATAATACTCCTGTTATTGTAGCTAGAAAGGGATTGATTGTGTAATAAACTACCCTCTACCCTTTTATTTCTGTCGTTATTATCTATCTTGTTTTTCCATTTTCTATGGATGAAAATATTGGATTCCGTGAAGAAAAATCATGTAGTAGATTGCTTGTGTAAGCTAGTACAAGTTTGATCACTACCCATGACTGTTATGGTAGGTAAATTGACAGTCAAATTCAGCTAAAGTTAATTTTATGCAGGCTAATGATTAATACCATTGACTAACAGAAATAGTTGAGAATAAACTTTCAATACCTTTTTTTCGGAGGATGAAGCTCACATAGGTCTGAGACCTGTGCGTGAGTAATGAATTGGAAGATGGTGATTGATGAGTTGGACCTTCAGTTTTAGGTGGGATCCGAACCACCGAGAAGTGATTTTACAGCAGAAAACATAGTTTTTTTTTGCTGGCCATTCCAATGGTCACCCTTAAGAGAGAGCACAGGAGTCTCGTAGATTATCTCTGACTGAACAGATACCTGCTACGGCACTCGGCTATCACTTCCCCTATTATAGAAAATTGTTTGCCACAGTTGAGAAGATTAATCCGCTGTTACTATTTTCACTTGTACTGGCCTGTAGAACAAAAAATGAAAATCCAAGAACAAAATATGAATAAATAAATCCAATGAAGAACATTTTCTAACACGAAGTAGAACATGTTTTCGTACAGGAAACCTATCATCAGTGACCGATGATTATTCAATTTATATTTGTCCTGCATGTTAGTCTAAAGTGGAAATAGTACCATTCGACTCGTAGTTAGTCGTGGAACAGCTACTAAGTTTTGATCATCTTTATCTGTAAATAAAAATAAAATTAGAATGTGAAATGCTTTATGCTGAAAAGTGTAAATTATAAAGTAGTATACAGCAGTGCTTTTTAACTAAATGGAATTGAATAATTATTTACAAAATAATTGAAGAGACGTTATTTTAAGTTTTCCGCTCACTCAAAGTGAGATAAGAGAAACTGATTAGACTCATTGAGTTTGAAAATCTAGTAAATTGGGTTAAATCTAAACTGTGAATTACTCGTAGTACTAGATAGCAGTTACATGATAACCAAAAATGTATAAATATAAGAATACAATGCTTAAATTATGCTTGTGATCATCTTCAACTAGTCAAAAACCGTACAAACTATTTCTGGAGGACTATGTCTTCTCCAACAATACCTAGTGGACTATGTCATAAAAATGACAGTTACTCAGTTACAAAAATCAGAGAGAAAGAGGTGTCAAAGTGTATTTCCAACAAGTGAAGGTAAGCTAGTACGAATAAGTTGTAAATCACTTGGTGAGTCACAATAGTAGCTTATTCAAACAAAAACCTAGATATATTGGTAGGAAACTCTACAACAAGCTACCGCAGTTTTTAAGAAGTCTTGAAAATATAGAAATATTTAAGAAACAATTGAAAAAATATTTAGTTGAAGCTTTTTATAGTGTACAAGAAGTTCCTTTCACATCAAAATTAAGCCTCGCCTCAACTAATTTATTTATTTACAAACATCAAAATGGAAACAATAGGCTCTCTTGCTTAATTTTCCTAATTAATTTTCTTAATTTTTGCTTAATTTTTTAGGCTCTCTTGCTCCCTCCTTCACAAAAACATCATGAACAATAATCTTCAAACTAAAAAAAAAAACCTAATCCTGAACTGAAAAACAAAATGTATTGTGAGATACAATTTTTAAAAGAGCAAAATGACTGTTTGAGCACTCTAGATTAAAGATTAAAAGCTTAGATTAAAAGATTGATATAGTAATTATGGTATCTAGTGTATAATTGTTGATCTGACTTGTCTTATACTCCTTAACTGGAGTCTCCAAGACGTAATCTACAAAAAAACCAAGATCGCGAGTAAGTAGGTAGAACGACATAAATTTACCCTAGAGTTTGAAAATATTCCATCAATCTAGTATCAAAACTGACAATATATTTCTATTTAATATATGATATCTATCATGTTGATGAGCAATTTGATAGGTTCCGGTACTGTACATATTCCTCCAATATAATGGTACCAGCGACATGAGTAGGATAGGTATGAGCCAGGAATGAGTAGGTTGGTACTTGGCTACTATATCTTTGTATCAGGTTGATATAAAACATAACGACATAAATTTATCCTAGAGTTTTAAAATATTCTATCAATCTAATATCAAAACTGACACTGTATTTCTATTTAATAAATGGTATCTATCATGTTGATGAGTAATTTAATAGGTTCCGGTACGGTACATATTCTTCCAATATAAATGGTACCAGCGACATGGAATGAGTAGGTAGGTACTTGGCATCTTTCTATCTTTGTATCAGGTTGAGATGTTGGTTACCCAACAGCCAAAGAATGAGTGAACTGTCGATTTGAATCGGATGAACCGGACTCGAATGGGGAAAGTAGAGAAAGTGAGAGTGAGAGTATGCCTCATCAGATAGACGCTGTAGCTGTTCTGTTATTATTGTGGTAGCACTCTCAAGCAAATGCCTTGACCGTGACGATGACGATGCTGATTGGAGAGAGAAAGATGAAGACCAGTCAAACTTGCTCCAGTTCTGGAGATTTTATTTTAAATGTGTGTTCAACTTATGGTACCTCTCCAACTCTAATTCAGGTTTAGCTATACCTTGAACAGTGGTCATTATTCAACACTCACTAATTATTGTTGATTCTTATGTAAGAAATATTTTTGTAAAGTTGATTTAGTGTCTACAGTATTTTCCTTACATGAAAATTGATTATTGCACTGTTGAAATCAAGAAATTATAATTATAGAATACTTAAATTATTTTTTTTTTTTTGAGGATGAAGCCCACATAGGTCTGAGACCTGTGCGTGGGTAATGAGTTGGATGATGGTGATTGATGAGTTGGACCTACATTTTTAGGTGGGTTCCGAACCACAGGGAAGTGATTTTACAGCAGAGAACAGTGTTTTTTTTACTGGCCAATCTTATCGGTCACCGTTACAAGCAGGTCCTACGAGAACGCAGCTTATCTCTATCTGATTGAACAGATACCTGCTACGGCTCGCGGCTATTACTTCCCTTCCGAAATGGAATTCTGTTCAAGAAGCAATAACACAATACATTTTCAAATAAACTGAGTATTCATAGAATAATATCAGCCAATAAAAAACTGAGTGCAATATAACAATAGAAATTTGGAAATAGTTCGAACTTTTGTGAAAACAATAATTTTCAGTAATGCTGGAGCAGATTTTTCTAAAAATAAATGAATATTGGAATTAAACATTACTATAGTGAATTCAACACTTAGACGTGTAATAGCCATTTCGTATTGTTGGAATGCTTCCTCAGACACGGTTGGAGGCTTACTGAATCAGGTTTGAAAACTCCTGCTTGATCTGGAGCTACAACATCAGATTTTTTCTATTTATGTAATAGATTAGGTCTAATAGAATAGAAAACCTGAACTTCAAGAAATTCCATCTTTATTATTATTATTATTATTATTATTATTTTGTGTTAATGAAGGCATTTATAATCTATTCATATTTTCCAGTGTTTGATATGAATAATGCCAATAATAATTTAGTATTTCAAAGGGAAGTCACCAAAATCGAAATTTTTAACTGTTTGATCAGCTGAAATGTTTGAATCCGCCTTATTACTTTATTGTCAATAAGTGCAAAACGGATATAGCAGACTATAAGTAGAAGACATACACAAAACATGCATCAATCCTACGCTTCCTGGATTAGATTGACACAAATTATTATCTGCAATATTATTTATGGTAATGCAATTTCTAATTTTTCATTATTTATTGCATCTTGAAGATTTATTATCTATTCAAGTCTTTTTCCAGGACTTTTGCAGTGACTGACCAAAATAATATTCCATCATATTTTGCTTATAACACTGCTCCAAGTGTGCCAACAGGAAGTATGCTATTCAGATTTAGCGGAAACGTTGGTTGGCACTGTAGCTTTACTTGTAGAACCGCTTTTGAAAAGTGAAATTTCTTTAGAGATCCAAGAACAGCTTCAAGCTTCTTCCTAACAGGAACTGGTCGGATATGAGTTGTTACATCAGTGTGTATAAGTAATGCAGGATCTTGTAAGTTGACCTTTCCAGGCCGTCCTTGGAAAAGAAATGCCCCTGATCTGCTGTTTTTAATGAGATTCTTATGTTATCTGTGAGTTAGTAGCTGTTTTATTTCTGAAATTTATTGTTTGTACCCAACAAAAGCTACAACATGCGTGATATTCATGAGGAAATTACTTTCTTTCCTGGAGTAGAATTACTTTACTTAAATAAATTATCTAGAGTAGAAATTTTTGTATTTTATGCCATGTCAAGCGCGCAGTGGTGCAAAAGTGTGAAGACTCAAGTGGGACTACATCGAAACATGTATCAATCCATTAGTCAACTCCCAACTACGCTACGTCTGGATGAGGTCCCAGGGGGGGAGTGTGGGTTCAGGGGGGTTATGACCCCCCAAAATCGGAAATTTACTAGAGAAGGGGCAGGAGAAAGGGAAATTTTGCAAAAAAGGCCAGCAAAACCCATCTGTGACCCCACCCCCCAACTCCCGAGCTGGGACCGCTCCTGTGATGAGGTTGACATTGAGTTATCTTCACTAATATTGCTTCTACAGAAAGATTTACAGAAATCCTGGTGAGATTTTTGAGACTATCCGATTATTATTTAAATAAGCTTTTCCAAAAATAAAAAGCAAAGATTTTTCAATGATAATTTCCCTCTGAGGTGATGCATTGTCAGAATAACTTGGTCGCTAAGTTCTAATTATTGTAATAAATACTTATTCATTCTGAATGACTTGTCTTTATTGTGATCCAATAAATCGTTGAAATTTGAATATTGATAGAATTCAATCAGCTTATCAATTATAATAGAACTTGGAGAGAATTTGGAAAGACCGTTAACTCACATTTTCTATAAAGTGTTTCAGTTTTGCAACATTGTCAATTAATAGGTATAAGTTTTAACAATATATAGTTTCAAATACAAACAAAAAACGGTATCTCTGAATACAGAGAAGTGGAGAACAACATGCCCTCGGACGTTGTAGTCACACTTGGATGGGTAGCCAAGGCAGCATATGACTATCTTTATTAATTAACATCTTGGTTATCTTCGTTCTGTTCCCATCATCCCGGAAGTTCGGATCCCACCCACTATATAGTAGGCTTTTATGTTTTTCTGAATGTGGTCTTAATGGTAACGTGGAACTACCTAGGAGTGTCTCAACAAAAAATGAATAGTCAAACTTTTTTTCAGAGGATGAAGCCCACCTAGGTCTGAGACCTGTGCGTGGGTAATTAATTGGATGATGGTGATTGATGAGTTGGACCTACAGTTTTAGGTGGGTTCCGAACCACCGGTGATTTGAGAAAAATAGTATTCAGGCTGATGTTTTTTTAAAGTAATTAAGACTATTACTATCCAGCCATGAAACTATAAGTATTTAAGGTTTATGTTTTAAGATTTATAAGGTGAGCTACCGACTGTTTCAGTAGAAGATACATAGCAAGGTAAATAAACTTGCAGGTCATACAGATATAATTATCTTCGTTTAGGTAGAAGCTCATATTAAGGTAACCAAGCATGCGCACTGACAACCACTGGTTTTTAGGTACGGTACTTTATCAATCCAAACAAATAGGCAGATACAAGCTCATATTAGTATGCATGATTAAGAATAAATGAAACAAATCATAAGACCAACAGGAAAACCAGTAGCAAATTTTTTGAGTGAATCATTCTTCAACGCCTATTTCAGGATTTATTGTAATAGCACAACGCTTAAAGGCTTTAATTAAGAAAGTGTAGACAGATAACCCAGTTGTAGCACTTTCAACTTAGTAATGGAAGAATCTCATGCAGGTTAATATTTCAACAAAATACGTTTGCCAGGACATCTACTGGTCATGTACCGGAAGAAAAACCTGTGTACTACTGTTCACTTGATATCGACATGAAAGAGACATCATGGGGGTCAAAGCAGGCGAAAGTAAAGTACGGTACTGTGCTGATGTTTGAAGTTAGAAAGCTGCAATAGTCGCACTTTCGCCTGCTTTATAATCGCAATGTTTACGACTTCGTTTGACCTTTTACTTGATTTATTCGGCAATGACCACACGTGATATGAATATTCATTTTCGTTTTTATTCCATATTCCATAACTATGTTTTATTCCTGGTGCAGGTTGATGTGAACACATAAAGCTTTCTGATTATTTGTAAGATGATTCTTATCTTCTGGGTAAATGTTATTATGAAATTATCAAATGAGAAAATTGGGTGAATATTATCCATAAGACACAAATAAAGTTCTTTTTGTTCATGATTTCGGCGGCGATACATCACTTCACCCCCCCCCCCCCCCCCCCAACACCAATTGATTCGCGCCTGTTATACCGCCTCATAAGAGAATCTCACTAGATTATTAAAATTCAACGACATGTCGTAATCGTCAAATCTGCATTCTGCAATAATAATTCGTTTTTATTACCTTTGAGTTTTTGATAAACCTTGCTTAGAACTTGCTTCAGATTCTTTATTTTGATAAGCTAGACTAAATTTCATTCTGTATCACAAAATTGTTGAGCTATGTTCTGGGATTGATTGAAGAAACTTGTTTCTAGTATTGAGTATTTCATTAATTTATTGCAAGATTAAAGTGTATGAATGGATGATGTAAAGCAATTCCCTTGTCGTGAATCACACCACACACACCACTGAACAGAGCAGTGAACTAGAATGCCTATAGAATAGTAATCTTGGAGCATTACAAGTAACTTACCTTTAGAAATAACTTTCCTCATTACTGACAGGAAATGTTGTATTCATCTTTATAACTGTATCAAGTAGATGGGATCGTGAGCTGTCTGTAACAAAACTTTAGAATTCAATCTTGAGATCAAATACGTTTTGCAGTAGGTATCTCAAGTCGGTTTTTGGATTATTAAATCAGAAGCAGTATGAATGCTCTACTCAAAGGCTCTAGAGAGTATCCTAAGTCAAGGGTTAACGGTACAAAATAATTACTTTGATTTTTCCTGAAAATAATAATAAAAATAATTTAATACACAGTTAATACAATACAATTTTCCACGTCTATTTAATCAGAGTTTATTGAATAAATTAATCTGTAAGAAATAATATAATATATTCTCTTTCCCAGGCAAAAGTCTCTTGAAGCTCACTTGAACCGTGAATTCATGATTCCATGGATTCATCAATCTGGTTCTTATATATTATTTGATAGATAGATAGATAGATAGAAACTCTATTTTCCATTAAAGAACAAAAAATTACAATTGGAAATATAAGATACTTTCGATCAAAATACTTATTTATTATTAAGTTGGTTTCCAACTACATTTCTCAAATGAATATTAATCTACAATGAAAACACTTTTAAGTGGAAATTAACTCACATTATGGCGTGACGGCCGTTTCACTCTAAGTTTGAGAACTCATGTCTTAAATTAGTGTACTGCGGGTCGTCTGACGATGCTCTTGACAACAGAGTGAAGCGGCCGTCACGCCATAACGTGAGTTAATTTCCACTTAAAAGTGTTTTTTAAAGTTTTTATTATATGTTATACAAGATGGGTCTTCATACTTATTAATCTACCCACCAAACTTGGAATTCGATACAGTTCTACTCAATGCATTAGGAAAGCAAAGTGCAGTTAATTTTATCAATTTTTAAAAATTTAATCCTGTAATCCAGAAGAGAAAGTAATCAGGCCGGTCTTAATTAAACAAGCTAAAACGTTTCACTATGAATAGTGAATTTTTATATTTTTATTTAGTGAATTTTAGAATAGTTATATTTTTTATCTAATAGAATGAAGTATGAAACATTGAAAATTAATTTTTTCTACTATTTGCAAAATGCATTGTCATAAAAAATTCAATTTCAAAAAGTTTAAATTTTAGGTTAAGAGCTTATAGATTATAAAAATAAACAGATAATACAAAGATAGTATTTATTTGAGTTGTAGTGTATCAAAATTTCTGAAATTATAAGAGGAACTCAACTCGTATCCAGTATTATCTGTAACAATTAATTATAATAAAAAGCAATGGTAGTTTAGATCCCACCTAAATTGTTCCCTCTAATGAAACAGAAACAGCCAGGTAGGCCCGTTAGAGTTTCCCCACAAATAAAAGCCTGAATCATAATGCTGGAAATTTAACTAAGAATCTCAAATTATTCAGACTGCAGTATATTAATATAAATTAAATAGAGTATTGGAATTTTTACTATTCTGAAAATTAATTATTTTCATCCAGGTAGTGCTGTAGAGTAGACCAAAATGCTGAATGTATACCTAATACGAGGATTATATAGGCACCAATTATTAGTGGGTTTAATCAGATTCCGAACCCCCCATTTAAAATAGGCATAAAGCTGACAATTAGGCCATTTAAAGCTGACCATTCTTGATGAAATTTATAAAAACTCAAAGATATTTTGGATGGAAGTCTACTTTAGCGAACAGGACAAAGATTCACTAATTATTTTCAGTGTCACTGTCACTTCTGACTAGCATTAAAGCAGAAAGAAACTGTTTTCGTTGAATTTCTTGTAAGAACACAACAATCAATTTTTCAGCAGTGCATTAAGGTAGACAGGATCGAGAATTATTCAAAGCACTTAGCTAAATGCCCAGGACACTTTTCAAATGCTCATGAATTATTTCTTTCTTTTGATCTTCCAAAATTGGTAGCTACGCCTATTTGGAATCTAATCAAGTGTCACTGCAGTTTGTTGAAATTATCACGATTACAAAAAAATGTCACAATTTAGAAGGGCTCTAATTATAAAACGCGGAGACTTAGAAATCTTCTAGACGATTCATATGAATTTAAATTTTTTTTTAATGATCAAAAGTTTTCATAATTGTTGAACGCGACCGCCACCAGAAGCCTGAACAAAAATTGAGTGGTAATCGATTTTTGTCCACTCCGGGGGCAAATCTTACAAAATAGGGCTCCCGTGGGCACTTTAAGTACACAATTGCGGGAATAATACCTATCTCTTCAATATGAATAGCAGAAGAAGAATATCGATTGTGATATGTTCAACTCGAGCTCATTTGGAGAGGTTCACTCTATCGAGGTATCGACTGCGATGCGGTAATGGTTCAAGATATCAATTGATTTTCTCACTGAAATTTTCAATATGAAATTCTCTGCAACTTTTGTTGAACTATTTTTCCAAAACGCATATTTTATGAATTATGAAATTGCGAAAAAGCGGAAAATTGAACATTTTTTTGGCAGAGATTTTTGTCATGTAATCTTAAAACAAATTTCATTTCGTTCTGACAAATAGTTCTTGAGAAAGCTAAAAACACTCTTGGAAAACTTCAATCTCAGGCGTATTTTTGGAAATTTCAAAATCCTTTCTTAGTACGCTTCTTAATCCAAAACTGAGCATTTATACAAAATTTCAACTTTTTTGTCCAGGTCATTCTTGAAAAAAGTTGGGAAAACGTCAATTTTGGGAAATTTTAAAAATCCGTTCTTAAATCCGACTGAACATGTTTAACAAATTTCAACTTTTTGGCCTAATGGATTCTGAGAAACTGTGATGAATGAGACACAAAACCACTACAATTTAGTGATTGTGATAGCATATCTGTATTATTCGTTATAGATAGCTACAACAATATTACTATCACCAATACTAATAAGCTGAATGAGTAAGTGGTACTGAAATGTCAAGTATATAGTTTAGAGGTTACATGACATTATATTGTTACGGGTTCTATGTCTAAAATAACGCTGGCAACACTTAAATTTATCACTTGCACTTTATTTACACTTATAATCACAACACTCACTGATCAGTAATGTCTTACATAAAAATAAGCAATTCAAAACAGATAAATTTATATTGTTCAACTAATAAAGAGATTTCAATAAACTGTACAAAAATCAATCACTAAAAGTTAAAAGGCCGATCTAATATTAAATAATAAATGTACAATAAACTGTCCAATAATATTAAAAAAGAAACGTCGAAAAAGAACAATTAACTTACGTAGCACTAGTCCGTAATACAATAAAAACTATTTAGTAGTTCACTGGTATGACGAATTAAATATGAAAAAGAATTATCACTATAGGCACAGAGAAAGAATTATCACTATATAGGCACAATATATAGTACTGACACAACTTGTTTATCACGACGAATTTCAAACAAGACTGAACTAATTTACAAAAGTCTCCCTCTATTTATATAATTTGCCATAATTGAGATATCTCTGGATTTTTCTATCATCTTATAAATAATTAAATAAGTAAACTCGAACTTTCCACAATATTCGATAAGATTCCATTAATGTCTAATCAAACAACTAGAACATTCTACAAAGTAAAAAGTAAACACCATAAAAGTGTCAAAAACAGAGTAATTAATTGCTTAGAAGTAACTATATACTAAACTATATGACTGAATCATATCTTATTGGGAGAAAACAATGTGTAGAACTAACTACAGTAGTTGGTAATAGTATAGTAAAGAATAAATCTAATAAATTAGAGGTGCAAACTGGAGTGCCTCAGGGGTCAATACTAGGTCCATTGCTTTTTTTGTTATATGTCAACCGTTTACCTAAAGAATTAATTAGTGGTAGAGCCCTCTTATTTGCTGATGATACATCACTCATTTTCAGCAATTCCATTCTAGATAATTTAGAAATAAGTGCCCATATAGGTGTGCAGTCCATTGTCCAATTTTTAAATCAATTGAAATTAACTATAAATAGTAAAAAATGCCAATACCTTCAATTCAAAAACAAACATAATTTAAATGAAGATAGGGCTATAAACGTGTTTGTAAACGATAATCAATTAGAACAGGAAGAAAAAATTGCATTTATAGGAGTTATGTTGGATAGACGATTGACCTGGACTCCATACATTGAGAAAATATGTAGTAAAATTTCATCTGGGGTATTTGTCCTGCGACAGCTCGCTAGATTGAATGACAAAAAGTTACTTTTTACAGCTTACCATGGGCTCTTACTGTCACATATTAGGTATGCTATCTTAGTATGGGGTAATTCATCAAAACAAAATCTTGATAGGGTGTTTAAGATCCAAAAGAAAGCGGTTAGGTGTATAGAAAGAGTAAATAGATTAGATTCATGTAGGCCGTTGTTCAAGAGACTTGGTCTCCTAACTGTACCCTGCTTATATGTGTATGAAGCTACTCTATATGTAAAAACGAATGATATTAACCAAAATCTTGATGTACATGATTATAATACAAGACGCCGAGGAGATTATCACTTGGTGAGTCACAATAGTAGCTTATTCGAACAAAAACCTAGTTATATTGGTAGGAAATTCTACAACAAGCTACCGCAGTTTTTGAAGAGTCTTGAAAATATAGAAATATTTAAAAAACAATTGAAGAAATATTTAGTTGATAAAGCTTTTTATAGTGTACAAGAGTTCCTTTCACATCAAAATAATTAAGCCTCACCTCAACTAATTGAAGTAATTATGGTATCTAGTGTATAATATTATTGATCTGACTTGTCTTATACTCCTTAACTGGAGTCTCCAAGACGTAATCTACAAAAAAAAAAAAATAAACATTTACATAGCAGATAACACCGAGAACGACTTCTTTCTCTCAATTCTCACTACAGTATTATAGTTTCGAGTCCCATTTGAGTTATTTCCATAGAATAAGGGTAACTATCAGAGACTCAACTCCAAGTTGCACTTCTGATTTGCTGATTTCGTAAGTATATAAATACTGACGAGGCTGACAAAGCTTCTTTTCAGAAGTGAAATGCATTCCTCAAACATCTCCTATATATGTGAGTAAAATATTATATAAAAGTCGAATACAGTGTCAGTTTTAATATTAGATTGTTATATAAATCACTTTGTGTTTGGATTAATTTTAAAATTAATTCTTAGTTTTCTGAAGCCTTTTATCCCAATTGATCTCGCATTTCTGATTGAGTTAACATTTTATTAGAGATCATTCTCCACTAATACTTATTTACTCCTGAATCAATAATCTCGAATTGAACTAATGAACCTACACGTGCACCAGTACAACAATTTACTATTTCTCAACTTTGTTTGGAGCATATGTTATTAAAATGAATTGGTTCAGACGTCTATATGAATGCAATGTGTGATAGTACCGCTTCGATTTACCTGCAAATGCACCTGCCGTATAGGAAAGTGGGTCTCTACGATTATATCTAGAGGTTACGTGTAGCTTGCTCCTAATGTGAAAGCGCATCTCTATTAGCAGGAGCTGGTGGGTTTAATCACATTATATCCACGATGAACACATTAGAAATTGGAAGCTCGTTATGCGAAGGTACTCTGCTGTCATGCCTTTCACATCACTTTTATCAGATCCAACTCAATTATTGCTTCTCAATCCTTCTCTTTATGAGTATTCCTCAAATTGCATCAAATCTGAAACAAAAGCTAATGAAATAGTTTTTTCATTATTAAAATAGTTCGAGATGACAATAAAAAAGTACTTACCACAGTTTAAGTTTTTGCAAACCTGGTAACAAAATTCTGAGTTTTGTAGTATAATATTATTTTCCCGGATTTCTTGTTCCATGACGAACTGCGTTGTTAATATTAACTTTTCATGTGAAATTTAACGACTTGCAGTCAAATATTTAATACTTATTCTTAACAAATATTTGACTGCAAGTCGTTAAATTTCACATGAAAAGTTAGTATAATATTACTTTTCATTTTATATTTATTTATTTATTGAGAATACAAATCTAAGAGAGCACCAGGATAATCCTATTATGTCCTCATGACACAAATTATAACTCAATACAAATGATCAAAAAGTGACATAAAAAGAAACAAGCAATAATAATTAACATAGAATTCAAAACTCAAATTGAAATTAATTAAGAGAGCACCAGGATAATCCTATTATGTCCTCATGACAAAAATTATAATTCAAAACAAATTATCAAAAAGTGACATAAAAAGAAACGAGTAATAATAATTAACGAAGTCCGCAAGAAATACTTCCAACATGGAATATTTCACCACCACAGATGCTCTGTATCGTAGTCAGGAGAACGTGAAGAAGAGAGGAGAGTCGGACCTGCGCTCAGTAGAATGCGCATTGTCACTTTTCTGTTGTCATTGTGAGAAACGGAGTGAATGCTGCTATGTGGTGGGGGTGAATTATAACGGATAGAGCACCGGCTCCTCTCTCTGCTGTCTTGGTTTGTGTTGGAAGTATTTTCTTGCATACTTTAGTATTAATAGGAAAGGAAAATAATAGAATTTATTAATTTCGAATTTCTTTAATTGCTATTAGTTTATACTGAAGACTTCCGCAATAGCGGATATTGACAACAGTATTGAATAGCTGATGGAAATCGATGAATGCTACTGTACAAAAATATCAGTCACCACCGGGAATCGAACCACGGACCTCTCAATTGCCGGTTGAGCGCCTTAACCACTAGACCATGGAGACATTTCTGCACAGCAGCATTCATTTTTAACTTGGCCATATCGGCTCGTATCTCACAAGTTAGTTTGAAGTGACTGACAATTGTCAGTTTATTCAATTGTCAGTCACTTCAAACTAACTTGTGAGATACGAGCCGATATGGCCAAGTTAAAAATGAATGCTGCTGTGCAGAAATGTCTCCGTGGTCTAGTGGTTAAGGTGCTCAACCGGCAATTGAGAGGTCCGCGGTTCGATTCCCGGTGGTGACTGTTATTTTTGTACAGTAGCATTCATCGATTTCCATCAGCTATTCAATACTGTTGTCAATATCCGCCATTGCGTAAGTCTTCAGTATAAACTAATAGCAATTAAAGAAATTCGAAATTAATAAATTCTGTTTATGTATATTTGTCAGTTTATTCAATTGTCAGTCACTTCAAACTAACTTGGAAAATAATAAATGTACTTGAATGCATAATGAATAACTCATCTTTTATCACTTGAGTTGGTTAATATAATATAAACAAATTATACAAATTACCTTAAAATCCAATAGGTTGTGTTAATATTTTTATTACTTGTTACACATTATTCAAGAATTTCGTCGACATTTCATATTAATCCATAGATCCTTTTAAAAGCAGACATTACAAAAAAGTACTGCATGATGATTTCAATTGAATGATCCATGATTCAAGTTTGAATAATTTTATTCACAGCAACGTCTATTACTCATTTATTGAGTTTAAGTTACATCTATTACTTCAAATTCACTTTTATTTTTTCTCATTACTCAACTGAACGACAAAAAAATTAATGTTAAATATTGGTGATTCTTTTGACATAGCCACTGTTTAAATGAAGACAGACAAGATAGCACACGTAACTGTGGTCCATTAACATAATACATTAGCTACACGCCACCTAGTGGACATGAAGTGGTCCCTGCTATCACTCCAAGTACCTAATTCTAATGGTTAATGGCTCTAATCAAAAATATCTTGAAAAATATGCAATTAATTGAAGGGCGAACGGAGACGGAAATTAGGACTATTTGTATTCCAATCAAAAGCGAATTGGAATATTTCCAAAAAAATTCTAATAACCATCACTAATAATTGTAATATTTAAATAATTTATTCTACGTGGATTTTTTAAATTTCATGACAAATAAATTTTTTAATTTCATCTCAAACAATTGATTGTTATTTATCTGCTTTGCACCCAAATGAATTGAAAATTAATACAAATGAAATTAATAAATTAACACATTGTTTTATAATAATAATTAATAATATATCATAATAATTCATACTCTGCATGCATGATTTTCTTTCCTTTAAGGCTGAGCTAACTCTATAATTCCCTAGTTCTTAACTAGAACTTTTATATTAATTAATCTCCCTCAGACTCCTATAGATTCAATTCTCATTTTTTATTAAACTCCAATACTTTTTAAAGCTTTGAGAATTCGATTCTTCTAATTTGTCATCTTATAATATTCTCATTGCTCCTTCTAAGTGCTTATATTTTCCTCAATTTTTCTAGAAAGTAGTCTTGAACTTAATTTGATACAGATCTTGCGTTTTTAATATAAAAAATAAAAATAAAATGTTGTTCTATTATTAAATATCTATTCTCCTATACTCAAAGTCATTGAGTAATATTTCTTGAATGTCTTGTTCCATAACGATCTGCGTTGTTAATATTAACTTTTTATGGTAAATTTAACGACTTGTAGTCAACAGGGTTGATGAAAATGAATCATCACTATTCGAAAACGTTTCAGTGTCAATTAAAATTGACTTCAAGTCGTTAATTTTACCATAAAAAGAGTAATGTTTCTGGCAGCTTAGTTTAGCTTCCAATATTTGATTATTATATTAAATAATATTATTTATATAACATTATCACATTATTATTATTATTATTATTATATTGTACAATAGTATTGTATTGTATTCAGCTTGTAATACCGCCATGCATAAAGAATTTCATAAAATCATCTGAATCTTATTTCAAAGCTATCTTCCAACGTGATACTATCTATCTTCCACATCAACGTGATAGGTACTGTCTTCCATAACGATAAATAACAAGTAGGTTATTATGAGTGAGGAGAAAAGTAATTCAATTTACTTTATCCTTTTTATAGGTTTACATATTTAAAAAAATTATTTTCAATCAATTTTTATACCAATCAATTTATTGATTTATTCTCAGAACCTCCACACTAGTATGTCTTGTTTCTAGAATATGTGCACTAGAACATGGAATGGAAGTAGCTCATCCTTGTTCATACATATTGTTTGATGTAGCTCATGTACAAGTCAAAATTAATGACTACCTTGACGTAGGTACAGGATTGTAACGCAAGAAGCCGAGGAGATTATCTCTTGGTGTGTCCCAATAGTAGCTTATTCAAACAAAAACCTTTTATTTAAACCTTATAAACCTTTTTATATTGGTAGGAAACTCTATAACAAGCTACCGCAGTTTTTAAAGAGTCTTCAAAATATAGAAATATTTTAAAAAAAATGAAAAAATATTTAGATGAAGCTTTTCATAGTTTACAAGAGTTCCTTTCGCATCAAAATTAGGTCTCACCTCAACTAATTAATTTAGTAATTATGGTTACTAGTGTATAAGATTGTATAATTGTTGATATGTCTTGTCTTATACTCATTAACTGGAGTCTTCAAGACGTAATCTACAAAAAAATTATCGGTCAACATTTTGTGATGACTGGTCAAGTTCATGACATAGACAAAATATACAGCAGTTTCATCATAATTTTATTTGAATTTTGGCTGAAAATATTAAAAATCAACGCATTTAAAAAAATATAAAACGAAGCTCCATGCAAGGGTAGAATATAACATTTAGAATATGTTACAAAGTTAGCGAGCCCCATTAATGAACGCAACGGATCTGAACAAAAGCCAGGCCATTCAAATTTCATATTATTTTTGTCTCTCAGAGGGAATTGCAGAGGCGGATGTCAGCCTGACGGACCGAGAGGAAACCTTGCTTATTAAGTTAGTCATTCTCACTCAAAATTCATATTATTGTAATGCTTCATATTTTGAAATTATTACAGCTCGTGAAATGCTTGCAGTTGTAGCAGACAATTATCATTCAACATTGAATTTTCTTTGGCATTGAATCCCAAATAATAATAATAATTAGATTTCATACAGATAGAGAAAGCGCATAAAGAGGGAGAATGAGTGTGTTATGTTCCAATGTCAATTATCGTACTTTATATAAACAATGGTTATAGGGATAATATAATAACCTATCCATTTCCATAATTTGAAATTATTAAGATTTTCAGTGGGCCCGATTCTGTTGAATAGGGAGTGTTATAGGCCTTTTTTCAAATCTAATATAATTGCTTGTTCATACTGAATATAGCTGCAATTTGAAAATGCTGGTCTTCAATTTTGTTTCAATGACAAAATGATATTGTAATAAGCAATACTTATTTAGCGAATAATTTCAACAAAAGAAAGCCTTTCAAGGAATTGCTTCAAGAGCATAATATATGAAAAAAAAGTTTTAAATAAATTAATTGAGATGCCAAAGATAATTCCTTACAGATGTGTTTAGGCTATTAGGCAGATTGCAAGTTGCAGGCAAGATGCAAGTTTTCAATTTATTTCTGTAAAAGTTTTTCTTTATAATAATTTTGAACGGACACCTACTGTAGTGGGACACTTGATATATTTTTATAATGCAAATAAAAACTATTCGTCATCAAAACATCTATCATCTACTCCTTACTAAGTTCTCTATCATACTAATAACACTAAGGTAGGTGCTGTTTAAGTCTACAATTTGGACTTCCGTGTTTTTCATCTTGAACGCGATGTGGGTACAAAACCACCTAGAGAGCACCAATAAATTGCTAATAAATACATAGAGAGCACCAATCAATTTCTAAAGAAAAATCTGCTATTGATATTCCTGAGCATTTCAATAAGGTAGTGTTATTTAACATTTACATTTTTTATCATGTTGTCCCACAATGTGGGCTCTTCATTAATGGGGACATAAAATTAAATTGATTGCTAATAAATCGCTCATTGATATTTGTATACACCTCTCGCTAACATTTGTTGTGGCACTGTGACTATTCAGATGTTACATCGTTTTCGGACGTCACAATACATGTCAAGATTCCCACGGGAAGAATACAGAGAAATATTATTCGGGCATGAACAAACTGTTTCTCGACCCTGGTGTCCTATTGGCACCAGAAATGGGAGCATGGGAAGGGGGTGGGTGGTGGTAGTCCTGGTAGGACTTTGCAGGACAGGCAGCAACATCTCAAGGGAATTAAGAACAAAACTGCACCCCTGAGACAAAGCACCGGCATACAACTTGTTTTCGGCTTTCAAATTGGCATAACAGAATAATTCAATGATACGAGTTTTGCGAACGTTTTACAAACTCATACAACTTTTGATCAAGTCCACTAGTAATGATTGCACTGGATGCAGTCTCACCCCATGCTCCATGCTACTTGTTTTAATGACTCAGCAGCGACTCAGCAGCACTGCTAATAAAGTCGCGCCAAAATATTTTTGTGACCCTTCACATTGGGTGACTTAGCAGCGCTGATAATAAAGTCGCGCCAAAATATTTTTGTGACCCTTCACATTAGGCGACTTAGCAGCGCTGCTAATAAAGTTAAGGAGCCAAGTCAAATCAACAATTATACAATCTTATACACTATAGTTACCATAATTTATTACTATATCAATTAGTTGAGGTGAGGCTTAATCTAGATGTGAAAGGAACTCTTGTACACTATAAAAAGCTTTATCAACTAAATATTTTCTCAATTGTTTTTAAAAATATTTCTATATTTTGAAGACTCTTTTAAAAATGTGGTAGCTTGTTGTAGAGTTTCCTACCAATATAACTATAGGCATTTGCCTGTTAGACTACTGGCAATACCAATAAAAACTAATTCGAAAGTTAGATTTCAATGTTGATTTCCATTGATTTACCGTTACCTCTGTTACTTCTTTTTAAATCTATTTTATTAATTTGTTTTTGAAATATATATTTCGTTTGCGGTTTTTCTGTAATATAGAACACAATTAGGGAGCTATTATGATGTCTTGAATGAACTAAACAAATGGATCTAATTAATTTATCATACTATGAATACCGTATATTTTTCAATAGCCAATAACACCGCAAACTTCAGACTAGTTATTTGAAGAAAAATTTAATTGTATAATTATTTGTATTTGAATGAACCGACTAGTTTGTAATTCATTTATATATAAGGGCCCTTCATGTACCGTATTCAATTTAATAATTAAATCTATTTGTGACAACTCTGTCATTGATAAACATTTGATAGATAGATACACCTCTCCATGAAGGCAGACTCGATGGAGATAGGCATTTTGAAAGATCAGATAGGCAGGTTGTAACACAGATTTTGTTCCAATTAATTTTAATCAGGGTAGATTGGCCCTGAGTGTGATGCTTGTGCAATATTAATAAGGGCTGCCGACATTATTTTGAAGGGTAGGGACTGTTTACATATCCCTCTCAACTCGATTTGCGTCACGTATACAAGCTTAGATTTGGGCTTAATATAAACAGATTGCAATGATCACAGAGATGAGTATCTGAATAACAGGGAAGTAGCATCGTGGTTAAAAAGGGAACAAGAGCTGGTTTTTCACATTGATAATTTAAAAGGTAAAAAACGGGATTTTTACATACAATCTATATTAATTTAGTCAAGGATTATTACTGGAAAATATAAGCTATAGTTATACACTTTTTAACCGGATATGGAAAAAATTGATTTTTTATTGAAATGGAATAAATCAAATAATGTCAAGTAATTTTTTGGTTTGAATAGATGATTTACAGTAAATACTATTTTACCTTAATCATTGGTATATATTGCTACGGGTTCTATATCTAAAATAATGCTGGCAACACTTTAAATTAACACTCGCACTTTATGATGTTGAAGATCCATCTTGTTTCCACTAATATGTAATATAAACTTGAAAAAAACCCTTTTAAATGGAAACTAACTCACGTTATGGCGTGACGGCCGTTTCGCTCTGTTGTCTAGAGCATCGTCAGACGACCCACAGTACACTGACTTAAGGTATGAGTTTGAGGGTTATGTATGTTGGAATGGTGATGGGGTGGGGGAATGAGTAGGTGGGAGGTTTGAAATTGGGATTATTTTGTCAAATAGAGTATGTGAGAAGAAGTTAAGTTGATCATTTAAAATGTTGTCAGGTTGCTGCTTTGCATGTTTGTAAATTTCATATTGTTCTAAAACATTGAGTTTCTGGCTTTTGTGAGTGAAGTGTAGTGTGTCTAAATTAGTGTCAATGTCTGTATAACTGTGGCCTGTTGAAATGATGTGTTCAGCAAAAGTGGAATGTGTGTTTGGGTGTGAGATGGCTCTTGTGTGTTCTTTGAATCTAGTGGTGAATGTCCTGCCAGTTTGTCCTATGTAGAACTTGTTGCAGTCATCACATTTCAATTTGTAAATTCCAGATCTGTTGTACTTGTTTTGAGATGTTGTCTGAGAATGCAGGTGTTTTTTGAGTGAATTAGTTGTTCTGTAAGCTATTTTATATTTGAGTTTCCTGAATGAAGCTGCTATTTTATGAGTTTTGTTGTTGAGGTAAGTAAGTGTGATGAATGTATGGGGGTTGTCATTCTGTTTGTTGCTGGTGTGAGTGATTGGTTTTGTTGATATTCTGTGCAGTAGTTTGTCTATTAGTGTGTGTTTGTAACCATTCTGTTGTGCTATGTATTTTATAGTATTCAATTCTATATTGTAATCTTCTTGTGACATAGGAATGTTTGTTAGTCGGTGGAGCATGTGATTGAAAGCGGCATGTTTATGTTGGGTTGGGTGATTTGATGTGTTATGTATTACTGTATCAGTTGTTGTGGGTTTCCTGTAAATTCTAAATGTTTTGAATGCATGTTCCTGCTTTGTTATAGTGATGTCCAAGAAGTTGATACTGTTATTGTGTTCAAGTTCTAAGGTGAATTTTAAATTGGGATGGATTTTATTGAGATTGGTGTGGAATATTTCAGTTTGTCTTTTATTGCCTTTGTATAGAATTAGAATGTCATCAACATATCGGTGCCAGCTGATGATTTTGTCTGTATTATGTAGGATATGTTTTTGTTCTATATTGTGGACAAAGATTTCAGCTAGGATGCAAGAAATTGGGGAACCCATAGGAAGGCCATGAGGTTGTGAATAGAATTTATTATTGTATGTGAAGTAATTTTGTGAGGTAACTAGTGTTGTGAGGTCTAAAATTTCTTGGAGCTGTTCAGGTGGTGTGTTGTTTTGGATGAGCATTTGTTTAAGGTGAAGAAGTGTTTCTTGTATGGGTACATTGGTGTACAGATTTGTAATGTCAAGAGAAGATAGTGTGGAATTGTGTGGTATATGGATTTTTTGTAGTTTGTCTATCAGGTCTATGTTATTTTTTACTGCTGTGTGCTGATGGAATGTTATGTTCTGTCTTATTGTTTTATCTAGGAGTTTTGCTAATTTGTGTGCAGGTGCATGTGTGTGATTTATGAGAGGTCTGATGGGAATATCTGCTTTGTGCATTTTTGGTAAGGCATTTAGTTTTGGTGCTGATGGATTTATGTGCTTGAGGTGCTTTTTGTGGCTGTGAGGAATGATGTGTTGAGTACGATTGATGGCATCTTTTATTTGTGTTTGGTACTTGGGAGTGGGATCATTCTTTAGTTCCATGATTTTATTTTTAGTAATGAATTGTTGAACCTTTGTGTCTATTTCTGTTTTATTTATAATGACTGTGATGTTGCCTTTGTCAGCTGTGGTTATGATCAGGTTATGTTCTTTCTGTTTTTTCCTAATATTTTTCATGGTTATAAAATCTGGGTTGGTTTTGGATTCGTACTCAACACATCATTCCTCACAGCCACAAAAAGCACCTCAAGCACATAAATCCATCAGCACCAAAACTAAATGCCTTACCAAAAATGCACAAAGCAGATATTCCCATCAGACCTCTCATAAATCACACACATGCACCTGCACACAAATTAGCAAAACTCCTAGATAAAACAATAAGACAGAACATAACATTCCATCAGCACACAGCAGTAAAAAATAACATAGACCTGATAGACAAACTACAAAAAATCCATATACCACACAATTCCACACTATCTTCTCTTGACATTACAAATCTGTACACCAATGTACCCATACAAGAAACACTTCTTCACCTTAAACAAATGCTCATCCAAAACAACACACCACCTGAACAGCTCCAAGAAATTTTAGACCTCACAACACTAGTTACCTCACAAAATTACTTCACATACAATAATAAATTCTATTCACAACCTCATGGCCTTCCTATGGGTTCCCCAATTTCTTGCATCCTAGCTGAAATCTTTGTCCACAATATAGAACAAAAACATATCCTACATAATACAGACAAAATCATCAGCTGGCACCGATATGTTGATGACATTCTAATTCTATACAAAGGCAATAAAAGACAAACTGAAATATTCCACACCAATCTCAATAAAATCCATCCCAATTTAAAATTCACCTTAGAACTTGAACACAATAACAGTATCAACTTCTTGGACATCACTATAACAAAGCAGGAACATGCATTCAAAACATTTAGAATTTACAGGAAACCCACAACAACTGATACAGTAATACATAACACATCAAATCACCCAACCCAACATAAACATGCCGCTTTCAATCACATGCTCCACCGACTAACAAACATTCCTATGTCACAAGAAGATTACAATATAGAATTGAATACTATAAAATACATAGCACAACAGAATGGTTACAAACACACACTAATAGACAAACTACTGCACAGAATATCAACAAAACCAATCACTCACACCAGCAACAAACAGAATGACAACCCCCATACATTCATCACACTTACTTACCTCAACAACAAAACTCATAAAATAGCAGCTTCATTCAGGAAACTCAAATATAAAATAGCTTACAGAACAACTAATTCACTCAAAAAACACCTGCATTCTCAGACAACATCTCAAAACAAGTACAACAGATCTGGAATTTACAAATTGAAATGTGATGACTGCAACAAGTTCTACATAGGACAAACTGGCAGGACATTCACCACTAGATTCAAAGAACACACAAGAGCCATCTCACACCCAAACACACATTCCACTTTTGCTGAACACATCATTTCAACAGGCCACAGTTATACAGACATTGACACTAATTTAGACACACTACACTTCACTCACAAAAGCCAGAAACTCAATGTTTTAGAACAATATGAAATTTACAAACATGCAAAGCAGCAACCTGACAACATTTTAAATGATCAACTTAACTTCTTCTCACATACTCTATTTGACAAAATAATCCCAATTTCAAACCTCCCACCTACTCATTCCCCCACCCCATCACCATTCCAACATACATAACCCTCAAACTCATACCTTAAGTCAGTGTACTGTGGGTCGTCTGACGATGCTCTAGACAACAGAGCGAAACGGCCGTCACGCCATAACGTGAGTTAGTTTCCATTTAAAAGGGTTTTTTTCAAGTTTATATTACTCGCACTTTATTAACACAAATTATCCACAACTCGCACTAATCAGTAGTTATTTCTTATACTAAATAAGCAGTCAGAATCTGATAAATCGATAATGTTCAGCTAATAAAGATTTTGCTATACTATTGTTCAAAAATCAATCACTAACTGTCAAAAGGCTGATCAAATGTCAAATAATAACTGTTCAATTTTTCAAGGAGAAGCGTCTAATACACAACAGTTGAAACTCTACAAGCACTTACGGGTCACTGTATAAACTGTTAAGTAAGCCTGAATAATAATCTGTCACAATATACTGCAATTATCACTTAAACGAAAAACGTTCAAATAACACAGTTTGTATAAGCGCTCACTGGTAATCCGGTTTGTATGAGCGGGAACTGTAACTGTCACTCTAAATGTGCCACTTCTTGTATTAAAGATCGAATCACAACTGACTGACTTTTACAAGAGTTTCTGCTATTGATACATTTTTCATAATCCAGAAAGAATGAGAAGGTTCCAAATTGTTCTATCAAATTCTAAAATAAACAGATTAGACATTCTTTAATTTTCCATAAACTCCCATGAAGTTCTAAGTAAACATTCTAAAGGTGTCACAGATGAACTACAAGGTGAGAAGAGTAATTAATCGCTTCCGGAAATCAATTGACACAGCAGATAACACTGAAAATCACTGTTCCTTCTTTCTTTCTGTGCCCATAACAATATGGTACAACTAGACGATTGTACAGCTTAAAATGTCTGTTATTTGCTTGCAATGATGTCTGGTTCACAAAATGAAATGATTAGGCCGAGAATAGCTATTTGTGTAACTAGAGTGCAAAATAGCGTTTTTCTGCATCGAGAGAAACAGTTTTTTTCACAAGCCAAAGGCGAGTGAAAAAAGTTTCTCAAGTGCAGAAACAATACTTTGCACTCGTATTAAACATTAAATTTTTCCTACAGTAATGTATAAAGTAATTCAAACAGAACAAAACAGGGCATACATAACCTGAAAATTCCTCACATAACCTATCTTCGAATCAAATCGATTTCATCAACAACAACTACAACAACTATTCACAGCTGAAGCAGAGTAGCCAACCTATTTTTGAATGCAGAATAGGGAACCTGCGTATTACATGCTCACTATTTTGTGTTGTTAGGTTGCAAATTTGGAATGCGGAAAAGTACATTCCCGCACTGCAATTTACTTTACCGCACTGGTGCAGGAATAGACTATTTTGCGTGCTTCAGTTAGTGCAAAAATAGGCATTTTTTCGGGTCACTGTAGGAAAAATAAATAGATTACGAAATATAGATTCCTAGTTGGTTTTGAAGGAGCTGACAATTTATCAAACCACCATATAGAACATAAATTATTAATTTCGAATTTCTCAAAGTGTTATCAATTTTACTAAAAGGTCTCTCTATAGGCTAGTGGTTAAGAAGCCTGACCGGCAATTGGGAGGTCTGCGGTTCGATTTCCGGTGGTGACGGTGACTAGATATTTTTGTGAAGTAGCGTTCATCGATTTCCATCAGCTATTTAATGCTGTTGTCAATACCCGCCATTGCGGAAGTCTTCAGTATAATGCAATTGAATAAATAGACAATAAATAAACAATTATATTAATATATAGTTGATAACGCTTTTTATAGTGTACAAGAGTTCCTTTCACATCAAAATTAAGCCTCACCTCAAGTAATTAATTGATACAATTATGGTAACTATAGTGTATAAGGTTGTATAATTTTAACTTTTTGTTGTAAATGTAACGATTTGCAGTCAGTTTTATATTGTGAATATATAATAAAATGTACTCACATCTATATAATAATGTACTCACAATATAAAACTGACTGCAAGTCGTTAAATTTACAACAAAAAGTTAATATTAACAACGCAGATCGTTATGGAACAAGAAATCCAAGAATTTATTGTATAATTGTTAATCTGACTTGTCCTATACTCCTTAACTGGAGTTTTCAAGACGTAATATACAAAATAAAATAATAATAATTGATTGTACTATGAGGAATTCAAAATTGATAAATTCCAAAAGTTCATCAATTGAGAAATTTATAAATTTTAAGTTGAAAATATAAAAAAAGGATATGCGAGGTTACCTATATATGGTGGCGCTATTGAGAAATTAATAAGTTTCTGTTGTGGTGAGAAACAAAAGTTTTTTTGTCCATCGGTTCAATAAGCTGAAAGACAGCAAACTTGTTATTTGTGTTATTAGAGTTGTGTACATTGCTTAGTGACACCCCACCAGTGTGCGAAATGTGCAGTAAATCGTGTTTATCAAAGGGTAAACGCGTTGCTGGTCTCCTCCAAACCATTATTATCCAAATTATTTCAAAAGTTCTGGAGTGTTTGTGTTGCAGGGTTGCCACAACAGTTCAACAAGTCTCGAAAAGTGATTTGCTTTGCCAAAGCACAGGGGTGCAATAGCGTGAATTATTGCAACGCCAGTGCATAACTAATTCAGCCAATGCGCGGTTCACAACTAGAGAGTGGTGAGGAGGGCACTCGGTTGCTGAGTGGGAAGGGTCTGGTTTGGTTAGGCGCCGGGCCAATTTACTGTGCAATTGATTATGCTATTAGGGCTACTAAATTCACTTGAAATGTGTTATTAGTTGCAAAACTGTAGTCGTTGAACATTTTTGTTATGAAAATAGTGTTCAAATCCACTTGAAATTCATTTTTAGTAGGAGAACTGCACTTATTGAACATATTTTGTTATGGAAATAGCGCTGGAATGTGAGGAAAGCTATAGTGATAACTTTAAGGCTTGAATGAAGAGTTTATTTCTATGGTGTGAAAATTTTATCAATTTAGCATCCCCTTCTGATCAGACCTAATAGATTTTTAGTCGAAATTATGATAATGCAGTAAAAAATTCCAAATATGGAAGCAAAAAATGAAAAACCTGCAAATAAGTAAGTAAATTATATTTCCATTAAAGTAATGAGATACAGTATAAAGAATATTATGGAACTTCTAGCCATCTGAACCATTAGTGATGGCTAGCACAATTTTATAAACAAAATCATTTGATAATCTATCAAAAACAATTCAGAGCCCCTTCTGAAAGACCTACTCGAATTTCAAGTAATGTAATGGTAACACAGATCAACAATTTTTATTGCAATTATTATTGAAGGGAAAAATGAAAAAACTGTAAATCTATTCAATATTTTATCAAAAACAATTCAGAGACCCTTCTGTTCAGACCTACTAAATTTTTATGCAAAATTATGAAAACACGGATAAACAATTGCAAATATTGAAGGGAAAAAATAAAGAACGTGTAAAACCATTTGAATAATAGTAAAACTTTAACATCACGTTTTTTGATCGAATAATCAATAATGATCAGTGATGCTAATAATAATCATCAAGAAGTTGTGATAGTTGTCAACAATGTAGTATGGAATGTATTCTAATTGTGGATTATTATAAAATTTTATAGAATGATCAGTAATAATAATTAATATGTTATGATAGTTGTCGACAATGTATTATTAAATGCATTATAATTATAGATTCGGTGGTTCCGGTGGTTTAGAACCCACCTAAAACTGTAGGTCCAACTCATCAATCACCATCATCCATTCCATTACCTACGCACAGGTCTCAGACCTGTGGGATTCATCCTCCGAAAAAAAGAAAAAGATTTTCATAAATTTTATAGAATAAAACCTATTGACAAATTAATATCATTCATTAAAGTAGGCTAAGTTCAGACTTATATTACATACAGGGTGAATAAATGAACTTACAAATGACACACAAAAGCTACTCATGGGGTAAGGAATCTTACTATTTCCTTCCTAAAAAAAGAATTGATAAATCACTTGTTTAAAAAAAGAACAATTTTCCAAAAATTGAATAACAAATAAAAGGTGTTCTTCTAATTGAAAACAGGCAAATTAATTTTGATGTTTAATTTCATCTATATTCGATTTGCGAGGAAGATCTATTATCATTGTATTATTGATATTATTGAAAAATATTACTATTATTGTTTATTCATATTATTGTTTTGTCAGGCTGCTTCTGCTAATCGCTACTACTTATTTATTTCCTTATTCAACCAATTGAATAAGAAGAAGAAAATTATGTCATACTTAGTTTTTTTTAATTTTCAATTCCTGTGACCAATATCCTCAATTCTTTTAATTTGACTTTGCTGAAATGACGCAATTTTTCAAAATCTTTATTGAAAATGTAGATCAAACAATTCAACAATTCCGGACATGAATGGAAATGAGTTGTCCCATCTATAGAATGAGACAGGAAACAGCGGCCAAACTAAGCCACACCTTCAACATTGTAAACTGGCCAAGTAATGGCAAAATAGTTGGCGATCGTCAGTTTACTGTTTACCGGCAATCTGATAACTGTGTAAGTGAACTAGTGAAAATATCAGTTGTAATGATTGTGCAGAAAGATGGCGAAAGTGCAGAAAAGTCAGTTAAAGGTGATGTTACTTTTTGGTACCAATTGGACAAAGTTCCAGAGGGAGTCGCTGTTTCTTCAGCTTCTGCAGCCATTTATCGATGTGTCAGCCATCCTCAGAGTGGAGAGTTTTTGTCCATGGGGTCAGCTGATGAGTATTTTATTGTATTATTCATATCATGAATTATTTTCGATGAATATGAGTGCACTGTTGATTATTTGAATTCAAATTATCCTGTACCATATGTACACCTTGCCCGATATAATTTTTTACTTATTTTTATTGGTATTTTGAAAGGTGGCTAAATTTTTGGGTCTGTCTGGTGCCTGGGGTTGATAGAAAGGTAGAAGTTGGGAGGAGGAGGATGAAGAGGCGGAGAAGGAGGAGTAGAAGTAGAAGGAGGAGGTTGGGGAGAAGGAGTAGAAGTAGAAGGAGGAGGAGGAGAAAGAGGAAAAGGAGGTGGTGGGGGAGAATAAGAAGGAGGAAAAGGAAGAGAAATAAGAGGAGGAGGAGGAGGCGGAGGAGGAGAAGAAGAAGCAGAAAAATAATATGGAGGGGAAGGAAAAGGAGCGGGAGAAGAAGTAGAATAAGGAGGAGGAGGAGTAGAAAAAAGGGTAGGAGGAGAAAGAGGATGAGGAGGTAGATGAGAAGGATGAGGAGGGGGAGATTTCTTCTTCCTTTTATCCTCTTTTTCTTCTCTTTTTTTTCTCCTCTTGTTTCTTCTCCATCCTCTTTCCCCTTCTTCTTCCACTTCATATTCCTCATCATTCTTCTCCTTCTCTTCCTTAAATCCTTTATTCTCTAGCATTGGAATTTTGTCAACAGATAACATCAAGTAGCTTTTATTACATAAGATATTATCATATATTTTCTATGTTGTTTGAACTCAACTGATCAACACGAGACGTTAGTCTGGAACTAATATTTTGTAGTTAATCTCACAATTTTCGATAAATTGATTAAGAAGACGGAGAGCCAAAGGTCTAGATAGATCGATATAGTTGAGGATTAGGTCAGCCCAAGAAGGATGAACGATAGGTATGAGAAAACAAAAAATAAAAGGAAAATAAATGATAAAATAGGTGAAGTGTTGTTGCCGCCGGCCTGGACGTTTGTAGAGTTCAATGGGCAAGGGTCTTACATGGGTGGTAGCGCTAATAATGTAATGGAACAATATCACTTTAACATTGCCTCCAAAATAGCGAGGTCAAGATAGACTTTAATCCAAAAAAGAGCTCAGAGTCAGTCTAATTCACATGAAGAGAGATTCAGATTCGGATTTTTTTTTCGAGGATGAAGCCCACATAGGTCTGAGACCTGTGCGTGGGTAATGAGTTGGATGATGGTGATTGATGAAATGGACCTACCGTTTTAGGTGGGTTCCGAACCACCGGGAAGAGATTTTACAGCATAGAACAGTGTCTTTTTTGTGATTCAGATAGCTCTATTCGAGTAAAAGTACAATTCATATGACTTTTCTGACTATTACCTTACAATGAATGACATTACCTAAATTCATGGAAGATAGATAAAAAAATAGATACAAGACAATACGTTACTATTACACTGTTTTGTAAGTTAGATTACTGACATCAATAAGAATATTTGCATAATAAATGAATTTTAATATCAAGGTGAAGCATTTACACAAAAGGGCGGAGTTAGGGCAAAATAGCCCTATCTTACAATCAACCCAGAGAGAGAGAGAGAGAGAGAGAGAGAGAGAGAGAAAGAAAGAGAGAGTTATTAAGGTATGATGTTTGAATATGTTTATGACTTTCAAGTTTTAAGTACCTACCGATTCGGTCTCATCTTTTAAACGAAAGAATATTGCACTCAATGCAGACTTCACTGTTACATTTCAGAAATTATGATTGCCTCGTATAATGGCTACAAAATGCAAATTTATTTTTATGGGTAAAAGTCTTGTGGTCTTCTAACGAATTTTCTCCACAATGAACTTCCACTACTGGATTACCTACAATAAAGAAAGCAGCAACATCCGTGATAATTGAATTCCTTGAAGGTGATTGTAAGGAAACATATCCAGAGATATGAATGTAGCCGAAGACTATTCAACTCCAATAGGAAAGTGATAGCTGTGAGCCGTAGCAGATATCAATCAGATTAGATAAGCAACGCTCTCCTGAGCCCTCTTTGTAAGGGTGACCGATTGGATTGGCCAGCAAAAACGACTCAATTCTCTGATGTAAAATCACTTCCCGGTGGTTCGGAACTTACCTAAAACTGTAGGTCCAACTCATCTATCACCATCATCAAACTCATTACCCACGCTCACAGACCATTGTGGGCTTCATCCTTAAAAAAAAAGATTCACAATTTAAAACTGAGAAACTGACTGCAAGTCGTTAAATTTACAACAAAAAGTTAAAAAAAAAATATTCACAATATAAAACTGACTGCAAGTCGTTAAATTTACAACAAAAAGTTAAAAAAAAAAATATTGATATTCTTTGATGTACAAAAAAAGCTCTCAGTTATGCAAAAGACCTACTATTAACTACTACTGGTCACATAATTATTTATAATATAAACAATGCTTTCCATAATTAATTTATATTAATATTCCTATATTCCTATGTGCTTTTCTAAAATGTTCTTACTTATTACCCTTTTTAGATACCCTTTTTCTGAATACTTGTGAAATGGATTATGAAGAGAAAGTGAAAGGATCAAATTTAATATCGTTATTATTAAAAATCTCTAAGAACTATCGCTATCAAATCATCAATAAGAATTTATATATATATATATATATATAACAAATTGTGCCATTTATTGACATATATTGTCATATATATGTGTCATATGTATTTTTATCATTTCGTAACTGAAACTCTTCATTGCTCTGTTAGGCTTGTTTCACACATAATCGGAATCGGGTAACCGGTGTCGTTTACCCGGCATAATTTCATTGCATCATAATGATTTCAAAAATCGGGTAAGTGTGAACGACTCTATATGATACAATGTCCTTACAGCCGGGTGAAAGAAACCGATTACCCGACCGCCAGGTATGTGTGAAACAAGCCTTATGACTTTGAGATACAAATTTCAAATACAACTTGTGGATAAGGTTGTAGGTCACTAATGAAATAAATGTTTTAAACTTTTTAGGAGTAAAACAAAACGAATTCATCAAATTTCCTGTGGATACTGCAAGCTTATTGACTAAACAAAGACCGTCTAAACTCTAAAGTCCTATTTAATAAATATTATGTTTAAGTTTGATTGAATTACTAAATCTTACTTAGATCCTTAGGTATGGATAAACTTATATCCATATTTTATGGGTGGATCATGAAGCAGAACAACGAGATACGATGAATGAATAGAATTTCAGAGGATTTGGAATTGAGGCACATATCACCTTTTGTAATTACATTTAGGTAGATCGAGTTCAACAGGCAGACCTCGTGAGTAGGATTCCCTGTAATTGATTCGTCGATGGTATTAGGAATCCTCTGGCTGTATTCAACATCTGTCATGATGCTCTTTCACTCTCACTCTCATACTATCTCTCACTTAATTCCAGCCGATTATTAAAGTCCTCGCGTTCCGCTCATTACAATATTTCATTGAAATTCATCGTATAGCATCGCATGACGCTGAAAACCTAATCTAACCTATTGGCTGTATAATTTGCTCAAATTTCAATTAGCGATGCTTCTCGGAAGAACGTGATGCACTCTAGATTGTTAACCAAGCTTATAGGAGGGCGAAATAGGGCATTTTTTTATGTTGCTGGTATCCAAACAGCAAAAATGATGAGAAATGTTGCCTCTGTACATAACAGTCTTCAACTAAACCCTATTTCTGTATTAAAAGAGCAATTTCTGTATGAAATAGTATGTCTGTATAACAGGGGTGCCCACCCCCCCTAAGCCTCATGACGCACCCCCCCCCCTAAAGTTAGCACCAATCCCCCCTCCCCCCATAAATTAGGCCCCCCCCAAAATGCGAAAAGAGCCCCCCGTATTCTTTCTAAAACTAAAAGAAGATTTATAAAACTATTGAAAAAATTCAAACCCAGTCGATAATATACAAAATGTATAGGATGATAAAATAATAGATGCCTACATGAGAAAATAAAAAAATTAAAATTAACAACACCTATTACTTGGCCCCAAAAGGGAATTGAGAACAGAAAAATTCATGAATAGTAAAAATTCATGAAAAGCGGTAGTGAGAGACCACCAAGATTAGTAGCAGATAGATCTGTCTACTAACTTTGGGTGTCCCTAACTTCGCCAATCGCCAGAGCCTTGTCGGCCGCAGTCACTGTGGTATCCCACCGTCAGGGGACATCTCAACACTGCCTCCAGTCAAGAGATGAACCAAACCGAGGGCACCCAGGACGTACGTTTCCCAGCCCACACGAGGTGTGGCATCAACACCATTCGAGGACGTAAGGTTGACTTGCCCCCCTTCCGGGAGGGGCCTTGTGGGCCACGCGAGGTGGATACTGCTCCTAACTACAACCCATTAACGGAGGGAAGTAGTGTTGGAGTTGAGAGGCAATCCCTGGGGTACCTCCAGAGATCACCTCTGTCCTGCCAACCAAACAGTATCCCCTGACCACATTTTCTATTAATAAATAATAATTGTTTTAAAAAGAATATATTTTAATATAAATCTCATTTGCTGGGTTTTCTGCAGTACTCCTCTGATACAACAAATAGACATCAAAAGCTATTCTACAAACTGACACCGTAGCAACACAATAGAACCAGTACCGCAAACAATACCCCCCTCCAGCAAACAATACCCCCCTCCCTAAACACCAAAAAGAGAACATCATCAAAATACACCAGAAGAGCAGAACTTCAGATGTAATTCAAGATGGACAAAAAGAGCCTCTCAAAATTCTCCATCGGTTTGTACAGCAGAGAACCCAGTATAAGATTTTATAAATGAAATTCATACAAAAGAGAAAATAATTTTGAATAAATCATAACATTTAAAAAACAATGTTTCCTATCTATATAACAATAAAATATTATTAAAAGTGGAAATTAAATTAAATGTTGATCATTCAATATAATATACTAAGAAAGATGGAGAAGCCCGTGGCCTAGACCTCCCACCTTTCTCGCTTCTTCCTTCTTCTGCCCTTTTCATCCTGTATTTTTATTTATTATTATTTGAATTTTTTAAAGATTAAGCCTTGAAAACTCCACACATGGAGTACAAGACAAGTCAATACCAACAGTATTCTCACATTACATTAGTCACCATCGATAAAATTACAGCAGTTGAAACTTGAAATTATACTTAAATTATAAATCATTATCAACTAGATATATCTTCAATTGTTTGAAGTGGGAGCTGACATTTTTTAACAATGATTGATACAAAGTGTCTGGTAAAATCAATGACAAGAAATACACAATAAAACAAATAAACGAAGTAACAGAGAACTGCATGCCCTACCTAGTAGTGGATTGTACAAACTGTGTTTCAAAATCATGCCTTGAAGTATTAAGACTAGTCAATACAAACAGTATTCACAAATTACAATAGCCACAATCGATAAAATTACAAAAGTTGAGACTTGAAATAATCTGAAAAGGTCACTTGTACTCTATAGAAACTTTATCAACTATATATATTTTCATTGTTTGAATTTAAATAGAAAATGATTTTTTTGCTATTATTAATACATAACGTTTTTTAAATCAATGCCATGAAAAACACAATATAACAAAGAATTGTAACAACATAAATGCATGCCCAATTACAAGTACAATATAAAAAGTTGCTAAAAAATATTTTTTTAATTCCCGACATACTTAGAAAAACGTTCCGGTATAACCCTGAAATCTGCGTTCCAGAATTTGTGCATAATTCCTTCCCCACCAGTAGAAAAGCAAAAAACAATTATTATTTCAACATTAAACAAAAATTATTGCATTTCAATTCTGATTAAAAGGTTTATAATACCAACGAACTACTGAAACTGTGTATTGGTAGCCTAATCATGTTTACAGAAATTTTCATCAAATTTCCTGCATCAATATGAAAACAATATAATCTTTTGAAGAATATTATTCTATCATTTTCAACAATAATATTTTTTCAAGTAACTGTCCAGCTAGCAGTTTGTCTGGATCATCAAATACCAAGCTTCAAACAAAAATTCTGTTCAGTTAATAGCTACCGGTACTACTATATATCTTATCAGTTTTAGTTTTGGAGTTTCCATCCTCTTTGATAGCAATTAGATGAACACTTCTGCTGGCAAACTAGCCTAGAAAACAATCAGAGATAAAAGAAATTTTCAAAGCATAAAGTCCACTAAATAGTTTTAAAACAACATAATTTAATTTTTAATTCAAATAATCAAGAATAGTTTAGAATTGGATAGCATTTAAAAAAGCTAAGTCGGATTGGCTGGATTTATTATCTGATTTATTGATGGAGATTCAGAATCATTACTCATGGAAACATTCAATTATTACTGCGTTGAGATATCTGGACAAATCTCAAAATGCAATGCTTGAAACTCAGCACTGGATTAGATATTTGAATTGCTCTGAAACCGAATCTGTTTAGCTATGAAGGCTATTGTGATTTCTTCAGTTATTTAGAATAGATTCTACAAGAAAAGAAAAACAGTTAATTACCTAGTAGATGAAGCTTAAAAAAAGACTGTAGCACGAATGGAGTTGAATCTGTTTGAGAAGAATACCCGAGAAGAAGTGGTGATGACAACAACACAGTGTGGCTGAAACAGACTTGAGCAAGAGTTATTAAATGGGGAAAATTCCTTATTTAACAATAGATAGTATCACATATTTGCACTCCTACCATCTGCAGGCAAGCGCCAATAATCTATCAATAAATATATAGTATCAAATTTTTTGCACCCCTACATCAGTAGGCAAGCGCCAATAATCTATCAATGAATGATTTCAAATATTTTTGCACCCCTACATCTGTAGGCAAGCGCCAGAAATCTATCAATAAATAGTATCACATATTTTCATTTCCTAGCAAGTATAGGACAGCACCCTTAAACTACCCTTGAATTATTGCTTCCATGCTTGAATGTACCCAAGTGAACTCTATTCTCAGTGTGGTAGAGCTTATGACATTTTCACTGCCAAAGCATTGCCAGAGAGAATGGCATAAACTCTAAGCACAAAGCCAGTAGCTGAAGCTAAAGTGAGAGCCACTTCCCCAAATTTTGAATAATCAATGTCTAATCTCATTTCTTATCACATTCACCGTACATGAATAGGCAAGAGCCAATAATCTATCAATAAATATGGTATCACATATTTTTGCACTCCTACCATCTGTAGGCAAGCGCTAATAATCTATAAATAAACAGTATAATATATTATTTTGCACTCCTACATCTGTAGGCAAGTGCCAATAATCTATCAATAAAAAGTATCAAATATTTTTGCACTCCTACATCTATAGGCAAGCGCCAATAATCTATCAATAAATAGTATCAAATATTTTTGCACCCCTATGTCTGTAGGCAAGCGCCAATAATCTATCAATAAATAGTATCAAATATTTTTGCACTCCTACATCTATAGGCAAGCGCCAATAATCTATCAATAAATAGTATCAAATATTTTTGCACCCCTATGTCTGTAGGCAAGCGCCAATAATCTATCAATAAATAGTATCAAATATTTTTGCACTCCTACATCTGTAGGCAAGCGCCAATAATCTATCAATAAATAGTATAATATATTTGCACTCCTACATCTGTAGGCAAGCGCCAATAATCTATCAATAAATAGTATCAAATACTTTTGCACTCCTACATCTGTAGGCAAGCGCCAATAGTCTATCAATAAATAGTATCAAATATCTTTGCACCCCTACGTCTGTAGGCAAGCGCCAATAATATTTCAATAAATAGTATCAAATATTTTTGCACTCCTACATCTGTAGGCAAGCGCCAATAATCTATCAATAAATAGTATCAAATACTTTTGCACTCCTACGTCTGTAGGCAAGTGCCAATAATCTATCAATAAATAGTATCAAATATTTTTGCACTCCTACATCTGTAGGCAAGCGCCAATAATCTATCAATAAATAGTTTCAAATATTTGCATTCCTACTATCTGTAGGCAAGCGCCTCTAAGCAATTGATAAATAGTATCACATATTTCCACTTCCTAGCATGTGTATAAGAGCCCCAGAAAATTTTTTGATTCTTTCAAATCATGATTTGTACTTTTGAAACTGGTATATAAATACCATATAAACTAGTTATATATTTGTTGATTTAGTGCAATTTTATTTTATATTATTCAGATGTATTTTTTATATTTTTATGTTTCTATTTTTGTTGAGAAGGATATATAAATGATTTGATTTAGTGAACTCTATTCTCAGTGTGTTGGAGCTTATGGCATTTTCACTGGCAACAGTAAATACGGCATAAGCTCTAAGCACAAAGCCAGTAGCCGAAGCTAAAGTGAGAGCCACTCCCACAATTTTTGCATAATCAATGTCTAATCTAATCTCTTATCACAATTACCAAACATAAAGGTGCTAACACCTGCACTCAACATATGTCGGAGACATCATTACTCCAGGGTTTTCACCTGGCAACCGACATCTCTTGATCACAGGGTAACACAGTCCATGCACAATGAATGTGACATGAGAATCCTGACAGGGACCTAACAGCAAATCCCTATTTACATTTGTTAGCCTTATATCAACCCACCAGCTGCAATGAAATGTACCACACCATAATAAAATGGTTGTGGCGACTGAGCAGTGCACCCTGTTCTCCTTGTAGAACTAACAAGTAGTCACAAGGCCTTAGCGAGGAGAGAGACTCTCGAAGCATCCGTGAGAGCCACTGAACCCAGCCAAAAAACCATCAAGCGCGATAAGATTATGTCATGGCACAAATCAAGAGCCCGGATAGAAAGTGTGATACATGATTAACAACTGCAAATGCCCTACAACCCAACAAATCTCCATTCACGATTGTTAGCCTCATAACACATCCCACCAGCTACAATAAACAGTACCACTCCATCATAAGACGGACGTATAGCAGCGTTATCTGACAACTGCGGTCATGAACTCTACAAGAGAGACATGGACTCTCAGATGCAGACCCTGCCATCGAAGCCACAAATATGACTTTGTGGCACAATCCAAGAGCATGGTTGAAGAGTGTGGTACTTGACTAACAACTGTAAACCTCCTAGCATATGCAGGAGAATGGTGGGAAACTTCTAACCTAACTGACTATAAAAGCAAGATACATAATACCAAATCTCCAGTTTCACGTCCTGGCCAGTTTGTACTCCACCATCTTGACCTACTGAAGAGGTTACCGTGAAGTTGAGTCTTTTCATATCTCCTTCTTGAAGTAGGTTGAACTGATCAGTCATTCTGTTGAAAAAAAAAATAGTTCAGTTAAGCTATTACAAATTTGGCGGTGTGTTGATTGCTTCAATTATATCAAAATATGTGGTGGTGTTACATTGATAAAAGTTTGTAAAGTTGATTGGAAATTGATATGTGCTGGCAATATTCAATTGACTATAGAATGTGTTTGAAGTGATGATGTTGATTAAGATCAAGTATCTTGAGCATTAAACAATGTGTCCTAATATACTGATACTGCATCATATGTTTTGCTGGATATAGTTGAAAACTCAGAAATACTTGTTCTTAAAAATGGAAAGCCATACAAAATAAACCAGTATCACTACGGCTCCAACAATAATTATATTGAAATTTTGATAGGGTAAAACAGCCACTTCATTCATCAAGTATATCAATGAACAATCTCTGCCCTTGAGAATAATGTTGGAGGATACTTGGAATGAATTAAAATTTCCTATTCAATCCCAATAAGACTATCATTAGTATATATTAGAATTAATTGGTGATCCAATGGAATTGAATTTGGAATGAGTCATTTCGATTCACTGGCATGGAAATAACATCATGATCAATTTAATATATGGTTCATGCCTGGTTTCTTAGTCGTTTAGAAAATCATTCAAAAGCTATTGATTCATTAGAGGCCCTAAGGCTTGTTTCACACATACCCAGCAGTTAGGTAACCATTATTGTTTATCCGGTATGATTACATAGTCCCATATAATGCAATGTTCGTACAGCTGGGCAAACAACACCAGTTACCCGACTGCCAGGTGTGTGTGAAACAAGCCTTAGGGCCGCTAATGAATCAATAGCTACTGAATAATTTACTAAACGACTGAGAAACCAAACTTGAAAAAATATTTTACAAACTAGCTTCAAGTTAATAATCTTGCTAACTATATTCAGCAATGCCTGAAACGACGTCAAATAGTGGAACCCAATTTTATAATATCCTAAAAATAATTGTGAAATAATCAAAGAAATTGGTCAATTTGGGTTGCAGCAACATAATTTTGAGAAAATGTTGGATTAGTACAGTAGGCCTATCTATAGTCACTGAACATGTCAAATTGCAAGTGGGATGTGTATATATTTGAGTAGTGAGTAAGTGGAGTTTGAGCAAAAGGACAGATTAAAGATAATAATTAAATGAGACTGAAAAAATTTTTCTCATTGAAAAGAATATGGATTAATTATCTATAAGGATTGGAATAGTTTGAATCAATTATTGGTAGATCATGGTTCAAATCAGTACGGTAGCTGCTGGCTTGTAAGAAACATTTCTTGAAATCATAAAATTAAATTAGCCCAGTATGCATACAAGTTCTAATAAGAGGTTTATCAATATAGTTACTAGTTACTTGGATGATCATCATGATATAAAAGCTCATTGAAATTCCACTAAGAGGCTACTAGTGTGCTAGGCTGGCCATACGTCCCGTTTTGAACGGGACAGTCCCGTTATTATAGGCTTTTGGGGTTGTCCCGTCGGTTTATGAAAAGTCCCGTTTTTTGCCAGAAATATGAAGATTTGAATTATTTTAGTTTTATGAAATAAGTAAAAACTGTTACTTGGTAATTTCTTACTACACATTCGGTAAAGATTTAGATTCACTTCTACAATATTAATAATTAAATCAATCTTCATGTAAGATTTAGAAAAAATGTATACGGTATTAATATAATGTGTGTAAAGCTCTACTGCGCCGATTGCTCATACACTGAGTCGCGTTGGCGACTGGCTACGTGCTACGTGTAACTCTTGGGCAGTGGGATGGCGCCAAGGTCATTTCCCTCTCTCCCTCATCCCTTCAGTCAGTACCGTTCCAACTGCAGCCGCGCTAGGTAGTCTAGCAGCGAAGAAGTGTGACCTTAATTGTTTTTGTTGTAGTTTTGAAAGTAGCAGTGGTACTTTTACTATTGTTTTGTGTGTTTACTGAACATGTCTTTGTCAAAACCTCAGAAACGGATATGTGTTTTTAATGATGACCTAGAAAATGAGTTTAAGTTTATTAAAACTGACGTGTCGACTACAGACAGATCACGTGTTGTATGTAAAATTTGTGGTGTTCACTTTTCTGTTGCTCACGGGGGAAGAAGTGATATCGCACAGCACACAAGATCAAAAAAGCATAAAGATGCAGAAAAAGCTGTGAGTACTTCTTCAAATCTTCAGACTTTTTTCATAAAAAAGGATGACAATGAAAAAATTTCAGCACAAGAGGGTTTGTTTGCTTACCATACAATCGTTCATGGTCACAGTTTCAGATCAAATGACTGTTTATCTAAGTTGGTAAAAAAATTGTATGAACCCAAATATTCATCAGGAAAAACAAAAAGTGAGGCCATTGTATGCAACGTTTTAGCACCTCTTTCCTTAAGTGAAGTAGAAAAAGACCTAAGTTCATGTCATTCTGTTTCTTTGAGTTTAGATGCCTCCAACAAAAAAGCCGAGAAATGCTTTCCTGTTTTAGTAAGGTATTTTTTGCCGTTTTCTGGCGTTCATGTAAAAATGATCAGTTTTGCTTCACTGCCAAATGAGACATCTGAGGCCCAGTGTAAAATGTTAGAAGAACTAATAAAGAATAAAAAACTTGAAGAAAAGTTGGTTGCTATGTGCGCCGATAACACGAACACAAACTTTGGCGGTGCTGCCAGAAAAGGGAAGAATAATGTTTGGCGGCGTATTCAAGATAGCTTAGGAAAAGAAATTATGGAAGTAGGGTGTGGAGCTCACATTGTTCATAACTGTGTACAAACAGCTATGGATTGTCTGCCATTTGACATTGAATGCTTTGCTGTCAAGGTTTATAAGTACTTTCACATATGATATACACAGTGCGAACAGAGGAACTAAAGGAATTCTGTGAATTTGCTGGAGTTGAATTTTCAAAATTATTAGAACACGGAAACACTCGTTTTTTGTCTCTTGGCCCAGCTATTGATCGCATTCTTAAAATTTTTGAGGGCTTAAAGTCTTATTTCCTTTCTCAGGAAAAATGTCCTGTTTTTATTAAACAGCACTTTGAAAACCCCTGTTTCAAATTATGGCTGGTGTTTGCTACCTCACAGATTTCAACTTTTGAAGAAACAGTTGTGAAGATAGAAAAAAATAACATATCTGCAACTGAAGTAGCTTGGCGCATCAGTTCACTGAAAAGTGTTCTGACATCAAGAGAGAAAGAAGGATTTATCCCTAGCAATGTAAAATCGCTTTTGGTAAATTTGCAAGAGGAAGGAGAAATAACTGTTCAGGATTTCACCTTGACTGTGAAAAAAATTTTACAGAACGTGTGTTGACTACCTAGATAGGTGGGAAATCAGTTCGGGTGGTGCTCACAAACTACAATGGGTCTTATTACAAACCCTTCCATCATGGGATGAGATCCAAAGCAGCCTCTCTGCGTTTGATGCCAACCAGATCAAACAGATTTGTGAGAATGAAAATGAAGAAACAAGACTATTTGATCAATGGCAGTGTGTCAAGGAAATAGTATCAGAAAATATATCTGAGTGGAATAGGGTTGATAAAAACAAGGTAAAAACTGCAGTTGAGGAAAGGTGGAAACAGATTTTTTCCAAGCTGAGCAAGGAAGACATTTCCTATGATGTAATTCTCAAGGTCGTTGAATTTGCGATGTGCCTCCCAGGAACAAGTGCCCCAGTTGAGCGTGTATTTTCCCTGATGAATAACATTTGGTCGTCTGAAAAATCTCGTCTACAGATCGAAACGGTAAGTTCCATGTTGATGGTCCGAGTGAATTTCGATCATTCTTGTGATGAATTTTACGAAATGCTTATAAAAAACAAAAGTGCATTGAAACAAATCAGCAGTTCCCAGAAGTACTTTTGGAACAAAGAAAAAGAATGTACAGAACAATCAGAATCAGAACATTCTAGTGGAAATGTTGATTGAACTGTCACTGGTATACATGTGTAGATAGAACAGACTAATTAATTGAAGTGAATTTGTTTATTGTAGGAAGAACATTTTGTAAGAGGATGTTTTGAAGTTTTGTAAATACCCTGTTTTATATTTTGATTCAATCATTTCATAAACCATAAACTTCATAAACATAATGAGTGTTTTGCATAAACATGATTAATTATAAAACATTTCTATTTAGTTTTGAGTTAGGCAAGTATTGAAAATCCTAAAAATATTTTACACTTTTTGATGTCTTAAAGGCTTTGAAATTTAAATGCAAAATAAACGTTGGAATTTCCGGCTTTTTTGATTTCTTTCCTGAACCCTACAACTAAAGGTTGCAGTGCAGTATGTGACATGCACTTTTATTTACACCTCTTCTGTTTCTTTTGTGAGTTATTATTACCTCAGAAAATATGATAGTATATAACATTGCACAACATTTTGCCTGTAACCTGCCAAAATTATAATAACTGAGGTAAAAATACAACGTAAAATAAGTGTATGTCGCATACTGAACTTCAACCCAACTAAACCGCAAAAATAATCTGACTGTCCCGTTTTTGAACAAAGTTTTTATGGCCAGCCTAGACTGATAACTAATTTTAATTTGATTATATAATATCACTATCAATTTATAATAATTATAATGTAGGCGACGACCAGTTCTGAACTTATTTTTCAAACAATGAATTATTTCTTTTTTCAGTCAAAAACAATTTAAATTCTCTGCTTTTGATTTTTGAAGGACGTTTCAATTGATGGATAGTTTTAAGATTGACTTTTGAAGCACACTGTCTGGAAAATAATGTCCAAGGGAAAATAGAAGCAATAATAAAAATAAATTCATGAGAAATTTGAAATCAAGCAGCATTGGTAGATTAAAACTAACAAAATGAGAAAATGCATGTTCACTGAGAATGTCCCAATAAAATTTATAAATTCTAATGATCTATAAAATAAATTGGTACCGTAGTCAAGGTCAATGTATAATAATGAATAGTGAGAAGTCTACCTAAAAATGAATAACAATTCTTTCTTGGTTTTTATATTAAAAACTGTAGTTATTAAATAGTTTCTTAGCTTGGCTTTGAAATAAGTTAATAAAGGGGAAAACTAGTAGAGTTTACCCTACCCGAGTATTGAAACATAGTTATTGAATTAGAGTTGGTAACTGAAAATGACTAGACAGATTTCAAAGAGTTAGTGATGATGAACTTTTTAGGTTAAATTTTAGCCATTTCATTTTAGTTATTTCTCACTTCAAAATAATGGAGCAAAGCTATTCAATTAAGAAACTATGGTATTTAAGGGTGTCTTAAAATAGACTAAATTGCAAAAATTGATATGAAACTGCTTACCTTGTGAGAGATATCCAGAATTGATTTTCCATTTATTCATCACTAAATCATTTGAGCACTTCAGTATTTAATCAGTAGGCACTGTTTAAATAGCAAATTTAAGGTAACATTCCAGTGATGTGTGTTGAAAAATCTACTGGAGCACAAAACAGCTCTTCTCTCTATCAGTGCTAGACATCAACTGATGAAGGTTTGAGGTTTGAGAATGACGTTGAAGAAAATGGAGGCAGTCAGCTGATTATGAATGCCGGTAACTGGTAGCAATGCCAACTTGATTATCATGTGGTTCTAGTTGGTATTACTGGGACTGTTTTTGTTTACAGGAGACCGAATCAAAGTGGACCCGGTTCATCAGCTGATGTTACCATATTAACGCTCTCAAATCGACAATATTGTCCTAATCGACAATAACTATAATAATTATTGACTTTTTAAAACTATATATTTTTGGATTTTCAAAATTTTTCTTAGAAAAATAACAGTTTTAGATCAAATAGTATTGTTACTAGTAATACAGAGTCGTCGCCCTTCCACTTCTTGATTGCCCATTTTGTGCCAAAAGCGTTTTCAAGCCCCCCCCCCCCCCCAACAATTTGTAAAATCAGGTTGAAAAGTAGATTATTGGTAGAGTTTATGGGAGCCTTCTCATTTACTTGTCTGATTGGTCTATTCAAATTCTTCAACATCTTTGAATTTTAATAGACCAGACGACAGGGAAGTGATAGCCGTGAGCCGAAGCAGGTATCTGTTCAATCAGATAGGGATAAGTTGCGTTCTACTGGGCACTCTTTGTAAGGGTGACCGATTAGATCGGCCAGCAAAAAAGACACTGTTCTCTGCTGTAAAATCACTTCCCGGTGGTTCTGAACCCACCGAAAACTGGTTAAGTGGTAGATTGGACATAACTGTCCAAACTTCGCCACGTCAACAAATAAAAAAGTCATTCTATTCTAAAACTGTAGGTCCAGCTCATCAATCATCATCATCATCATTCAACTCATTACCCACACACAGGTCTCAGACCTATGTGGGCTTCATCCTCCAAAAAATGACACTGGTAACATTTACTGGTTTTGAAATCTTGAAATTTGGTATACATGACGAACTGCGCGTATTACTAATAATAATTACAGTATTTGACTTTATGAATAATTGCACGACTATGAAGTCAAATATTTGAGTAGAAAATTAAAATATTTTACTCACTGAGCACTGCAGTGGCGGCCGGCAATCAAAAATTTTGGTGAAGGACTCTTATATTAAATTATTCCACAGAAATTAAATTATTTTTTAATATTTGGATTTTCTCTTAGTGTTGGAGACACATTTCGACCATTATGCTAGAAATGGGTGATCACATAGGGAGGTCGGCAGGATGGCTGTAGTATATTCGTCATTGAATTGGAAGTAATTTTATTTATGATGTTGAAGATCCATCTTGTTTCCACTAATATGTAATATAAACTAAAAAAAAACACTTTTAAATGGAAATTAACTCACGTTATGGCGTGACGGCCGTTTCGCTCTGTTGTCTAGAGCATCGTCAGACAACCCACAGTACACTGACTTAAGGTATGAGTTTGAGGGTTATGTATGTTGGAATGGTGCTGGGGTGGGGGGATGAGTAGGCGGGAGGTTTGAAATTGGGATTATTTTGTCAAATAGAGTGTGTGAGAAGAAGTTGAGTTGATCATTTTAAATGTTGTCAGGTTCCTGCTTTGCATGTTTGTAAATCTCATATTGTTCTAAAACATTGAGTTTATGGCTTTTGTGAGTGAAGTGTAGTGTGTCTAAATTAGTGTCAATGTCTGTATAACTGTGGCCTGTTGAAATGATGTGTTCAGCAAAAGTGGAATGTGTGTTTGGGTGTGAGATGGCTCTTGTGTGTTCTTTGAATCTAGTGGTGAATGTCCTGCCAGTTTGTCCTATATAGAACTTGTTGCAGTCATCACATTTCAATTTGTAAATTCCAGATCTGTTGTACTTGTTTTGAGATGTTGTCTGAAAATGCAGGTGTTTTTTGAGTGAATTATTTGTTCTGTAAGCTATTTTATGAGTTTCCTGAATGAAGCTGCTATTTTATGAGTTTTTTTTTGTTGAGGTAGGTAGGCTAAGTGTGATGAATGTATGGGGGTTGTCATTCTGTTTGTTGCTGGTGTGAGTGATTGGTTTTGTTGATATTCTGTGCAGTAGTTTGTCTATTTAGTGTGTGTTTGTAACCATTCTGTTGTGCTGTGTATTTTATAGTATTCAATTCTGTAACGTAGGTGGTAGAAGTAATCACAAACTCATTGTAATTGATGAAATACATTTTATTAAAAGAACGAATAGCGTAAGTAAACTCATTACATCATGAAAATTCAATCGACAATAGAGACATAGTACAGTAGGCGTTGTCTCTCTGGTGTGGCACAGTCTTGCCAACTGCATAAAATAAAACTAAAATTCATGTTGTACAAGGATATATGACACCTCCCCCCGTAATGAAACCTAGGGTGAATACCTTTCAGGAGGTTTTCTGAACCTAACAGGTCTAGCCTGTGGCGTATGGTAAATAGTATCTGTCACAATCGGTAATTTTGTAGAAACTGGCGTTGAATGTAAAACATTCTTGAAAGAATTAGAAAAGAAAGTAGAATCATCAACATCATTGCTTGTAATAGCTTTCGATTGTTCAGAAAGTACTGTTGATTTAGGCACAATTACATCAGTATCATAATGAACATTAGGTATATCAGTTGAAAAATCCTTTAAATTAATTTTACAATCCTTCATTTGATTAGCATGTCTCCTAATAGAAAGATTATCATCAGTAATGATATTGTACATAGAAGAACCAATTTTATCAGCTACAATACCTGTATTCCATTTACCCTTATTATTGTAAATTCGGTACATAACTCTATCATTGATATTGAAACATTTATCTTTAATTGTCTGTTTTTGCATTTCCTTTCTTTGAGTATCTAACACTTTGTCAGTAATATTGGGTAGCATCAAATCTAGTCTAGTTCGAATATTTCTTTTCATGAGTAAATTACATGGACTTTCACCAGTAGTAGCATGTGGTGCTTTTCTGTAGTTCATTAAAAAATTATTTAATTTGAACCGTAAAGTAGAATTTACAATCATACCTTCGCAACATTTAATTAATCCTGACTTCACAGTTTGTACAAAACGTTCTGCCTGACCATTGGATGCAGGAAAGAAAGGAGCACTGGTAATATGCTTTATACCATTATTAGTACAAAAGGTTTGAAATTCACTAGAGGTAAACTGAGTACCATTATCTGATACTAGTGTAACTGGTAAACCAAATCTAGCAAAACATCTAGCAAATTTTCAACTGTTTCTTTGCTTGAAAGAGTTTTCATTATGTAAGTTTCAACCCACTTACTGTAACTATCAACAATTATTAACAGCCATAATCCTGGAGAAGGATTAGCAAAATCTATATGTAATCTTTGCCATGGTCCTGAAGGAAATTGCCATGGATGTAAATTCACATTAGACTGTTGTCTAGAATGACGCACACAATGTATACAATTCTTTGTAACAAGCTCAATATCAGAATCAATATTTGGCCAATAGACATAACTTCGTGCAAGGCCTTTCATTTTTACAATTCCTAAGTGTCCTTGGTGTAGTTCCTCAAGTACTTTAGATTGTAAAGATTTTGGAATCATAACTCGTAAGCCTTTCATAATACAACCTTGTTCAACTGAATATTCAGCAATATTGTTTGTATTTTCACCATTTTCAGTACCTAAAATTTGTCGAAGTAATTTACACATATCTGGATCTTTTCTAGTTTCATGAGCTATTTGTTCCCTTGTAACCGGTAAAATATTAATTTGATTCATTTGTACAATTTGAACCTCATCAATAGTATTGTCATTAACCATTTCCATAGGAAATCTTGAGCAAAAATCAGCATTCATATGTTCAGTGGTCTTACGGTATTGTATGGTGTAATCAAAACCTTGTAAAAATAATGAATAATGTAATAAACGTGTAGCACTGATGGATGGAGTAGCAGCATGAGCATTTAAGATGCTTTGTAATGGTTTGTGGTCAGTCAGTAAAGTAAAATGACGACCAAACAAGTAATTGAAAAATTTCTTAACTCCCCAATAAATTGACAATGCTTCCTTGTCTATCTGGGAATAATTTCGCTCAGCTGCAGTGAGACATCTACTAGCAAAAATTATGGGCCTTTCCACACCTTTTTCATCTAAACATGAAAGAACCGCACCAATAGCATATTTACTAGCATCAGTAGCAACAATTATAGGTAGGCTGGCCATACGTCCCGTTTTGAACGGGACAGTCCCGTTATTATAGGCTTTTGGGGTTGTCCCGTCGGTTTATGAAAAGTCCCGTTTTTTGCCAGAAATATGAAGATTTGAATTATTTTAGTTTTATGAAATAAGTAAAAACTGTTACTTGGTAATTTCTTACTACACATTCGGTAAAGATTTAGATTCACTTCTACAATATTAATAATTAAATCAATCTTCATGTAAGATTTAGAAAAAATGTATACGGTATTAATATAATGTGTGTAAAGCTCTACTGCGCCGATTGCTCATACACTGAGTCGCGTTGGCGACTGGCTACGTGCTACGTGTAACTCTTGGGCAGTGGGATGGCGCCAAGGTCATTTCCCTCTCTCCCTCATCCCTTCAGTCAGTACCGTTCCAACTGCAGCCGTGCTAGGTAGTCTAGCAGCGAAGAAGTGTGACCTTAATTGTTTTTGTTGTAGTTTTGAAAGTAGCAGTGGTACTTTTACTATTGTTTTGTGTGTTTACTGAACATGTCTTTGTCAAAACCTCAGAAACGGATATGTGTTTTTAATGATGACCTAGAAAATGAGTTTAAGTTTATTAAAACTGACGTGTCGACTACAGACAGATCACGTGTTGTATGTAAAATTTGTGGTGTTCACTTTTCTGTTGCTCACGGGGGAAGAAGTGATATCGCACAGCACACAAGATCAAAAAAGCATAAAGATGCAGAAAAAGCTGTGAGTACTTCTTCAAATCTTCAGACTTTTTTCATAAAAAAGGATGACAATGAAAAAATTTCAGCACAAGAGGGTTTGTTTGCTTACCATACAATCGTTCATGGTCACAGTTTCAGATCAAATGACTGTTTATCTAAGTTGGTAAAAAAATTGTATGAACCCAAATATTCATCAGGAAAAACAAAAAGTGAGGCCATTGTATGCAACGTTTTAGCACCTCTTTCCTTAAGTGAAGTAGAAAAAGACCTAAGTTCATGTCATTCTGTTTCTTTGAGTTTAGATGCCTCCAACAAAAAAGCCGAGAAATGCTTTCCTGTTTTAGTAAGGTATTTTTTGCCGTTTTCTGGCGTTCATGTAAAAATGATCAGTTTTGCTTCACTGCCAAATGAGACATCTGAGGCCCAGTGTAAAATGTTAGAAGAACTAATAAAGAATAAAAAACTTGAAGAAAAGTTGGTTGCTATGTGCGCCGATAACACGAACACAAACTTTGGCGGTGCTGCCAGAAAAGGGAAGAATAATGTTTGGCGGCGTATTCAAGATAGCTTAGGAAAAGAAATTATGGAAGTAGGGTGTGGAGCTCACATTGTTCATAACTGTGTACAAACAGCTATGGATTGTCTGCCATTTGACATTGAATGCTTTGCTGTCAAGGTTTATAAGTACTTTCACATATGATATACACAGTGCGAACAGAGGAACTAAAGGAATTCTGTGAATTTGCTGGAGTTGAATTTTCAAAATTATTAGAACACGGAAACACTCGTTTTTTGTCTCTTGGCCCAGCTATTGATCGCATTCTTAAAATTTTTGAGGGCTTAAAGTCTTATTTCCTTTCTCAGGAAAAATGTCCTGTTTTTATTAAACAGCACTTTGAAAACCCCTGTTTCAAATTATGGCTGGTGTTTGCTACCTCACAGATTTCAACTTTTGAAGAAACAGTTGTGAAGATAGAAAAAAATAACATATCTGCAACTGAAGTAGCTTGGCGCATCAGTTCACTGAAAAGTGTTCTGACATCAAGAGAGAAAGAAGGATTTATCCCTAGCAATGTAAAATCGCTTTTGGTAAATTTGCAAGAGGAAGGAGAAATAACTGTTCAGGATTTCACCTTGACTGTGAAAAAAATTTTACAGAACGTGTGTTGACTACCTAGATAGGTGGGAAATCAGTTCGGGTGGTGCTCACAAACTACAATGGGTCTTATTACAAACCCTTCCATCATGGGATGAGATCCAAAGCAGCCTCTCTGCGTTTGATGCCAACCAGATCAAACAGATTTGTGAGAATGAAAATGAAGAAACAAGACTATTTGATCAATGGCAGTGTGTCAAGGAAATAGTATCAGAAAATATATCTGAGTGGAATAGGGTTGATAAAAACAAGGTAAAAACTGCAGTTGAGGAAAGGTGGAAACAGATTTTTTCCAAGCTGAGCAAGGAAGACATTTCCTATGATGTAATTCTCAAGGTCGTTGAATTTGCGATGTGCCTCCCAGGAACAAGTGCCCCAGTTGAGCGTGTATTTTCCCTGATGAATAACATTTGGTCGTCTGAAAAATCTCATCTACAGATCGAAACGGTAAGTTCCATGTTGATGGTCCGAGTGAATTTCGATCATTCTTGTGATGAATTTTACGAAATGCTTATAAAAAACAAAAGTGCATTGAAACAAATCAGCAGTTCCCAGAAGTACTTTTGGAACAAAGAAAAAGAATGTACAGAACAATCAGAATCAGAACATTCTAGTGGAAATGTTGATTGAACTGTCACTGGTATACATGTGTAGATAGAACAGACTAATTAATTGAAGTGAATTTGTTTATTGTAGGAAGAACATTTTGTAAGAGGATGTTTTGAAGTTTTGTAAATACCCTGTTTTATATTTTGATTCAATCATTTCATAAACCATAAACTTCATAAACATAATGAGTGTTTTGCATAAACATGATTAATTATAAAACATTTCTATTTAGTTTTGAGTTAGGCAAGTATTGAAAATCCTAAAAATATTTTACACTTTTTGATGTCTTAAAGGCTTTGAAATTTAAATGCAAAATAAACGTTGGAATTTCCGGCTTTTTTGATTTCTTTCCTGAACCCTACAACTAAAGGTTGCAGTGCAGTATGTGACATGCACTTTTATTTACACCTCTTCTGTTTCTTTTGTGAGTTATTATTACCTCAGAAAATATGATAGTATATAACATTGCACAACATTTTGCCTGTAACCTGCCAAAATTATAATAACTGAGGTAAAAATACAACGTAAAATAAGTGTATGTCGCATACTGAACTTCAACCCAACTAAACCGCAAAAATAATCTGACTGTCCCGTTTTTGAACAAAGTTTTTATGGCCAGCCTAATTATAGGTTTAGTGACATCAAAATCCGCAAGAGTAAGTTTTGTTTCAATATCTTTCTTAATTGTTTGAAATGCAGTTTCACACTCTTGTGACCACGAAAAAACAACATTTTTCCTGAGTAAGTTGTATAAAGGTGAGAGAGAATTAGCCATGCCCTGTATAAACCGTGAGTAATATGTAACAAACCCTAGAAAAGATTTCAACTCTGATACATTTGTAGGACGTTTTGCATTCTTAACAACTGCAATCTTATCATCAGTTATATGTATGCAATCTTTGTCAATTTTAAACCCTAAATAAGTAATTTCAGATTTCAGTACTTCACATTTTTCCCATTTAAGTCTAATACCATTTTCACGGCACATACTAAAAAACATATTTTAAAACAAAAAAAGAAACCGACTTCAGTGAAATGATTAAATACTCACGTACTAAAAAGTTTAAAATAAAGTATTTACTTTAAACTGAGAAAATTTTAAATTTCATACAAGTAATCTTTTGAAGTCGGTGCCAAATATTTTATGTAGTTGATAAGAAATTCTATCTAATATCAAAACTAACAATGTATTTTTTTGGAGGATGAAGCCCACATAGGTCTGAGACCTTTGCATGGTAATGAATTGGATGATGGAGATTGTTGAGTTGGACCTACAGTTTTAGGTGGGTTCCGAACCACCGGGAAGTGATTGATAAGAGATTCTATCTAATATCAAAACTAACACTGTATTCCAATTAAATATGTGATTTACACTCACTTTTACTGAAATACATAGCAATTGATAAGAAATTCGATCTAATATCAAAACTAACACTGTATTTCAATTAAATGTGATTTACACTCACTTTTACTGAAATACAGTGTCAGTTTTGACAGGGGTGCCCACCCCCCCTAAGCCTCATGACGCACTCCCCCCTAAAGTTAGCACCAATCCCCCCTCCCCCCATAAATTAGGCCCCCCCCAAAAATGCGAAAAGAGCCCCCCGTATTCTTTCTAAAACTAAAAGAAGATTTATAAAAATATTGAAAAAATTCAAACCCAGTCGATAATATACAAAATGTATGTACCGTATATTTCTTGAGATTCTTTACATAGCTAACATTTTTTTGTAAAGGTAAAAAACAAATATCAATGAAATGAATTTATGAACTTCTGCTCAATGAACTTAATTGCAAAATAGCTAAATAAGAATTTGAACCTAAATGGTTTTTAAACAATAAAATATTATTACAAATACACAATGTTCTATAAAAATGAAATACCTATAAGTTTATGTTCGGTGTCCCAATTACATTAAGGTTAAATAATTCTAAAAAGTTGTTCATTTAAAGGAAGTGAAAACAATGAGTTAATAACTTCATTTGTAAAAGACAAAAATTCAAAATACTAAGACATTTATTGGACAGTAGTTAAACAACAGGTTATTTACTTAGTGTAGTATCTTGGGAGAATTTATGTATGGATGAAGTACATAAAAGGCACACATTTCATGTATAGTTATTTACAACACACAATCGAAAGAAGTGTCTTTCAAAAACAAAATAAAGACATAGTTATGAAAAATTACTGAATTTTTAGTATTTAGTAAGTTTTTCAAAAGCAGTTCTTACTTATTAGTAAGTAGTTATCGTAAAATACATGAAAAACATCAACAGTTTGAAGACAAACATTTTAAATTTGTAGACTGTGACCATCTACAAGTTAGCTAGGCACCTTCTGTTTTTTTTTTTTTTTTTTTGAGGATGAAGCCCACATGGGTCTGAGACCTGTGCGTGGGTAATGAGTTGGATGATGGTGATTGATGAGTTGGACCTACAGTTTTAGGTGGGTTCCGAACCACCGGGAAGTGATTTTCAGCAGAGAACATTGTCTTTTTTGCTGGCCAATCTAATCGGTCACCGTTACAAACAGGACCTACGAGAACGCAGCTTATCTATCTGATTGAACAGATACCTGCTACGGATCGCGGCTATCACTTCCCTCTAAAATCTATTGTTAAATCTATCTCTCTAAACCCCACATAGAAGTTTTTGGGATGAGGAAACAGAAAACCTTTCAATTATTTCTTCGTTAGAAATAGACTCAAGTACATCTGCACAAGTTCCTGCACAAATCCTAAACATTATTATTTTAGCTAATTCATATTCAATTGTATAATAATAATTATAAATATATTTTCATTAATTGACATTCTATCTGGTGACTTCTTAGTATATTTTTTAATGTTGTCACGTTAAACACGGTTTCAATCAACTTTACGACCCCCCCCCAAAACGTTTTTTGGGACCCCCCCCCCCCCAAGAATTTCAATGACGCAGTCTGCGTCATAGCCCCCCCCCCCTGTGGGCACCCCTGTGTATAAGCTATATTTATATAACTATCCGGTATCTCAATTCACTCATCCCAATCTTCTAGCCAGGGGACTCTGCCTCCTTGAAGGACGAATTTATGCAAAACTAGGCGGTTGCATCGCTCCCCTGCCAGGGAAAATTGACATTTTTCTATAAAATTTCTACTTTTTCGGCCACGAAATACATGAAAACGCTAAAACCGCTAGGAAAACGTCAAATTTGGGCGTATTTTGGAGGAAGTTTTAAAAACATTTCTTGGGGCAAAACTGAACATGTATACCAAATTTTAACTTTTTGGACTTTTGTTTATTTGGTATTTGGCATTTGGCATTTATTTATGTAGATATCATCATCATCATCATCATCATCGGCGCGACAACTCTTCAAGAGTCCTGGCCTCCCCAAGTTTAAATCTCCATTCATTTCGATCCGTTCTCTTAGTCCAACTTTTATTATTATTTTTTCTTGTAGATTACGTCTTGGAGACTCCAGTTAAGGAGTATAAGACAAGTCTGATTAACAATTAAGCAATCTTATACACTAGTTACTATAATAATTTATTACTATATGAATATATTAATTAGTTGAGGTGAGGCTTAATTTTGATGTGAAAGGAACTCTTGTACACTATAAAAAGCTTTATCAACTAAATATTTTTTCAATTGTTTTTAATATATTTCTATATTTTGAAGACTCCTTAAAAACTGCCGTATCTTGTTGTAGAGTTTCCTACCAATAATATATCTGTTTAAATAAGATACTATTGTGACTCACCGCAAGTGATAATCTCCGCGGCTTCTTGTACAGTAATATAATCGTGTACCGTACGTCAAGATTTTGGTTGATAGATTTGGTTATATAGATATAGCTGAGTCCATACAATTGTAAAATTCCATGAAAATTAAACCAAGCATGACCCCTGGCAGCAGGCTGACGAAGCTTTTTTTCAGAAGTGAAATGCATTCCTCAAACATCTCCAATATATGTGAGTAAAACATTATATAAAAGTGAAATACAGTGTCAGTTTTAATATTCTATTGTTCTACAAAGAGTTTAGATTCTAAAAACTAGTGGAAACGTTTCAGCCCTGTAAACTCATGAGAAATCATCAGCAAATTATTACTATAATTATTTTAAAAAAACATCCACTTAGAACTAAAACTCTTTAATTCTTTCAATATTTGCAACACTAAAAATATTGAGTTTCTCCATCAATTCATGGATAATTTTATAATGCAAGTTTATTTTTCAGTTTCTTTCTACGGTACTGTATTTTAAGCTCCTCTTTCAATCACAGGTACATTGTAGCTGTAATAACTTGTAGCTACATAAATATTTCTAATTTTTTGTTACTATTATTTTTAAAGTTATATATTTTTTTATGATTTATTAGTTATTCATTTCTTGGTCATTGTTCATGTGGCGAACTCTTAAAAATTGTACAATGAATTGAAATGTGAAGTGTTTTTATTAAACAGAATTTATTAATTTCGAATTCCTTTAATTGCTATCAGTTTATACTGAAGACTTCCGCAATGGCGGATATTGACAACAGTATTTAATAGCTGATGGAAATCGATGAATGCTATTGTACAAAAATATCAGTCACCACCGGGAATCGAACCACGGACCTCCCAATTGCCGGTCGGGCGCCTTAACCACTAGACCATGGAGACCTTTCTGCACAGTAGCATTCATTTTTAACTTGGCCATATCGGCTCGTATCTCACAAGTTAGTTCGAAGTTACTGACAATTGAACAAACTGACAAATTTACTTAAACAGAATTTATTAATTTCGAATTCCTTTAATTGCTATCAGTTTATACTGAAGACTTCCGCTATGGCGGATATTGACAACAGTATTTTATAGCTGATGGAAATCGATGAATGCTATTGTACAAAAATATCTGTCACCACCGGGAATCGAACCACGGACCTCCCAATTGCCGGTCGGGCGCCTTAATGGTTCGATTCCCGGTGGTGACTGATATTTTTGTACAATAGCATTCATCGATTTCCATCAGCTATTAAATACTGTTGTCAATATCTTCGAACTACCTTGTTGTCAGTAACTTCGAACTAACTTGTGAGATACGAGCCGATATGGCCAAGTTAAAAATGAATGCTGCTGTGCAGAAAGGTCTCCATGGTCTAGTGGTTAAGGCGCCCGACCGGCAATTGGGAGGTCCGTGGTTCGATTCCCGGTGGTGACTGATATTTTTGTACAATAGCATTCATCGATTTCCATCAGCTATTAAATACTGTTGTCAATATCCGCCATTGCGGAAGTCTTCAGTATAAACTGATAGCAATTAAAGGAATTCGAAATTAATAAATTCTGTTTAAGTAAATTTGTCAGTTTGTTCAATTGTCAGTAACTTCGAACTAACTTGTTTTTATTATGTCATTTTCGAGGAATTAAACATTTATTTAAATATCTTTAAAATTCCATTTTTTTACATTTTTGTTGCTATAGAAGCTATATATGTACAAATGTGTTTTAGACATGATGTATTATCATTATTGTCTTCAAGCTATTCTCATCCCACTGCTTAGACTCATGAGGGCATCAGCAAAAAAATCAAATTATCAAATACTGTAATCAGATAGATTCTATTAATGAAACATTTTATAGACAACCTTCCTAGGATCCATCATCATCATAATAATTTAGGCATCACTTGATTCCCATCTCATACTGCTGCTCACCCTCACACTCACCCCTCACCATTGTCCATCAACAAAAAAACAGACCATGTTGGTGAAAAAGAGGTAGTTCACTCCTTTTCCATCCCAACTTGTTTAGATCGAACTGGGAAAGAGTCCAGGTGAATACAGGCGTGAGGACTTGTAAGAGAGGTTGTGAAAGAGTAATGCTTACGGGTGCTGTTTGGAAACGAGTGGGGGAACAGTGGAAAAGCGTCGAAGGGAAATTGGGTGAGCTGTGCGCCCCTTTTCCACAGAGCGTTATCGCATAGCGCGGCGTGGCATAGCATCTCGAACACATCAGACACGCCGAATGGGGAGACGTTTGGAAAGAAGTGGTTTACTTATACATGTGGCGATGGAGCCAAAGTAACATATACGACTGGAATATGAAGTCGACTGACTTATAAGAAAGAAGTCATAGTGGGAAAGTGCTTGAAGGGATCGGAGTGGCTGTGGTCAATTATTAAAGCGTCCCAAATCGAACGGCACGCATTTTGAGTGCGGATCTCAAGTCGATCTAGGTTGCCTAGGTGACGACACTTCACTTATATATGTAGGTGCACTTCACACAAACGTGTTTCACCCTTTACCCTTCACCACACATCCGTTTGCTTATGCATCTATTACAGGTGTATTGCTGATATGAACTCTACCCGAGTCTTGTGTGCTTGTGTGGGTCTACCTTCAAACTAAGTTGTCGAAGATGAATGCTAAATCAGCATATTGATCAGTTTATGCACATGAATATTCTGGTATATATAATACATCCGAATATTCATGTATAATATATCTATATATATAAAAATGAATGTCTGTATGTATGTATGTATGTATGTTCCCTATAGACTTAAAAACTACTTGACAGATCGGCATGAAACTTTGGGAATATGTTGTGTGAATATTGGGGATGGTTTCTGACCATAAATTTTAATAGGGGGGCTAATAATTATTATTAATTAATCTATTTTACAGACCTAATCCATTTTACTGAACTTGCCGGCTTAAAAGGAACAGCTGATAGAAGTCAACAGTTTTTAATCATAATGGCAGCCCCTTAGTGGCGTTATTTACGCTGTCTGGAACGCAAAGACTTTGCATGTAGGCTACCTTTCAGTCGGAGCCTTTGCAGTATGTAGGAAACATATGACTGGTTATGATGAAATGTAATTATGCCGGGTTGATGACATCTGTTAACCAATGCAGCTAGAAATTTGAAATGTGGTCTCAGTAGGAGGTGGCGAATAATAAAATAAAAAACCTAGCTTCTACCCTAATAGTCGTAGGCGGTTTAAATTTGAAATGTTCACTGAGAGTAAGGTCTTACTGTGTAAGAAAACAACGAAGGAGGCCTCTCTGATCAGCTGGAAGAGCCCTAGGACTAACTTCTTCCCTAATAGTCCTAGAAGGTTGAAATTTGAAATGTAACTTCAGTGGGAGGTGGCAAATAATAAAATCAAGAATTTTTTATGAGAACGCAGCAATGCGCGTCGTGCCGTCTAGTTATATTATAAATAGAGTATATGATGGTGGCAGTGGAATTTATTGGCATTTGTAAACTCAGTTTATCAGTAATTCTCACAAAATTTTTCATAAATTTATAGATTCTATAAATGATTAGTTTTGAGTAGACTTAAGTAGACTTTAATGCAGACCTTACAGGATGAAAGTATTGACAATATTAATGTCAATAGAATGCGTTTTTGAAATCCTCATACTGTCTTAGCTGATGGAGGTTTATCTTGATGAAGTGTTCAATCAGCAAGACTCTGAAAGTGCTGAAACTCAGTGTGGGGTTAGTAAAAACGCATTGGATTGACATTGATATTCTCAATCTCAATACTAATAGTAATAGTAAATAAATAAATATGTTCATCGAGCTTCCATCACCTATGCAAGACTATAAAATTATGAATATAGTATAATATATTGTTCCAAAATTCAGTAAAATGTTATTTTTAAAGCTTTCTTTCTGAAGAGCTTTATATCTACAAGAATTAGATTCATTCTCTAAATATTCACTTGAATTATTTATATTCATCATCAGTGATAAGATCTTTGTACTATTAACTTTTTGTTGCAAATTTAACGACTTATTTTTAATTGTGAATAAATAATATTCCCACTCACTTTTAAAATTGACTGCAAGCCGTTGAATTTACAATAAAAAGTAAATGCTAACAATAACAACGCAGATCGTTATGGAACAAGAAATCCAAGATCTTTGTACCGTATAACATTATACGTTCTTTAGAATAAAATTAACAACTTGCAGACCTCTGTGATGTTTTCCATGACTAAATACTAATGAACAATCTAATATTAAAACTGACACTGTATTTCACTTTTAAATTATGTTTTACTCACATATATTGGAGATGCTTGAGGAATGCATTTCGCTTCTGGAAAGAAGCTTTGTCAGCCTGCCGCCAGGGGTCATGCTTTGTTGAGGTTAGGATGAGCAGCCATTATGTAGTTAAAAATTGCGTTTGATTTGAATTGTATTTGATCATTGAGTACGTTGGTTCTATCTTGTTTATGGTGTTTGAATATTTCATATTGCTCAAGATACAAAGAACACATCAAAGCACTACATTCCAACACTAGCTCAACAATTGCAGATCACTTAATCAACACTGGACACTGACACAATAACATCCAAACTGACTTAGAAATTCTACACACATTCCAAAAAAGCCACAAACTAATTACACTGGAGCATAATGGCTGCTCATCCTAACCTCAACAAAGCATGACCCATGGCGGCAGGCTGACGAAGCTTCTATTCAGAAGTGAAATGCATTCCTCAACCATCTCCAATATATGTGAGTAAAACATTATTTAAAAGTGAAATACAGTGTCAGTTTTAATATAAACTTGCAGACATTGTTTGTAATGAGAAAATAAATCACACACTTTACTAGATTTTACTGAATCTTAATACATCATTATACTTATGTATTTTATATTATATTTATTTCTTTGTTTTGTTGTACAAGATCTTCATACTAATCGGATCAGTTATTCAGAAAAAATAGTCATTTATTTAACTTCAGAGTCATTAAAACCATATATGAATTAAATCAGGGGTTTTTATTTGGTGATAAATGTAATGTAAAATGTTTTAGAGATAAGTGAGTGGAACATTTGGAGAGGAGGAAATTGGGTATACTAATTTTGAGAAAACTATCAACTATGTGAGAATGTCATTGTGATCAAGAGTAACGTAGTGTTTTTTGGAGATATTAATTAGCGAATCCAAAAAATGAAGCTACTGGAATATATAGATGACAGGCCAATTTAAGAAAAATTTAGTTTATTTGGAAGATACTGATGACAGGTGATAATGAATGCAAATTAATTTTTCATTTACAGTACGGTACTAAGTACTTAGTTAAATTATTGTTTTCACTCTGATGCGGTTCAAATCCTTAGCACTTTTATACTTATCCATTCATTTCACTTTCCTGTAATTTTTATCTCATCATTGCAAGCATATTCCACTAGCTAGAGAAAATGATGCATTGGTATAGCTAACTGTATGTAGACAGTAGTTGAGTCAATATAAAAATAAAGGTAGTGTAGTACGTGATTTGGTGATTAGTTTTGGATAAATATCAAATTTGGCATAGGCCTATTGTTTTGGATATAATCATGAACAATAATTTCATGGAATAAAACTACAAATGTCTACAACTATTGTGAATATATAATATGTATTCGTAAAATAAAAGCACTTTTTCAGTATCTTAGTTGTTAAAGCTCCGTACAGAAACAGCAAAATCTTTAACAATATTGTTATATTAGTTTAGCTCGACCAATAACAATAGCATAATAAGCGTCTTGTTTATAAAGAACTATAACACAAAAATTATATTTCTATTCGTGATAATCCCATACTTGAAGGATAATTTTCAAATTTATCATGCTATCAGAAACTTCTGCTATTTATTTCAGTTAATAAATGAATAAATTCACAAATTTATAGAATGTGATATTCCTGTCAGCTATGGAAAAAAATCAGGCCATAATATGTTATAAGTTCATATTCATCAATATTCTGCCATCTATTCCACGATAATAATTTGGATAAATATTCCAAGCTTAAGAAGTTTAAACTTCGTCTAATATTTTGATCTGATTTCATCAGAATGTGATATTCTCTTCCATCACTCCATGGATTCTGATAGATGAGGGTATGCAAAACAAATTAATCACTTGTTGGTCATCCTGCATAAAATAATAGATACTAAATTAAAAATAATAATCTGATAACTTTAATGAAACTAAAATTTATTTGAACATCACATTAGTTATATTAACTATTTTTAACTGTTTTTAGTGTTTCGTTTCGAGTGAACTTTTAAATTGATAGTGGTCAAGTGAGAAAATTCATTTTATTATATTTCGAGTGAAGGTTTTCAGCATATTTTAAATTTTTATTCTGTGTTAACCTCAATGTTTTGGACAATGTAACATAAATATATTCAAAATTTGTGAAGGGAGCAGTTTTGGACTTGAGTCTGTTGCACCTTCACACTCGTTGTAAATTTGTCACAATAAATAAAATAAATAAAAAAAATAAATAACATAACAGTTCAATAAATACGTTGATAAAAATAAGATTGATAATCAGAATATTGACACAGTAGCTACAATCAAAATTACAATATTGAGAACAGGTTTATTAGAAATAGTATTCTATTATTCTAGAGTTCCAGCTTCCTAGACTCTTTAAATGTCAGTGTCCATTCTATTGTTATGCTATAGATCAGCTTAGATATTAACCAAAATCTTGACATACACGATTATAATACAAGAAGCCGAGGAGATTATCACTTGGTCAGTCACAATAGTAGCTTATTCAAACAGAAACCTAGTTATATTGGTAGGAAACTCTACAACAAGCTACCGCAGTTTTTAAAAAGTCTTGAAAATATAGAAATATTTTTAAAAAATTGAAAAAGATTTAGTTGATAAAGCTTTTTATAGTGTGCAAGAGTTCCATTCACATCAAAATTAAGCCTCGTCTCAACTAATTGATATAGTAATTATGGTATCTAGTGTATAATTTTTGATCTGACTTGTCTTATACTCCTTGACTGGAGTCTCCAAGACGTAATCTACAAAAAAAAACTTTCAGATAAAAAAAGGTACATCAAAATATTTAAATTGGGAAAATTTCCATAATTTGGCCGAATAGTAGGTACTTCAAGTACAGAATTGAAAAATGAAAATACAGTATTATACAGTTCTTGAAAGCAGACAACTGAAGTTTTATCGACTTCACGAGATTAAGTTAATGGAATCAGTAAATTGAAATGATTGAATTTGTAAAAAGTTCCCATGTTATCAAAAGTTACTTCAAAATAATAGGAAATATGATGGTAATTTGATCAAATCCAACACAGCAATGACAATAATAATTGTTATCATCATGTCAACTGTTGCATTGTTGATATGAATATTTTGAATGTAAATTTGATATATATATCTGACTATGGTAATAGAAGATAATATTATTTCAAGTATTACATCATACAAATGTAATGAACATTAAAAATTAGGCCTACTAGCTTGCATTGATAAAAGCATTGATTTACCAGTACACATTCTGCTAGCTGATATCCCCAAGTACAGAATACTGAGAATCCAAGTACTGTATTTTAATTATGGACAGATTTGAGTAGTTATAGGTTTCTCTCCATAGTTCGTTGTAATATGAGAATAGTGACTTTTCAGGGTTCTGGGGACTGGGAAGATATCAAGTTTAATAAGCACTAAAAAATCAATATATAATTATTTTAATGCACTAAAATATTTGAGTCTTTCAGAATAATCTTTGATTGAATAATGCACTCTCTCACTAATAAAATGTATAACAATAATATCATACATATATTGTAAACTATTGTAAATAATATTATGGTCTATCATTATACCGTTTATTATTTACTTACAGTGTTCATTATTGTGAGATTAACTTACAGGTATAGATACTACGTCGTTTTCTCATAGTCCATGAATTCGCATTCCTCTTATGATAAATTTCAGGTTTTTTAACATAGAATCTCAATATTATGAAGTATTCTGTGCTGCTTTTAGCTTTTATTATACTATATACTGTGCTTCATGGCTTAATCTTCAAAGAAGCAGTCTTAAGACTAATAATCGAACACTCTTTATGTTTATTCTACATTCATATTGGTGCTATTTCAATAAAGTTGTCTGTTAACAAAGTTGGTAAATTCCAGGATCATTTGCACACAAAATATTCATACTTCTACAACCCTGCTATTAAATACAATAATAATTTATTTTGTAAAGAGGAAAGTAGAGCATCAGTATAAACTCAATATCACTAATGAAGAATAGTCTCCCTCATTCTCCATTAGACTAAAGATATAGAAGATAAAGGAATAGACTAGACTATTCAGTACGGTATAAATTCATATTTGTAAACTACGGCCTTCGGTTACAGAACTCATTAGGCCTATCTAATTTTAATTTATTTTTACGATTGAGCTTGACAAAGATAATGTCACATATAAATTTTTCTAGTTGATGAAAATTGATTAAAAAATTGTCCTTTTTCAATAGACAGGCCTGTAAAGTAAGTCTTAAAATTTGCCTATTAAAAGAGCCTTGTATTGCTGGTACTGTGGAGTCAAAACTATTGTACTATAACAAACGTTCCTATCAAATTCCTCATTCTCATTCACGTAATTTTTCAATGATGCAATTATTTATGCTGTTTATGAGTTTATCCTGATGATGACTTGGCCATCTTGCTACCACGTTTTTATGAGATAAACTGAAAATAATATGAATATTGACACCATCGATCCCGCAATTATTGTAAGTAAAAGTATAAAGAATTAGTAGGTAATCAGTATTATTATTTATAAGGTCTTAATGCAAACTTATTGGAATCGATATTTGAACTTTAGGCTTAGGCTTTAGCTAAAAATTATTTGTAGGCTTCAAAAATCGGTTGAGTAATTGAAATAAATAATATTATTTTTGTTCTTGATTATAAATCTAGGTTGTAGGAAAGCATAGGTGGGTTTTATTAGAATTATCACAGAAAATACTTTGCGAGAATGACAAAAGGCAATAAGATTCTGGAAATTTGAATTCCGAGCCAACAATCACTTCATAGTAGTTTTCAAGTTAGTCGTAAGATAGCGTTAGCTGTCCGTCCACTTTGTTTTGTAGTTGTCTTTTTGTTTCAAAGATGGTGTTTGTCCTCACTTGTTTTTGTGGATCAATGGCTGAAAGACGCCATACGACCATATGATTTGTTTCTTCACTATTCACCTTGTGAGGCTGTGGTTGTCTTTAGAAGCAGACGAGTTTTGTTCGTCAAGTGAGGTTGTCGTGTAACCTGTGTTTCGTGTTTTGCATATTCGGGTCTATTCCCTTTTAATTGATGCATATCTATCTGCAAGGTCATTGAATCGCAATCCATAAAAAATTACGGTGTTGTTATTCCAGTGAACTGCGAACTTATCTATCTTTGTTTCCCATTATAGTAGATCGTTTGTGTTTTGTAGTGCGAGTCTCTTGAATATCTTTCATTACAAAGGTAAGACCATCATTACTTAATTGGTAAAATGACACAACATGTTCATAGAATAAGATTTAATCTGTATTTTAACATCGAATATTGATATTTATCGGGTCAAGGCTCTACCAGTCTGGCTTCTCAATGGATCAATGACATATGATGGAAGATTATCTAGGTTATAGGTTGTCATAGCATGCCTGTACATGAATCTGTACAGTGTTTAGTAAGGCTACATGCATCCAAATAATCAGTCAACTTGAAAAAATAAATGTATCTTCAATATGAAGAGCATGGGAGTTCTCGTTCCCATTGGGTGAATATTGTCGAAGCATCTAGATTTGGTACCCAGGCCTACTAAGTTGAATACTTAGCTAGTTTAATATGAGTCAGAGTCAGTTATAACGTTAAGTCATCAATTTTAATATCTCTAATCGAAATGTGAAGATTAGATAAGTTAACAAGATAAATTCTTTTTATAAACTCATACAATTTTAGTAAGCAAGTAACGCTCATGATAGAGACCAATGTCTTTCAGTTGACTAGGCTTATAGGCTACTAGGCCTAGGAAATTATAAGATGTTGTATGTGGTTGATTTATCATATTTCATCTACCATAATATATTGAAATAGCTTCAAGGAAAATATATAACAGTTGAATTTAATTCTAAGCTGTCAATTGATCAAATGCAATTCATATTATTAGCCCTCCAAAGCCTAGAAAGTTGTACAAACATTAACTTACTCATCAACTTGACGCACTATTGTATTGTTAAAGAATTCCTGTGCCGCAAATTATATTAATTTTGTTTTATAAAAATCATACAAAAGGTTTGAGAGGGATCTGATCATACATTTTAATCAAAATTATGTTTTCGAGTAAATTCAGCATTGTAGGCTAACAGAGTCTTCCACATTAACACCTACAATCAATAATCTTTCCACACCTAAGAAAAGGGTGCGCTTTAAATTCCTAAAACACAAATCTTTAAATAGAGTGGGTCTAAACTTGAAGGAGCCGTTAAGTTATTATTTTAAACGAGACAAAACTTCTTGAAACCCCTAATTTTAAACCATCAGTTTTTTAAGCCGTAATAATTAGCTCAAGTCAGTTATAAATAGGACTGAATGATATTGAGAAAATTTTATTTCAACTACTCATAGTGAAGTAGATAATATTTAGAAATGTTCATGTCAGTTGACAAGTACGTGATAATAAACTGACATATTGAGGCATTTCGATTCGGAGTGTCTTGTTGAAAATCATTTGACAACCTATATTCCTAAAACCGCAATCTCATATTAAGGAAAATTCAAATAGAAATCTGTCATAGTTTTGTAGAAAATGGACACTGCTCCCAGAAGAATTCAACATAAATATTACAAATATATAACTTGAAGCTTAAGCAAATGAAAACATTATTAGTAGGTATAGAATTAGAATTACAAGTACCTACGTTTTCCGTATGTATCAAGTGTGCATGACTAAGGTCAAAAACCTCAATATAATTTATAATCAATCGTGATTCAATAGAACAGAGAAAACCAGCTTCAACCGGTAATTGTGAGAATCGAATAATATGAATTGCTTTACCAGAACAGCTATAATGGAATAATGAGCTGTATACATTACAGCCTACATTTTCAAAGATGTTTATGAATCACAACACCTTTAAATGCACTCTCATCCTGCTAATTAAAATTCATTCATTTACTAAAACTACATTCATTGAAATTATTCGTAAGTTGCTATTTATGCACTTATACTCATTCACTATTATTTCTGATCTATCATTAAAAGCTGTAAAACTCATATTAATTTTCAAATAACTTAATATTTTTATATTATTATTGTATCGGTGTATTATTAATGATAAAAACATGTAGTGAATTCAAATATGTTCTCAAGGTATGACAATTTCAAACAGCTCACATTTGAACAATCAGCTCTCACAATGTGGCCTAGATTCATTTATTTGAAGTTTTATCCTTTTTTTGATGTTGGATTAATTTATCGAGACTTTGCAAGCTGCATGTAAATGTGCATACATACGCATGCAGAATGTTATAAAAAGTTATCTTGTTGCATGATAAATGATGCAATTTATATTGTAACTACTATACTGAGTTTACACTCTCCATGACTATGATAGTAAATATGCAAGCCAAACAATGCATTAAAAGGAATTGCACCTGTTAGCACTAGTTGAAAAATTTGTAACTATTATTTATGTTACCCACAAAGAATGCCGTTTATTCGCCTATACTTGGCACAGATTCATGTTCTGTTTTATTTTAAAACTCTTTATTCATGAAAATTGCATGCAGATAGCACTGGAATGATAATAAAAATGTGTCACTCTTATTGACTCTCTTTTTCGTTTGACTGAAACTGAAAAGTGTAGATTTCAATTGTAGAGTTCAAAATTTTGAACAACTCCAACATTTGAAATGAAAATTATAATTTATGATAGATGAACTAAAAAAACTCCTTAATGAAGGAGTTGAACAAGAATTGGTTGGTGTACATTGGGAAAACCGCAACCCAAATCCTTCAACCTGGTGCAGTACGTTCTTTGAACTCACAGCTACCCTTTGCCAGAAATACTGTACACCCTTACTATGAGACCTTACTAACAAACTACAACAGTATGTTCATAATCTGTCCTCTTTTCCGAGGAGAGGAAGGGTTGAAATTCTTATTGCTATTGAGGAAATTCTTAATTCTATAAATTGATGATTCCTAATGAGTGATAAGACTTGAAGTTGTCACAACCACATTTATTGAAAATAGTGAGATACTAGTTGAGTTTGATGGAGATTAATAATGGTGTAACAACCGAAACTAGTATCTCACTGTTTCCAATAAATGTGGTTGTGACAACTTCACGTCGTATTATTCATTATGGATATCTTCCACAATATTACCTTCGCCACTACAAAGAAAGTTGATGATTCCCTTTTAAACCAGAGCTTGTCTTAGGATAATGGTGGAATATTCACACAGAAATCCTAAAACTAACCAGGAATCGAACCCGGGATCAATAAATAGACCTATAGACAAATGTTAGTTGCGAATTGTGGAATGATTATAATTATCACTAAATAGGGAAAAATTAATATTTCGTACTGGTAAAAGTTGTAGCAAAGCGACAGTGATCAAATATCGTTTGATTTTCTCTTTTGTAACTTGGGATAGGGAAATGCTGAAAAACAAAGTCCAACACTGTGTGACGCTATTCGAGAAAATCGAACGATTGTTATTCTTGTCACAGTCCAGTTCAGACGTTGACATTTGAAAGCGAATCTGATTTTGTTACGCTCAAAGCTTCAGTGGATTTTAGTTTGGGAATTGAACTTTCACTCTAACGTTGAACGTTGACACTCCTTCCGTTTATATTAAATCTCTGAGTTTGGGCTTACATTTCGACGTTCCGCTTGTTTATTTTGCAAATAATTACTTTTTTATACACGAATGTGTTTGGAATGAAGATTCATCTCACTATCACAGGAAATCGACTCTAAATATTCTATTATTGTACAGTATCGTATGTAAAGAATGAATTTTCATCCAGGAATTGAGTAATTCTAGATTGCTCTTATGTATTCATTTTTAATGTGGTCTCAAGGAACGAATAAAGAAGTTCATTTGTGGCGATGTCATGTAATACCACTGTGATGTACTTAATATTTCAGCTTAAATCTGTTTTATTAGTCCTGGGCTCGATTGGGCTGGAAATTGTATAGCATTTCTTGTGTTTAACTTGTCACGCATACGAAAGGGGTGGGGGTTATGTGAGATTCATAGGCTTTGAGTGAGACAGGTATCAGTGCAATGTTTTGAGCAATTTGAGCATAAAGTTAATTTTAATTATAAACAATATGAATCAGTTTACTGGACAGAATAGCCTTCAGTTAAACTTCATTTTTACGAACTTTCAAACAACTAAATCATCAGTGTAAAGTATTTTTATGGTGTCCCTTGATATTGTAATCTTTCGAGAACGATTTCTCATTAACCTTTATTCTTTCAGTGTTTAATATGAGAAGCGGGTATAATTTAATATTCGAGGATATTTGAAGAGAGCTGGATGCTTTTAATTTGAATGAGAGATTAGTGCATTGTCGGAACCAATGGAGTGTCCATTTGAAGAGAATGCCTCGAAAGAGTCCCTTTTCATGCTCTGAACTACCACATAGGAAGAAGAGATGTTCGCAGACCTAGAAAAAGATAGCAATAACTGTAATTAAGAATTGAATTTTAATAATTATTGTTAAATAATCAATATGCTGTGAGAGTCGGATCACGAATGTATGAGGAAAAAGAAGAAGACAATTACTTCATTTGAAATAGGTCAATGTTATGTTTTGATAACTGACCATATGATTTCTTATTCAACTTATATAATTTTATTCATGTAATTGTGTTCTATATTTGTGAATTTCATGTAATATGCTTAGATATGGGGCTACTTCAGCCTCACCTGAACCTTAATAATAAAGAACTTCATCTGTCTAGACCCACAAACAAAAACAAACAAGTTCATTCTTTCTTTGGGTTTAATGAAAGTTGATCATTGAGTGACACATCATTATCATTGCAGCTGTTATCTATTTTGATTTGATAGCGTCAGTTTATGTTGCTTTGCGTTGCAGTAGTTGTTGTTTTTGTTCAGTCGTTGTGTGTGTGTGAGAGGGCGTGCGTGCGGCGGCTGCGGCGACGACGGCGGATCGTGCCTTCATCATGCCGGCCGGCCTGGGCGCATCCTATCGCTCCCTGTCGGGCGATGTCTACAAAACGACAACTGTGCCCGAGAACAAGAATGGAGTCATGGAGTCGCTGAAGAAGGCGCTCAACTTCAACTCCAACACCAAAAGATCGGAGCCACTCATCGAAAAGGAACAGCCGGCAGTTGTCATAAGGTAAAGCACAACTGCAATGGTACAAGTCTGCCATCTATGGTCTTCTTTGCTGGTGGAGGTGGTCGACATCATTAAAACTATCAATGTTGCAGGGTCAGGAATGCTTTTCCTATTTAAAATTAGTTAAATTGTTGTTCCCAATTGCTGTTCCAAACATGTGGAAACTATCAAAAGCCACCAACTCTGAAATGCTGTTGCTGTTAATTCAAATCTTCGAATCCCAGATTTTTTGGCACACATCCACAATTCACAATCTCTACCATCAATGGTTATCTTTCCTGGTGGAGGTTGTCAAACTATTGATCATCAAAATTATTGATCATCAGAACCATTGATGCTGTAGGGTCAGGAAGTGGTGTTGTGTTCCCAAAACTTTAGGAACTATCAAAAGATACCAACTCTAAATTCAGTTGCTGTTAGTTCAAATCTTTGATTCCCAGAAGCTTTTTGACACATCCCCAACCCATCATCTTTACCATCATCTATGGTCATCTTTCCTGGTGGAGGTGATTGACGTAACCAAAACTATTGATCATCAGACAAGTTGATGCTGTAATACTTTCCGGAGTTGGCTCCCAAGATTGCATAAGAGTTCAAGATTGGTGTTCAAGAGGTATCAAAAGCCATCAACTCCTGATTCCCAATTAGTGTTCAAGAACTATTGAAAGCCACCAATTCCCAATTATTTTGAGTTCCCAATTGGTATTCAAGAACTATTTAAAGTCATCAACTCCCAATTAGTTTGTGTTCCCGATTGGTATTCAAGAACTATTTAAGGCCACCAACTCCCAATTCCCAATTAGTTTGAGTTCTAAATTGGTATTCAAGAACTATTGAAAGTCACCAACTCCCAATTCCCATTTAGTTTGAGCTCCCAATTGGTATTCAAGAACTATTAATTTAAAGCCATTGACTCACAACTCCCAATTAGTTTGAGATCCCAATTGGTGTTCAAAAAATATTGAAAGCCACCAACTTCCAATTTTCAATTAGAGTTACCAATAATTTCTGTTTGGAAACTATCAAAAGCCAACTCTCTTAATTCGGTTGCTGTTAATTCAAATGTCTGATTCCCAAAGAGTTTCATTAATGCTGTAGGAAAACATTTATAGGTACTCTTCTAGTTCATAGATAGAGTTCCCAACAGTTCTCACACTACAAGAACTATTAAAAGCCACCAGCACTTTTAATTTTTTTGCTGGCTATTGAAATAAAGGAATATTTTGAAAATTTTCAGTTCCATAACATTTTTTTTTCTTCTCTATTTAGCTTGATCCTTCCTCCCCTTAAAACTAGCTAAAAACACATTTTCAGGCGGATGAAGCTTCTCTTTAGGAGTGAAATGCATCCCTCCAGTACCTCCAGTATAATTAATTAAAATATAAATACATTTTAGGTTTTGATTTTTGTTTATAAACATTAGGTATCTGTGGCATATGACATGATTTACATCAACTCACCAACTACCAGAAAAATATAATAATACACTAGCCGGCAGACTCGCTTCGCTCGCCTTAACCGTCTAGTATAAATACATTACTTCAATACTCAAAAATAATCTTGAATAAGATTAAAAATAATCGTTTTATAAATACTCCAATACTCAAGAATAATCTTGGAGGAAGGAGATCACAAAGTGTTTAAAGATAGGTTGGACCAAAACTAATCAAGTGGAAAGCGTCTCAAGCTCATTAGGAAGCAAGCATATTTTATTTTCTTCAACTTTCAAAAGTTACAGTATTAAATCAATTTCATTTAGTTTGGAACTTATTCAATCTATTTCACAAAAATAAGGGTGAATCGACCAAGGTATCTTTCTTTTGTGTAACTGCCCTAAATATGTGTAACTGTCTACTGTACTTCATTTTTTGGATTGAATTTAATATTAATAAACTTTATTTCTAAAAAAAAACGATAGATATTACTACTAGATTGTAATCTTCACGCAAGTTCTGTAATATCAAATAGAGTTGCCTTATCTCACCAGTCTACAAGATTAATGAGATTGTGGATTTGGCTTTTAGATGATGTTCATTCAAGGCACTATACATGCATTTGAATAGTCTCGAGGGGATATTACAATAAGCCTGTTGCTCCAGTGATTGCAGGATACGTGATTGCCAATCCTCCATTTAGGAAATTTAATCCAATCATGTCACTCCATCTCAATTCGATTAACCGGTAGTCAGAATCCATGTTTGCAAAATTTATTACTACAAAGAACCAAATATAGCTTTTCAAGCTATTATACACAAAATTAGACAACTGAACTTGATAACTTGTCATTTGTAAATAATTTGGAGGTCTGCATTCATAATAATTATTTGTTGCTTTTTGAGATTTTGTGAATGTTATTTCAAATTTTCAATGTGTAATGCAGCTATAAGAACGTTGATAATTATTAGGGAACTTTAAGTATTACTGCTTGTACAACTTAGCCTACTAATTCCCAAAAAATTGATACGGATATCATTCAAAATATTTTTGTCGCTTTATTGCAAATGTTAGCTTTGTCTTGCTCACGAGATGAGTGTATCAGTGTGATAGATAGTGTATCTATCAGCATGATCTTGTTTAGATAGTCAGAAACCCATTAATAAGATAAATGATGGTATCGAAATTCTGAAGGGATGCACTAAAATTTGGGACTATTGTGCTGCTCCTTATTGTGATGGTTGGTACAATTTTGATACGGGTTAACACTTGAGACAATTTAATAGAACGGCAGACAATAGCCAAGTGCCATTAAAGCGTAGTGAACCTAAATACCATGACAGAATCATGATTAGCCTACACATTAATTTCAGTCCTTGATGAAAGAGGAACATAGAATTGAATGCTTATCCAATAAACTAGACATTTATTGCTTCTTCAATAAATTCTTGTTTAGAATTTGGTTCAAATCCTCATCTTAATAGTCTAGTTAACATTATCTTACTTTGTTTTAGTATTTACAATTTCAATTTCTTACCCAATTTTATCTTTCAAATACTACTTCAGTTTTTGATTTTACTTATGACTCATTTAATACAAACTATTCATAGTAATGTGGACATGATTGTTCACACGAACAACCTACTTTCAAAATTATGATAGACTTCCAATGAAATTGCTTTACCCATCTGAAATATTAACTCCACTATGTTCCCCATAACATGGCGAGGTGGAACTACCCGTAGGGGTCTCCCCACAAATGAAAGCCATACGCTTACTATTATTTATTTTCCAATGAAATTCGCATTTTGATTGGCCTCGTCTACTTGAAATCTGGTAAGCTGTTTTAAATTAAAAAAAATGCTTTTTATTATTACTCAAAGCTTGAAATACATATTTGTTTAGTACTTAGCTTCCATTAGAACTTTAGAACTATGCTTCCATTATTATTATTATCATCATCATCAAGGTATGTCTTTATGTACGGCACTGTTGAAACTTGTGTTCCTACTTTGATTCAATCACTTACAATTTCATGATAAGATTGTTCTGAGTGCTTAGAGCTTATAAGCTTAGCTTGTTTATTATGAATGCAGTAATAAATGGTGCCTAGTCCATAATTACTAGCTTGTAATGCAAGAAATTTCATAGTTTAGATTTCTGTTTATCAAGTACCTGACATCTGTTACAAGGTACGTATAAAGGAAAAATAGAATAGTGTTAGCTAGTATGACATTTACTCAGTAGATAATCATTCGATTATTTTAAACCGTTTTGTCCTAGTAGAATAGTAATCTCAAGTATTAATTTATTATCACTATCATTGCTCTATTTTGTAAAAAGTTGATGAATTATTTTAAAAATCAATTGATTATATTCTACAAGTAAGGTAGGTAATGGTTCTCTCAAGAAATATCTAATTTTCATGTTTAAAAACTTGATTTTTTCATTATTTTGCAATTTATGTATGCATTTCCTTCACACTCATATTGTAAATTTGTCACAATAAATAAATCAATTTCAATCGCTTCAACTTATAAAGTGAACTATTAAAGACCTCAAGTGCTCAAATGTTTGGAGTTAACTTTATTAAAGATTTGAACGTTCAAAGAAATATAACCTTTATAATATACTGTGATAGAATATTGTTATGAATTTGGAATTCAAAAAAATTGATATTTATAATAATTCTAATGATGACAAGATGAACTAACAAAAGATCCAACGATTTTGCTGCTGGTCTGTATGATGTAGTTGTAGATCATAACCCCATTTCTACTGATGTGTCTACACTATAGTTTTTTCCCCGGAGGATGAAGCGGAGCCCACATAGGTCTGAGACCTGTGCGCGGGTAATGAATTGGATGGTGGTGATTGATGAGTTGGACCAAAAGTTTTAGGTTGATTCCGAACCACCGGGAAGTGATTTTACAGCAGAGAACAGAGTCTTTTTTGCTGGCCAATCCAATCGGTCATCATGACAAAGATGGTCCAGGAGTTTCGTAGGTTATCTCTGATTGAACAGATACCTGATACGGCACTCGGCTATCATTTCCCAGAGCAATAGTCTACTATTGATAGATATTACAATATAACGACACATTAAATGAATTTCTAAATGTGTTCAAAGTTTAATCATCACATTGGAAGGCTTATTGAAAAAGATAAGTAAATCTTTTTTAATCACCTTCCATTATCAATTCGTATCTATCCAATGAAAATAGAAGATAGGCAACCGTTAGCTTGAAACAACTTTTATGCAAATTTTATTCGTGGTTAGTATTCAACTCATTTTTACTTTCTGCAACCGGTATAGCTGGTTAGAATTGCGCGTTTACAGTTTCTATCCCAATTACATTCCTAAACCTTTACATTCAGCTAATACCAAAGCTGGGGGTTTCAGACTTCACTCTTTGAAAATTTGGGTTTGAAATATTCAATATTTAAATGCTATTTTAATTCTCGAAGAAGTTTTTTTGGAGGATGAAGCCCACGTAGGTCTGAGACCTGTGCGTGGGTAATGAGTTGGATGATAGTGATTGATGAGTTGGATTGCTGTAGTTAAAATAACTTATTTGTCAAGTCGAAAACGAGCCTGAGTACACACATTCAAATAATATTTGTAATCGATTTACAGTTATTTACAAATAATATTTTTAATAACAGACAAACTAATAATATTTTTGGACAGATTAATAGCATAAAACTGGATAGAAAAGTTAATGTAATGCCAAATATTTTTAGATAAGTAGTGTCTAATTCTAAACATTTTGTAAAAAATGAGTTATTGGTCTTAGTTAAACATATAATTCCTCAACTTTCAAATAATATCGAAAATAAAAACTAAATTTTCACTTTAAAATATTGTGCATCATAGTCATTTTAAGTGCAATTTTTATATTTCTATATAAACTCTTAAATGCCACATTTGAATAACACTTACTTCACAAAGGATTAATAGATAATTTGAATGTTAATATCTATCTTATATCTACAATAAAAAGTAAATTCGTATGGCTTTTCGTGGTGGGGAGACCCTTACGGGTAGTTCCACCTCGCCGTTTTTTTAACGACTGCTTTTTTTTATATGCAACCGGGACCGACGGCTTAACGTGTCCTCCGAAACACGGGAGTGGCTCGAGAAAAATATCTTGTACTCAACTGGGATCGAACCCAGGACCTTTGGCTTATCAGACCAGCGATAAGCCAACTCGGCTACGCCGACTCCTATATCTACAATAATTCATCTTAAGGCTGTGCGCATTGTTTTTGTTCATAAATTTTATCAAAGTTTATTGTATTGGATGTTATTAGGGCGTTGAAGAAAAAGTTGAAAAACTTTTGCTGTGAGAAAAAGTTTTTTTCATCAATTATTTTTTGAAATATGGGGGTTCTAAGTAGAAATTTTTCGGTTTTTGTGGGCAATTATTTATTGTTCTCACCTAAGAGTGATTTTAAACTTTTGATAAATTTTCCTTAACTAAAAGACACATCGAGGAATAAACTGACATATATTTTTACTCCATCAATCATTTAGTATTTCAAAATACATTTTAAAAAATCTAAAAATTGAGATTTTTCCAAAAATTATTTTGAAAAATATATTTGTTAAATTGAAATAAAAAATATTTCATTTTATTCCTCAAGGTGTCTTTTAGTTGTGGAAAGTTTATCAAAAGTTTGAAATCACTCGAAGGTGAGATCAAATGCCACCAAAACCGAAAATTGTCAACTTTGAACCCCCATATTTCACAAAATAATTGAAGAAAAAATGGTTCCTCTCAGCAATAGATAACATTTGAAAGCCCTAATAATATTCAATACAAGCCTTTGAAAAACAACAACTTAGAAAAAAATTATGAACCCAACCCTGCGCCAGCCTTAATAAATGGCTTTAGGAAAATTTCTCTTTTTTATTCGTGAATTTACTGCTTATGACTGCTTTCTAGTCAAGGCTAAACGAATGGTTTCGCATGAAATTTATTGTGATTAATTCAATAAGTTAATCATGATTAGAATTCATAATGAGTTTTGTGTCTTGAGAGAACCATTCTTTGTTAGGAAATCCTTTTCAAAATATATTTTGTTATTTATAGATGTATGTTAGATGATTATTTCCTCATTAGCTTCATCCGTTTTCAGATTATCTGCTAATGCTTTCTGATTTTCAGTTTAGAACTATTTACTAGTCATAGTTGCATTTTGATTCACTCTAGTTTAGTATATTGCCAGCATTATATTAGTAGTTTTGGGGTATTCTGTTTATAGGAAGATGCCGACTTCTGTTACAGCTGAAGAGACTGCACTTTTGGGGTGAGTTTATGCACTAATTCACTGCTTCTAATTAATCATAATTAACTTGAGTAGAGTACGCTTCTTAGTGTAACTTTTACAGGATCATATTTTATATTGGGCACAGCATACACAACATTTTTAATACAGTAATTAGTCTGTGATTCAGTGAAAAGTTCAACTGTTTAAAAAAATTAATATTTTTAATGTTGAATATCTTAAATTTCCTTCAACAGACGAGTGTAATATTGTACGTAATTGAGGATGATCACATTTGCTTTTTAATATAAGGCATTCAATATTTTGAATGTCTCAAATTTTCCTCAACGTATGAGTATAATATTGCACATTTTCTGTTTAGTTTAGACTGCACGAAAGAAAATTAAATTTGACCACCGTAAGATGACGTAATTTGACGGAGCCAGTGCAACGGCTCTCCTATTGCGCTCCGTAAGATGACGTCATCTTACGGTTGTTAAATTTAATTTTGTTTTCTTTCTCGTGCAACTGGCCTAAAAGTTATTAACTTTTAATGGTAAATTCAATCACTTGCAGTCAATTTTAATTGTGAATAAATGATATTTTTACTCACGTAGGCCAAACTTTTTCGTGAATTCAATTTCTAAGGCCTTTGAATCTCCACGATTTGAAAACGTTTGGCCTACGTGGGTAATAATATTATTTATTCTCAATTTATTAAAATGTTTTTGTAACTATGGTAACTAGTGTAGATTTCTGGCTAAAAAATCTCAAGATTCAAAATTATATCAGTGCTTTGTTAAAAATGAAATAAAAAATTAATATTCTTTTTCTGTAAGAAACTTGTGAACTATTGTTCTCCGAGGTGAAATTTCTAGAAAAAGAGACGTAACCTAAAATTTTGATTCTACTCTGAAATTTTGTGAAAAACAGTTTTGGGCAATAGCCGGTTGTATTCACATTTATTGTTAGTTACATCAATAAATAAATAAAATTGACTGCAAGTCATTGAATTTACCTTAAAAAGTTAATATTAACAACACAGATCGTTATGGAACAAGAAATCCAAGCACTATAAGGCTTTATAGTGCCGTAGTTTAATATAATTCTCACGTCAAACTCATAAACTACAGCATTTATTGTTCAATGAATTTAATTTTTTGATTTTAATGAACAATTGATCAATGAATTTAGTTTGATTTAATCCCAATTTGAATGATTGTGATCAATTAATCTGATGAAGAACAAAAATCCTGTTGCTTTAATTGTTGAATCTACTTACAAGAACACCGAATAAAATTTAAATTACGCTCTCTTGGTCAATAAATGTCAGCTTAACGAGTTTGTTTAATTGACAATTCATCTTCTTCATTATGTTCCTAATCACTGGACCTCTATAAGATGTAGTTCATGATCGTATTTTTTTAATTGAAAAGAAACGTACATTTGCTCATTGATTGTTGTGATGTAGTGTTGGACATACAAGTATTAAAGTAAGATACTCTTGTGAGTTGGTAATGATGACCTTTTCATTTAAATTTAATTTCATGTGATGATTTGTATGTAATAACCTTTTTATTTGTAAATAATTTTGATAGATTGAGTAATGACTATTCAACCCCTTTTTGTAAGTCTAGCTCCTTAATACGGTTGGAAATAGAAAGGAATGTATTTATTTATTTTTTTTAAATTTTAAAATGGAATAATATTAAGGAGTGTGGAATAATCTGTACTTTAAGTTTAATGAATTTTATTTCTACATCAAGTATCTTATTACGCAAGAAGACGGTAAAGTATATGCTCAATATCTCTATTGTGCATTAGCTATAAGTATTCCTAAACGTATGTTTTAGAATCTGTATTCTGAAGAATGAGAATATTCCTATGATGAGAGTTTGAAGGTTGGTGCTCATGTTATTTTCAACGTTTTCATATTAATACTTTCCCTAATATTAAAATATTATTCGGAACTAATTCTAGTTAATAAATCTTTGTTTTTTTTTATTTATGTTGATAATTGGTGTTGATTGTAAATTGAATGATTTCGTTCACAAAACTTACTGGATTCAAAGTGTATGTTCCAGTTATGCTAGCTGCTCGCTGCATTCTTTACTAAATGCTCTACCTATTTACCTATTTGCTCTGAATTGGTAGATCCTTTGTAAAGTCGAATGTTTCCATGTTTAGGTGTTGACTGAGCTTTAGCTTTGTTTCTGATTCTGCATTAACATTCATTGATATTGATTGTTGATGAACTCTGCTATGAAATGTTTGTTTGTTTTTCTATTTGAAAGCAGTTTGCTAATGATTGTCGAATGTTTTAATTATTTTTTCTATGCATCTGGTGTTTTTTGTGTTATAATAATTTCAATAAAAGGAGAAATTAGAAATTTAAAATTAGAAAATTAATACTTTTATAGTCATCAAGTACTGGTAGCCTTCTGTAATTTGTAAAATTTAATAAGTTGAGCCTAAATGCAGCTCTCGTAGCTGGTGCTGCGAAATAGATTAACAGAATACATTGAATATTTTTTTCAAATTATGGAATGCATTTTATAATGCATAATAACTATGAGGAGGGGCATTAATTTAAATTGAATTATATTTAATAAAATCATTATTTCCCTATAGCACCAGCTACTCATGCCGTTTTATTTTCGCTCTAATCAGTCGCCAATGATTTCCTTGAATGTTTAACTTGAAAGTTGAAAAAGTAAAGTATTTTGTCCTTGACTTATTTTTCTTTGGTTTTACAACCAAATACGCAATACTTCACTTTGTACAAAGACTGTCTACAGACAATTTCTAGAAGGCTTCTCGTTTCAACATATACTTTAAAACACATGATATCGAGACAATGAGTCTGAAATGTCTAGCTAGATACATACAGTCTCTAGACATGAAATATTCAAGGAAAATACAATTTTTAGACAAATGCTCAAGACGATGTCAGTGCATAGGAATCCACCAGGGCTTGGATATCGTGTTATCTATACATATGCCCTTTACCAATTAAATATATTCAGCTTATAGGTATAATCTCAGATGAGGTACTACCTATAGGTATAATCTCAGACTAGGTAGTGCCTATACCTATAATGATAAATCTTTAATTAATTACTAGCTGGCCCAACGCGCGTTGCTGCATTCTCATGAAAATTCTCCTTGATTTTATTATTCGCCACCTCCCGCTGAGGTTACATTTACAATTAGGAAAGAAGTTAGTCCTAGGGCTCTTCCAGCTGATCATAGAGGCTTTGTTGTTTTCTTAATCACCACCTCTGAATGAAGAAACATTTCAAATTTAAACCTCCTATGACTATAAGGGTAGAAGCTAGGTTTTTTATTTTATTATTCGCCACCTCCCGCTGAGGCTGCATTTCAAATTTCTAGCTGCATTGGTTAACAGATGTCATCAACCTAGCTTAATTATATTTCATCATACCCAGTCGTATGTTTCCTACATATTGCAAGGCTCCAACTGCACGGTAGCCTACATGCAAAGTGCAAAGTCTTTTCTGTTCAAAGACAGCGTAAATAACGCCGCTAAGGGGCCTGCCATATGATTAAAAACTGTTGACTTATATCAGCTGTTCCTTTAAGCTGTTTGGCTGGCAAGTTCAGTAGGTTAGGTCTATAAAATGGTTTAATTAATAATAATTATTAGCTCCCCTATTGAAATTTATGGTCAGAAACCATCCCCAATATTCACACAGCATATTCCCAAAGTTTCATGCCGATCTGTCAAGTAGTTTTGGAGTCTATAGGGAACACACATACATACATACAGACAGACATTCGTTTTTATATATAGAGATAACACCAAAATTACATAAAAACTGTTGAGGCAGATTTCTATTCAAAAAGTTATTAGCCTATACAATTTTTAATTTATTACTAAGTCACGGAAATCACATATCTATTCCATAAAATAATACACTTTTCTTAGGTGTTGGTCAATGAGTCTTGAAGATACTCTTCAAATTTTTAAGACTTATTTATTAGAAATGCTTTAATTAGTTCTTTGAATGTTTTAAGCTTTTAATGAAGGTTTTAAATGATGCTGGAAGTTTGTTATATAATTTGATTCCAGCATATTGTGGACTTCTCTCATACAACTGTTACTGTAGTCTATGTATCGGGTATCTGTACTGTTGCATGCCGCGTGTACTATAATTAATTATGGGAGAACAAAAAGTTTTCGTAGAGGTTTTTATTTTTATGTACAGTTATTAGCATTTCTAGTATATATAGACTGGTGATAGTTGATATTCCCATTTTTTTTTAAAGAGGTCGGCAACTAGCTATTTCTGTGGTGTAATGTTTTTATTTTCTATTTTTATGTACAGTTATTAGCATTTCTAGTATATATAGACTGGTGATAGTTAATATTCCCAATATTTTTTAAAAGAGGTCGGCAACTAGCTATTTCTGTGGTGTAATGTTACACCACAGAAATAGGTACACTGTTATGTTATATTTTAAAGTTACAGTATTATAATTATTATGAGTTGAAAGTTGGGCCCTGTGCGCTAGATTTCTCTTTTGATTGTGTTTTCATTCATTGAACTCATTGGTTCCTTCTATCGATCCATCTTGACAATAAACTGAACGAATGAGAAGTTCATGGTATCACGATGTTATTATTGGGCTTTTGGTGTTGTGACCCCGATTCTTTCGGTGATCTTTGTTAGCGACCGCATCCAGTAATTTCCTTGAGGGAATGGGCTACTAAGATCGAACATGGCTCTTTTATTCGGTTCTAAGTAGTTTGCTGTGTTACTTGAATGCGGGTTTCTTTCCCGCCTTTGGTTCGATGATTTTCGTGTTGGAGGGATTTGAGGCTAGTAACACCCTAAAAGGGATTTGGAGCTGTCACTCCCGTTCTTACGTAACGTATAGATTTTGGTGCCTCAGTTGCTTATTCGATTATTACGGTTACATTGCATTGTCTGTAAAGCATGATAAAACTCTTTTATTCAATTAATATTGCAATAGGATTTATTGCAATATAATCTAAAAAATCAATTTCTATTATTTTTCACTTTTATAATTTAACATCTCACTCTCATTGTTTACTTTTCCGAACGACTACTAAGTGTTTTTTATTTTGTATTTGAGCCTCATGTTCATTTTTCTAATGTACAGATACATAGGTTTACTCGGGAGTACCTAATTTCTCACTAAATCTCATTTTTATGTATTGTCGCTGTGTATAATATAGTTGATTTCACTGTAAAGATAATTATTTGGTATTTTAACTGTAATGTATGTGATAAATTTTGAGAGATAAATTTATTTATTTATAAAGTAGGTTATTCAATTTCAACGATTATATTTCATTTTCTGTAAACATTAAAAACGATTCTATTCAATTAATTTTTTAGTGGGATCTAGTAGAATCATGTAGTGGGATCAAGTAGAATCATGGACATAGCCAGAAATTTATGAAATTTATCAGCCAGACTCCTCCCCACACCACATCGACAATTCCTACCAATGAAAACTCTGAAAAATTTACTAATCGATAAACTAATATTTTTACTATGAATTGTATTTCGTGCTTGAGTAATTCTATCCCGTGCCATTGAGGGGGGGGGGGAAGTAACACGTGCAATTGGAAAGAATATTCGAATAAGCTCATTATTTGCTTGCGAGCTGAGCCATAAGATTTTTTTCAGATTACGTCTTTGAGACACCAGTTAAGGATTACAAGACAAGTCAGATCAACAATTATTCAATCTTATACACTAGTTACCATAATTACCGTACTATATCAATTAGTTGAGGTGAGGCTTAATTTTGATGTGAAAGGAACTCTTGTAGGCTACACTATACAAAGCTTTAGAGTTTAGACTATCAACTCCTAAATATTTTTTAAATTGTTTTTTAAATATTTCTATATTTTGAAAAACTGCGGTAGCTTGTTGTAGAGTTTCCTTCCTACCAATATAACTAGGGTTTTGTTTGAATAAGCTACTATTGTGACTCGTCAAGTGATAATCTCCTCGGCTTCTTGTATTATAATCGTGTACGTCAATATTTTGGTTAATATCACTTTTTTTACATATAAAGTAGCTTCATACTCACATAAGCAGGGTACAGTTAGGAGACTAAGTCTTTTGAACAACGGCCTACAGTAATTTAATCTATTTTCTCTTTCCATACATCCTTTCAATATGATTCAGTTGGCTACGCCTCTGAGTGCAGTATAAAATCTAAAAAATATTTTTTAAATATTCATTAAAAATTATACCACCTAAAACTGGTTAATCTAAGTGCTTTGTTTCAATTACCTTTATATTGATCTTAAAATAAAGAATATCCAAGTTGTTTGTTTTACAACGCCACACAGCATAAAACTAGCCTGAATGCGGGTTGCTCACCGAATTCTGTGCTCTGTGCATGCAAAAATTACAAATATTTGGAAACAGTTTGAATGTATTAATAGAAGCAGTGTTTGGCTAACATGCTGATAGCGTGTTGTTTCTCTTCTTCCAGTTGTATTTAACCTATATGAATAAAAAAATGAAATATTGAAAAAGAAGTCAATTGTGATCAAAACGTAACATTCCCAAAAACCTGGAATTAATTTTTTGGTTCTAACCTTTTAGTGTATACGAGAATACTGATTTTATTGAAAAAACTTTAGCTTTGTAGTGCTACTTTACAAATACGCATGAAATAAATTTTTAAAATGATAAAACAATTCCTTAATAAACAATTTTACAAAATGTTGAGAAACTACTTTAAACCCCTCAAGGCCTCAAGATACTTTGCAACTCTTGAAAGGATAGCTAGATTTAAAAAATAATGGTCTTCCATGTGTGCTGTAGTACCATATGATGAGCTTCCGTTTGTGCAGACTGGAGTACCATAATATTATGTTACTCTTCTTAGCAGGTTAAATCTCCGACACTCTCCTTTTCTTTCTCTTTTTTCATTTTTATCATCACAGCTCGTACACGAAAGTAGTATGAGCTAAAGTCACGCACACATAAGTGAAATGATCTTTCACTTCAACGAGCGTTTGTTGAATTATTGTTCAGTGCTGTAACTGGCTACAATATTAAGGTTTAAGATGATTAAATTAATATTTCTCTTTGATTACTTGTTCGTTGTTAATATTGACTTTTTATATTAATTTTTTTTCGGACGATGAAAACCACATAGGTCTGAGACCTGTGCGTTGGTAATGAATTGGGTGATGGTGATTGATGAGTTGGACCTACAGCTTTAGGTGGGTTCCGAACCACCGGGAAGTTATTTTACAGCAGAGAGAAGAGTATTTTTTGCTGGTCATTCCAATCAGTCACCCTCATAAAGAGCTTCGTAGCTTATCTCTGATTGAACAGATACCTGCTACGGCACTCGGCTATCACTTCGTCAATTGTTAACTGTAAATTTTTAACCTCTATTGACTGCAAGTCGTTGAATTTACCATAAAAGTTAATAATATTTCTCATTGCTTGAGTGTGGAACAATCTCTTCTTAAAAATTTAATCAATTTCAGTTTAATCAATCTCTTCTTAAAAATTTATCCATTTTTAATTTAATATGAAACATGCATTTATGAAAACCTTGTTCGCCGATAACTTAATTAGTTTACACTAAAAGCGTTCATTCTTTGTTAGATTACTGAAAATATATTGAAATACTGAAAAATGGAATTCGTCGTACAGGACCTTGACCGAACACCGCAGCTCTCCTGCTCTAATCAGTCCCTATCGATTTTCTCCCCCCCCCCCCTCCTCCCCACTGTCAATCTTCTCCGAAACGCCCCAGGGAATTCTTGATTCAATTTTCCTTTCAATTGGGTCTTAATTGGTGCACAAGACGGAATTCCCCCACAGGGCCTATTGCTAAGACCTGGCTATCGTTGAACAAGATATTTGTAATTCCACTCAAAAATGTTTGCACCCATAAAATAAGCTCCTTTCATTTTCGATAAAATTGCTCTTATAATGTGAATTTCTTCCCTGGTGAAAATGTTTGATGGATGTATGAATGAATATAAGTGAGTATTGTTCCAGTTAAGGAACCATAAAGCCTAGTATACATTCTGTATCTGCTCATTCTATTGAGTCCAGCTGCTTATTTTTCACAGTTTGTTTTTGATATCTTGAGTGTTTTCAATTTCTGAGAACAGTCAATTTTTGTAAAGTACAATAGTAGTACTTTCGACGCGAAAAAGGTTATTATACAAACTACTTTGAAAAAAAAGATTGCATGATCTAATATTGAACGTGAAGAATTCTCAAATGAATTTTTTTTTGTAAAAAGTTTATAAGGAAGCTTTATCCAAGATATAATGGTTACACACTTTGAATTCTTTTAAATAGTTATTAATGATTTATTTAGGAATTTATTTACTCTAATTAGAAGTTTATATTCCGTACTTTGAAGGTTTTATGTCCAGTATTTTTCTCCAATTTTTCTTCAATTTACTCTTACACTGCAGATTTGTTTTGATAGTCTCGTTCCATTTTTACATTTCTTCCCTATTTTTCAGCTAATCGTCTGTCGAAAAGCATTTCTGTCTATTTGTGTTTAGGTTATCTTATATATTTATTATTTTTTCAAGTTGTATCATTTCCTTTTTTTGTGAACTCAAATGACATTTTTATGTCAAGAAGGTTATATTGGAGTATCCTATAAGCTTTTATATAGCAAATACATAAATACTGTATAAAATGTCTGCTTATTTATCTATAAAAACCTAGTTATATTGGTAGGAAACTCTACAACAAGCCGCCGCAGATTTTAAAGACTTGAAAATATAGAAATCTTTAAAAAACAATTGAAAAAATATTTAGTTGATGAAGCTTTTTATAGTGTATAAGAGTTCGTTTCCCATCAAAATTAAGCCTCACCTCAACAAATTGATATAATTATGGTAACTAGTGTGTAAGATTGTATAATAATTGTTGATCTGACTTGTCTTATACTTGGTAACTGGAGTCTCCAAGACTTAATCTACAAAAAAGTGACTCCAGATTAAATCCCAAGCTGCACCTGGCATTCCAAATTTCACCAAATCATTTCATTGGAAAAAAATCTATAAATTATTCACGTTTTTTTTTTTTTTTTTTTTTTTGTAGATTACGTCTTGGAGACTCCAGTTAAGGAGTATAAGACAAGTCAGATCAACAATATTATACACTAGATACCATAATTACTTCAATTAGTTGAGGTGAGGCTTAATTTTGATGTGAAAGGAACTCTTGTACACTATAAAAAGCTTTATCAACTAAATATTTCTTCAATTGATTTTTAAATATTTCTATATTTTCAAGACTCTTCAAAAACTGCGGTAGCTTGTTGTAGAATTTCCTACCAATATAACTAGGTTTTTGTTTGAATAGGCTACTATTGTGACTCACCAAGTGATAATCTCCTCGGCTTCTTGTATTATAATCATGTACATCAAGATTTTGGTTAATATCATTCGTTTTTACATATAAAGTAGCTTCATACACATATAAGCAGGGTACAGTTAGGAGACCAAGTCTCTTGAACAACGGCCTACATGAATCTAATCTATTTACTCTTTCTATACACCTAACCGCTTTCTTTTGGATCTTAAACACCCTATCAAGATTTTGTTTTGATGAATTACCCCATACTAAGATAGCATACCTAATATGTGACAGTAAGAGCCCATGGTAAGCTGTAAGAAGTAACTTTTTGTCATTCAATCTAGCGAGCTGTCGCAGGACAAATACCCCAGATGAAATTTTACTACATATTTTCTCAATGTATGGAGTCCAGGAGTGGCAGCCGCAGTGGTGTAATCGGATGGGGCTTTCGACTTATCTCTGATAAGACTCGGCATTACAACTCCTTTTGTATCGGGCTCGACTCCCGATGTTCAGCCTGGCATATTCTGTGTCATCATTCTCTTTATTACGCACTAACAGGTATTATAATCTTGTGAGCATCATCAATAGAAATACACAGTAAAATATTCGATTCTCAATAGTTCGAAGTTCCGTTAGATCCGAGCTATCAAATGAAGGTGAAAAAAATGCTATTTTGAGATTTTTAAGTGAAAATGAAAATTTGGAAGTAATATTTCAATGTTTATTTATTTATTCATACAATTACAAAAAATGTTCTTTCCCTTTAATAGGTGCTGTAATAAAATTATATTTTTTAGCTATTCTAGTAACACTAAAGCTAGTAGGGTAGACTGACAGTTCTGGCTCAGTTTTTCTTGAACCTTAAATTTAAGGTTAACCTAAGTCAACCCATCCAAACCTAACCTAACCTGAAATAGGTAAGTCAAAGTCGAATCAACGCAATCTATCCGATCCCCAAAATTCCCATTTTCACGGGAGCTAAAATTCACGAAAAAATTTGAACTTTTTAACCCGTGAAGGGAATTTTAATTTGAAGACGCCATCTTGTTCAGCATTTCAAGGCATCCCAAATTCATGTATCAAATACAATTTTCCGATCACGATTGATTGAGGAAAAAATAATAGAATTTTTGGGCGTGGTCGCCTCGCTAAAAGTGGTGGTGGTTCTGGCTCAGTTTTTCTTTAACCTTAAATTTAAGGTTAACCTAAGTTAACTCATTCAAACCTAACCTAACCTGAAATAGGTAAGTTCAAGTAGAATGAACGCAATCTATCCGATCTCGAAAATTCCCATTTTCACGGGAGTTAAAAATCACGAAAAAATTTGAACTTTTCAACCGCTCAAGATAAATTGAATTGGACGATGCCATCTTGTTCGGCTTTTAAAGGCACTCCAAATTCATATATCGAACACCATTTTCCGATGATAATTGATTGGAAAATAAAGATTTTCCCACGCTCACACATTTTTTCCCACGCTCTTTCCAACCCAACTAGACCCCCAAGACGAAAATTTTCATTCTCATGGAAGCTAATACCACTGTATGAACTTAAATCCTAAATTTTGATACATTTCTACGAGTTTCATATCTATGATACAGTTCTAGGAGTTTCATATCTATGATACAGTTCTAGGAGTTTTGTATCAAATATGATACAAACCTCCACTGAAACGTAAACTAAAGAAAACACTAAAACATTGAAAACCAACACTATATGGAGAGGTGAGACCTTATCATAAACAGAGATAACCCCAAGCTGATTTAAAATAAACTATCAGCTCCCGAAAATTTCCGTTCCTGTGGGAACTATCGTTCCCGGAAAAATATCAACTTTTGAACCGTTCAAGATAGAATGGATTGAATGACATCATCTTATTCAGCTCATCAAGGCAATGCAAATTCATGTATCATACACTAATTTCCGATGATGGTTATTGGAAAAAAAAAATAAAAAAAAAATTAAAAAAAAAGTCAGACACTATATATAGGCCAGCAAATACATTTTTTATTCAGTCTTCATAGACCGCCTGTACTGTGAAGACCTCTAATAAACAGGCGAGGGTGGGTGGGTTGATATACACTATATTTTTTTTAATTTTTTTTTTTTAAATTTTTTTTTTTTAATTTTTTTTTCTTCTACACTATAAATAATAGTTTACCACATAATATTTTTTTTTTTAGTTCGTTTTTTTTTTTAATTTTTTTTTTAATTTTTTTTTCTTAATTTTTTTTTCTTCTACACTATAAATAATAGTTTACCACATAATATTTTTTTTTTCAGTTCGTTTTTTTTTTAATTTTTTTTTTCTTCTACACTATAAATAATAGTTTACCACATAATATTTTTTTTTTTTCAGTTCAAGTTTTTTTTTTCACACTATCAATAGTAGTTTACCAAAGCAACCACATAATATTTTTCAGTTCGTTTTTTTTTTTTTTTAATTTTTTTTTTTCTATTTTTTTCCCTTTTAAATTAAATTTAATTTTTCCCCCTCCCATTTCCCCCTCCCATTTCCCCTCCAATTTCCCCCTCCCATTTTCCCCTCCCTCTCCAATTTCCACCCCAGTTTTTGGGTATAAATAGAGGTGCACAGGCAGAAAATTTTCACTCCTTTGGATCGAAGGAGTTATGTTAGTTCAGGCTGAAAATAGTCAACGAGCTATACTCCCACCAGAGATTTCTGGCTCATCCACGGAGACTAGTCGCTACCTATTTTCAGATAGGGTCCCAAACACCAGCAATTACAACAACACCAACTACCAGACAACACCTATGGACTTGAGTATCACCAGCAATTACAACAACACCAACTACCAGACAACACCTATGGACTTGAGTATCACCAGCAATTACAACAACACCAACTACCAGACAACACCTATGGACTTGAGTATCACCAGCAATTACAACAACACCAACTACCAGACAGCACCTATGGACTTGAGTGTCACCAGGACAATGGACAGTGGGACAATGGACAGTAGGAACAGGACAACAGACTGGAGCAACACCATGAAAAATTCGGTATATATAAAAATGGATAGAATAATTTCATCCACCTACTCATCACCAATCTGCCAACACAGCATCAACAAAAACTGTCTCTTTTTCATATGGAACTCATTCAACACAATTGATGTAAAAATATTGTTTGAAAACCTTAAACCTCATATAATTGATATAATACTTGAAAATTCTGAAAAATTTCATTATAATATTAAATGGTATGTGAGTTTAACAGTTAAATTGAAAAAGATTTCTGCTGATAAAGAGTTGTATGTTGAACCAACATTCCATGGACAATCGAGGTCTATAATCTCAGTCCATGAGAATCTTGATAAATTTAGTGTACAATGGGAGGAGGCAGAGGGAAAAATTATGGAAGGGTTAGATAAATTCATAAAGTTGGGGAGTGGTTGGACTATAGACATATTCAAACAATTCAATTTCAATATGGTTAGATACAGACCAATAAGTGGTTCTGGCTCATACATTCCTACTCCAGTTAAAATTATAAATAGGAAAGCTGTTATAAATGTGAGAAATGAAGATGATCTCTGCTTTGTCTGGTCCATCCTCTCCTATTTCAACACCAATAACAATAATTATCGTATATCTACACTTAAAAAAAATAAAAGATAAAATTAATATTGAAAATTTATGCTTCCCACTAAAATTGAAAGACATACCTAAATTTGAGAACCAAAACACAACAATAGCTGTTAATGTTATTGCATATGAAGAAGAGAAAGATATGTTCTATCCAGTCTTTGCATCCCAACACAGAAAGAGAGAGCATACAATCACACTGTTGTTGTTATCTAACAAAGAAGAACAAAAACACTACACTCTTGTTAAAAATCTATCAAGACTACTATCTCATCTAACAAAACGTGATGGTAAAGTAGAAATTTGCCCCCATTGTTTCCAAAGATTCACTTATACAAATGCAAAACAAAATTTAGAAAAACATATTGAATTGTGCTCATCACACGAAACACAACGCATTAAAATTCCACAACAAAATACTGTTTTAAAGTTCACAAATTTCTCCTACACCCTACCCACACCCTTCACGATATACGCCGACTTTGAATGTTTAATTAAAGATGAAAAACATATACCATGTGGTTATGGATATGTAATAGTAAATGAAAGTGGATCAATTCATTATGGACCAAGGATAGTTAGAGCATCCAACCTGTCTGAATCATCAAATTTAATAGAAAAGTTTCTAGATGAATTAGATAAACATGGAAATGAATTGAAAAAGCAATTGAAAATACAAGTGCCAATGCAGATTACAGTAGAAGAAGAAAACAAATTTAAAATGGTAGATGTGTGTTGCCTGTGTAATAAGAGCCTATTGTTTGATCGTGTGCGACACCACTCCCATTCAACTGGAAAGTTTATTGGAGCTGCTCATCAATCATGTAATCTTAATGCAAAACAAGTAGAGTTCATTCCTGTAATATTCCACAATTTCACCGGTTACGATTCACACTTCATTGTTCAATCACTCAATAAATATAAAAAGAGAATAAGTTGCTTAGCTAGGACAAGTGAAAAAATAATTTCAATAACACTAAATAACACTCTAAGATTTATCGATTCACTACAATTTCTGAATTCATCTCTTTCAAAATTAGCAGAAAATATGTTATCAAATGCTTTCCAACTGATTTCAGCACATTTTCCAAATAATACAAATTTACTCTTGAAAAAACAAATATACCCATACGAATATATGGATTGTTTTGAGAAATTCGAAGAAACACAATTACCTTCCCGGGAAAAGTTCTACAACAAACTAACCGATTCAGATGTAAGTGAGACTGACTATCAAAATGCTATAACCGTTTGGAATGCGTTCAACTTGAAAAATCTTGGTCAATTTCACGATCTCTACCTAACCACCGATATACTCTTACTCGCCGATATATTTCAATCTTTCAGATCAACATTCCAGAAAACATACAGTCTTGATCCATCCCACTTTTATTCGCTACCACACTATTCATGGAATGCAATGTTGAAAATGACTGGTATTGAACTTGAACTTTTAAGTGATCCAGATATGCACCTGTTTGTAGAGTCCGGCATTCGCGGAGGTTTAAGTGTAATCCCCAAACGATATACAAAAGCCAACAACCAATATTTATCTACATATGATAAAAATTCCAAAACCACATTTATAATCTACTTAGATGCAAATAATTTATATGGTACAAGTATGAGTGAATCACTACCACACTCTGGATTCAAGTGGCTATCTAATGAGCAAATTCAAAATTTCGATGTTACAAAAATTTCAGATGAATCACACGTTGGCTACTTTTTAGAAGTCGATCTTGAATATCCAGAAAGTCTACATGATATGCACAACCATTACCCCCTTGCGCCAGTAAAAGCCACACCGCCATCAGGGCGATATGAGAAATTGATTACAACTTCTGAAAATCGTAAAAATTATATTCTACACTATAAAAATTTGAAACTTTACATGAGATTAGGTTTGAAATTAACAAAAATACACAGAGTGATGCAATTCAATCAATCAGCCTGGTTAGAGCAATTTATATCATTAAATACCGAGTTGAGAAAGAATTCAAATAATGATTTTGATAGAGATCTATACAAGCTATGTTCTAATGCAATTTATGGAAAAACGTTGGAAAATGTAAGGAATCACAATGATTTTAGGATTATAACTGATGAAAAGCAACTTGATAAAGTGATTGCATATCCAAGAATGAAACACTGGTCCAGATTTAACGATGATGTTGCTGGTGTATGTCTAAATAAGCTTGAGGTTCATCTAAATCGTCCCATTTATGTGGGTATGGCAATACTTGAGTCAAGTAAAGCAATAATGTACAAATTTCATTATGATGAAATTCTAAAAATGTATCCCAATGTTGAACTGCTAATGTCCGATACAGATAGTTTTATGTATCTGATTCAAACAAACGATATTTATAAAGATATTGAAAGAAATTTGGATTTATTTGACACATCTAATTATCCAAAAGACCATCAATGTTACAGCACAAAACATAAAAAACAACTAGGTAAATTTAAGGATGAGTGTGGTGGAAAAATAATTTCTGGGTTTGTTGGACTACAAGCTAAAATGTATGCAATTCGCATAGGTGATTCAGAAAAGAAGGTTGCAAAGGGAATTCCCAAGAGTGCAAATAGAAATCAATTGAGATTTGAAGATTATAAAGAATGTCTGTTTGATGTAAAACACAAAAATGTAACATCATCAGCAATTGAAAGTAAACTGCATCATGTCTATACTGTTCAACGTGAAAAACTAGCTCTTCAACCTCATGACGATAAACGTTTCATACTGCCAAACCAAATTGATACTCTAGCTTGGGGCCATAAAGATATTCCAATAAGAAAACGTAAAATTCGTGAGCAACCATCTCAAGGAAAAGTACAAAAACTTTAAAACCTGAAAACTTTAAAATATAAAGAAACTTTAAAACCTGAAAAACTTTAAAACCTGAAAAACTTTAAAATAAAATAAAAAATTTTTTTTTTTTTGCTCAAATAGGTCTGAGATCTAGAGTTTTAGGTGGGTTCCGAACCATTTGAAGTATTAATTTTAATTTTTTTTTTCATTGTTGTACTACTGTGTAAAAAAAAATATCATGTAACTGTTATCGAATTAGTTTATATTGAAATGATAAATTGAAGAATTCATCTAAAAAATACAATCTATGTAAACCTGGGTGCAGGTACCTGCGTAGGTGCGTAGGTGTGGGTACCTATACCTAGATTAATGTATTTCCTATGTAGGTGTGTAGGTGTAGGTACCTATACCTAGATTAATGTATTTCCTATGTAGGTGTGTAGGTGTAGGTACCTATACCTAGATTAATGTATGTGGGTGTGTAGGTGCAGGTACCTATACCTAGATTAATGTATGTAGGTAAAAAAAAAAATATTTTTTATTATTTGATTTATACTTTTTTAAATTACTCTAATTATACTTTTTTTTAAATTACTATACTACTTTATTGTTTTGTTTTGTTAATATTATTTGTTTACATTACTTTTCTAACAATTCCACTCAATGGTGTATATTCATAGATATTTTCGTATATAATGAGACAGTATGCAGATGTATTTTCTGGGATATTTGCAGTTGTGTCAAATGAAAGTTTCACATCTAATGCACCCGATTTCAAAAGTTCACTTTGACGAGAACAGTCTATCACAATTAGTGGTGTTTTTTCAAATTTATCAAATGCTATTGATGTTCCCGAATCACTTTGTTTGTAGTAGGCATGTTGAAAGGCGGCAAACATCTGATACAATGTATGTTTATTACCCATAATATTATCATAGGGAAAGTATTGTGCATTCAAATATAAGCGAACATTATTCAAATTACAAAAATCAAATTGAGATATATCGTTACGAAGGCTATTCTTTCTATTAGTTTGCAGTCCTAGTACAACAAATCTTGGTTTATCCATTTGTGATGCTGTCTTAACAGTCCACTGATGACTTGTGCTTTCTGGTAGGGTAGGATACTCGTGTAATTGCCAAGATCTGAATGGAAGGCTAATTGGTTTATCATTGTGAGATAATTTCAGTAGATTAAGACGAATTGTGTCTGCTACATGTATGTAGGGTACTTTCCATTGTATTTTTGTTAGATTAATTTCGATTTTAGTACCAGCGGTGGTTTGAATTGCATTTAAATCAGATGAAGATCGAAGCAGAACCAATTCTTGTTTTACATTCGAAATAATTTTTCTATAGTCTTCCATGAAGCCTAACCACATTTCCAGTGGTACACAAAAGCTGAATTTCTTTTTATTTGCCCATCCATCTCGATTCCATCCTGCATTCTCCCATATACATTTATTTTGTGGAGTTTCGCACAAGAGGTTTTTCATTGTTGTTGTCATGCCAACGTTATGTGTGCGGTCAACTTTGACTCCACCCACCTCATATCTAATCTCATCGAATAAATAGGCTATTCCATTGTTCACTAATACAAAGTCAACTTCAGTATTGTCTGCTTTTTGTACTTTAATATTACCCTCTATTAGAAGATAGCTTTTACATGGTAGAGTGTAGACATCCTGTTGATTTACATTGATACGAATTTCATCATTATTTTTGTATGTTTATGATGCATATGGTGTGTGAGTGTGATACTCGAATTGGGTTATACTCTCATCGAATTGTACTTTCTCACCAACATTGAATATTGAATCAATTTGCATACCGTGAGGAATTTGGTGATTCATTGTTTATATTTTTATTATATACAAAAAAACCTAATCTTTGAAGTAGTTGTCTATTTTTAGGTGTAAGTAATTTCCTATCTGTTGCATCATGCTGTTGTGATTGATGATTTTTTGTAAATATTAGCATATTTTTTTATATATATGTAATTATACATAATTTATAAACCAACTGGTTTTTTTCTTACATGTAAGCGTACTGTTATTGTTTCTCCACGAAAGTTTACCACATTCCCATCCTGATCGATTATATTTATACAAATTTGATTTATTGTGTTTGTATTGATTGGCATGTACACCACAGTTGTGGGTGATTCAATTATTTTATAGCCGGGAGGTACAATTGTGTAAAACTCATGAATTGTGTGACCTTCACTGCCATTATTGTATGAACCCTGTGCAATATTGCATTCTACACGAATACTATTCACACGCATTATATGAACGGGTTTTGTTGATATATGCCATTTATTTGCTAGTAATTTTTCATGTTGAAATCCAAGTATTGGACCAATGCTGTCCTTCATAGTTAGATCAATATCTTTATCTGCATACAGCTCACACTGTAGTGTATTGTTGTTGGCTTTGATTCTCAGTTGACTGCTAGTCAGTTTAAGATTATTTCGAATATAATTTAGAATATCCTCCAATTCATATGATCCTTCTGGTATTTCAACCATATGCCCATCATACACAAACTTATTGTTTACATTTGTTTCAATATTTGGAATTGTATTGTATGTGTACATGTTTACTAGACCCACTTCATAGTCAAAGCTATCCAATTCAACTGGTGGGAAGATTTCACTAACCAATGGATTCTCGTTTGCTGTTAGCGTAAACATAATCACTATATTTTTTATACAGCCACAATAGACACAGATGTCCGCATGAGTGCTCCATTTGCTGATATTTCTTGTAGTTGTATCGAACTCTTACACCCTGCATATATTTCATAAATTCAAGTGGTGGACTTAGATTACCAAAACTATCAAAATAGTCACATAGATTAGCGTTTTTGAAGTAGCACGTCCAATGAGTGCCCTCACCAATTTCATTATCCAGATTGATTATACCCAGTTCTAGGTGTTTGAGTGGTGTATTTGGTAGTTTATCTCTCATATAAATTCCACGTAACGGTAAGTCAAGCTGTTTTGCATACTTTACTATATCTACATTTGATAATGGGGATTTTTTTTTAAAATGGCTTTCAATGCACTCTCTACCTTCTTCTTCTTCTTCTTTATACCACAACCTTTGTACGGTTTCAAATAGACGCCTTTGCCGAGTTTCTTTCCTCCTCCACCAAATTTTACTTTTGCATTCATAAGATAGGCTGCTGCTCGTTCAGGAAGACTAGCATCGGCCGCTTTTACTCTTTCCCATGCAAGTGCTGCAAGTTTCCTATCAGCTTCCGTTCGATTTTGTGTTGGGTCACTATAGGCTATATCATGCTCTCGACATGCTTCATCTAATCTATTTATTCCTTTATCTCCTCTTGCTAATCGTTTTTTCAGGTTTGTCGCGGGTCCACAGAATTCATACCCGGGAATATGGAGCTCCATGGGCAGTAAATCAATTGCTTTATTAATTACGGAACCCAATATACCAGATCCCAACTTCTTTTTCATTGACCTCTTCTTTTTCGGAGTATTTTTTCTATTCATTTTTATATAGATAATTTTTCTCATACCATCTTTTAAATGAAGAATTATAGATGGAGAGATCCTTTACAGCCTCTCTATAGTTGGTAAGTAATTGTGGATCTGTCATGTGTTTCCACTGTTGTCTAATATCAATGTTTGGTAAGTAGAAATCTTTAACTGTATCTATTTGTTGTGCTAGAGTAATGGCGTTTTGAAACAAGTTTATCATCTCTTCTCTCTCCAAGTCCAATGTCTCTTTTCTACTCAAATGTCGACCAAATTTATCAATAGTCATGCTTGTTTTTATTATAATTCATGTTTGTAGATAAATTTACTCTCAAACCATGCTCTAAAAAACCATGGATTTTCAGTTTCCTCTGAATATTTTCTATACTGATCAAATAGGTTTGGATCTGTCATTGCTCGCCACTGATCAATGTTGTTGAGATCAACTCTTGGAAGGTGGTGTGCCGCAAGTGGTATCAATTGTAGGATATCAATTAAATTCTGCACCAACTGTTTCAATTCTTCATTGATATTTGCCTTTCTACTTGCATTCAAATGTCGTCCAAATTTATCAATAGTCATTTTTATAATACTAGATTACCACCTATAATGATACCGATTTCACGTAATTCTTCAATTATTGATGCAATTTCTGAATCATGACCGGTGTGTCCGGCAAGTTTTGAATTAATCAACAATTCCAATCTTTCACACAATTCATTTGGATTATCCCAATAGGTGTAGACGTTGCTGTTAGGTGAGGTTTCAATTTGCATATCATGTATTCCACTACCCAGTTTTTGTTCAACTCCTTTAACACGTTTAGGTGGAAATAAATCTTTAATTATGCGAGTGTATTTATAACTGGTATTTCTTTTCACACGTCCCAATGCATCAAGATGAACTCCAGTTAGTTCAAGTATACGTTTATAGTCGACAAGATCACCTTTCCTATAGATGAATGTATCTGGAATTGCTTTGAATAGCAGCTCTAGTAGACCGTGTGTAAGCGGGAATGATTTATTACCATCAATAATGATTTTTTTATCATCAAACTTGATAACTTTGTTTCCAATTTGCCATTCATTGATTGTGGGATTAAAGTGAACTCCATACAGATTTTGACCTTTTGTTGTTCTCATAAAATTATCAATGTATTTACCTATACGATTTCTAGATGCAAATTTCCGACTAGACTCTCTACTGTCTCTTCTACTACTTTCATCTAAATTACTGGGAACATTGGAGGTGTCTAAATTAGAAGATTTTAAATTACTGGGAACATTGGAGGTGTCTAAATTACTGGGAACATTGGAGGTGTCTAAATTGGAAGAGTCTAAAAAACTGGGAACATTGGAAGAATCGAAAATGTTTGTTGTGTCTAAATTAGTGGAGTCTAGAATGGGGTAGTCTTCCTCTTCCTCCTCTACCTCCCCCTCCTCTTCCTCATCCTCCTCCTCTTTCATTTCCTGTTTAACATCAAATTGTTGTTGTTGTTTAAATTGATTCAATGATTCGGTAATGGGTTTATATTGTTTCTGTAAATTTTCTTCTTCACTAATTGCATCATACGATAATTCTCGATGTTTTCGACGTATAGAGTCACGCAGCTGTTTTATATTATTCTTAATGGCTGTCAATTCTTTTAGATCCTTTTTCAGTATCATTTTTATAATAGGATAAATTTATCAAACCCAACCCTGTATCTCCCATTATCCAGTGCACAATCTTTGTTTATAACTAGAAAATTATTATTATTCCATGCTTGAGCACACATTCTACTGAATTCATCTCTACTCAAATCTGGATATACATGATCGTGATATATGTGTTGTAGATTACGATTATCCTGTTTGAATATAACAATGAAATTACTGTTGTCTCTAATCAATTGTTTAGGAATACTAGAGTACGTTTGACAAATGTAGAAACTATCAATGTTTTTGTGTCTACCCATACTGAAATAGTCTCGAATATTCTGTTGTTTTTCCATACAAATATCATCGAAAATCATAACTGAATTGGGGTGTGCATCGTTTGGGTGTGGTATTTCTTCATTATGCTGGTACAGATTGAATCCAACCTCGGCTACTTGACTCATAATTTCCTTGAGAAGTTGATACTTGTCTTGCTGGTGAGATTTGGTGAATACATATAAATGTGAAAACTTGACACCATTCTCGGCAAATAATAAATTGAAAACGGTATTTGTTTTTCCAACATTGGACGGTCCACACACAATACATCTTACACTATTTGGTAGAAGCACACTGTGTCTTATTTGTTGCTTTTTATTTAAATACTTGTCAAAGTTAATCAGTGGCAGTTTTGATTTGTGCTGTTTTAGCTTCATTTTTTTAATGTATTATTATCAATCCATGAATTGTATTTCGAATCAAAACCCAGCCATTTCACATACAATTTATTACCTTTCTTCTTTAGCACTCTTTCAATAAGATACACATCGAGGTACTTGGTTTTCTTCATTTCATACTCATAGAATGCACCCTTAATAATTTTATTGTTATCGTCTTTGAGGTGATAGGTGAGGGGAATGCTTGGTAGTACATTGTGTACAGTGAAAATCTCATTAGTATAGTTTGGTAGGTATCCTTTATCAAATATTCGCTTGTAACGAGTGATTCGAACCTTATCACCGATTTTAAACTTTTGCTTTTTAAGTTTGAAGGAACGCAGGGTCGCCTTATCAATATTCATCAGTACATACTTTTCATTTTCAGTATTCACCTCACTCGGTTTCATGCGAGTGGTTCGATGAACGGTGTTATTGTATTTGTCTAACAGTTTTGGGAGTAAATTCAACCATTTATAATTTCCCTGTACAGTGAATTCACGAAACATGTGCTCTTTCAGGGTTCTATTGAAACGTTCACAGATTGCCGCCTTCTTATTACTGAAAGTACTATAGTGATTGATATTGTACATTTTAAAGAGTTTTTGAACAGTAGCATTGTAGAACTCTTTACCAGCATCAGTTTGGAAATTCTTTATCTTATTCTGTTCAAGTATTGGTTTGAGGGCGTTTGCCACATCATTACCCGATTTACTTTTCAATGGTATTGCAAATGCAAATTTACTAAAACAATTTATTACTGTCAGTATGAATTTGAAATTTCTATTGATGGTACTGTAGTTTGACATATCAACAAGATCGGCCTGGTACAGATCTGTTACGCCTTTGATTTCTGTACGACGTGTGGGAAAATTGTGTCTAACATTTGCATGTAATTCTTGAGCAAGTCCTTCTCTTGTATTCATTTTTTATACTAGAGTTAGATCTCCGCTATAACCACCATTAAAACCACCGTTAAAACTACCGTTAAAACCATCATTAAACTGAGCCAGAATCGGTACTGCTTTTAGTGTAATGACCCAAAAATTATATTTTTTTTTCCAATAAATTATACTATTAAAATTCTATTATTCTCCCCCAATTATTAATGGTAGGTTTGGTAAAGCTAGGAGGTCTAGTTGGGTTGGAAAGAGCGTGGGAAAAAACATGTAAGCGTGGGAAAATCTTTTATTTTCCAATCAATTATCATCGGAAAATGGTGTTCGATATATGAATTTGGAGTGCCTTTGAAAGCCGAACAAGATGGCACCTTTCAATTCAATTTATCTTGAGCGGTTGAAAAGTTCAAATTTTTTTTGTGATTTTTAACTCCCGTGAAAATGGGAATTTTCGAGATCGGATAGATTGCGTTCATTCAACTTTGACTTACCTATGATAATTTAGGTTAGGTTTGAATGAGTTAACTTAGGTTAACCTTAAATTTAAGGTTAAAGAAAAACTGAGCCAGAACCACCACCACTTTTAGCGAGGCGACCACGCCCAAAAATTCTATTATTTTTTCCTCAATCAATCGTGATCGGAAAATTGTATTTGATACATGAATTTGGGATGCCTTGAAATGCTGAACAAGATGGCGTCTTCAAATTAAAATTCCCTTCACGGGTTAAAAAGTTCAAATTTTTTCGTGAATTTTAGCTCCCGTGAAAATGGGAATTTTGGGGATCGGATAGATTGCGTTGATTCGACTTTGACTTACCTATTTCAGGTTAGGTTAGGTTTGGATGGGTTGACTTAGGTTAACCTTAAATTTAAGGTTCAAGAAAAACTGAGCCAGAACTGTCAGTCTACCCTACTAAAGCTCTAATAGAGACCGTATTTTTTCGGATTGTAGGCTAGGCTATATGTATAAACTTGCTGTGCAGAACTGACCTTTTTTGAGTCGCTGCGGACGCGTTTCGAACTATGTTGTTCTTCTTCGGCGCTTGGTTGCAGACTGACCTTTTTTGAGTGCAACCAAGCGTCGAGGAATAACGACATAGTTCGAAACGCGTCCGCCGCGACTCAAAAAAGGTCAGTTCTGCACAGCAAGTTTATACATAATAGTTCTACTGCAGTTCACGAATAATGGATATCCACAAAAATAATTTTTCGGAGTGTTCCGTGAAATTCAGGTTTTTCGTAATTGAAGGTACTTCTGGCCCCATACAACTTGAATTACCGGACTCTATTGCAGTTGTAGCATTGCCAAATCGGGTAATAGACTTTCCATTCTGGATGAACTACAACTCCAGTGCAGCAGTACTTTGGCGATTCCGCACATGCAATATTCTTGTAGCGCCTGAATCATGGGTGAACAAAGCACATTACTATTGACGTAAGAGGCAAGTAAGCTTTCTGGAAAGGTCCTTGAGGCTCGACACGAAGTGGATTCGTCTAAGAGGCACATCAAATTACTTGGGGGTTGCCTGGGTGGTATGGTGGGCATTTCTAATGCTATGCTGGTTGGTTGGTGGGCATGAGCAAGGTTTCACTACATGGTGAGTATATTATAGTGAGGCCTTGCTACTGGTCGGTCAGGCAGGGATGATCGATCAGTATAGAAATAGCCGGCGAATAGCACCTGTGTGGAGGTGCGAAGATGAGGGGGAGTAGGGAGCCCCTTCTGGGCCCCTTTTCATCGACCGACCATCTCCCCATCTCCCTGCAGTCATACGTAATGACACCGCCTAGCACGGCGAGTAGAGGCCCCCTTACCTTGGGGGGGGGGGGGGAATGATAGCCTAGACCCCAGCCCACCTCACATTTCTCGCTAGAAGCAAGGTCGTGTTTTACCGAATCACCCCCTCAATCCCGGATTAAGGGTCAGGATTAGACTCCGACTTGGAATTCCTGCGCATTCCCCCTTTATTATAACTTGGGCTTCCTGCCGCAGAACTTGGATAAACAGAAAATTGGTCCCTCTGTATCAAGATGTATGTTGTTTCTCTTTATAATGGACAATATCCCTACCAAGGATATTATACTTGATTACAGGAAGTCACATAATTGGATAAGTAATTATTAACGGCCACCGTTCTCTGTTGTTGATTAATGCGACTAACGTGTTCTGGTTGGTAGCGTACCTGCCTAGCAATCAGGGTTTATAGCTTGTCAACTCATTGTTGGCAGTTGTTTGAATTTGTCTTGTGCGTGTTGTCTCTCTTTGAGGCGTTCTTACATACTTCGTCTTATGGAGAATGACTAGTTCCCAGTATATCCGATTGAACTCGGAATGTGTTTCTGCGCACTGCCAACAATGAGTTGACAGCACAGAGCATAGAATCATTATTCTATGCTCATGTTTATTTAAGCTTTGTGGTTGACAGACTCTTCAACAGGGTTTTTAATCTTTATGGTTAGATATGAAAGTTACTTTTCAATAAACAGCTTTTGATAAAGTCGGATTAATTTAATATTAAAATAAATTTCATAATAGCAATGGGTAAATTGTTGATGTTGATTAATGTACAGCGGTCTTTAATCCGAATTGGTTAAATCAAAAATAACCATGACACAAATAAACTGCTTTCTATAGAAAAATGATGCCCAACTACACTTTTTTTAAGTACAGTGCATAGCTTTAATATGCATTATCAATAGAGGCTAATTATTATAATTGAAGATGCTCCAATGTAAACTTTGTACAGTATTAGAAATAGTTTTGTTGAAAATATAAGTAGAAACCTGCAGTCATAACCGGGGAGAAAGACTATGCCCACAATAACAATCAAACTTTATCATTTTCAAGAACAAAACGTTCCCTTCTAGGTATAATTTTTAGCAACAAAAATTTTCCTTTTAGTTCATCAGAGTGTCATTTCTCACCACCAGTCGTCCTAGTAAATTGTTAAATGATGTTGCATGACTTATGTAGATGTTACATAGCTCTCACGCATTTGTAAGGACTCAGAGATAGGAAATAATTGCAAATAATCTCCATAAATTACGTCATACCTCACAGAATATTTTCAGTGTCATGTCACTGAATATCTTACCGAATAATTAAACCATCTTCTTCTTTCAGTCACTATTACGCATGCATTTATTTCATCATTCATGAACTGTACTAGCAAAATGCTAGAGAACACCTTTCATTTAGTGGCAGTACTTTTGTTTCTGGTATGATAGTTATCAAGTATCATACTTCAAAGGTACAATTACGTGCATAAGGATGGGCGATTATTCATAGTTCCTATTCACGTCACCTGGAAACCCATTAGATGAGCCATGTGCAGTAATTATTGTTATTAGACAGCCCACATTGTTCTTTGTTTACTAGTAGTACAAGTAGTATTTTCAGTTTTTAGTTTTGTCATAAAGTTGCCAGAGGAATTGATGAAACAAATAAAATATGTTATTTTTATAGGTACACAGTTCACGGTAGAGAGGAAAATAAAAAATGTGATTCAAATTTAATTGAATTAATTTGTTAAATAATTATTTATTGAAGTCTTTGTAAAAGGAGAAAACTTTAACAATATTTTTGTTCCGTATTTCCACGCAGTGAGAATACTGTTGCAGCTCAATTTTTATTTTATAAATTGTTGTGATAGGCTAATACTATTCTATTAAAAATATTAATCACTACTCTATTTAATATTCAGTATAAAACCACAATATAAAACCATCATGGTAGGTAGCGTTAATCTCGTAGGTCCTGTTTGTAACGGTGACCGATTAGATTGGCCAGCAAAAAAGACACTGTTCTCTGCTGAAAATCACTTCCCGGTGGTTCGGAACCCACCTAAAACTGTAGGTCCAACTCATCAATCACCATCATCCAACTCATTACCCACGCACAGGTCTCAGACCTATGTGGGCTTCATCCTCAAAAAAAAAAAAAAAAAAAAACAATGTCATACAATAATTGATTTTTCAACGGTTTAAATTTAATATGATGTCCCACAAGTATGTCTCCTTCAACACCATGGTGATTTTCATTGATTTTTATCTGCATATTATTGAAGTCAAAGTTCAACGTTTTTTATTGAAATAAAAAAATGGAATTATATTACAAATATGAAACAATTTCTTGTGAATTATATAATAATTTCTAGTATCTCGTCTATTAATTTTCTTAATAAATTGAGAATTTCTGTTGCTAGTTTCACAAATAAATTCAATATTCTTTATTGTTTCCAGAACAAAAAAATATAAAAACTGTAAAAAATCCGAAGCCAAAACTCTGTATTAATTTAATATTATTATTATTATTATTATTATTATTTTATTATTATTATTATTATTAACATTATTATTAACATTATTATTATTATTATTATTATTATTATTATTATTATTATTATTATTATTATTATTATTATTATTACCTTTAACAAAAGATACAAAAATGATTTATCAGGCTTATGTAGCTCTCTGTCCATCCTAGTCAATGAGTAATTGTATTCATTTTTTGTACAATTGACAACATAAAATAGGATCAGTTCAGGTTTGGTGATATAATTCCAATTTTGTTATTTCTCTATTCAACTGGATTACCGGATATGATATCTACTCCTTTTTACTTCAACCTTTTTTTTCATGAAAAGATAATTCTTCTACCAATGCTCAAAGCTAATACTTACAAAAGAAATTTAACAATGAGTTATTGTAGAAAATGGTCCTTGACATTGAACATACCTGTTTCTATAACAATAGTCTTTGTGAAGGTAGCAGATTAATCTATCTGTACAGTTTTGTTTTTTTACTGATTTTGTTTCTTTGATACCGGATATGTAGCGAAGCAGTTCCATCTTTGTGAAGGTAGCAGATTAATCTATCTGTACAGTTTTGTTTTTTTACTGATTTTGTTTCTTTGATACCGGATATGTAGCGAAGCAGTTCCATAATCTATATGGCTTCACTTTCGATTTAAAAAAAGAGTTCCATAATCCACATTTAAAAAGTGTAAAAAATAGCCATGAAGCGAAATGCAGAAACAGGGCTTTGGAAGCAACCCATTATTATAAATAACAATCATCTTGAATTGGTTCGTGTAGAGCTCCGGGGTTCGGACTAGATCGCGTGCTATGGGGGAACATTGGCAAGGGAACTCTTCCCCCTACACGACGTACTTCAATAATTCGTTCAAGGCCGGCCCAATAAAACGCGAGAGTAAAAAGAGATAGAGGATGAATGTAATAAAGTGGAGTAGAGAACTAAGATCGCAAAAATTAATGACTCCCGTAGTATGTAGTGTGAAAGATTAATATTGGGACGTTCAAATTTTAAAGGGGTGATTAGCTTGAGTTTCTTCTAGTTCAATTAGAGAAGTGGTTTCAAATTATCAGCTCCTAACTATCTGTTTAGTGGCTCTCATGAGTGGAAACTGATCGTTTTGAAAAAAAGATTATATGTGCGAAAAAAAAATTCTATTGTACTAACCGCAAATATGCTTGTACCATGTCTGGAGCCTATGTTATAACTAACAATTTACAAGTAAAAACTTTCATAAGTTTCTGCAGAAATAAGTACAAATAAAAATAGTTTGTAAACTAATCGTTTAGAAAAAAAGATGATGTGAGAAATTTTGATAGTAAATTTTTATTTTACTATGGCTTGTAACATATGTGGAACCTATGCCGCAACAAGTAACAATTTACTAGTAAAAACGGCCATAAGTTTCTGCAGAAATGAGCACTAATAAAACAAGTTTGTAAATTTTTATTTAACCAGTCCTAGAGCTGGTTTCAAGTTCACAGTTATACACGTTCGATGAACTCTGCAAAACTTATTTCAACCTTGACAAAGATTTCACACTGCTATCAAAAGTAATAACTTTTTTATGGCTAATTTTTTATTCAGTGGATAAACATGCAATTTCAATAAAAGGCTAGTGTAGTGGCGATGTAGGCATGTTGAAGGGGGCTCCTCCAGGGTTTCAGGAGTGCCCCTGGTGGAGTTCAATATAGGGCTCATGAATATTTCTAGGTACTGTACCTACTAGATGCTTATCCGAACTGGTATATTCTGGTGAAAGAACTAAAAGCTGCGATAGGTTCTCCGCTGGGAATACATACATGCCAAGCTAATTAGAAAACAATATTTTCTAATTACTCTGGGACATGCGAAATAGTTTTCCCGGCCCCTATAATGTATTGTTTTCGTTGTAAATATGTTCCATTTAATATTCAATTCTATTCCCATTTGATCCAGCTCAAATTTACATTTTTCTATCAATCTCATAGTCAATCTCATCTCATTTTTCTATTATAAATGCTCATAACTCCTGAAGGGGAACGAATTTCTCCAATTCGATTACATATTTTTGAAGGTCTCTTAAAGTACTATCAACCACCACAATGCTGAATTTTAGGGTTGAGTGGAAGAGAGGATCAGGAGTCCTAACTCCGCCTTAATAAAGGCATTTAATAAAATAAAATTAAAAAAATAAAAATCTCTGGAGAGTCCTAAACTGGAAAATTAATACTAGTAGTTCTGTAAACAATAGACCTCACGCTCAAGAATAAGGGTGCTTGCACAGAGAAACATACTTGATGTACTCAATGTTTGGGAGCTTTCTCATTTACTGGCAAAAGTTACCGGGGGCATCTGATTGATTTATTCGCCTTTTTTTTACCGGTAATTGTTACTGGTGACGTCTGATTGGTGTATTCAAATTCACAGGCGTTAAACATTCGAATAGACCAATCAGACGCCACCGGTAGCATTTACCGGTTACTGATAAGGTCCCATGTACTCAACCAATGATAATCACCATCGCAAATTAAACAATCATCAGACTTTCATTCAATTTTCATAGTCTATTTCATGTCTGTTTTCCCCAAAATTCACTATGTATCTTATTAACAAGGCTGTGATACTATTTTCCAGACAGCTACTGACTACTGGTGACGTCTGATTGGTGTATTCAAATTCACAGGCGTTAAACATTCGAATAGACCAATCAGACGCCACCGGTAACATTTACCGGTTACTGATAAGGTCCCATGTACTCAACCAAAGATAATCACCATCGCAAATTAAACAATCATCAGACTTTCATTCAATTTTCATAGTCTATTTCATGTATGTTTTCCACAAAATTCACTCTGTATCTTATTAACAAGGCTGTGATACTATTTTGCAGACAGCTGATTGCTCAAATCAGTTCAGATTTCACATGTCTGATGAATGAATTTGAGGAACAATATTAATTGGGCTATTTTGATCCCTCAAAGGCAAATTTTCATTGAATTTGGTTCACGCGTTTAGCCACAAATGTGCTACAGACAAATGCAAAACTGTCGACTTGAAACAGATACCTCTCTTCATTCGGCCATTAATTCCTGTCCATTTCAGTGAAAAGGATGATAATTACGACTTATTGGAGATGAAATACCAGTTTATAATAGGTTATAATTTATTACATTGGAAACAGCTTTTATAGCAAGTTCCTTGCTTCAATTTAATCCCTTATTTATAGTCTTAGTCCGGCCTCGTTCCAGATATTTTAGGGGCTGAGTGTAAATTTCGCACCTCATAAACGATTTTCTATTTCACTTGACATCTTCCTTGTTGCCGCTGTCTACATTGTAGGGTGTGAAAATTCCCTTTGCCCTTTAACAAACGACCCTTAATCGTCGCCCCAAAACGCTGCACCTCACACCCTAATACCCGCTAATACCAGTTGGGTACCTTTTAAAGCGCCTTTAATTTGGAAAATGTTTCGACGCAACGCAGTATTCTCCCCTCCTACCTTGGACTTGATCAATCCGCCATGCCTCCGTATTACTTTCTCAATCCTTCTCATTCTTCTATCCTCTTCTATCTCATTGTCGTTCATTCTCTTTTCCCCTCTCAACCATCCTCTCTCACTCCATCTCATTCTTCTATCCTCTTCTATCTCATTGTCGTTCATTCTCTTTTCCCCTCTCAACCATCCTCTTTCACTCCATCTCATTCTTCTATCCTCTTCTATCTCATTGTCGTTCATTCTCTTTTCCCCTCTCAACCATCCTCTCTCACTCCATCTCATTCTTCTATCCTCTTCTATCTCATTGTCGTTCATTCTATTTTCCTTTCTCAACCTTACTATCTTTTTACTTTTTCCTCTCTTGAGTTTTCTCGCTCTTTGCTGAATTTCTCAGGTGCGCTAATCCTATTTTACTCTGTCCCTCAGTATTTGTCTCTATTTATTTTCTAGTGCATTTTCAAAATAGAAGTTTGCAAACAAACAACTGGTGAATCAACTCTGCCTTTTCATATTAATGGAGCAATTTATTTTTCACTGTACTCATCTGTCTGTTAAAAATTACAATATAAAAGTAAAAACTTGAAAATTCTTTATTAGCCACAAATTTACGAACTAATTTTATTTGTAACTACTAAAGAATTTTTAAGTTTTTACCTTTAGATTGTAATTTTAATTTTTGATTGAAATTTTAAGTTTTTGCTTTTAGATTGTAATTGTGAATTGTTATACGACAGTAAATTCTGTTAATAGAAGTATAACTTTCTAAATCAAACCAATTAAATCTACCTCGAGGCTACCTGATCGCAATGAAGACTTAAAACTTAATCACTCAATAGAAGCCTTAAGTCCGTATTTTGAACCGAACTTGAGGATTCCTCATGCCAATGGTAAATTGGAAAGCCTTTTGCTTATTGTTTTGCAATTCTTCCGTGAGTTAAGGAAGCCTTGGTATGTTCATAAATAAGGGTTTTAATATTGTGAGTTAGTAACATCTTTTTACATCTTAGATGAATTCCTTATACAAAATTAAATTAGTAATAACTGCTAATTACTATAAAATATTACTTTATTATTACATCCTTTAGCCCAATCTCCATGCTCATAACAAACTGTAATAATTATTGTTTTTGATCCATTACAAGCCCAACTTTCACAAGTTGAAATTGTCAATTGCTATATTATTTTTCATAGTAAATACATCTCTTAGCTCAATCTTGATGATGATATTGTGGAAGATATCCCTAATAAACAATAAGACGAAATTGTCACAACCACATTTATTAAAAGTATAGAGATACTAGTTTCGAACTCGTTTGTCTGAGATTGATAGTGAAGTAACGTCCGAAACTAGTATCTCTATACTAATAAATGAGGTTATGACAATTTCGTCTTATTATGCATTCATAACTATTATTGTTTTCCTACCATTACAGGTTTAGGCCTATATACAATCACAAGTTTGTAGTTGTCCTGCAATTATTTTTTTCCAATATTTACTCTTCCCCAACTGATTCTAAGTTCACTCTCTTTCTATAATCATCTTTTCCACTTCATCTCCTTCCATCACGCACATTCTAATGAACGCTATTCCTGTTTTTCTTTCAGTTCTCTTTTACCTATTTTCACTTATTCTTACGCTCTCATACTCTCTCTTTATCTCTCTCTACACACACTCTCGTTCTCTCTAACTTTCGTTCTTCCCTCCACACTTAATCCTTAGTTTCCCAAATGCTTTTTCCTCATTCCCTATCCTTAATTTCAATTCTCTCTTATTAACTCTTCCTTTATTCTATCGCTCTCACACTTTCTTACTCACTCTTTCTCGCTCTCTCTCTCTCTTTCTCTCTCTTCACTCTCTCTTACTCCTTCCTCCCAACTAATCCGCAGTTTCTCAAATGCCATCATCCTTTTTAAACGGCTGTAGTAGTCAGCTTGATGGATTTAAAACGCGTTCATGGCGGCTACACCATCTACCATCAGCTCCCCATCAGCGCTTTTGTCGCTTCACATTTTAAATCACTGCAACGTCGACAGCATCATAATCCTCTTGCTATTCAATTTGGGCGAATATTCGCATCTCTATCCATTGGAACTAGAGCACGCGTTCAATCTTCAATAAAACGCGGCGCATCATGTCCGACCGGCGTCGTCAATCCTCTTTGTGATTTTATATCGTGACGTCACGATTATTCGCTTGCTTCTCGTGTTTTCGTGCTGACACTGTTTCCGGTTCGTTGCTTTTTGCTACCATTCCTTCTAATTTGTCGCAGGATATCTGAGATCAGAGCTGCAGGATCATGTTCACTGAGGGAGATCGTAATACAGATTACAGTATCATTAAACTCCATTACTAGCTTGTAATGAATGGTTAGACCACTTTGAACTTTTATTCAATCATTCTGAATGTGTTTGGGACAAGCTATGTCAATATTACACTCAACTTGAATATTACAGAGCTCCCAATTTTCCTTTTCATATATACTGTCTGGACGTTTGGTGTTCATAATGTTCATAATTTTGCAAGTGATAGCCGAGTTCCGTAGCAGGTATCTTTTCAATCAGAGATAAGCTACGAAACTCCTGGACGCTTTTTGTAAGGGTGACCGATTGGATTGGCCAGCAAAAAAGACGGTTCTCTGCTGTAAAATCACTTCCCTGTTGTTCGGAACTCACCTAAAACTGTAGGACCAACTCATGAATCACCATCATCCAATTCATTACCCATGCACAGGTCTCAGACCTATGTGGGCTTCATCCTTCGAAAATAAAGAATAAAGAATTTCAATGAAAAGGATCATACGTCATAAGTACGACTTATTGAAGATGAAATACGTTGGAGATGAAGTAGTGTTAAAGTTATCAAATTATAATAATAGCCGCGAGCCGAAGCAGGTATCTGTTCAATCAGAGAGATAAGCTGCGTTCTCGTTGTTCCTGTTTGTAACGGTGATCGATTAGATTGGCCAGCAAAAAAGACACTGTTCTGTGCTGTATAATCACTTCCCGGTGGTTCGGAACCCACCTAAAACTGTAGGTCCAATTCATCAATCACCATCATCCAATTCATTACTCACGCATAGGTCTCATACCTATGTGGGCTTCATCCTGCGAAAAACAAAAACAAACAATGATATCACGTCTGTATTCAAATATGAACCTGATCCAGTAAATAAGCTGAAACTACCATGTACTTGACAATAATTTTCGCCCAAATAACATCTTTCGAAAAAGTTGCTGCTTCACTGTCCCTATTTCCTTCCCTGTGTTTCAATTTGAGGTCGTTATTGTTTTCCAAGTGAGCTATGTGGTACATTACTTTGAAATTATTGGTAGTTTGTCTGGAATCACTGTTTAGGCTTCTCGGAAAATACCGGATTATTTTCGTTTCTGTTTAAAACCTAATTACAAATAAACAAAAATTATTTCTAGAACTTGAACAGGACCATAGTTGGGCTAGGGCATCGGGGTCAATGCTCCCAACTTACAAAGAAAGACCATTCAAGAACTTGCTAAGGGGACCCCGGAATTTATTTCTTGCCCCGGTGACACAGAGACCTTACGGGCCTGAACTTGGAAGGTATAACTGATTAAAGAAATATTCTATTGGCAATTAATATAGAAAAAACATACTTAATTTATTTCCAGACTACTGTTTAGGCCAAACTACATATTGCATTTTCAAACAACAAAGCTTGTATTTTTCTCCCTAACAATAAGTTTAGTAGTAGCCGCCTATATTTCAATATTTTCTCATAGTAGTTTATGGATTTTTTATCATTTGATGGTGTTTACTAGACCTGGTTGAATAGTTAGAGCATTGTGATATTTTATCCATTCTTGTGGTGTGTGTGTGTGTGTGTGTGTGTAACCTAGATCGCATGAATGTGTTTTGAACGATGTCAATATAGATCCAATACGTCAATCTTTGACAAAACTAACATCAGTTCTATTTCCACGAAAGTATTACACTATTTATTTAAAAAGTTTCATGATGTTGAAGATCCATCTTGTTTATACTAATATATAATAAAAACTTTAAAAACACTCAAGTGGAAATTATGACTCACGTTACGGCGTGACTGCCTTTTCACTCTGTTGTCAAGAGCATCGTCAGACGACCCACTGTGGGAAACGGCTGTCACGCCGTAACGTGAGTCATAATTTCCACTTGAGTGTTTTTTAAGTTTTTATTATGTATTGGTGGAAACAAGATGGATAATTTCCACTTGAAAGTGTTTTTTAAGTTTTTATTAAAAATTATTTTCTACTTGGAAAGTGTTTTGTAGCATTACTTCCTTTCATAATTATTGTTCTCCATTATTTTTTTCCTATTTCTGTCAGCATTTCTCTTCAATAATAAAATGTGGGCAGATCCTCCCTGGAGCATCCACACATTTATCCTATTTTAAGTTGGACTATAAATAGAACGAGTTGGCAGGATGAAGTTTTTGGCTAAAAAACAAAACAACGAATAATTATAGGCTTCTGTTGAGAGATTTTATCTGCCGTAGCTAATAACTATAATGCTACAGGAAATGTTTGGTGTACGTTGTAATGTTGATACTATTCCATGCTGCTAGAGTAGTAGTGTTCAATTCGGCTGTTATTATGTTAATTCAGGCAACAATGTCTACTAAAAGTTGAAAGGAAGGCTGGCATTTCAACGTCTTACAGACACAATAAATGTGCCAAGACGATTCATTCACGAAACAGAATAATTTACTTTGCATTTTATAGTCGACTGTGTTTTGTTTTCCTTTAATATCGCTATTCTATGCTAGCGCACTTTTCTGTCTTTTTCTGACTTTTCTGACAGATGCTAGATATGAGTTGATAGTTTATTTTTTATTTATGACAAAAATACAATAAAGCTAAGATACAACAGGATTTCACTCACAACTGCTTTCTTCGCAAATTTTCAACCCTGAAGAATCCAAATGTTAGGCTATGCCAATTTTTCATAAGGAATTCTAGGATAATCACTACAATCTACAAATTTTCTATTTCATTGGAATTCTAAACTGTGTATGAAAATAAGCTGAAGAAAGTGTTCAAGATTTTTCTACCAACTTTATAAAAACAATTGTAAAGTTGAAAGGTTTGGAAGATGTGCATAGTTTGTCAATTCGAACTTGACAGTTGTATGAATTTTCCTCGCGCATGTCGGCTGTCCACTACCCTATGCTGTAAGATGCTCTCACATTTACACATACTGTATATAGTATAGTATACACATACTCAGTATAGCCGCTTGGAACGCGGTGTTGAGACAAAACAAAGTGAGTTTCTGCGGACTGATGAGAATGAGTTGACTGGTTCTAATACAGAAGTTCCTTAATTTAAATACTAATATAAATATTATTTAGGTGCTGATTTTATTTAAAATGTTCGGTATTCAAATTTGCTATTAAGAAGCAAATCGTTGAATTGTTGCAGGGCCAAATTATTCCTTTCCATTTAAACAGCTGTTTCTGACGAACTTCAAAACTGTTGATGGGTCGGTCAGTCTGCACTCAGTCTAACTCATGCTGATGAGCTGCTTCCTGTTATGTAAATGATAGTTTTCTATGTAGGAGTGTCGACTCTGATTAAGTGCAGAGTATAAGTTTTAACATAATTTCAATCTAGATTCTGGCACGTGTACTCCCACAGGATTTTGGTGGGCTCCTTTTAAAACGAAAATTGTACAAGCGTACTTGGCTGTTCATGAACTAAAAACTCAGAATGAGAAAAAGTGAAAACTTGTTAAATTTTCAATACTCACAATCATACCTTATTGATGAATTGTACAGCAGTTTTCATTTGTTGTTTCAACTACAGTATTCACTTAATTTTTTCGTGGTCTGCAAAACTTTAATTTATACTATCAAAATGTGGGCTCAATGTTTACTTTTTAACATTAAATTGTTTTCATGGTAATATCAAATCAAAATTCTTACAGCCATTTATACTTTTTCCTTGAAGATTCTCTCACTCTACATTATGACCCGTATTTATGAACGGTCCTTCAGTTTCTCTTGACTCAAGGAACTCTTAAAATTCCTCTATTCTAAATTCATTTTAAGAGTCCCTTGATTCTAAATGGGGTTTTAGAGTCCCTCGAGTATTTATGAACGGTCTTTAAGTGTCTCTTGACTCGAGGAACTCTTAAAATGCCTCTATTCTAAATGCATTTTAAGAGTTCCTCGATTCTAAATGCGTTTTAAGAGTCCCTTGAGTAATTATGAACGGTCTTTCAGTGTCTCTTGACTCGAGGAACTCTTAAAATGCCTCTATTCTAAATGCATTTTAAGAGTCCCTCAATTCTAAATGCGTTTTAAGAGTCCCTTGAGTATTTATGAACGGTCCTTCAGTGTCTCTTGACTCGAGGAACTCTTAAAATGCCTCTATTCTAAATGCATTTTAAGAGTCCCTCGATTCTAAATGCGTTTTAAGAGTCCCTTGAGTATTTATGAACGGTCCTTCAGTGTCTCTTGACTCGAGGAACTCTTAAAATGCCTCTATTCTAAATGCATTTTAAGAGTTCCTCGATTCTAAATGCGTTTTAAGAGTCCCTTGAGTAATTATGAACGGTCTTTCAGTGTCTCTTGACTCGAGGAACTCTTAAAATGCCTTTATTCTAAATGCATTTCATGATTCCCTTGGTGTACATCCCTTGGTGCTTTGATTTTGAAACTTGAGGAATACAGAAAATACCTGTATAATCTAATGGAGAGATACAGGATGTGAAAAAATTTTCAGAAGCAGCTGGGCAAATAAATTTACGGCATATAACACAAAATTCTTGTTTTAAAACAGAAGGCTATGTTATATGTAAGTAAATGGCCAAATCCGTACATTTTTATGTTTTGAGTGTAATCTACTGACAGATTGAGCCTTTCAACCGGCTGAAGAGGTTTTTGCTGGGTTAAAGAGCAGCTGCGTGTTTAAAAGCTCGAAAACATGTGTCAGGTAGAAAAATCAGGTGCAGGCCTATAATAAAGCAGTGGGCGAAAACTTACGGTATTTCATCGAACCTTTGTTCTCATCCCAGCTGCTTCACGTAAACTCACCTCCAAATAATAGGAGCACCTGGCGTTTATTCTGGAAGATATAAGGAACTGAAAACTGGATGGAACATCTTTTAAACGATTCGATTGTAGAGAGCAACAGGTGTTTGATTCAAGATACTGACAGATAAATTGATTTAATATATACTTGTTAACTGACAGATAGGAAAAATGTCATTGTTAGAGATCCTTGAGTTGCAGGTTTCAGATTAGATTTGGTTTCTGTTATATTTGAGTTGAGTTTTTCTATGAAAGTACAATATTACATTATTCTTCTCTCAAGCTCCTCACCTTCAACTGCCAGCAAAAATACTCATTGTTGAGCGTTTAAAAAAGATCCTTTAGTAGGCTAAAGGTTTGAAAAAACAGTTTATTAAAGAAAGTTGCGGAATGGATTTGGTTTTTCAGCATTTTTTTTTTTGAGGATGAAGCCCACATAGGTCTGAGACCTGTGTGTGGGTAATGAGTTGGATGATGGTGAATGATGCGTTGAACCTACAGTTTTAGATGGGTTCCGAACCACCGGGAAGTGATTTTACAACAGAGAACAGAGTCGTTTTTGCTGGCCAATCTGATCGGTCACCCTTACAAAGAGTGCCTAGGAGACCGTAGCTTATCTCTGATTGAACAGATACCTGCTACAGCTGACGATTTTCAGTTAGTCGATTTTAATTGAGTTTTTTTTATAAAAGTACAGTAGAAAAACTTATTGTTGAGCGTTTTAGGTCGATGAAGAAATGTCCTTTGGTAAATGTTTCAAATGAAACCCCATTTTATTGAAGAGTAAAGAGAGTTGCAGGTTGCACACTAGATTTGGTTTCTGCTGTATTTGAGTTATATTATTATATCATTAATTATTAATTATATATTATTATTAATTATTATTAAATATATTAATTATATTATTCGTTTCTCAACCTTTTGCATTTAACTGCCAGTAGAAAGACTTATTGTTGAGCATTTTATAAAATCCTTGGACAAATTTAAAAAATAGTTTATTGAAGTGAGTTGAACTGTAAAAAGAGTACAATTAGTTTATCATTTGTCGCACTCAACATTTATAAAAATAATTAGCTATCTCTCATTCTATTAATGAAATTGTGTATTTGTTCCGTTAGATTTACAATTTCAACTTATAAACTTCCATTTCTTCGATCAGACACGATCGTAAAAGTTGGATGAATTCTCTATTAGTTATACAAACTCCGCCATTTCAGAAAGGGATGGCCAACATATTTCTCACTTGTTCCATAGGCCAACGGCCATATCGCATTATTTTATGAACGGCAGCCGTATAGTAGTGGTGTTATCGGTTGGATCATAATCTCTAATTAGACTCTGATTGCTCTTATCGCAGTCACGGGTTCGATTCCTGGCATATTTTTGTAATAATTCACCTCACTACCCTCTCACAAGTTTCAGACTCATGAGGGCATCATCAGCAAAAAATACCCTTATCTACGACCATGTCATAATGTATACATTACAGTTTCACAATTGATGCCAAAACAGCTGTTTTTTCGAAATGCTTTTTGAAACCCGTTGCATAATGAGCTCATTATAGTACAGGTTCTACATTATAACACGGGTTCTGGACCAATCAGAAGCATTTTTGATGGAATCAATATCGTAATTCAATATTGTGAAACTATCAGCTGATTTGATCAAACTGCTACACCAGCTGCTTTAACCTAACAATCTACTATAACTTCTCGTATTTGAGATGAGAGGTTAGGTTTCTCTGACAGTCACAGGTAAAATGAAATTGTTTTAATTAAATGTATATTAGTGGTCGTAGATAAAATAGTGTATGCAACGATTTTATTTGGCCATTAAAGCACTCGTGAGATATTTATAACACTCGCATTCGCTCGTGTTATAACTTACATCTAACTCGTGCCTTAATAAGGGTCAAAATAAAATCGTTGCATAAACTACTATTCTACTAGTATAGTAGTCGAATAGAAAGCTCTCATTTTTCAGTAATATATTTTAGATTCCACCGGTTTCCTCCCAATAAGTTTCCTGATGCGATAAATGCAATGCTATCTCCACGCCGAATGGAAGTCTGTCGAGCGAAAAACAACTTCCTTTCTTTCGAATATGAGGGCGCTCCAACGGTATAACCTCAACTTATTGGATCGGTGGATGTAAATAAATTATGAGACTCGGCTTTAGCGCTGTTGTCATCGAAGTTCTTTTGTATTGATCGGTCGAAACAACCCCTTTTACTAAGTAAACATGTCTTCCTCATATTGTGTAATAGCTTCTACGTTTTTGGAAAGTCCGATTTGTTTTGTCAATGCTAAGACCTCTGTCAGCACGGCGACAATCGACGAAGTCATATTATTCATCATATTGAACTACTCATCGATTGACTACGTAATAGGCTTCATCGAAGTGTCCCAATTCAGATTATTATTGTCTCTTATGCAATTTTTATCCATGTGTCACCGTACTTTTATCTAATCATTAATGAGTAAGTTATTGAGCTAGTTATTGAGCTTACAGTTGAAAATTTTGCTTTTCAATACTACAATGCTCCTGTTGTATTTTTATAATGTTGTGAAAGGAAGGAGCAGTGGACTGTGGTAGGTGGGGAGATAACAGAAGGCAGTGTAACGTTCAACGCCATGAATTGTCATTTAGAGAGCGGCAGATTCAAAAACATAACCAAAGATTGACTCGAGAAAATAGGACAAATTGAAAATATCGTAATAAATATGGCGAGTGTAGTTTGAGATTTAACAGCTCCCTAGTATTTTAGTATAGTCTTATAGTAGTTATGGTAACTAGTGTATAAGAGTATAATATTGTTGATCTGACTTGTCTTATACTCCTTATTTGGAGTCTCGAAGACGTAATCTACAAAAAAAGTAGATTTGAAATGTAGTTGAACCACGTTCTTGTTAACTAGTGATGGTTAACAATCTTTGAAGTCCAGCTGCTCCTCTGTACCCCTTTATTCGAGTACCCCTTAATCGGTGACTATACCGGCGGGCCGATTGGCGCAGTTGGTTGGGGCGTCGCAACTTCAACTTGCTGTCGTTTAAGCGGTCGTGGGTTCGAATCCCGCTCCACCGTCAGGCATTTATGTGTAATCATTCACCTCATTACCCACGCACAAGTCTCTGACTCATGTGGGCATCATCAGCAATATATATAAAAAAAACAAGGATTAAGGACCTCTCTAAACTATCAAATTTTAGAACGTTGATCACATTAATTTCGTTAGTTTGTCACAGATAACATAAAAAAAACTAATGAAGGGACGCCTGAACTGAAGTAAAATACGAAAATAAATTTTATTTATGTTATTTTAAGATTATGTTGCATCTTAACTTAATTGTTATTCTGTCTATAAATAAATGGATAATTCTGCAATCATGCACTGGCTTAACTTCAGTTGTTGGATTTTCATTGATAGTGGGATACACTTTCCTCATAGAACCATAGATAGGCCTATAATTGGTGTATCAATAAAATTAATGAATAATAAGACTTGAAGTTTGAAACGTGGTCCCTAAAAGTTTTTGGGAAAAAGAATGTTGATAGCCTAAAACTGCTTTGAGGCACCGCAACGATCATAAAGCATTGACAGTTTGACAGAAATTATTACACATGGGTAATCGCGGCTAGACCGTGAAAAATAAACAGAAGTACTAACTTTAATAGGATACATTCAATTTGAAACGAGGTTACTAGGAGCTTTTGTGGGGGTGTATTTGCCGACGAAATACAGACAGTTTTAGTACTCTGTGACGAGAAATTATTAGATTACGAGGGTAGCCCGTGAGAAAACAGAAAAGCTACTTTTAATGGAATGCAATCGATTATGAAGCGTGGCCATCAAAGAATTAGGTTGAAGTACATTCGATCATAAGATCACAGACAGTTTGACAGTATTATTGCTCGGCAACAAAAAATTATTAATCACGAAGGGGAAAAAGAAGGAGGCTCCCCGAGATAGGAGGCAGTTGGAGAACAGATTTCCTGATGAACGGACGTGTTGCTCAAATTCGTAAGAAGACTTAAAATCCGTTTAAAGAGAATACCGGTGCGGTGCTATGAGTCGTGAAAAAGTGTCGAACTTTGACATAAAAATAGTTTTTCATTAGGACATTGAAAATAACCAGTTTTCTAATGAGATAAAACATTTCGTGATGACTATCAATTTAATTGAATGCGGGATTTCCACATCGAAAACTTCAGGGATTTAGAGAGAAAGTATATCCAGGCAGGGGCTTCCAAGATTCCGTGGGGGTGGAGGTTACGCAGTTCCGGAAGATTAGGCTGAGAATCATACAAGAAAGTTGCTCTCCAGGCTGTAAGAAGATAATGTATGTGGTATGTGTACAGTGCTCCGTCAGAAAAAGTGAAATGTGTGAGTAAAATAATAAAAACATTATTCTTTATTAAATCTTAATATTTTATTAATATGTTTGCATCCTGAATTCCATTTGATGAAGTGTGACCCTGAGATCGAATAACTTTAGACTAATGACATATTAATATTCAAATTGTTCAGCAGTTTTTGGCATATTTTCTGACTTCAACAAAAAACCGCCTGGCGCCCAAACCATCAACAACTCTGCTTAATTTATAAAAAAAAAAAAAATAGTTTTTATACTTTTATTTGTATTATATATCCGAAGAAAAAAGCACACGTTGCAAGTTCTATGAGTTTAAATATTGAATTTTATTTGAGATTGATAGTGGTGTAACAACCGAAACTAGTATCTCACTGTTTTTAATAAATGTGGTTTGCACTGGCTTGACTTCAGTTGTTGGATTTTTATTGATAGTGGGACACTTTCCTCATAGACCCATAGATAGGCTTATAATTGGTGTATCAATAAAATTAATGAATAATAAGACTTGAAGTTCTATGAGTTTAAATCTTATATTTTGTTTGAGATTGATAATGGAATGGTGTAACAACCGAAACTAGTATCTAGTATAAATGTGGTTGTGACAACTTATAGTCTTATTATTCAAATTCTCTAAAAATTCTTATTCTTATTCTCTTAAATTCTCAAAAATTAAATAATTTTTTGAACTCCAACATTTGAAATAGAAATTATAATTTGTGATATCATGAACTAAAAAAGTCCTTAATTAAGGAGCCAGAAATGAATAGTTTGGTGTACATTAAGGAAACCGCAACTCCAATACTTTAACCTGGTGCAGTACGTTCTCTGAACTCACAGCTACCCTTTGCCAGAAATACTGTACACCCTTACTATGAGACCTTACTAACAAACTACAACAGTATGTTAATAATCTCTCCTCTTTTCCGAGGAGAGGAAGGGTTGAAATTCTTATTGGTATTGAGGAAATTCTTAATTCTATAAGTTGATGATTCCTAATGGATGATAATAATTGGAGCTGTCACAACCACATTTATTGACAGTAGTGAGATAGTTGAGTTTGATGGAGATTGATAATGGTGTAACAACTTAAACTAGTACACACTGTTTTCAATAAATGTGGTTGTGACAACTTCTAGTCTTATTATTCATTATGGATATCTTCAACAATATCACCTTCGCCACTGCAAAGAAAGTCAATGAAATTAGTTGTCTATGGCTGAGCTACCACCAATATTTAGTCCAATATTAAATATCAGATGATTTAGTTTTACCAGCGGCGATCAGGGGTAGCATACCATGGTACCGATGGTAGTATCGATTTTTTTTAGGTCCACATAGGTCTGAGACCTTTGCGTGGGTAATGAGTTGGATGATAGTGATTGATGAGCTGGACCTACAGTTTTAGGTGGGTTCCGAACCACCGGAACCCAGATGTTATCATCCTTATTGTGCAGTGTATTAAAATTCTAGATCAGGAAAGTGAAGTTACTCCTTATAGCTTCGAGATTACAATGTTGCTCTTACATGGATCACCCATAAATACATATCATATGAATACAGCAACATTCTTATCACCTATATTGCAGCAAAAAATTGTTTCTTCAACAATTAATTTTTGCAGTTTACCATCTTATTCTTTTAATTTCTCAAATATATTTAATATCTCAGATACCTTTCCTATCAATTCCACACCTCACACTCTTTACATCAGATAAACTTCTATTTTAAGCGATCTGTTGGAAAATTCCTTTTTTTTAGAGAGATAACCACTAGAATTCCTAATATGATATCATACATGATGTAATTCAAGTTATTTTGTGGTTGTTGCTCCTAGTATGGATCGTGGTTTGGTTCCGTGTTTGTTCCTTGAAATTGTTATTTCACAAATTTACCTTAGAACACATATTAGATTTCAGGTCAAAGGAAAAATATAAATTAAAAATGCCATCAAAAGCTCAGTCTTTTTTTCATCATCAAAATTTTGTGGTTGTAAGCTAATACACGCACTATGCATCTATTAATAGCCGATACTGCATTATATGAGTTGACCTTAACGTTTTTGCCTCTTTTTTGTTAATGGAATTCCTGACTAGTCCTATCAATACAAGAGAAATTCATATCATATTAATACTCTTATATCAAATTACTAAAAAAATAGTCACTAAGTGTATTTTCTCTCAAACACACAGAGCTTATTAAGTTTCCCATAACAAAAACTTGCTATCTTGTGATTTACTAGGCCTTATCATTCTAAAATAAACGTTGTAAAAGTGAATAAACATCATGAGTAAAAGGAGCAGCGAAAATAAACATAATAAAATTAAGTAATCCAAATATTAATCCCATTACAGCTAGATTTGACATAGTGTTTTAAAAATAATGAAAGTTATGAACATGATGGTATTACCGTATATGTTCACACCAATGTTAATTAATCAATTTGTGTTTTCTTGTAATAACTGACAGGTAAATATAGGTGCCTAGAAAAATTATTTTCATATTATACCAAATATAGACCATATATATGATATTGTACCAAATATGATATCATATAATATACCAACTGTGAAATAGATTAATTTTAAACCAATTTAATTTAACAATTGTAATATTAAAACGAGTTTTGGTATTTTAGCCCCGTAGTATACTATACTATGAAAATATAAGCTAGTGATGTAAGTAACCAGAAGCCAAAGGCCATAAAAAAATTGAGAAATAGTAAAAATAAAGCACTTAGCCTTGGAAAATCGATCCTGGCCATTTTTACTTTGTATTGTTACAATAGTTTGAGTGTTGAGAGAAAATAAAATTGACAGGTACTAAAATTCAAGGTCGATTCACTCAAATTACGGTTGAATAAACCAATTGGAACAATCATCATTATTTTTATGACCAATCGTACAAAAATTATTGGTAGATTCCTGTTGCTATCATTTTTTTGCTTTGATTTGTACTTCTTGTGGTTTTTATTGATGTTCAAAATAACTGAAATTTGGAAATTGCCTCAATATTGTTTGTTAATTTGCTTCACATTTCCTCAATTTCTCCTAATTCTTTGAATTAGGCAAACAGTTTTTGCCAAGTGGATTGGATAATTTTTCTGTTGGAATTCCTACTTATTTGCTAATTAATGAATAATAAGACGAATTTGTCACATCCACATTTTTTTTTTAAATATTGAGAAACTAGTTTCGGTTGTTATACCATTATCAATCTCAAACAAACTAAAACTAAAGTACAGAGAAGCTTAGTATATACTGAACATGGAATGATACTATTGGCTAAGTGAGAAAGAGGCTGAGGTTTTTTTTAGTTTTAATTTGATTCAATTCAGCCTTATTACGTATTTTTCTTCTTTGTTGCTTTCTAAATGTTCACAGCTTTTAGTTATTGATCTGATTTGACTCGTATTTTTGCTTGTTATTCCTCTCACCAGGGGGCGTGACTTGTCAGCCAATCACAACCTTCGATGAAGGTCAGCCTTTTTCTCGCTTAGCCAATAGTATCATTCCAAGTTCAGTATATATTAAGCTTCTCTTCATTTTAGTTTTAGTTTGATTGAGATTGATAATGGTATAACAACTGAAACTAGTTTCTCAATATTTTTTAATAAATGTGGATGTGACAATTTTGTCTTATTATTCATTATAGATACCTTCTACAATGTCAAAATGTTTAAAAATTTGTCTAAAAAATGTCTAAAAATTTGTTGAATTCTCAATCAGTGAGGGTGGGTTGGACTTCTTTGTAAATTATTCTGTAAAAGATACTGTATCTCTTTTCTGTCTATATTCTGATGTCAGTTCTATTGATTTGATGTGATGAGTGAATATTATTGCAACTACCGACCTTCTAAATATGCATCAAATCCAGTGTAGCGTTTATCAAAAATAGTATAAATTTGAATAATAATAATAATAATAATAATAATAATTATTATTATTATTATCTAGTGCTCAAAGGTCAGTACTAGCTATTCTTGATTATTCAATAAACAATTTCATTCATGACACTTTCTGGCACACACACATCAATCTTGCTTTATTGATTCAAATAGATTTTTATTAATTAATTTATGTTTTTTTATAACTAAGCTAAGCTTTTTTTATAACTAAGCTATCTGTTACTTGACTTAGGCTCATGCAGAATGCAGGTGTAAATTTTGAATTAGACAAGAACTATAATAATGAAGACTATTATAATGTTCCATTAGATTCGTTGTCATGTGGCAGAACCACCTGTGTTACCGGAACTCATTGCAGGGCCTCATGCTTTTGCTGTTTTCACACTACTGTATTAGTTCACCTCAAACTTATTGGGATGAAAATATTAACATCATTCTAAACTTGCAATATGTTACTTTTTTTCTAGAAAATGAATACTGTATGAATTGAAAGTTTGTGATTGAATTTTATTTTATTTTTTTCTTAGGAGGATGAAGCCCACATCGGTCTGAGACCTGTGCGTGGGTAATGAATTGGATGATGGTGATTGATGAGTTGGACCGAAAGTTTTAGGTGGGTTCCGAACCACCGGGAAGTGATTTTACAGCAGAGAACAGTGTCTTTTTTTTGCTGGCCAATCCAATCGGCCACCCTTACAAAATTGGCCCAGGAGTTTCGTAGCTTATCTCTGATTGAACAGATACCTGCTACGGCACTCGGCTGTCTCTTCCCATAAGTTACAGTCACATCTGAGTTACAGATGCAGAAAAAATTGCATAGTATTAGGAGTATAGTTAGGAGTCATAAGATGTCGAATACTTCTTGGATACTTCAATTTTTCTAAAATAATCATTCAGTGGGTTCAGGCTACATATTGCTGTCGTTGCTGTTGTACCTGAATAAGCAAGAAATCTCTTGAGTTATTACATTCTGAACTCTGTCTCAAACAGGTTTTCCATTTATGCACTGATGTGGTCAACTTCAAGATGTAACCAAATCATTCAAAACCGCTAGTTTTATCCCATGTCGAGGTGCTTGGTTACATCGGAGCCATATCCATTTGATTTTGTTGCATAAAGCTCGATTACGTGTTGGAGAGTATGTTGGATTGAGTTTGTTGTCTTCAGGCCTGATTCGCCAGCCTACTGCGTTTAAACGAAGTGTAAAAGGCCTTGGCGGTCAACTCGTCAACACTGTTAGTTTTGACCTTGTTTTGAGAATCACATTATAGAAGTCTCACCTTCGACTACGACTACTCATCGTCTGACATATTGGAAAAAAGTAGGACAATATGGAATTGTAAAATTAATATCAACAGAAAAGATTACAGGAAGATATTTATACAAAGAGGATTACAGGATGATATTTTAAACAAACAATTATGTTAGTAAAGATAGTATTAGAAAAATAAGCAACACAAAAGAAAATATGGAAAGTTGTTTATCCTCAGTGGAAAGATAGAACTTTTTTAGTAGGTCTCCAGTCGTGTCTGAGGAAGCATTATAACAATGCGGAATGGTCATAACACGAACAAGTGAATGTTCAGTTCACCAGTAAAGTATTTTCAAGAAGTATTTATGTTCAAATATTAAATGAAAAAGTAATATGGAGCATCATAGTATCTATTTTTGTTTCTTTATGTATTCAAAGATTTTATCCTGAATTAAGAAATGCGACTTCTTAAATTCCAATTGGATGCTTTTCCTTAAATTATTATAATTTAAATAAATTGTAATTATTTTTGAATAAAATAATCATACTCTATTCTTAGTGGTATTTTCTAAAATGCCATTGCCATTTTCAAAACATATATACATTGTTTGATTTTTTACTTGACAGATTTTTTAAGTAAGATAATGAAATGAACCATCAAGAACCCTATTAGTTGAAATTATGAAATAATGTGCTATTGGTCAGAACTTCGGCCAACAGGAGGCTAAGCTGTGTCGTGCTTAAACTAACTGTTTTTATACAAAATTTATTTTTTCATCACCTTTGATGTAGAACTTTTAAGTTGTTAGGAAAGGAGTTGAAGATTAGTTACCTGTATTCCCTTATATTGATAGTGTAGACTATAAATCCGCCATTTTACTGAACCCAATTGAGCACTTTTTTAGGTTAAAATCATTGTTTTCAAGAAAATTGAGCAATATTCTAGCCTATACACTACCATGCTGCAAGTTTTTAATAAAATTGATAAATAAATACAACAATTGATTGCTTTTGACTATCAATGTTTGTATGCCAATAGTAATGTTCTGAGTTTAATTGGATGGTGGCAACCAAAATTTTTACACTACACATTTCATGACTTACCTGCTGTGATTACTCCCTTCCTACCACCATGAGTATTTTACTATCTTTCAAGATGAAGTTCACCACTACGACTACTACCAACTAAACCAACTAACTAACCACCACTACCAACTTGACCAATACAGCATGAATACATAATATATGAAATCATGTAACTTCTTTGTTCATACTGTAAATTCGGGAATGGCAGAGACCTTGTAGAACAATTTCTATGACCTAGATTTGAACGCTCCAGGGAAAAGAGAGGTAATAAGTGCTGGCAGGCGTACCTCTAAGTCCGATTGGTTTCCATTGTGTTCTTAGATAGAGAAGTCTTCAGCTGTTTAGCGTTTTCTGAACACGCGAACGTCTCATTAGGAAATTGCTTCGATCGATCATTTTCTAGCTCTTCTAGCGTTGATTGGCCAATCGCCTGACAGTTCCAATGATCTTTGTTCATTCAGAGTTGATGATGGGTGATGTCACGGTACTTCCCATTCATAATTGAGATTCAAAGTAATCATTCAAGAGTTTGGTTGTTGAAATATGTGCTGTAAGTTAATTCACTAAGAGTGGAACTAATTTTCACAGAATATTGCAAAAAAAAAAAAATGAAAGGAAAATGAAGTCAAATTTTATGAGTGCAGAATTTTGAGAGTAAAACATAGAATTTAGATAATGTGGTAAAACAGATGAGCTCCATATGATAGAATTGTTCCAAGCTGCAGCAAACCGAATAAAAATAGCATGCATGGTAGCCTGCATCTGAAACTTATAGAAAGTAATAGAAGAGAGCTAGGTAAAACTAGGATTCTCTAGTGTTTTTTAGGGAATGATGTTTTACATTGTGTACTTGGAAGGCTGCTTAGCGCAGTTGGTTGTGGCGTTGCAACTTCAGCTTGCTGTCATTTTAGCGGTCGTGGGTTCGAATCCCGCTCCTCCGTCTGGCATCCATGTGTTATAATTCACCTCATTACCCACGCACAAGTCTCGGACTCATGTGGGCATCATCAGCAACAAAAAGTCTTGATAAGCGTTTTACTGCTTCAAAAATACTGCAAGTGCAGTAGTCTCAACATACAATATAGAATAGGAATAGAAGATTAATTTTGTTGTCTGTGTCTGTACGTGGATGAAAATGAGGGATGTTCTACACTATTTCGGAAATTCTCCTTTCAATAATTTCTGAATGACTTCTTACTAACCAAGTATGAATACACTATACACCACAATACTTCTTACTAACCAAGTATGAATACACTATACACCACAATGCTTTCTACTAACCAAGTATGAATACACTATACACCACAATAATTCTTACTAACCAAGTATGAATACACTATACACCACAATACTTCTTACTAACCAAGTATGAATACACTATACACCACAATACTTCTTACTAACCAAGTATGAATACACTATTCACCACAATATTTTCATTTTTCAGTTTTTCTGAATCTCTTTCCTATTCATCAGGTATCATAGCTTGTATATACTCAGGTTTCAATGCCGTGTTATTTACAAGCCGGATCCCAAGCCTTATCTTCGCAAAACAGCTTGAAGTTTTGGCAAAATAAGGCCTTCTTCCAGCGCACCCTTAATGTGTTGAAGTGAGGGGTTTGGCATGGTCCATTTCCCAAGAAATTTGCCGCTATCCAGTGACAAATTGTCTGTCTTCTAAATACAAGACACATTTCCTTTTCTGCCTTGTCATTGTTACCCTATAAAGTTTTCAGAGACAAACTGAATTTGTTGACGCAGGTTAGCCAACTTTCTTGTAAAATTTGAACAATAAATCTGAAAGAGATCACCTTATTACATTTTTTAAAGTTAGCAGATAAGTTAGCAGCAAATGTTTTTCAAGCTTTTTCTCTGTTACGTTCTCAGAATCTAAGCTAAAGCCAAATGCATACTGTAGAATAGTAACATAAATTTTACTAATTCATTTATCATAATATGGCATCAACTCACAAATAAAATGAGTCTCAGAAGTATCTTGTATGAGGTGTATATAGTCAGGATAACCATTTCTGACTGTCCGTATCCACTAACAATTCACTCATAGGGTAAGGTGAATTGAGTTTTTTAATTGAGAACGTTGAATTATCTGCTGATTTCCTATAGAAAGAATTTTTTAGTTAGGGTGAACTTAATACAGATAAGACTCGGATATTTCCAATAAGTGTACTATAATTTTACTTCTATCTGTGATGTATAATGAGATGTCAAGAAGAATACCCAAGATAAACCAGTAGACATAAAATATAGCTAAATAAAATTCAAAATCTCTGAAAATCAAAAAATATGAATTCTCTGTGTTGTATATTGGAAATTAGAGTGGAAAGAATTGAGTCTACAATGAAAAGCAGGAAACGTTTTGTGAAATAGACAATAAATAAAGTAAATTTGAATGATTAGCCTACCATTCTAAACATGGATTTTCCTTCTTTGGAATATTATTTTATGAGAATTTTTAAAGTGCTATGTAAAGCACAGTCAAAGTAAAACACTACCAAAAGCTTTTACTTGTATTTCAAGTTCCAGTGCATTGTTGTAAATCTTGCAAGTTATCATCAAGTTTATAGAGACTTTCCCGTTATATAGCCTAATCTATCTCTCCAGTGTGTTGACAAAGTCATTAAAGGAATACGATTCTAAATGTAAACTTCATACCATATCAATGAGAAACTTCTTATCTATTGACGTTTGTCAAGCTTTTTATGTGAACAGTTATCAGGAATCCAATTTTGTTATGGGATAAATTATCTGACAGATATTAGGGCACATTTCATTCTTGATAAGCCTCACATCATATAAACTTGGGCTAATCTATCGTCTTCTTATCTAAATCATATACGTTTGTGACAACTCGCTGCAATTAATTCATTTATTGCCAGCTAAAGATATGGTTATGAATGGAGATGCGCCTTTGAGGTATATCTTCTAATGGTGGGTGCTGTCTAGACTTCGCATTTCATCTCCATGTGAACTTGGTATACCAAGAATATGCTTTCAATTCCATTCCACGTGTCTTCACAGACTGAAAGGCTTTTCACCGGATCAAGGCAACCAACTGTTTTGACGTGCTTTCAGTTTCTGCCTGTGACAGTCTTTGGCAATGTCACATCTATTGTTCAGTTTGCATTCTGTTGAGAAGCTTGAAGCTTGCAGACTTTGACATTGGTCTCTTCATTTCATTTATTTTTTCTATTCAATACCAAGCTGTCAATATTGATCATTCTTGTATTCTTGTTTTTGTTGAAGTATTTTGGTTTTGTTCTGCATTATTCAAGTTATTACATTCCCTGTTACAATAAATTGAGAGATAGCGCTTTCAAATGTGTTTCAAGCATGGCAATAGGAAATCTAGTAGAGGTGTCATCGTTACTTTTGATTTTGAATACTAGAGCGTATTGAATATTAAAAAATATTATAAATTATGTATAGTGTACTCGGATAATGTATTTGTATGTGTATTTGGAGGTGAAAGTTTGCATATAGCACTTGTACATGTGTTTCAAGAATGGCAATATCAAATCTAGTGGAACTATTGTCATAACTTTTGATTTTGAATATTAAACCATAATAAAATATTCATATTATATTTGTATAATGTATTTGGAGATGTTATTTTGCGTAGGCCATATTGCAAATTTAACAAAATGTGTGCTTATTGCATTATATTGTGTGATCAGCCTTGAAGCTAAAGGTTTGAATTGTACGAGTATGTTTACATTCAAATGCAAATTGTATTGTGCATCATCTTTGTTTTAACAAAAATCAGCCTACTGCAACAGCTTATTCCTTTTCTGGGGTGAACCTATGGAGGTGTTGTCTAGATAAAATTGCCTACTGCAACAGCTTATTCCTTTTCTGGGGTGAACCTGTGGAGGTGTGGTCTAGATAAAATTGCAAATTCTATCATATTCATATTTCTCAAATTTCATCCACTACCCCTGCTTTTTATAGATTTTTTAATCCTTAATTTCAAATTTAAAAAGGTAATGAGGCAACAGGATGTGCTCTTGTTTTTAAAAACAAATTTTACATTGATGAATTCCTAGTAAAATTTACTCTTTATTTAATAATAATAACCATTGTAATTATAAAATCCATAGGAATAAAGCTCTTATTGAAATGAGAGTAATCTCTTACTTGAGCTTGTAAAGCTGGATTAAATTTGATAAAAAAATATAATTTTAACTTTCACAATATTCACAAGTTCTAATATTTCATGCTGAACATTATTTATTCAATGTAAATAGCCCGCAGCTTATATAGAACAGGTTAATCCATTCAGTATGGTTGGAGAGGGATCAGGAGCTCATTGGAAGCCATTGTAATTCGCTGGGGCGACACCTAATAAACGGGATTAATTTTTGTTTTTTTTCTGTTTGCCCTTCGTATTTTCTATTTACCGTTGATTAACCAACCAGTGAGTTATGTTCTGTTGTTTGAGTTTAATAATCAAAGTTCGTAGTTGGGGATTTTCTCTTGTTTCATCAGTAATCCCCCATCAGCTCACTAATCCATCCTATTTCATTCTCTTTCCTTTATTTCTCTTACACCCTTCCAATCCTCAGTCTCTCTTTTTCTCCCTTTCCCCCAATATTTATCGCTTCGTCTCTCTTTCTCATATCTCACTGATCCTCTCTTCCTTTTCGAATGATTTCCGCTTATGAGCCTTACTTCCTGTTGATGGATCCAAGTTGCATACAAATTGGAAGCGGTCATGGCTACATTCAACATCCGTGAATCCGTGTTGTTTTGTTTCGAACGTTTATCAAAGCTTGAAACCAAAGTTCCTCTTGTTAAAAAAATCAGAGCTAATCTAGGCTTATTTTAATATATTTATTTGCCAATTTGAAACTATGGAACTCCGCAGAACTGCTCAGTTTTCCTCAGTTGTTACTAATTTATTAAAATTCTATTAAAGAGTTTTTAGTATCCTAACTACAGAACGACTGGAATAAATCAATAAATGAACAATATGGTGAATAATGTCCTGTTTGTAACGGTGACCGATTAGATTAGCCAGCAAAAAAGACACTGTTCTCTGCTGAAAATCACTTCCCGGTGGTTCGGAACCCACCTAAAACTGTAGGTCCGACTCATAAATCACCATCATCCAATGCATTACCCACGCACAGGTCTCTAACCTATGTGGGCTTCATCCTAAAAAAAAAATAGCCTAATAATGGGCAATAGCTATAATAAGTTATAATCCTAACAGCTATATAAGCCCTAATAATTAACAATAGCTATAATCTATATATTGAGGAAGTGATAGCCGAGTGCCGTAGCAGGTATCTGTTCAATCAGAGATAAGCTACGAAACTCCTGGGCGCTCTTTGTAAGGGTGACCGATTAGATTGGCCAGCAAAAAGACTCGGTTCTCTGCTGTAAAATCACTTCCCGGTGGTTCGGAACCCACCTAAAACTGTAGGTCCAACTCATCAATCACCATCATCCAATTCATTGCCTTCGCCCAGGTCTCAGACCTATGTGGTCTTCATCTTCCGAAAAAAGAGGGGGAAAACATGGGCTTTAAGTTAGACTATAATAAATTAAGCTAGAGTTTTTGACAATTTCAAAGCCAATTTTTAATGCCAATATGTAATCCAATTACATAGTAATTGTGATAGCCATAGTAATTGGGAAGTGATAGCCGCGAGCCGTAGCAGGTATCTGTTCAATCAGAGAGATAAGCTGCGTTCTCGTAGGTCCTGTTCGTAACGGTGACCGATTAGATTGGCCAGCAAAAAGGACACTGTTCTCTGCTGTAAAATCACTTCCCAGTGGTTCGGAACCCACCTAAACCTGTAGGTCCAACTCATCAATCACCATCATCCAACTCATTACCCACGCACAGGTCTCAGACCTATGTGGGCTTCATCCTCAAAAAAAAAAAAAAATTGTTATTCCATTTTATAATGCATCAGTGGTCAAAGACGATAAGTTTTTAAGAATGATTGTCAAAATATTTAACAAAATACATTCGGAGGATAAAGCCCACATAGGTCTGAGACCTGTGCGTGGGTAATGAGTAATGAGTTGAATGAGGGTGATTGATGAGTTTGGATCTACAGTTTTCGGTGGGTTCTGAACCAGCGGGAAGTATTAGACTGCAGAGAACAGAGTATATTTTGCTGGTCAATCCAATCGGTCACCCTTACAAAGAGGGACCAGGAGTTTTTTCCTGTACTTCCTCCTGTGTTCCCTTTCCTAAATCGGTTACTATCAGGCCTACTAACCACAAATAAAATTCACTGCCATTTCACATGTTCTTTCAATTTTACATAACTTCTCTTCTCTTATTTAAAATGATTTATCCGATATCTCTTATTTAGTTGCTCAGTGTCACTGTTGAAATTTTCGAATACTTCATACACTGCATACAGTAATCAAGGTGTCACTTAGTTGAATTATCGCCGTGCAAGCTGAAGCCAATTAAAGTTGTGGTTGCTTGCAAAATATGGTCTAACAGAGTTATTACCGACTATACTGTATTCAGTATTTAAAAAGCATGTGAATAATATCACTCTACTGTCAGAGGATGACTAACTATACGCCTTTTTCATCTACTACTATTCCAAGCATTAATTTATCTGCTACACTATTTTTAACTGGGAAAACTTCACTCTGGTTTGAAAGACTAACATTGAACTTCGTTCCCATTTCAGTATTCCACACAATATTTTCATTCTTATTTATTTAGTCACCTTTGGTTTTAATGCTAGAGTTTTTAAGATATAAGTTTTATTATTCAAATTCAGTTCAAAGAATGTTTTTATTAGTTTTTTCTTTGAATCACGAAGTGGCATTGACCAAGGCCTCACTACATATCACTACAGATATGTAGTGGTACTTTGCATTGACGGAATTGATGTTCATTGAAAGATTATATACTTCGATTGATCATGATCAGGCAAAACAGTTGTCATTCTCATATACTGTAAATTGGGTCTTCTTTTCGTCTATATCTGAATTTTCAGTCTGCTATGTCTTCTTAGAGACGTTTGTGCAAGCGCAATACACAGTACACAATAATTATAATACAGTATTGGAAAAATTATGATAATGATACTGTGTTTGTATCACTATGATTTCACATTGTAAAATAATAAATTGGAGGTCCAACCTGAAGTGCCTTAGGGTACAATACTAGGTCCATAGCTTTTTCTTTGTTATATGTCAACCGTTTACCTAAAGAATTAGTTAGTGTTAGAGCCCTCTTACTATGCAGACGATACATCACTCATTTTCAGCAATTCCGTTTTAGATAATTTAGAAATAAGTGCCCATATAGGTGTGTAGTCCATTGTCCAATTCTTAAATAGTTGAAATTAACAATAAATAGTAAAAAAAAGTCAATACCTTCAGTCAAAAAACAAACATAATTCAAATGAAGATAACTGTTTTTAAACGACAATCAACTAGACCAGGCAGAAAACAATGCATTTCTAGGAGTTTTTTTGGATTGACCTGGGCTCCATATATTGAGAAAATATGTTGTAAAATTTCATCTGGGGTATTTGTCCTGCGGCAGCTTGCTAGATTAAATGACAAAAAGTTACTTTTTACAGCTTACCATGGGCTCTTATACTGTCACATATTAGGTATGCTATCTTAGTATGGGGTAATTCATTAAAACAAGACCTTGATAGGGTGTTAAGATCCAAAAGAAAGTTGTTTCCTTTCTCTATATTTAACACTTGAAAAGTGGACCGTTTCTACTGCAATTATTGCTGATGTATCGGATGCTCCCAATATAAGGTTCTCCAAACTTCCATGTAATGATAACAAATTATTTCCGTGCTTTTAGTTGCAGTTGACCCACAAGGTAGTAGCCTACATTCCAAACTAAGTTCGGTATCAATTTTGTGGAAAGCAAGTGAGAAATCTGTGATTATTTGAAACATTCTAATGAAACCAGTGTTCTGATTACGTTCACAGTTATATTTGAAAGCAAGATAAAGTAGCAGATTATAAACAGGTAGACAGAGTGTAGGGTTTAAATGCATTCCATGTAGCAATTACTGGCCTAACGATGTTGACTCCACTACTTGTTTCTGAAGTACAGTGGAATTTAGTTGACATATTCGTTTTTAAGCTCAATGAACCGGCCATGTTCCATACTTGGCTCATTATAAAAGTTCACAGAACTCTTCTACAGGTTTTAAAGTACTATTTTCCAGTACTTGAGCAGTTTGAGACATCTCAATACTTCTAGTCTCAAGAACTACTAAATGGAAATTTTTGCCAATATTATTGTTATAGTACTTCTTGATAAAATTTGGAAGATGCAAATTATTTGAAATTGTAAAATCCATAACTACAGTAGTTACACACTTGTAACTTGGTTTATTCAATTTTCAGCTCTTTTGCATAAATCCTTTTCAATACACCACTTAATTTGAATCTCTAGAGTTTCTGACTTGAGCCAATTGTTAGAAATAGCTGACAACTTAAGCCTTTTATTTGTGACTTTTCTGGCTCTTAACTTTTTTAATTTTGTGATGAAGCGTTTCTGGATGAACTTTTCCCTTTATTTTGATGGGACGAATAGGTTGGTGCAGTAAGGCACATTTTTTTTGAGACACTCTGTATAAGTAATTATTATACAGTACAAAGTATTGTTCTGAATACATTCAGAAACATTTTAGCACTTTTAGACACTAGAGCTCCTCAAGTCCAAGCTCTTGAGAAGTATTTGGAACACTTGAGCTCTATAGAGAAAACATTCCTATCATTTTGTCGAGAAATTAAGCAATTGTTAAATAATTTAACGCCTGTATTCTACTGTAGAGATTTATGGGTTGTTCTCACTGGTGACTTGATGATAGCAGTTTGAGCATAGAACAATAGCTCGTAACTATGATTATAGTTCTAATTATCTAGTTAGAGAATCATCTTCATAGTTGTAGCTTATCTGTGTTTGGTTTGGTTGATTTGTACTGTCTTTTAAAGCAACAAGCAAATTCAACTCCAATAGTTTTCGTTTTTCCATATTTTAAATCATCAATTCCTGGGCGCTCTTTGTGACCGATTGGATTGGCCAGCAAAAAGACTGTTCTCTGCTGTAAAATCACTTCCCGGTGGTTCGGAACCCACCTAAAACTGTAGGTCAAACTCATTAATCACCATCATCCAATTCATTACCCACGTACAGGTCTGAGATCTATGTGGGCTTCATCCTTCGAAAAAAAATGTTGAGGGGTTAAACCATTGAGGATTTTGGGGAGTTTTAGAAAACTACGTTCAAAGTATAACCATCTGTCAAAATCATCCTCTTTCTAGAATTCGTAATTTTTCATTTTTAAATGATCGCAATACAGAATTAAAGACGATAACATTCTATTCTTGATTGATTGAAATGCAATGATTGATAACTTGAATGCTTCGTCTATTATAGAATCCAGAATCCCTTATATTTTATAGAAGCATTAGTTTCTAACAGAGCTCCTAAACTATTATTTAAAAGTGAAATGTTTCATGTACCCTCAAAATTGCAATTTAATCAATTTATTTGCATAATCATTACACCAAAGGTCCTCCTAAACTAGTAGAGAGGTTTTTCGTCCTTTTTTTCTTTCTTGAAACAACTTTAGTGAAAAATATAATATATTATGTATAATTTTTCTTATTTTTTTAATTTCAATTGGAGAGAATCGTGGATAAATAAAATGGTAAAACGATTACACTAATGATAACCTGAACACGGCATCTACCTGCTCTGTAGCATCTTGCTTTTAGCATTATTATTATCGTTGAAGAAGTTTTCCCCAAACTCTTTTATCAATTTTATTGGCTGCTTTGGACCGTATGTATGAACGTCCTTCAGTTTCTCATGACTCGAGAGACTCTTGAAATGTAATGCATTCATATAGGCATTTCAATAGTACCTAAATAGAGGTACTGGAACGTTCATAATATACGGCTCTATATTAGTAGTTAGTTCCTCTTCATTCCTCACAAGCTGGTCGGTCAGCTTGAATTGATCCTTCAATTAGCCATGTCCACATTTGTGCTAGTTCTTGTTCAGCGTTTCAATTGCAACTGGTCTTTCATTTTGCAACATTTGAGGCATGCCAAAAATGAGATCTGGGACTTGCTTCTACTCCTTCGGCTTCATTTTTTTTTTACCGGATAGGGTCGAATTTCGCATGTGGTCAAGAAATTACTAAGCGGATTATTCCTAACCTAACCTAGCCTCTGGAGTAACACCATAATGAATTCTGAGAACGACCGTGTACAGTTCGACCGCACCCTTTTTTTACCTATTTTTACCACCCTTTTTTACCTATCTACCTTCTATCCTTTACCTTTTTATACTTCATGAAGGATGCATCTGACGACCAAATGACGAATGTTTTTGTTTTTTTGTAGATTTCGTCTTGGAGACTCCAGTTAAGGAGTATAAGACAAGTCAGATCAACAATTATACTCTTTTAAACTAGTTACCATAATTACTATATCAATTAGTTGAGGTGAGGCTTAATTTTGATGTGAAAGGAACTCTTGCACACTATAAAAAGCTTCAACTAAATATTTTTTAATTGTTTTTCAAATATTTCTATATTTTCAAGACTCTTTAAAAACTGCGTTAGCTTGTTGTGGAGTTTCCTACCACCAATATAACTAGATTTTTGTTTGAATAAGCTACTATTGTGACTCACCAAGTGATAATCTCCACGGCTTCTTGTATTATAATCATGTACGTCAAGATTTTGGTTAATATCATTCGTTTTTACATATAAAGTAGCTTCATACACATACACATATAAGCAGGGTACAGTTAAGGCTGATTCACACATATAGGACTGGACTACGACTGGACTACGACCGTACGCTGACTGTGATGGGTCGCTATCATTCACACATGTAGGACTGTACTACGACTGTACTGTTGTCGTTTACTTCTGCAGTTACGTCATTCCAGTGGATTTCACTTCAGTCTTCAGTTGCAAAGATGGATTCAGACGAGGAGGATGTTATTATTACTTGCGGAGCATTACTTGTTTTGCAAGAAGAAGAAGCTAGGAAGAGACGAAAATATTGGATGTATCAGTTGTGGAGAGCAAGAGATGAAGAAGGAGAATTCCATACCATATTTTCATGTCTTAAAAGTGACCAGGTTAAATTTTTCAAGTATTTTCGTATGAGTATAACGAAGTTTGAGAACCTGTTGAAAATACTTCAGAATGAATTGACGAAACACTACTCAAGTTTCACCAGAAGAAAGATTAGCTTTGACATTGAAATACCTGGGTTCTGGCAATTCGCAAATTTCTCTCAGTTTCAGCTACAGACTGGCTCCTTCAACTGTCAACTCCATTATTTTCTCCACATTAGAAGTTATTTGGAAATATATGGCTGTGAGAGAAATGCCTGAACCGACGGAGGAAATGTGGAAGAGAAATGCAGAACAGTTCGGCTTAACATGGCAGTTCCCCAATTGTTTGAGTGCGATTGACGGGAAGCACGTCGAAATCCAAGCTCCACAAAATAGTGGGTCACTGTACTACAACTATAAAAAACATTTTCTGTTGTATTATTAGCTCTGGTTGATGCAAACTATAAATTTGTGATAATTGATGTTGGTAGTTATGGAAAATCTAGTGATGGTGGAATTTTATCAAAATTTTAGCAAGAAACCCGGACTAATATAAACCCCGGACGCGAGCTCGGAACATGGACTGTTCGAGGAAATCCCGGACGAATGGTTAGCCTAAGTATAGTGTTATAGTAAAAGTAAAAGTTTCCCAATGGGTTGAACAGAATGAATACATACATTAGACAGTAGAGTCGTTATCAGTTCGATAATATTGTCAATAATAGGTTGAATAGGTAGTTTTTGATCAAAATTATTAAATTCAAAATTAACTTTGAAAATTATAATTCAAAATAATAATAATTCAAAATTAACAAAAATAACTTTTAACATATTTCTTGTGTTTCTACTGAATGGAATGCTTGTGTTGGCTTTTATAAGCAAGAATCTGTTCCATGTCATGTTTAATTTTAACTCTAGATGGAAATTTCTAAAGTCAAAAAAATTGATACTATAGACTACTTGAAATATTTTTTTCTTGTAGAACTTTTTTTCTTTCAAGAAATAATGGTAATTTGTGGAAGTGATAGGAACTGCCATTCTAGATGAAACTAAGTTGAACTAACTAGACTACTGTATAGGATGACTTGATATCAATAAAAACAACTTCCTCAATTTTGCTTATTTTTGAGTACACGCGAGGCAAATTATTAATTTTGGGGCGCTGAATCCGAATCTGAAATCACAATTCTTCTATCTCTAATTTTGGAGATAGTGGAAACACTCGATCCTAACAGTGTAGTCGGTGCACAGTCCTACGTTGATTCACACATATAGGATTGTGTTCAGACCGGACGCAAACTGTGTAGGACCGTGTCCTTGAAAGATCGCTCTGAAAGTGATCTACGGCAGTACAATCGTAGTCCGGTCGGTGTACAGTCCTATATGTGTGAATTACCTCCGACCGTCTCTGTGTATTTCAAATGGAAAGACTGTTTAGGCGAATCCATTCAAAACGACACAGTCGTAGTCCAGTCCTATATGTGTGAATCAGCCTTTAGGAGACCAAGTCTCTTGAACAACGGCCTACATGAATCTAATCTATTTACTCTTTCTATACACCTAACCGCTTTCATGTTGAACTGGGAATAGGGTTACCATACGTCAGGATTTGTCCTGACATGTCAGGATTTTGAGGCTCTCGTCAGGACTGCGGTCTTTTTAAATGGATTGTCAGTATTTTTTGATATTCAATTATCTACAAAAGATTTTCTCAATATTTTGTATTCAAAGAGAAAGAATATTCAAATATACATTACAGAAAATAATCAACTTGAAACTATTAAGTAAATTGGATAGGCTGAATCGCTAATTAGTAGTTATATTTGATTTGTCCAGCGACCTTAACAAGTACATTAGTGTCCTTTGACACTGTTTTATAAAAATCTTCACATGTCAAGTTTTTCATATTGTATTGCACTACAAGCAAAGCCTGGATTGAGGATATAGATGGACGGTTTCTTTCCTTTGACCACTGACTTCCCATCATAGAGAAATTCTTTCTACGTCTGCGTTTTGGGCAGTAATAGAAAAAATATACTGACAGACAATAATTCAAGCATCCTTGCAGTAGGCTACCTATATTGTTGAAAATTGATACTCACAACGTATGAGAAATGAGTCTTCTTGTTTCAATATAAATTAATGTGTTCAAAACTGCTATTTTGTCGAACAATTTTACATCATTGATGTGTCTTCCTCTACCACTCAAGTAATGAATTGATGAAGCAGTTTGATCAAAGTCAATAATTTAGCTTTTCTTCAGTAGCCTACCAGTCAATTGAAAATTTTAAAATCATCCAAAGGCTGCATCCACTTGGGCAAGTAGTCAAAGCAAGTTTTATACATATTTTTAACATCTTGCTTAAAACGTTCCTTGTTTTCCAAAGAAGTAGATCTTCTCAGTAATTCTTTGACTCTGAGAGGCATCAAACTTGCATTCGCTCTTGCACTTAATACAGAAATATTTTATGCTTCGTATTACACAGCTTACCTGGCAGGTAAGTTTATATTTTCTGGAGATCAGAGTGGAAGAGATACTAGACATGGATCCCGGTTGTTGGTCGTTCCCAACCATCGCACAACAATGTACAATAAATCATTCCATGTAACAGCTGTCCGATATTGGAATCTTTTACCATCAGAAATAAAAAATATAGAAAGTCGCACCCTGTTTGGCGTGGCCGTTCTAAACTGGCTGGGGGCGGGTGGTGTAGGGCTGGCTTGAGCTGTAGTGAAGGTAACTTCAAATAATTGCATTGTCACAAATGAGGTTGATATTACTATCACAGTAAACTGAGTTTGTGTGTGTTTGTGTATGCAAAATGCCAAATTTTGTAGTGAATAAAACAATGGATTGAACTATTATTTTGAAATTTGTATTTAATTTAAGGGCTAAGTGTAAGAGAGGACCTGCGAGTCCTAACTTCGCCCAAATAAAGACATTTTATTTATCTATCTATCTATTACATTTTCATTGTGTCAGGACTTTTCTGTGGAAATCGGACTTTTTGTCAGGTCTTTTCAATTTTCCATATGGTAACCCTAACTGGGAACTGACTACTGGTAACATAAGAATACAAATAAAATAATTTATCGTTCGACTATTCGAGCCTATTCTTGGTCGATTAACTCCATCATCGATGTGTCCTCATCTCCGTTCCGTTCGAGAAGACAATGACTGTAGGCTTTTAAAATGTCAAGCAAATTTCCGGCCTAAACGATTTCCGTCCAGTGTCTCTGGTCGGTCTCCATTGAGTCTTGAACAGGAAGTATAATTCAAAACACATAATCATAAAGAGGATGTCGTTTACTAGTAGACAATAGTACTATACTTTGCCTTTATATTCTGTACCTAAGCACGTGCTCCTACTATACTTTACTATCAACTACCAAAGACAATCTAATGTTTATATTCTTTGCTACTTCTACTACGTTGCTAATACGTGCAGTACGGAGACAGATTCTATTTTGACGTATTTTATTTACACTCACATTTTATTTACATTTACTGCATCCGTCTTTTACGTCAATAAAATTTATTATTTCACTGTCACTGTAGACATAAAAAGTATGATTCAATTTTCAATTACGTCTGATAACTGAACTATGAAAGATTATTCCCATAATTATTTGTTATTAAGTTTAGATTTGCTTGAAGTGAAAATTATTATTGAGGCAAACATGTGAGAAGCATAATATTCAATGGTATAAACTCAGAATAGGTAGTACCCTTCATATACTATAGGGTCAGAATAGGTAGTAAATCTATCTTCTGTGGTTTAAATATCTAAAATAATAAAATATTTAGTTTCTATACCCTTTAGTTACTATATAGGTTCACAATAGGTAGTAAATATTCTATTTATTCTGTGGTTTAAATATTTAAAATATTAAACTATTCCATTGAAATTTCTTGAAAGAAACAGTTTTGGGCTAAAAGTATGTTGTTCTCTTTTGTATGTAGATGAATGTATGAATAGATTATAAATTGAATTATGGTAATAAATGCAAGAGTTATTTCTTTTTATTCAATTCAATGAATTTTATTGTTTAGTAATTGAAAAAAATGGTTGAGAATTGGAAAATGGTCACAGTATTGTAAACTTGAAGAGGCAGCTTATTGTTGTTTGGAAGGTTCTAGTTTTTCATGTTCCAAAATAAAATAACAATTATTTACTCATGTTTTGAAATGAAATCTCACCAAATTATCTTCATAATTCAATTATTTACTAAAACTTATTAACTACGATATGATTTATGATATCGTATCGTCATTATTAATTTATGATTAATTTTCTTTTAATCCATGTTTAAAAATAAAATACAAAAATACAACATTATTTATTTGGTGCTTTATTGTAGAATTTTTACGTAATAGTTTTGATTCAACTTTTAACTGAGGATTATGCCATGTGCATTGAAAAACATGATTTTGTATGTGTAATTTAATTATTTATTCATTAAAGAAAACAGAATTAAGCAAAGATACAACAAGCTTTGCTTACAACTACTCTCTTCTCTAATTTTAAGCTGAAAATCCAAATTAATCATCAATCAAATTAATTATAATATGAAGTAAAATTCTCTTTCAATATTTTTTACTTAATGTATTATTTAATTTTTCATTTTTTACGTCTCCATTCACACTTCCAAATTTACAATCTTAATAGAATTATCCACTAAAACTACTAAAGATCTGAATAAGTTAATCCTTTATGATTTACTTTTGGACTTTACTCATAAATCCCAACACATTTCCATTAAATTTGATTTAATTGAATCATGTGTGTAAGTTTTTATTCAATTTGAGAGGTCTACATGTGTTGCATGAAAACTGTTCTCTCATGTACGTCAGTCGCATGTTTAGAAAATAATCAATTACATCACTGACAGTGCTTGGAAAATTGTTTGAAAGAGCATAGAATGAATTTCACTTCAACTCGTGTTTTCCGTGGAAAAGAATGTAGCAGACTGTGAGTGATTCAACTTTCCTCTTTCCCTGGCACTGGACCAAAGAAATTTTCTCATTACAGGAAAATCCAATAGCGAGACTTGAGAAAAACGTTTCCGCTTCACAATTTTGCTCTTCTTGGATCCCTTACAAGAAATTTTCTTCTTTTTTAGTAGTCGTTGAATGAGAATCGAAGCATGATCTCCTTGATAGAGGAAAACGTAATCTACTGGAAATGCCGTTATGAGAACTGTTCCTGATAAATGTTTCCGTGATTCAGATTTGAAGAAAATGCATTATTCCATTATAAAACACGGAGGATTTGCTTCAAATCATTTTCGATTTTTTGCAATCTCTGAGGTGAAAGGCGAACAATGTGTTCTTATGTTCCAATATGCTCTTACAATTAGTTATTGTTAGATTTTGAGAAAAATAATTTTTACTCTTAGATTTTTGTTTATTCCCGTTGATTACACGATTAATATCCCAATAGATAAATAAGTTGATATATGGAGGATGAAGTAAAACTCCATTTCAACGTTGCTTCAATTTAGTACTGTACCTTCAGTTATTCCATGTTTCCGTGACTAATATGAGTTGCACTGCATAAACGTATCTGAATCACGCTAACTAGTTTGCTGAAATTCATTGGATCTGCGGTTCAGAATTCTGTATATACATTCTCTGGTTATTACCATGCAACTTCGGTACAAATCTATGTTGAACTCGAGTTTGTACATAATCAATACACACTGTGTAAAGAAAAATCCAGTATTCATTGGAAAAATAATAAACTGATGACTACGATGTATGGAAGTCATTTCCAGTTCGAACTATCTCACAAAATCTTTTCATTTTCCTTCAACAGATTTTGCGTTACTCCCTTGAAATTAGTTATGGGTAAACATCAACTAGAAAATCTGAATTTTACTCGAGCATTTATTCTTAATGAAAGTAAAAATTTATTATAGAACAAAACTCATAACTCTACTCATATTATTCAAAATTCAATAGTTCTAATATTGAAATTGAATCATAATCAATCTTGATATCAAATATAACTACTCATTTTATCAATACCAAATTGTTATTTCGTAAGAGTATCTTTCATTCTAATAAATTGATAAATTTGTCTATTGAATGTCGTAATCATTTTCAAAAATAAAAATAATGTGAATTATAATTTCAGTTACTTATTGTTACAAAAGCAAGCAAAGCAGTTATTTACGCACATAGAACTATGTTATTCTACATAGATCATTCCATTCATGATCGTACGTGACTTGAACACAATATGCGTTCTCTTTTCACATGTCTTTGTCACTCTTATTATTCAAGTCTGCAACTCTCTCACTCAATTGATTTCTCGAAACTTCTCATGGTTTCTTCAGACTTCTCATGATTTCTTCAGACTTCTTGAACAATCGAGATCGTGTTCCTTGGCCTTCTCGAAACGTCTGGTGATTCCAGTTCTTGGGAATATGACAACTATCTCCTATATAAAGGAGTCCACATGAACCAGTCAGTTTTCAAACCTGCGTGAAAGATTGTATTACAGATCTTGTAGAAGAGACAATCCAGTGCCGGTGGAGTAAACAGTGCTTTATTCAGTCTTCAGACAGTGTCAAGTGCAGAGACAAGTGTTTACTGTTTATGCAGCTTACTAATACTGTAGTTTAAAGACGTTGTGTTGAGTGATATTATTTGGGACTGTCAAATAACGAATTGGACTGTGTTTTTGTAAGTGATTAGTTGCTCTTTTTTTATAATTTCTTTCCACATTATTGTACAGTTCATTGGACTCTTGTTTCTTTTATTATTGATCAGCCTGTAATTAATTATTCATTTGTTCAGTTTATTGGACTCTTGTTTCTTTTATTATTGATCAGCCTGTAATTACTTATTCATTAATTCTTGTAAATAATTACTGAAAATAAGTATTAGCTTGTCATTTGATGATCTGTCTTATTTAATTAATTGAACTTACAATTAATTTGTGTAAATAAAGTGCAAGTGTAAACTTTAGTGTTGCCAGCCTAATTTTAGCTATTTGAACCCGTAACATTATAATTAATTTATAATTTAAATAATAAGAAACACAATTTGGCACCGTTATTCAATATTTCCATTCTACACATTCACACATTGTCTTACCGAAAATAAAATAAGGAATTTATACAAATACATAAACATTTAATTCAAACTTGAAACAGTCTCAGCACTAATATTCAAGAAGCTAATCTTGGAGTTGAGATATTTTTTCTGAAGGCAGATTATGTCGATTATTGATTGTTGATCAATGATTTTTATTCATTTGTGTGTGGGTATTGAGTATAATATAATTACAGAAAATATGAAAGGCTGAACGAAATCGAACTCCTGATATATGTTCTTCATCGTGATGTGATAGTAGTATTAACAAATAAAAGCAATATTGTTAATAATTCTACATTCACTGGAACGAAACCAAATTTCGTTACCAAAGTTTTCGTTTCATTCATTCAATTGAAAAAGATTTTAGTCCTAATAAAATAATTATAATTAAAACTAATTAACAGCATTGTTTTTATTATTGTCGTCACCATAGAAGGAGCAGGAAAATAGTTGGCATTTGCCCATATGAGGAGCCTTATTCAAATTTAACTATGTTTTTTTTCCTTCATTGTATATTGTACCGAAGAAGAAATAAATCAATTTCAATAGTTGTTTACGCTTATATATGTGGTACAACATGGCCGATTCAATTGGTAGTCATTGGAGTATGGTGAAACTAAAGTTTTATGGCAAACCATGAAATCGATTCAACAACAATCGACTTACAAAATAAGAAATAATCGACTCACGGTTACTAATGTTTAGTTTTGATTGACATCCCAATAAAAGTTGACAGGCTCTCGGAAGTATTTGCATTATTTGAAGCTGGTTCGTTCGTGTCCCTGAAAAATGCCCTATGTCTAGACAACCAACAGACCCGGTGGTGCTAGGTAGAAATTTTGTGGGGTGAGTAAGTGCGAGGAGACGCCCTTATTGATTTCACAAAATAAGACCTTCAAACCTTTCTCAAGACCATTTTACCACTTTATTTACAATTACTAAAATAATTATTACCAGAGCTTACAGTAACCAATGCCTAATCGAAGTTGGCACAAGTTTCAGCATATCATACGTCCAACTCTACCGTTAATCTATACATTGTCTTTATTCTAGTACCTTAAGAATATGATATTTATTTTGGTTGATTATCTAACAACCAAATTACTTTTTATAGCATCCTGGCACCTGATGATATTATCTATTAACCATATCACTTCTTATATCAGACTATCATATAAAGAGAGAATAAAAACATTCTAAAGTAAAACACTAGAGTGATAGTAGATACTATAGGGTTCTATTACGTGTTCTATCTCTAAAATAATGCTGGCAACACTTAAAATTAACACTTGTACTTTATACAAATTTTATGGGGTTTTATTTAATTTACAAATTTTGTTTTACTAATTTTATCGATTCTATCGGGTACTATTACGGGTTCTATCTCTAAAATAATGCTGCCAACACTTAAAATCAACACTTGCACTTTATACAAATTTTATCTGGTTTTATTTTATTTACAAATTTTGTTTTACTAATTTTATCGGTTCTTACATGTTCTATCTCTAAAATAATGCTGGCAACACTTGAAATTAGCACTTGCACTTTATACAAATTTCTTACAACACGCACTAATCAGTCAAGCCACACAAAATAAATCAATCACAAACGAATAAATCAATAATGCTCAGCTAATAATGTATTTGCTATATCACTGTTCCAAAATTAATCACGAACTGTTGTAAGGCTGATCAAATATTAAATAATAACTGTTCAATAATTCAAGAAGAAACGTCTAAAAATAACAGTTGAAACACGTAGCACAGGTCTGTCACCATATTACAATAATAACAATGAGTATTTATAATAAAAACTTTAAAAACACTTCTAAGTGGAAATTATAACTCACTTTATGGCGTGACGGCCGTTTCACTTTGTTGTATAGAGCATCGTCAGACGACCCAAAGTACACTCGGGTCGTCTGTGTACTTTGGGTCGTCTGACGATGCTGTAGACAACAGAGTGAAACGGTCGTCACGCCATAACGTGCATTAATTTCCACTTAAAAGTATTTTTTAAGTTTATATTACATATTAGTGGAAACAAAATGGATCTTCAACATCATAGTATTTATACACTTGCAAAAAACTGTAAAGGAAGTCTCAATAATATGGTCACAATATACTGCCTTTATCACTTAACACATTAAACGTTTGTATAACACGGTCTGAATAAATTCTCACTGAAGACTGCCACTATGCCACTTTATCACATTAACGTTCGAATCACAACTGAACTAATTTTTACAAGAGCTTCTGCTTTATATAAGTTTTCAACATTCCAGAAAGAATGAGAATAGTAATTGCCTTTTTGAGATTATTCTATGTAAACAGATAATGCCATTCTAGAGCTCTCTAGATGGATTGCAAGGCGAGGGGTGAACAGGGGGAGTAAACAATACATGCTTGCTTATCACCAACCGAAAGACACTATTGACACAGCATTAATTATACTTCTTTCTTTTTCCTAGCATTTCATAGCTATATTTTCAAAATCAATTTCAGTAGGAGATGCTAAAACTCCAACTTCGATTTTGTATTGATCTCTATGAAGTTGAGGAATAATTTGGCGGGTTTGGTGGCGCAGTTGGTTGAAGTGCTTGTCTGTGATTAGATAAGACTGGCTGGGTTCATTTCCTGCTACCTTGAGTTCGAATATCATTCAGCCATGCAAAGGCGCACCCAGACTTTTTTTGAGGGGGGGGGGGGATTTACCCAAGGGCTATCTAAGATTTTGCTGACCTCTTTTGCAATATTAGCTCTCCCACTCAAAATTTACTCTCTTTCATTATTCAGCAATTTGTTTAACTTATCTCAAACAACTGGACAAAAATTTTTTAAATTTAAAAGGCGCAAGATGCGTGATGATAAAAGGTTTTAAAATATTCCCCAAAGACACGCCAAAACTGACAACACTTGGAAGTCTAGTGTTTCAATATTTGGACCCAGAATGAACTATTCTCGAAAATTTAGCGAATAACCGTTTCTCAAGGGTCACGTGGCCTAGGAAGTTGAGTAGGTATCCAGTTGAGACCAAGTATAACTGGAGCTTCTTGTACATTCAACATAACATTCAACACTTTTCCCCATTTTCATAAAGACCGCAGGCCTTGTGGCTTGTGGTAAGGGAGGTTAAGCCCCCTGGCTGTGCCACTGCAGCCATAGATGTTTCTCATCATTCACCTCATTACCCACGCACAAGTCGCCAGACTTATGTGGGCATCATTCGCAATTAAAAGAAAATATTTTATTAAGTTTGTAAGAGGATATTTGAGTAACAGTAATTTCTGTATTATCGATCCAGAAACTTATAAAAAAATAAACAAGAAGCTCCAGCTTGTTTATTATGCAGTTACAAACTACAATGTCGATGTTTTAAGCTCTAACCAGCTACTCTTTGCGTGCGGTCTTCTATTACTGTAATTAACATTATAGCCGTAATGAATGAGTGCTTCCAAGTCCCGTTTGGTACCTACTAAAATAGAGCATTTACTTGGTTAATGGAGCTTTTACTTTGGTCCCTGTTGTTGTAGTTAATGTCTCTACAATGTCTATTCCAGTAATGATTTTGTTCCATAGCTGATGTGTTGTATGTTTCTTTTGTAGTATCGTTTTTTCTAAGTACTCTACAACAAACTACCAGTTTTTGAAGAGTCTTGAATATATAGAAATATTTAAAAAACAATTGAAAAAATATTAAGCTGATAAAGCATTTTATAGTGTACAAGAGTTCCTTTCAAATCAAATTTAAGCCTCACCTCACCTTATTAATACAATAACTAGTGTATAAGATTGTACATAGATTTTCCATTGTACATAGATTGTATAAGATTCTCCATAACTGGAATCTCCAAGACGTAATCTAAAAAAAAGAAGTAGAATGGCTGCATGAGAAATTGCTCTTATTCGAGAAGCTGGAATCATTTTAAAATGTGTTGTAATTTCATAAATTGCAAAATTTTCAAACCATTATTTAATTTGTTTATTTATTGTCATCACTCGAGTTCAAAACTGCTCTTCACAAATTTTTACTTAGCTGTATTGTGTGAATTCAATACAACTTGTGTTGTCAATATCTACTTCAGCGGAGGTCTTCAGCATAACTTCAGTATAGCTTTAAAATGAAAATTGAAATAAATTGTGTTTTTCAGAATTTGATACTTTCTAACTTGATTTAAATTACATAAATTAATCATTTAAGGTGGGCCACTTAGCGCAGTTAGTTGGGGCGTCGCAACTCCAGCTTGCTGTCGTGGGTTCGAATCCCGCTCCTCCGTCTGGCATCTATGTGTTATCATTCACCTTATTACCCGCGCACACTTGATTACTCCTCTATGTGTTGTTATTCACCTTATTACCCACACACATATATCGGGCTCATGTGGTCATTATCAGTAATAAAAAAAATCCGACATAGAATTTGAAGTAAGAACCATCATGTAAAGGGTAAGAACGTCAGTTTTTACCCGTGATTTGAATCTAAAACTATAATCCAGTTTTCTCACAAAAATCTTTCATCTATAGCTTCAGAGGACTTTTACTGTAGAGCGTAAATACTAGATGATATTCACCATCTCTTATTTAAGCACGTGCTGTGGAATGGTGTGTAACAGATGGTGGTGCAGCATGAATACTATCATTCCACAGCATGTGTTTGATTTCACGTTATCATCGAGGAGGCTCGCTATTGGTTGTTTTACTGTACAAACACCCTTAGGAAACTTCCCGAAACTCTCAATCTCTAAGATATCTATATTTCTGTAACCTCTCTCTATTCCATCAGCAAATCTTGCTACATCTTGCCTTTAAAACTCAATAAATTTTGGAAATTCAGAAAAACACTGAAAATTCTGGAAGATGAGCGTCATTCTAACAATGTAAGCAGCTTACAATAATGAGCTTTTAGTATTGTGTTGTTGTACAGTGGTTGTGTCTAATCTTTACGGATTATTGCGTTGTAAAAGTCAAAAAGTGGAATGCAGATAGCATGTAAAACATCCCTATGTAAAACATCAACGAATGGAATTTTCTTACAAATTCCTTACAAGTAAGCAGTTTGGTAATATTATATTATTGTATATTAGTTGTGCCTGTTCTTTGCGGATTATTGTGTTGATCAAAGTCAGAATTTGGAACGTAGATTACATATTCCTATGTAAAACATCAACGAATAGAATTTGCTTACAAATTCCTTACAAGTAAGCAGCTTGGTAGTATTAAATTATTGTATAGTAGTGTGGTTGTGTCTGTTCTTTGCGGATTATTGTGTTGATCAAAGCCAGAATTTAGAATGTAGATTACAACATATCCCTATGTAAAGCATCAACTAATTTGCTTACAATTCATCTACACTAAGAAGCTTTTTTGTATTATTGTATAGTAGTGTCGCCTATTCTTTGCGGATTATTGTGTTTCTTTGGATCAAAGTCAAACAGCGGAATACGGATTATTTTATATGCTTTTGTAAAAACATCAACGAATAACATTTGCTAACAATTTTTAATTTTTTTCATTTCATAAAATTTGTAGTAAAATTCATCGTATAGTTTGAATGCTCTTTCATCCTTGCTTCCATCCACTCTTCTGCATATTCTTTTTATCTATGATCTTGACATTTTCATCCAAATTTTAAATCTAATATTTTCTTCATTTATTGTTTCAGCACGATGCCTTCAGACAGTATGGATGATATCGAACTAAAGAATATTCAGCTGCAGTACCCCAGTACAAGATCGATCAGCAGGGACGATCCAAGCATAGAGGAAGTGAGAGTTGAAACAGACAGGGGTAGCGTACTCGTCGCGATCCAAGGAAACCGGACTAAACCTCCAATATTGACTTATCACGATCTAGGTCTTAATTGTGAGTATTAACAGGTGGAAGAAGTTTTTTACTCTATAGTTTAAGCTAACAAATGAGGCGGCTCTGAAGAATTTCGATGTTGGGTATGGGATCATTCAACCAGCTGATAGTAGAAAATTACCAACCTCAATGCACGAATTGACATCACTGCTCGTACCGTTTTATCTAGTTACAAGTCTGGCGCTTGCAGTCATAAGGCTGACACTGCAGTCAGTTGTTTCTTTGTTACACCGCAATTTTTCAGAGCCTAAATTGAATGCGGGAACTATAGTTAATTATCGCCTAGCATTCTCAATTGGTTATTGGTAACATTAACTAGTGGGTTGTGGTAACATTGATTGGTGGGATGGAAGGGCCACAAATTTTCGGATTTTTATATCTTGAATCTCCTGAAACCTGAGTACGTTCAGTTTGATTAGTTGTTATCAGTCAATGGATTATTGTTTGTCAATCACTTGAGCTAAGTATTTTCTTGAGGTACAGTGTAAATAAATGTAGCTCATATTTCCATCATAGCAATTGTTATACAGTACAACTGTAGTATATTATTTTTTGGATACATAAAACTTTCTATATTTGTTAGTTTTTTATGTAAGTTTTTTTTATTTGTTGTTTTTGTAAAATTTGTTACCACAATTCCCAAATAAAAATGAAATCCAAATTCAGATATACTGTATCCATAATCTTTTTTGGAGAAAAATCATCAAGAAAATCAAACAAGAAAATATTTTTTGGTGGAGATATCATCTAAAAAGAGTTCTTGTTTCCAAAAAGATGTAGGGGGTGGTATGCATTCCCAAATCCCCCCTTTATATTTATCCCCCCTCTATATTTTTGATAAATGAATGAATCAAGGAGCCTCTTTTTATTAGTGCTATCCTTTCTTAGCGATACTGAAAGTACTATCCTCTAGTGATACTGAATTTGCTGCATCAAATGATTTGATTGCCTTGAAAGAAAACCCCTAGCAATCAGACAAAAATAAATCATCTCTTATGTATTTTTGTGTTCTTTGCGCTGTTTGTGTTTTTAATCATTGCTTTATTTCAAATATTTTATTTTCATATTAATTTCTATAGTCAACGTAACTTTATATGTGTAACAGAATAAAACAGGAAAATTATTTTGAAAATCTGAGTCCCTATTGAAGTTTTGAAATTTGTAAATTCAACTCAGTCTATATTTTATTTCAAAGTAAAGTAAATTCGTATGGCTTTTCGTGGTGGGGAGACCCTTACGGGTAGTTCCACCTCGCCGTTTTTTTTAACGACTGCTTTTTTTTATATGCAACCGGGACCGACAGCTTAACGTGTCCTCCGAAACACGGGATTTTATTTCAGAGTAGAGAATATACTGTATGCTAGAACTTTTCTAGTAAATTGTTTATCTCTATCGATTTAAAGCATTTGAAACTCTATTAATTGTTTTGAACTGCCAACTTTCAGAGTATTATCAAGTGCTGATAACAATCTCATGCAATATTTTATTTGCAGAGTTCTAGTTCTCACCTTGTACTGAACAAGTTATTACAGTACGTGCAATACCACCTTCAATGAATGATAAAACATCGTAATGAAGATAAAAATCTTAACATTTACATTTACTAAAAATTATTATTTCAGAGTTATTACTCATTAGATGGTCAGACGTTTTCCATAACATAGTTAACATCCTCTGCGTTATTCTGTAATTGAATACAAATATTCCTAGGTTTTTGTATCATAACATCAAGCAAGACTCAAGGATGAAATCTTACCACCTTTCAGGATTTTGTTTCGAAAAAAAAACAATTCTGACCTGAGGATGAAATACAATATGGATAAAACTTGCTTTTACTTCCCTTCATAATTCATCATAATTCGTATTTGTATTGTGTTGTTCACGAAATAAATTTATTTGAATTAGAATTTTTTTTAAGAACATATTTTAAAAACTTGAGGATGTAATACAATATGGATAAAACTTGCTTTTACTTCCCTTTATAATTCATAAGTTCATATTACGAGTCCAAAAAACGTTATTTTCTTTTGTCATTGCAGATGTAGCCAGTTTTCAAGCGTTTTTTAATTACAATGAAATGCGATCTCTACTAGAAAACTTCACCGTCTATCATGTAAATGCTCCTGGCCAGGAAGAAGGAGCTGCGCCTCTACCTGATGAGTAAGTTCTTGAATATTTTTCTAAGATTTTTAATTTCATTGAATTATTTTTCAGGTTTTTGCTTTAAGGATTCTCAGTTTGAAAGAGTGCCTTCATGCAAGTCCTTGCTGAAATTGTCTCTACAATTATTATTATTATTATTATTGAAAGAAATAATATTATTATTATTATTATTATTGTCTCTACAATTATTATAATTATTCTACAATTATTTCACAACTTAGTTTAAAATTTTGTTCATGATTTCAATTCTGAATTTTATTATCATAATCAAACTGCACTTTTTTTAGAAGCCCTCGAATGTAGAAGATTTCTCACTTTAAAAGAAATATTCCTTTTTAAGAGACTTCCAAAAAGAACAAGGTTCTATATTCGACCTGTTTTTTTTATGGTTGTACATCAATCATTTGAACCGAAGTCATTAATCAAATGATCAAGATTCAAGATTCATTTATTCATGTCAAAACATTTACAAAAAATGCATAACATCGTCAGAAATCAAACATTAACATATATATTACATATATATAATATATATACATATTATGTATATATATACACACACATATAAGTACATAACAACAGAACATCCATACCGGACATTCCTTCGGCTCTGGAAGATATATTCTATCAGGAAGGATGTAATTTATATGGAATTATATGGAAAGTGTATTAAGTACCTACTGTATAACAGTATGTGATATATTTTGAAGTAATTTTCAAGAAAGCATAAATGTCATGTATTTTGGAGGCCTGCTCCTATGAAGAACCATGTGTTTGAATTTGGGTTCGGAATTCACCTAAAACTGTAGGCCCAACTCATCAATCACCATCATCCAACTCATTACCCACGCACAGGTTTCAGACCTATGTGGGCTTCATCCTCCGAAAAAAATTGAGAGAACAGCTTCTCAATTTGTCAGATATTGCATTATTATTGAAAAAATATGTCACGAATACTATATCGAAGTAGCTTTCCATACATTTAGTAATATTACTTTTTCTTCAGTAACAGTTACTGTGAAAATAATTTTCAAAATAGTATAAGACTTCTATTAGTGCCTCTTTAAGTGAATTCACCGTATTGTCTCTGAATATTGTTTTTAGTTAATGAATAGAACAGGATTAATCAGCCTAATGGATGAAGAATATTTAATAAACAGAATTTATTAATTTCGAATTCCTTTAATTGCTATTAGTTTATACTGGAGACTTCCGCAATGGCGGATATTGACAACAGTATTTAATAGCTGATGGAAATCGATGAATGCTACTGTACAAAAATATCAGTCACCACCGGGAATCGAACCACGGGCCTCTCAATTGCCGGTTGAGCGCCTTAACCACTAGACCATGGAGACCCTTCTGTTAAAAATGAATGCTGCTGTGCAGAAGGGTCTCCATGGTCTAGTGGTTAAGGCGCTCAACCGGCAATTGAGAGGTCCGTGGTTCGATTCCCGGTGGTGACTGATATTTTTGTACAGTAGCATTCATCGATTTCCATCAGCCATTAAATACTGTTGTCAATATCCGCCATTGCGGAAGTCTCCAGTATAAACTAATAGCAGTTAAAGGAATTCGAAATTAATAAATTCTGTTTATGTATATTTGTCAGTTTATTCAATTGTCAGTCACTTCAAACTAATTTGTAATATTTAATAGATGGAGAGTATTTTGTGAGGGAGTTGTTCAATTGATAAGTAGGCTACTGTGTGATATTAAACTTGATATTATCCATAACTTAATACATTCAGGAAACTGAAAATGATGGAGTCAAGAATATAATATATTCTTGCACGAGAATGTTAAATTACTTATTACTAAGTCATTACTTGCTACTTATAACAGAAGCTAATTTTATCAGTGACAAAACTTTCTCATACTAGAAATTGGAAAAGGTTCATCAGAATCGCATTACTCAATATTTATTACTTATTCAATTATTTATTGCTCAACCGATGTCAATTACCAGTGCTTTTTTATACCATAAGTTAAAGAATGTTCATAAGACATGCATTACTAACAATAGAGTGTTTGTCTCTCACATTTATATCAGTCTAGTGCAAGTTGGTTTAATTTTTTCTTTAAAAAGACACTGTAAAAACAGTATCTACCTGTTTGTTGCTGAAAACTGAAGCTGACATCGTAATATTACTGACACCTGGCTTTCCTATCTTATTGTGAAGACTTATACTTATTGTTAGCAAATACTTTCTGTAAATAATTATCCATCTCATACAGGTGACTCCTATTCCACCAAGTCTTATCTGGTTACAGCTAGTTAGAACTGGTTTCACTCTTCGTAAGAGGTTTGTTTTTTCGTGATTATAAACATACGCAAGTGTATCGCCTTACCGCAAATTTATTATTGACATAACTCGATGAGTGTATTTCAAGTTTCCTTGAAAAAGTGCATAACAAAACGTAGAAAGTTGTTTACTACCTGTAGAAGCAACGTTTGAAGAATGATATGCAGTTTGGATACAGAAAATTTGATAGCAAACGACAATCATTATTTATTATTAAAAATGTTGTCTTAATATTAATTTATAAAGTTATATATAGTTATATTAATATTAGTTGTTTTATATTAATTTATTAAAATTATAATTATTTATTATCGACAAACGAATGAGTGATTCTAAGATGGTTTCAATTTCAAAGTTAAGTGATTCAATAGTCAATATCTTCAGAATAAAAATTATTGGTATTCATTTTCATGATAAATAACTTCGGAAAAACATTGAAATCCAGCCTGTAGAACAAGAATATATTTCTTGTCATGAACTTTTGAAAATGTTTGTACAGTATTCAATTTGAATAATAGATTCAAATAAATTTTATTCAAAAGAATTATTCAATATGAATAATAATATTTTCCTGGAGTTATTTATAGCGTATTATAATATTTAAATGGCAAATACTATTATATTTTATATCATTATAGTCAAAAATGAATTTGAAATGAGTTATGTCGTCTTGAATTGTGAGCCAAATTTGAGATAGAGGTTAAAATGGCTAAAAATCTGGGAAATACGAGTTTTTGTCTTATGTGACACCCATAGTGTAAAATTTAGTGCGCACCCATAGTGCGCAATCCACCACCATACACTTACGTTTGAGTGAATTATCCCATCATCCAATGGCTATGATGTTTGTGCTTCATGACAATTTCCAATCAGGGTTTAAGTAAATTCAGTTATTTATTTCTTTACATTGATGATTGACTCTTCTCCTTAAATAGTGTGATGAACATTTAAAATAACTTGAATCCTTTTTTCAGCTACGAATACCCCACTATGGACGAATTGGCGTCACAAATCAACTTCGTTCTCAGTTATTTCGGCCTAAAGTCGGTGATTGGGCTTGGAGTCGGCGCTGGTGGAAACATCTTAGCGAGATTCGCTTTAGCGCATCCTGACAAGGTAACGACAATAATATTAATATATTTTTCTATCAACTAAGCTGTATATCTTCAATCAATTTTGAAAACGTTTGACTCACCGATTTCCTTGAAAAATATATTGTATGAGGGAAGTGATATCTGAGTGCCGTAGAATGTATCTGTTCAATCAGAGGTAAGCTACGAAATTCCTGGGTGCTCTTTATGAGGGTGACAGTTTGGATTGGCCAGCAAAAAAGACTCCCTTCTCTTCTGTAAAATCACTTCCCGGTGGTTCGGAACCCACCTAAAACTGTAGGTTCAACTCATCAATCACAATCATCCAATTCATTACCCACGCACAGATGTCAGACCTATGTGGGCTTCATCCTCAAAAAAATATCAAGTTACAGTACAAATTATTATCTTTATATCTGTACCCTAACTATTTTTATTTTATTTTTTGCCTAGCAACCTGGCCTATTTATCTGTAGAGATATAGTTTAATGAATCTAATAGCAAAAATTTTCAACTATTTTTCTTTTTTTCGTTGCCTAGCAGTATCACCCACTTTAGAATAATTTAAAAAATTGTCTATTTTACCAATTCTGTGCACTATGCAGATAAGAAAATAATTATTATTTTTTTTGCATGTAAATATTTTGCTTGTAAGGCTCTGAATGAAATAAAAATTCATTTCTTTCTATTCTATTCGCATTGCGCTTATTGCACAGATTTTTACATTCTTACTAAACAGTTACAGGCCTACAAGTATTATAATAAGGAATAGTTGTTGTTAATATACTTTTAATTAAAAACACAGGGATTAGAATTAAATAAGACAAGATTACAACAATTGGCGTCAATGCTTCTGCGCATCTACGTGACTGTTCATCACAAAGTAATTCTACTTTTCTGTATAGTACAGTTTTTGAATCATAGTATTTGGAGAAATAGTAGTACTATTAAGGATGTAACATCCTTCATCACAAGCTTCACTTAGAGAGGGAGGGAACAATTTTTCAAAGATGCTTTATGTAAATATTCATTATTATTAGCATGAATTTTTTTTAGGTATAAGAATAATATGTATTTTTGTGCTGTGCTGTTGACAAAAATAAATTGAATTGATCTCGAACATATTTTTTAAGAGTACTGCATATCAAAGCTGAACAAATCTCTTCCAGAAAGGTAGCTTAAGCGTATGCTTTGATTACCACATTATTAATTTATTTTGTTAATTTTATTGCGAATTATCATCAACTGCCAATAATCAGAGCCATGCTCTCATTGAATAAAAAATTATAGATTTTCTCTCCTGTAATGCCAATCCAAGTAATATTCTCTCCAAATTAATACCAATTGCATGATGGTATGATTTGTGAAGTACATGATTTGAGTCGTAAGGTCTGCTACTTCATTTTAAAATTACTGAAAATAAATTAAAACTACCAAATAAATTAAAACTACCAAATAAATTTACCGAAAATTGAATAAATTACCAAAAATAAATTAGTAGAACGGGAGCACGATAGTAATTGAAAAAGTATTTTTTATCCGGTTGAAAAAGCATAGGACTTGTAGGAAGTGGTTATTCGTTTCAAAGTGCTGGAAAAATAAACTAAGAGGATAGAGATATATTAACTCTACTTCGAAAAATAGTTCCGCTGTCGGCAAAAAGTCTCATTAAACTTACCAATTGCAAAAAATATGATGGAAAGTTAAGGAGGGCGAAGCCGAAGTTTATAACGGGTTGTAGGCCAGGAATCAACTTTCTAAAAATTGTTGAATCATCATTTATTAGTGATGTACATATTCTTGCTGGCCTCTTGTTGAACTGTGGTTTTTTGCAGGTTGAAGCCTTATGTCTCATAAACGTAGTATCAACACAAGCCGGCTGGATAGAATGGGGTTACCAAAAGATAAATGCCAGATATCTGAAATCAAAGGGAATGACTCAAGGCGTACTTGACTATCTAATGTGGCATCACTTTGGCAGGGTAAGTTCAAAATTAATATATCATATTTGTTGTAAAAGTATAAATACAAAAACAATTTTTTTCGTATTCAATTATAATCTTTTATTTTTTATAGTTGTAGGCTACGGTATTTTAAGAATGTCCGGTACCCACAATCAAAGCGAGTTATACTATAATATGTTATTTTATTTTCCCAAATAATAGTCTCATTAAACACCCTGTTCATCAGAGTGTGTTAGTTAAATTCATTACAACAATATACACAATTTCTTCTATTTTTTTTTAAACTTATCTTTACTTGAATCTATTACTAAGTAAGACTTTAGATTGCGGATAGTAGTACTAAGATTTCTGGATAGTCTCAGTCCTTTTTTGTAATGAATTCAACCATAATCAATAGACGAGCTTTTAATATCGATAGATATTAGAATCTTTCATCATCGGCGGCTCTGGTAGTGCAGTTGGTTGGAGTGCTTGTTTGTGATAAGATAAGGGGCTCTGGCTGGCTTCGTTTCCTACAGCCTTGGGTTCGAATCTCATTCAGCCATGGATGTTACTCATCATTCACCCAATCACCTCATAACCTACGTACAAGTCTCCAGACTCATGTGGGCATCATCGGCAAAAAAGAAAAGATCAGTCCCCACTTAGGAATAATCATTCATTCTGGCAGTCGCAGTGGTGTAATCTCTTGGGCTTATCTGTGTCTGACTGCTACATCTGCGGTCACGGGTCTGATTCCCGTTCAACCTGGCATATATTATCTAATAATCAACATAATTACCCACGCGCAAGTCTCAAACTCATGTGGACATCATCAGAAAATGGTGTGGCATTACTTTGGCAGGGTAAGTGATAACCTACTCCATCTTTGAAATGAGCGAGCGGAAATCAGCGAGTGGGTTATTCAACATTTATTCTAATATTTTAAACCTCAATGAAACTTTTTAAATATGTATTTAAAAGACTAATCAAACATTTGTTTTTCGTTATTTAGTATATTAGTGCTCTAAATGTTATGTACTGTTCATCTTTATGAAGAAAATTTTATTTGGGGCTTCACACATTAATAAAGCTGCTTACTGCTTTGCTTTATCATTGCTATAAATATGATGAATATGAAATTAGTATTATAGATAAGATTATATTTATAAACCAGGATTATTTTGTTGAATTATGGCTATCTCTAACAAATACGACAGGGGGCACTACTAACCATTAATTTATTGTAAGGTGCAATCGCATTAATTGTGCTTTTCTCCAGATTGGATTCCTATTCTGCAATTATTTCATATTTTCAAATACTGAGACCTCAGCAAACATTCTAGCAGGCAAAACAGTAAAATGACTTAAAGTTATGTTTTTCGAAGATATCATTCATCGATATTTTTTTAGATGTTATTCATAGGTCTTCTCTTCTTGTGATTGAATAACAGTAAAAATTGCAACTTTTGATAGTCATCTACACAAATAGAATAATCACAGATGAGAGGATCATCCCTCAAATGAGATATACTCACATCTGTGGTTTAGTGTATCAATTTTTGAATAGTTGTATTGAATGTCTTACTTTTATATGATGGTACATTTTTATAACAGTTTTCCTGATATTTTCTCCATTTATGACAACGGATCTCCCTATTACATGTGCTCCGAACTATACAAAAATCGGTTATATCGTTTAGTTGAGAACTAAATCACTGTCGTTAAGAGCACGCTGTGAAATCACTCCAATACTCTGTAAATAAATTAGTATTTCTCGTAGTATTCCACGATCGTGTATATTCTCACCTATTCTACCACAGACTACCTAGAAATCAAGAATAGATTACCACAGAAATCAAGAATGAAATGAACCCTTTTAATTGGATTTTTGTATTTATTTGTAGAGTGAATATTTTCACAGGCAATTTTCTCGTTTTATTTTAGAAAGCATATAAATCGCGCGCCTTTCCTGGATTCAAATACAGACTTCAGCCACATTACCGATTATTCTATAAGGTCAGCACTTTCAAAACAAGGCAAAAATTCATTTTGAGAGTTACAATCATATGCGGCAATAGAGTGTTGTAGAATTTCCAAGCTATCTAAACTGTATTAAGCTATCTATACTTCTTTCAAACTTTAGAACATTTTTATTTTTTATGTTATTCTGGAATTATTAAATAAACTCCAATATAAACTTGAATAAATATGATTTTTTCGACATTCTTTAATAATCTCCCTCTAAATCGACGCATTCCATTATTTTCTTAATCAATTTTAAATCTTATTTTTTTCTTTCTTCAATGAATTCATTTCTTTCAACGATATTGGTGATTGTAACTGTACAAAAAGGATTTTTTGGTGGTGGATATCACTGAATTTATAACTTACTACGGTGGTGGTGGTTGATTAGGGTTCGCTGGTAAGGTTTTGAACCTATAGAAAAGTTCTATGTATATTTTCTCCAAAATATGGAATGAATTTATATCTACAAAATATTTTTAAAAAAACTAATAACTTTCTGCCTTAAAAATTGGAATACATTTTGCAATGTTTGGAAGTTTAAAAAATTATCGAGTACTTCGTATTCACAAGAATTTTTCCAGCTCCCAAATCATTATTTATGTTGCACATAAAAATAAGAAAATACAATTGTATACATTTTCTGTTGGCATTGTATACATAAATTTTTAAACTAACTAATTGTACTTCGCTTGTTCGTCTGTCGTACTATGAACAGAATTACTTCTTATCATGAAAATACTTGAATACGAGCTATGCGGGTAATTTATCATTGCAGGTCTTTGTCCACAGTAGTTCCTCTGATAAATATTAAATATATATTTATTTAATATTGATTATTAAATTCTTATTGATATTCAGTTGGAATATAATACTTTATAGTCAGAAAATCAAAACTCAGTTTGGGATACTCTTCCATACTCTATATGTTATACAAGAAATTAACCATCAAAAGCTATTTGCCTACAAATTACTGCTAAATTCAATCTTGTTATCCAATAAAGTATAACAGTGAACATTTAATTTTCATTTTGTATCAATTTAAAACAAAAAGCTTTTTATTTTTCAATTTTTCTCTTCTCTTCGTTTTATTTTCTTTTGTTGTAATCGATTGTGTAACCAAGCCACTACCAGTTGACGTGTCTCACCCTACACAAATGATGGAGCTTTTGATGTTGGTATATTGAAAAACACAGCTTGCTTTTTGCACCACAGCACATGATTCACTTGCTTAATGCGAAATGGAATAGGTTACTCAACTTCTCAATTCTCCTGACTTCAAATTTTGTACAGGAAGTGATCAATTAGAAAAATACTTTGTACTGAAGTATAATTTATTGCTTTTTTCAGCTGAAATAATCTTCATACAATAAAGAGATAGAAGCTTTGGCCCCGATGAATAAAAACTACGACCCAAAAACTCACCAATTGGTAGCGAATAGAGTGCATGCGTGAACTGTGTAGTGAAGCCATGGCCACTTTTTGTCTACATAAAACAACAAAAAACTAAGCTTTCTATACTTAATATACTTTCTATACTTAATACAGTATCCCTCATACGTATAGAAAGGTTAGCTGGTTAGGTTTTATGTTGTTTTATGCAAACAGTTCGCGCATGCGCTCTATTCCCTACCAATAAGAGTATTAACGGGTCTTTAAAAACTAAGCAAATCCTAAATAGAACAGCTTTTCAAGCAAATCATCGGAATTTTATTCATACGAAAGATAGCAAATTAACGATTGACAGCTGTTCAATCTATTTGTCAGATATTTGAGTTATTACTGTTGGAAAAATTCCGAATGGCATTTAAAATTACATATTTTGAAAATGACAAGGCCTGATGAATAAAAACGAAGCAACTCCTTATTCTTGAAGCAAATCCTAAATTTAACAGCTGTCAATCGTTAATTTGCTATCTTTCGTTTGTATAAAATTCCGATGATTTGCTTGAGCAGCTGTTCAATTTAGGATTTGCTTAGTTTTTATTCATCGGGCCCAAGGCTTCTATCTGTTTATTGTATGTAGAAGCAACACTTTAATGTGACAAAGCAAGAGAGAGCTGGAGATTTTTAATAATTCGATTTTTCTATTGTATTTCAGTCTTTATTTTTTACTTTGACGTGCCCATATGATAATTAATGGTGGAAACTGATTAAAAATATTCCTGAACAGTAAAATAATATTATAATATAATATAATGCTCAAGATGATTAGTTATCATGTTGATGATTTCCACAATACTACTATGACACTTTTGGGTTCTACTAAGCTAATTTTTTGGAATTATTTCTTGAATAATTCACACCTCCTTCACTTTTAGTACAGTTAAAACCTCCCAACAGCGGACACTGTTGGTACCATGCTACTTGTTCGCTACTTGTAGGTAATCACAATTTGACGAATTTAAGATACTTTGTCAATAGATACACTTTGGGGATTCCAAACTGTCAGTTGTTTAGTGTTGTCCGCATTTTATATGTATGTTGAAAGAAGTTAATAGACGTCAATAGAAGAAAATAAGTTAATAGACGTCAATAGAAGAAAAGAAGTTTGCAATATTGAGGTTAAATTATTAAATCTTAATTGTCCTCGTTGATATTCAAAAGAATTGCACTTCCCATGTAAAATCAATATCAATTTTGTTTTTGTTCTGTTCTTGGGAATTCTAATTGTCAGTTGTTTAGGGTTGTCCGCAGTTTATATGACTGTTGATAGAAGAAAATAAATTTGCAATATTGAGGTTAAATGATTAAATCTTGATCGTCCTCGTTGGTATTCAAGTGAATTACACTCTCCATGTAAAATCAATAGCAATGTTGTATTTGCTCTTAGTAATGGTGATGGTGATGTAGTAGGTCTTCATAATGAATAATGATGATGCTGTCTCAACCGCTGTAATTAATAGCACATTAAGTACTATAGTTTTGACTGTCACGTCATATTCAATTTCAATTAAACAAGAAAATAATTTAATTGAGATTGAAAATAGCAATCTAAACTATAGTATAACGTCTGCTATTAACTTCAGCAATTGACTTTCTTTGTAGTGGCGAAGGTGATATTGTGGAAGGTATCCATAATGAATAATAAGATGGAGTTGTTACAACCACACTTATTAAAAATATTGAGTAACTAGTTTCGGTTTCTATACTATTATCAATCTCAAACAGTTTTTTTTTGAGATTGATAATGGTATAACAACCGAAACAAACAGTTTTTTGAGTTTGATAATGGTAAAACAACCGAAACTAGTATCTTAATATTTTTAATAAATGTGGCTGTGACAATTTCGTCTTATTATTCATTACAGTGATTGAGACATCCGTATTATGGACTTTTTCGCCCCTATGTCCAAAATAGTATTTCCGATTTAGTATCATTTAATAAACGCGTTTTTAATGCAGGATAAGGTAGAATGGCTTCTCTCATTTTACTCCATTTTTGTATTGAAGGTTTGAAACATATTTTGAACAATGTTGTGTGCTTGTTTTCTGAATAGGGCACAGAAGACCGCAACTACGACTTAGTGCAGGTGTACCGTAACTACTTTGAACGCTGCATACAGCCGGGCAATCTGGCCATGTTCATTGACAGCTACATTCGGCGCACAGACCTCAACATGGCGCGTCAGCCTGACGGCCTCAAGACAAAGGAGAGCACGACCCTCTCCATGCCGGTCATGAACATCACTGGTGCACTCAGTCCGCATGTCGACGACACTGTCACGTTGAACAGCCGTCTGGACCCCACTAACTCCTCCTGGATGAAGGTAAAAACTCGAATTCTGTTGAAAAGTTTGAATTGTTTTGTTTTGACAGATTGGTTTCTACTTTCTTGCAGATTTGACGCCTAGTGGGACCGGACTCCCATGTTGATTATAATAATAGAGTCATTGTTATAAAATAGTAGTACTAGTACATGCAAAGATTGTTCTACGACTGCATGTAACCAATGAGTGAGAGAGATGTAAGTTGAAACACGACCGAAGCGAGTGATAGGGGAGGTTCATTCGTTCAAATTACAAATCTGGAGACTGAATTCCAAAGTGGCACTCAACTTTAAGCAGGAATCACATAAGTTGATACAGTAAAACCTCGATAATTCGGCCCTCGAAAAACCGGACCCTCCAGTAATCTGGCCCGATTCTAAAAGTTGTATTTTTTTGGATAATAACTGATAAAAAATAATAGATACAATTTTACACACATTTAAATTCTATATTTACAGTCAATGAATACAGTACAAAATAGAATAGTGTTGTACTAAACACAGAATCACAATAATTACAGTACGCACGTACACAACAGAACAATGACATGGTCAACGCTCCTAGACGGGGGGAGGAGTCTAGGCTATTTCTGTAACAACACCCGACGCGATGTATATAAGGGGTCACAAAACTCATTACTGTACATTTTAAATGGTCTCTCGATGGTCCGGATTTTACGTAAATCCGGCCTACCGGCCGCCCGTTTAGGCCGAATTATCGAGGTTTTACTGTATTATTATGTTTGGATGGATTAAGTTTAAGTGGACTGTATTTAATTTTTTGACTATTTAAATTTAAGCCAAATATATCGAACATGAAGTTCCCATGTGTGAGCCAAGAAAGAAAGAAAGGTAGAATGAACTTACCATCTATGCGGCCTATATGAAGAGTCGAAATCAATTTGGGTATTTGGATTAGGAGAGGATACAACTGAAAGGGCTGGATTACAGGAAGGTCTAAACACCTCAAATTTGAATCAACGATTCAGTGATCTGTTGCTGGAGTTTATAACTCTGGCAGCTACAGAAAACCTCTTGGTCGATATACACGGCTCTTTTATATGCACTGGTTTCTACAATATTTAATTTCAAAACGGCGAATCTAAGGCTTTACTATTCTCAATTAGCCTAAACAAATATAAAGTAAATTCGACATATACACACACCCAAGATCCCCTTCGACAAAATAGGGTATACGATAAAACACGAGTGAGTTGACCGGCTTGCTTACACAGAAATTCGAATCGAACTGAGAGCTGGAGAGGAAATGATCAATTAATCGATCAATTGCAATTACTTTAATTGCCGTCAGGTAACAGCGCCGCACACAATTACCGCCAATCATAGAACAATTCGAAACTCTCAAGTACAGTTTCGAATAGTGGATCTATGGCCCAAATGTTTATAACTATATTTATGTATTAAATTTATGAATAAGAATTATAATGAATGTATGTTAATTAGTAGGTAAATGCCAAAATTTTGTATTAACTTTGCGAGTTTCCATTTTACAGATATTTTCCATTGTTTTACAGATCTCAGACTGTGGAATGGTACTAGAAGAACAGCCCAACAAAGTCAGCGAAGCCCTACGACTATTCCTCCAGGGTCTTGGATATGGTAAGAAATAAAAATCATCGATTTATATAATTAATAGCGCCTCATAAGAGGCTATGACAACTTAATATTCATGTATACCACAACAATATTATTATAATAACCCGGAATGGTACTAATTATGATTAATCTTTCTACTGGAGCTAATTTTTTAGAAGGCCTATTTTATAAATGTCGACTGGATTCAATTCAGTGGATGCTACAGCATTTGTGATTTACGAAGATAATATTGTATTGTTGATAATTTGCTAAAGCTTATAAATTTATTGACATAACGGTGTATGTTGTTACCAAATATTATAATAAATTAGTGTTATTCTCCACTTATGGTAGTGGTATACAAATGGTAATGGTACAATAATAAATTAGGGTTGTTGTTGGATTATCAATATCATTTTTTCAAATTATCACGGATTACTTACTATTGTTATGATGCAGTTCCTACAACAATGGTTCTCTTGTTCGATGGTATCACCCACGATGATACAGTCTGTTCAGGATTGAGCAACGAGCACTCTTCGATTATCTGATTATTGAATGTAACAAATGAAATGATACAAAACTGATTAAATGATACAAAACTAATGAAATGATACAAAAATTATGAAATGATACAAAACTGATGAAATGATACAAAACTGATCAAATGGTACAAAACTGATGAAATGATACAAAACTGATAAAATGATACAACACAAATGAAATGATACAAAACATAATTGAGGGTGTATTTTGCTCAGAATTGAATGTAAAATTAATCAAGGGAAAATATTTGATTCCAATATTATGAATAATTCATTTCACTCATCTTAAAACCTTTTTATAAGTTTTTATATGTTACTTGAAATGTATGTGAATAATAAAATATATATTATAAACTTAAAAACACTTAAATGGAAATTGACTCACGTTATGGCGTGACGGCCGTTTCGCTCTGTTGTTGAGTGTACACTGAGTGTACTGTGGGTCGTCTGATGATGCTCTAGACAACAGAGCGAAACGGCCGTCACGCCATAACGTGAGTCAATTTCCATTTAAAATTGTTTTTTAAGTTTATAATACATATTAGTGGAAACAACAATAAAATATAATCTAATTTTTTGCAATAAATGTATATTTAGGATTATATTTATGGAAAATGAAATAGAAGTGTAATTAATTATGAAGAGTACAAAATCTTTGAGAATTATGATATCGAAATAATATCATCAGAATAACTTTTATTTCCACTTTGAAGGAATTGCATCAACTTTTTGTTGCTAATTGTTTGCTAAACGATTGTTAATGTTTTGCGAATGTTTTTCTAAAAATATATATATATTCATAGGCTACATAACAAATAGCATATGAGTGTATTCAATGGCATGTATATACTTTGTTGTTTGTTGTGAATGATATCTATTGTAATGTGTTCGGGCTCTAATTGTTTGTAAGGTCTTGAAATATATTATTGGAACGTTTTTAAATATGAATAATCAGCTTAAGATTCTCGAGAATTGTGTTATCGTATCTAGCTTATAGCTTGTGTATGATTATTGGACCAATGGACTTGAAGCTTGTCAAATATTGAGCTATTGTGTTTTCAACACTGACATAATTTTCATGACTAAAATTCTCAACTACTCTTTGGAAAATTCATGATGAACTGTGTTTTCGAACATTTCTTGAGTTTTTGCTGGAATTTTCTTACAGTCTATTATTCTTTTCTTAATTCTGGTAGTCTTTGGTTTTAATTCTGGAAGGTGGCCCTCATAATGCTTATTAACGTTTATTTTTTATCTCTCACTCTAATCAAAGTATTGTTTCCTCTCTTATTTTGTTACTAACTGCTTATCGAACTGATTTATCTTCCTCTTTCCTTAACCTGTGTAACTCAGTAAGTGGAAGTGATGATCAGCTAAGTTATATAATTAAATTAGTCTAATTAATTAGTCTAATCTAATTCGATAATAAATATTCATTAATTAAATCAATATTCAATCTAATATGCATTGTTACATCAATGACATTAAGATATATCCTGGAAACTTCTGTCGAATGTTCAGATTTGGGTTATAAAAATCAGAGTATGAGTATGAGTTTCAGATATGAAATCATAACTTGATAAAGTATTAATATTTTCCTAATTATAATAGTAAAATGATTTAAATACTTGATTTGTCTCTCCAATTCATTGAAAGTTATCGAGAATTTTATATATTCCATTACCTCGAATTGGAAGCCTTGTATTATATCATTATTATACGTAAAATAAATTTACAATCAATGTTGTGTAATGAGATGGATTGTAGCGTAAATTCAATCCAGTTTGTTAACATTACAGTCATTATTACATATTGTAAGTAATTATGCATGTTGGTTATTTTATTGAACCAATTTCTGAAAACAATATATACCTCTCGAAAGAATCTGAATTTTACATAATTTCATGTAAGAGAGATTCTATTTTTCATAACACAAATGTTTAATTTTTTAAATTATTTCATCCTTCAGAATTTGCAATTATTGAGCGAGTACAGTAGCAACAAAATATAAAATATTCTTGTATATTCTGTGCTATAACTCCATTTCTTATCATTTAAATACAGTGCTGTTATTATTGCTAATTTAATCATTTAAATTGAGTCATATAAACTGAATTTATTCATTTTAATTGAATTCCATCATCTCCATTTGAATTTGAAAACTCAATTCTCTGTATTATTAATTCATTTCATAAATATTGTTGTGAATGCTCCTGAACTTTTTATCAAGAGGTTAAAAAACTTACATTCCTAGTTATACATGTTCAGCTTCATAGTCTTATGAAATCATATTATATCTTATTGTAATTACTATATTCGATTCAATTTTAATCCCTTTATTATTAGGTAATCATAAACATGTATGTGCTTTCTTCTACATAAAAGATATTATTTAATCTTTTTTATATAAAAAAGTAAAAAACCTCAGTTTAGTCCACTTAGGTAACTACAGTATTCTTATGTTGTGTGTGTTATATTAATAAAATAGTTTACATGTTGTGTTACTGTGAATGGAAAGACAATATGAATAAATTATATTAAAGCTAATAATGAGTTAATTTAATTTATAATAATCACTTCCACAAGAGAGTTTGTTTAGAGCCATCTATTTGTATTTTCGGAATCTTCTCACATATGCTTTGTTTTCTTTCCAATCTAACCTTGTGAGATGCACTTGGTATGTACAAGAAACATGCTTTATTTGTTGCACTTAACACAACTGTATCTTGTATTTTATTTGCGTGTGTGATTTAAGTAGTTGATTATTATTTCAGTATTTATTTTTCATCAGCATCTGCATGTGGTGTTTATTTTTTTATTCTATCTTTAAGTTCGTATCATTCCAATTTATTTTCATGCATTAAAAGTAGTTTTAAACTATATGTTGTGATAGCGGCGTAGATAATCAAATATTGATGTCTTTAATATCTAGTTGGAAAATAATAGTATCTTGTTTACTAGACTGAAAAATAAAAACAATTTTTATTATCTATTCATCTTTAATAGCTCACGCATTAATCCTATTTATTACCGTACCTCTATTAGGTCTCATTTCAAATAATGCTATCTGTCTATGCCTTGTAGATTTGGAAATATTCATTAGACTTCTATTATTGTTTATTTCAACAGTGAAATATAAGACTTATCAAAATAACAAAGTACATTACAACTACTTTTTTAATTTACTTCTAAATAATTAGTTAATTTGCAACTATTATAGATTGTTGTCCAGTTACTGGAGGTAAATTAGAGTATAACAATTTTTGATAATATTGTGTTGGTTTCAAATAATTATTGTATAAAAAACTGCTGAAAACAGGCATGTATTTGTTTTATTGCGATTTTAATTCTTTATTCTAAGTAGCCTAGTATACAGGGTGTCTCTGAACTCTCTACCGACCTTTTCAGGTATTATTCCTGGACCATAGACAAGCCAAAATATCATATTCAAAATTTTGAAAACTCAAAAGTTACTCGTATAGCCGCCATTTTGTTTTTTTCACATAGGAAATTTTAATTCGAGAACGGCTAGATATAACTAAATGAAATTTGGTATTTAGCTATATTACCTAAAGACCTAATTACAGCAAAAAAAAAATAATTTTTTACAATCATTATTTTCAAAATGGCGGCTGCCTAAAAATTTCAAACGTAAATATCTTAAAAACTGCTCATAATAAAAAAATTTACATTTATCACGTTTTATTTAGAGAATTTAATTGCAAATCTAATGACATCAAATTTACGGAAATCGGTTCATAAATAAAGGAGAAAATGAATTTTTAAGATATTGCATTCTTGTCAATATCAACTGGTTATGTGACATCGCTGCTAGTATTTGTATAAAAAATGGATTTTCTCCGTTATTTATGAACCGATTTCCGTAAATTTGGTGTCATTAGATTTGCAATTGAATACTCTAAATAAAACGTAATAAATTTAATTTTTTCATTATGAGCAGTTTTTAAGATATTTACGTTTGAAATTTTTAGGCAGCCGCCATTTTGAAAATAATGATTGTAAAAAATTAATTTTTCCCCTGTAATTAGATCTTTAGGTAATATAGCTAAATATCAAATTTCAGTTAATTATAACTAGCCGTTCTCGAATTAAAATTTCCTATGTGAAAAAATCAAAATGGCTGCTATACGAGTAACTTTTGAGTTTTCGAAATTTTGAATATGATATTTTGGCTTGTCTATGGTTCAGGAATAATACCTGAAAAGGTCGGTAGAGAGTTCAGAGACACCCTGTATATCTTGAGTGTGCTCTGGTTCTAGCTTGAGCCAATACTTACACTAATACTAATTCTTGTATCAGATTTTAAATTCTAGCGGATATTACTATAGATTCTTGTTTCAATTATAATATTGACTGCCTTTGTGAATTACTGTAAAACCTAAATCTGGTTTATATTTTTATTGACTTATCTTTTGTTCATTAATGATGGTCATTTCATTAATTTTATTGGTGGCAGACCATTATGATATGTATTCTACCTCACCGTTTGAGCTAAGCTAAAGGGAACACTGTTCTCTGCTGTAAAATCACTTCCCGGTGGTTCGGAACCCACCTAAAACTGTAGGTCCAACTCATCAATCACCATCATCCAACTCATTACCCACGCACAGGTCTCAGACCTATGTGGGCTTCATCCAAAAAAAAAAAAAAAAAAACATTGTGGGCCCACAACTTTGAGTGGATTCCGAACCACCGGACTAGAGATAAATTATCAGATAACATCCTAGTTGGTGGAGCTACTCTATCACCCATCGAAGGATCGTGCACAATTTCTAAAAATTGTCTTATACAGTATAATATTCTCTGTTTACTATTCCTATGTATGTGTCATGCAAGAAGTTTAATCCAGGAGGATCTCAAGAAGAAGTCGTTGTGTTGATAGATTTATTGCGTCTAAATATGCTCCCACATTTTTGTATTAATGATACATTGTTTTATATGAAATTTTGAAGTCTTTTTCTTATTCATGCAAAACTTCAAGATATTTTCCAACAAATGAAATAATTCTGTTTTATGGCATTTTTCTGGAGCAATATTATGATAATTTTTCCAACAGGGGATTTATTAAGTAAAGATAGAACAATAATAATTATGGCGTGAACAAATAATTATTGGATACCAAAACTGTGAGTGTTGCTCTTAAGAAGGTTTCCTTGAAAAGATAATACTAGCTAATTTGTACAGCTTTTTTCCATAACATTCTTTATTCTTCAGTACATATTATATAAAATTGTTATGACACATAACATGCATGCATGCCAAACAAATGATTTCTACTTACCAGGCTCTTGAATAGAATAAATATGATACAGATGATAATTCATTTCGAATTCTCAAGTTAACTATCAAATACTACCTCCATCATTCATAAATATGATTTATGGATAAGTATTGGATTACATTTTTTTTTAAAGTTTTATCTTAACTTACCAAATGATGCTCATCTTGATGCTTCTCCATGATAATGACAAGCTGTTCACTTTGGACGTTTTCTGGGCATTTTTTTATTTGGCCTGCCCTGCCTGCTGGTAAAATTACTAATGTGCTTTTAAAACATTAGAAAAAATAACATCGTTTTATAAATAGATAATAAATAAATTCAAATAAATAAATATTAACTATAAAAAATATTTTTCCTAGCACCTTATCTCATCTGAGATTAATAAGCTCTTTTATTTCAACCTAAACTATTACTAATATACAAATATTAGGCATTCTAAATTTCAACTTTACAATAATTAGTAAATTTCCATATGCAAAATAAAACTTTTTTTGCACTTTCACTTCTCACCCTTTCACTCAACTAGTCCATGTGGCTTTTTTGCTACAGTCTTCTTACTCAAATGGCAGCCGGGTTGCTTCCACATTCTCATGTTGATGAATCTTCATTTTTGGAAATCTCTCAATTTCACTGGTTATAATATTATCTCCAATCCTAGGTCGCGATGGAGTAGAGAGTTTTTGAGATTGGAACATCCATAATACTCCTTAATATCTTGGGGAAAACCAATTTACTGAAAAAATAGACCAACCGAATAATTCAATCTCTTGATTAATTCTAAATGAATACTTGAATGTCTGTTTACAATTTATTATACTCAAATAAAATATGGATAAATAAATAAAATAGTAAATAAATAAATATATTTCTCTCTTCAAAACATTTGGAACATTGCATACGTTTACATAGATATTATACCTGAATGTTTGCAATATATTATATATTAAAATAATACAATAATTTGAAAGAAATTTGGTACACCCGAGATACATCCTTAATCGGTGTTTTATTCATTTATAATATTTATTATTATTATTATTATTTTTATTATTATTATTATTATTATTATTATTATTATTATTATTATTATTATTATTATTATTGGCGATAGAACTCCCGAAGAGGAAGACGCTAAGTAATTTATGATTCGTGGTGTAGGCCTACGATATTCCATTTCTTGGGTTTATTCTTCTTTTCTGCCCAGTACTCTTTTATTTATTATTATTATTATATTTTATTAATATATCATTGTAAACAGACATTCAAGTATTCATTTAGAATTTATCAAGTGATTGAATTATGTTTAAATGTTTGTAATTATTTTTTTTTATATATTTTTAAACAAATACATGATACTGATTCAAAACATCGAGGAAAAACTAAGATATTATTCCTATATAAATGTATAAATTCAGAAAAAAAAATTATATTTCGATGAATTTAAAATTTCTATAGAAAATGGTGCATCGAGGATAAAAAACATTGAGATATATACTATACATTACTGGTGTATATACATATTTGGTACTGAAAAAATATTAAGATTGATTAATAGGTCACTAATTGATATTTCTTGAAAATATGTATATTTTAATATTTTCTGACCAGTATTTTGTTTGTTTTCATGTCTGAAGCGGCCGTAAGAATGGGAAGGAAAAAGTTGAGCACATCTGTGTCGACTGAAGGTAAATGTACGTAAGAGGCTAATGATAGGCTAACGAAGGGCCTGTGAAACCACCACCGCCACCAACCACCGCTTTGCTAGACGTGTAAGTGTCTGCTTGGCAAGCCTCGCTTTCAACCTGCATGTCACCAATTGTTGACTATATATGTTACATGTATGTGAGTCCGTTCATGTTTAAAATTAAATTGATGTTATTGCCGCAAATTGTCTAAACGGAGACACTTATTGCCGTAGAGCGCTGTCGTAGGGCAGTCTAGTCTCTCTATAAGAGTCTACACTTGTATTTACTCCGATCTAAACTTATGTAGCTAGAGTCTACCATTTATGTTTAAACTTATGGAATTGTCGGAAATCGTCGTCAAGACCTGTCTCTACTCCATATTACTAGAGTCGAGATTCATCCATTTACGTTTAAGTTGGTGCAGTTGTCGGAAATCGTCGAAACGGAGACACTTATTGCTAAGAGCGATTTCATAGGGCAGTCTAGACTAACAACACTCATCTCTACTACAGTCTTCAATTATTTTAGTAGAGTCTAGATTTATTCTTAGTTAAGCAATTGTTGAAAATCTTCAAGACCTGTCTAAATGGAGTCAATGATGGCTGTAGAGTGCTATCGCAGGGCAGTCTAAACTCATGTTGTTAGAGTGTAGACTCAACCATTTAAGTTGATGCAATTGTCGGAAATAGTCAAGACCTGCCTAAACGGAGACAATTATGGCCGTAGAGTGCTATCGTAGGGGAATCTAGACTCTTGCAGTACGAGTCTGCACTTGTCTCTACTTGAGTCTTTTATCTTTTTTGCTAGTGTTTAGTTGAAGATTCAAGCGTGCAGAATCTTGCTATTCTAAGGTACATTTGTTCACACTCATGTTGCTAGAGTCTAGACTAGATCCATCCATAAGAACGTTTTATCGCAGTAAATGTCGCCGCCAGAATGGGTCTTAAGTCTCTAATATTATTTTAAAAATATAAATATTACAATCTGAATATTTTGTTCTGTTTGTATTGTTTAGTTCACGACGTGGTTAAGTGGTAGAGTGGACATTACTGTTTTTTTTTTTTTTTTTTTTTTTTTTTTTTTTTTTTTTTTTTTTTTTTTTTTGTAGATTACGTCTTGGAGACTCCAGTTAAGGAGTATAAGACAAGTCAGATCAACAATATTATACACTAGATACCATAATTACTTCAATTAGTTGAGGTGAGGCTTAATTTTGATGTGAAAGGAACTCTTGTACACTATAAAAAGCTTTATCAACTAAATATTTCTTCAATTGATTTTTAAATATTTCTATATTTTCAAGACTCTTCAAAAACTGCGGTAGCTTGTTGTAGAATTTCCTACCAATATAACTAGGTTTTTGTTTGAATAGGCTACTATTGTGACTCACCAAGTGATAATCTCCTCGGCTTCTTGTATTATAATCATGTACATCAAGATTTTGGTTAATATCATTCGTTTTTACATATAAAGTAGCTTCATACACATATAAGCAGGGTACAGTTAGGAGTCCAAGTCTCTTGAACAACGGCCTACATGAATCTAATCTATTTACTCTTTCTATACACCTAACCGCTTTCTTTTGGATCTTAAACACCCTATCAAGATTTTGTTTTGATGAATTACCCCATACTAAGATAGCATACCTAATATGTGACAGTAAGAGCCCATGGTAAGCTGTAAAAAGTAACTTTTTGTCATTCAATCTAGCGAGCTGTCGCAGGACAAATACCCCAGATGAAATTTTACTACATATTTTCTCAATGTATGGAGTCCAGGTCAATCGTCTATCCAACATAACTCCTAGAAATGCAATTTTTTCTTCCTGGTCTAATTGATTATCGTTTACAAACACGTTTATAGCCCTATCTTCATTTAAATTATGTTTGTTTTTGAATTGAAGGTATTGGCATTTTTTACTATTTATAGTTAATTTCAACTGGTTTAAAAATTGGACAATGGACTGCACACCTATATGGGCACTTATTTCTAAATTATCTAGAATGGAATTGCTGAAAATGAGTGATGTATCATCAGCAAATAAGAGGGCTCTACCACTAATTAATTCTTTAGGTAAACGGTTGACATATAACAAAAAAAGCAATGGACCTAGTATTGACCCCTGAGGCACTCCAGCTTGCACCTCTAATTTATTAGATTTATTCTTTACTATACTATTACCAACTACTGTAGTTAGTTCTACACATTGTTTTCTCCCAATAAGATATGATTCAAACCATTTCAGTTCAACCCCATTTACATCTACATTTTGCAGTATTTCCAATAAAGTTCTATGATTAACACAATCAAATGCCTTTGACAGATCTAAGAAGATTGCAGTAGCTTTATCACCTGAATCTAATATATCTATTAGTTTTTCAACTAGAGAAACTATGGCTGTTTTTGTTGATCTCCCTTTCTGGAAGCCATGCTGTTCATCACAGATAAAGTTAGCTTCTTGAAGGTGCAGAAGTAACCTATTTAGAACTACTCTTTCAAAAATTTTACTTATTACATTTAAAATACTAATGGGCCTATAGTTTTCTACCTTTTCTCTATCGCCACTTTTGAAGATTGGCAAGATCTTCCCCTCTTTTAAATTATCTGGAAAAACACCTTGTTCTAATGAATGATTGATCAGATGAATCAAAGGGTCTAACAATTGATCTTTACATTCTTTCAGAATTTTACTGGATACCCCATCCATTCCTACAGTTTTTTTATTATTTAAACTATCAATGATATTTGACAACTCGTCTTGGCATACTGGGTGGAATTTTAATTCGTTCTGAATCCCCTCAGTATTCCTCATGTTTGCATCACTAATACCTGTATTAAGAGATTTTTGAAGATCCTTAGCAACCAGTTGATAATATCTGTTAAAGAAATTACAAATGTCTACACTATCATCAATATATTTGTTATTTTCGTTAATTATTCTGGGGACACTAGTATAAGCATCTACATGAGCTACTTGCCTATTTTTGTTTATTACATCCCACACTGCTGTGTTAAAGTACACACTATTATTCAAAATTTCAGCTGTTTTCTTACATTTCGCTCTTTTCACTTTTTTCATATAGTTTTTCTTTAGAGCTTTGTAATTATCTTCACTTAACATATTTCTAGATAGTTTGAATTCATCATATGCATCTTTAACCCTATTTCTTTCTGCAAGGATATCATCAGTTATCCACTCTTCAATCTTGTCTAATTTGTTCTTTACAGGGACTTTTTTAACTGGACAACTCATAGTAATATGAAACCTTAAAATATTAATGAAACTATCATATTTGTCATTTAAACTATTGCTATTGTAAACCCTACTCCAGTTTTCTTGTAGCAGATTCTGCTTCAAACAATCGATATTCCCCTGTTCACATTGTTGAATTTCTTTCATTACTCTACTCTTTTTAATTGATTTATGACCTTGCAACCCCACCTCTAAGATTTGATAGTCATGATCAGATAGTTCCGAGCCGCCTAATCTTGTTTTAGAGTAATCTATATTAGTAAGGATGTTATCAATTATAGTTTGTGATGTTCTTGTGACTCTGGTATATTCATGAACTTTTATTTCCAAGTTATTCATGCATATAATATCCTTTAAATCTTCTGTCATTTTATTCTGTGTTGCAAAGTCTGTATTGAAATCTCCCGCTACAATAACGTTTGTAAAACGAGTAGTAGTAATCTCTAAAAGCCTATTGAATAGTTCACAAAAATTGTTCCATTCCCCATTTGGTGACCTGTAAATACCTAACACCGCTACTTCGAAATTATTGTCGATTTTTACTCTCAAACCAGTAACTTCTAAATCCATTTCCACAGCAAATTTCTCTGCATATTCTAAATTAAATGTTTGCATATTCTTAGCATTTTTAGTGAAGATAGCTACTCCCCCACTTCGATGAGATGTCCTGCAATACGACGTTTTCAATGAATAGTTTGGAATATTAAGTTGTGACAATTCATCTTCTTTTAAACCATGCTCTGTGAAAATAGCTATATCAGGAGCCTCTTCTTTAAAAAATACTTCGATTCTATCTATTTTGTTACGAATGTATTGAATATTCTGATGGAACACAGTGAGTACCGGTACTTCCCTATCATCCCTTATTACTTTATCGTTGCTTTTGCATATTGAAGTAGATTTACTTAATCTCTTAGAATCTTGAGAGCCTATCAGATTGCTACAAGAGTTCCTTCCACTAATGCTATCCTGATTTTTTGATCGATTAACGTCTTTTAATACAATTGAAGATATGAATTTATCATCTGAAACTAGTTTCCCTTCCCGGTTTTGAGCCACTTTACTAAAAAAGGTTCGTTAGATGATTGTTTAGGAGAATTATTGACAGTAGATTGCAAACGACTTTCAATCAGCTCTGCCAGCCTATTACAAAATATTACTTTGCCAGATTGATTTAGATGTAGACCATGATTAGTGAAGTTTTGTTTTTTCAGCCTTTCATTTAGAAAACAAATCCCCAACTGCTTAGAATTCTTATTTTTTAGGCTGTTGATTGTATTATGAATTGATTTATTTGTTGACTTAATGGCTTCATTTAGCTCTGGCCTATCAAACCTATACGGAATTGTACTTATTATTACATTAGTTTTTTGGCTGAGTGGCACAATCTCTTTAATTTTTTCATTTATTTCAGGAAGATGTTTTAGATTAGGTTCATTTATATTGTTTGAGCCACCCAGTACTATTAGAAAATCGTTTTTACCAAAATCTTTAGTTTGTTCCTGTGCTGACTCTACGATAGCGTTTATAGGGGCACTTGGTTTGAAAAAGCTCTGAACTTCATACTTATTTTTTAATCTTTTATTTAGTAGGTCACTACAGTCTCGTCCATGACTGGATGTCAAGAGCAGTACTCTACCTTTCCTATCGTTATTTGCCCTTACTTTAGTTTTGGTTGCTGTTTGCAAAACCTGACTATACGTTTTTGTTTGACCATTTCTATTTATTTTTTCCCCATTTGATTTAGGTTCTACTTTTTTTGTATTGATCAGAGGTTCAGATCTTACATTAGCCAAGTTTATTTTTGATTTTAATATTTCGATTTCCTCTGACATAGACCTACATTGACTCGTGAGATTTAGTATTTCAGTTTTATGGTCTTCCTGCTGCAATTTTATAATAACTTCCAGAGATTTTATGTGATCCACTAACCCTATTCGTTCTTCCTCAGAATTTTTTAGTGATGCTTCTAATTTTGTTTTCAATTTGGTGTGATCACTCAATAGTTTAGCAACCTTTTCTTCTACATCTACAGTAGCTTTAAGAGCTGTTGGAGATTTTTTCGTTAATAATTGCTGAGATCGCGTAGCTACTTGAGTTTTAGTTGAACAATTAGATTTAGATGCCTTGTTTGGACTCATTTTCCTAGCTAAAAATTGTTTTCAATTGATTTTAGTTAAATGTTTAATGAAATATTACTTAATTTATTACAATTGTCAACTTGAGACTATTTAATTACAAGAAAATTTATCAATATCGGTACACCTAACCTCGAAAATAGAATTTGACTTTTTATTTAAATACTTTAACTTATATTAGACAAGTTAATGATGTAAATTATTAAGATATTATAAATACTAATAATAATAAACAAAAATACTACTTATCCGTTCGAATTAAAATTCTATGCTTCAAAATTCGCAGAGCCTGTTCAGACTGTCCAAACTTCGCCACGTCAACAAATAAAAAAGTCATTCTATTCTATTAGAATGTGTCTTTCCAATTTTATTATCAACTGTGGCATAATGTCTCCTTTCTATATCTCCATCCTATGATATCTCCCTATGATTATTCTCCATTCTGAAACGATTTTACACGTGACTCGGTGGCGAGTTTACAGTGTGACTGTAAACTCGCTCAGTGTAATCTTGTTTACTAGCTATCTATGAAGAAAGTTTGAAGCAGGGCTACTTTACTTGCAACTCGCCGGCTTGTTCGCTAGTAAACTTGCCCAATGTAATCGAGGCTTGAGACTTTTGTTGGTCATATACCGTTGATAATAAACGAGAATATTGATAATAAACGTGTAATGAGCTTCAATGCATTGATGCTTGCAATATAAATTATTTTATGCTTCAAAAGAGCATATAATGGGTTGTATTTTCCTTTATTTTGAATTTGTAATGTCAGGGCTGTATGCTCAATTTCTAGCCATCATTTTTTTGTTTCTTGGCCACCTGCATGACCGTGAGAACGCGTCTTTAATTTCATTTTGTGCCGTATTTATATCATAGGATTTTTTGGATAACTGTAGTCTACAATTGAAGTTGTTGGAAATAGTCAAATAAAGATCCCCAATGCGAACTTTATTCAAAATATCTAGGTACTAAAAATCTTTTCCGATTCCTAATTCTTGTTTTCATACATTAAATTAACAAATTAACGTTATTTATTGTGATAATTTTAATGAGTGTTGGAATTAAAGCATGCTTGTGTATGTTAGTGTGTTTACTTGTCATAATGTGAAAGTCTAATCAATGTAAGAGAAATGAGGTGGATAAGTTTTATTTTACTAAAATCATTCTTCAATGTCTTTTCCATTGTCATTAATATCTTTGGAAAATGAAACTTATTCTTGTAATGCAATATTTGGTTGCCTCTCCAATAATTTGTGTCTTCTTTGAGTCCCCTAGTAGATAGGCATCTGAATTTAGGTGTCTATATATCAGGTATCTAATATATCTATACATTATGGTATCGTTATAGGTATCTATATACAGTATTATGTATTAATTTTGAACTCATGGAATGCAATGTTCAAAGTTTATTTAAGAAGAAGAATGCAATGTCCAATATTTATATAAGTACTGTTGTCGTTGAAAAAAATTAAATCAACTAAAGATCAATAAATTCAGCTCATCTTTTAGCTAGGCAATTCTTATTGTGGTTAATTTCTTCTTTTTTTTGTTAGGTTGGTGGTTTATACATATATTTATCTAATTTCATCAATGATATTTTTTCAAAAATCGATACATTTTTTCATAAATTGAATCCTTTAATTTATTGAAAAAAACTTGAGGCTGCAGAATCACTGCTAAGAACCCATATTATTTTCTCGATTCATTTTGTTCTGGAAAGCCATCAATACTGGTTCTGCCACATTGGCTTAACCGGAGGATTCCAAATACAGTAGACATAAAATATAAATATATGGTTCGATCCCAGTTGAGTACAAGATATTTTTCTCGAGCCACTCCCGTGTTTCGGAGGACACGTTAAGCCGTCGGTCCCGGTTGCATATAAAAAAAGCAATCGTTAAAAAAAACGGCGAGGTGGAACTACCCGTAAGGGTCTCCCCACCACGAAAAGCCATACGAATTTACTTTTTTTTAGACATAAAATTAATTTTCAACCCATTCCTATCATGTAATGTTAAAGCAGGATTAGATTTGTGGTAAGTTTTTATATCAACTGATCAATGCTCGTGGATGTTCAAACTATGTGGTATTAATTATTGTGATATTGTGCGTAGCTGTGATACTGTGTGTGTGTAAATGGGTATCTTATCAATTACATTTATATGCTATTAATTGAAAATTGTTGGGAGTTTCACTTTTAAAACTCTTATTACCATGATAATACTCAAAAGTTGATTTCTGTTCATTTAGTTAGATAACTAACTCGATTGAACTGGTAAGTTCATGATTGTACAGATTATTATTTGTTGCGTACTGTCTACAATTAACGTATAACATTCACGCACAGGGCACATTGTCACTTATAATTATCATTGTAGGCTTTCAGAAGTTCATCTGCAAATTCATCCAAGTTAAAATCAAATATCAATCAAAAGTATTCATCTCAAGATCTATTTTCATCCATGATGCTTTTTTAAATATTGTCTTTCTTTGTTTATTATTGCTTCAACGAAATTAGCGTTATCTATTGCTTATGCTAGTTGAAAGCATGAGATACTACTATTTAAAAAAAAAAGTAACAATTGTTTCTTTGATTGAAATTGAACATAATATTATAAAAATCATTTAGAATCAGTTGCCTGTGACTCAAGTAGCTGTATGATATATAATATAAAAATCGTGCATTGTCTTTCACATTAGAAAGTTTCAGACTTGAATGATTAAATCAGCTAAACTTTTATATTATTTCAATTTTATTGTCTCAACTAAGTTTTTTCAGAAGTGATTGGAAAGTGCACTAAAACGTATAATCTGTGATGTTTTCCATGACGAAATACTCGATGAACAATTTAATATCTAAACTGACACTGTATTTCTATTTAATATAATATGATGTTCACTCACGTATACTGGAGATACTGGAGGCATGCATTTCACTTTTAAAGAGAGGCTTCATCGGCCTGATGGAGCTTCTCTTTAAAAGTGAAATGCATCCCTCCAGTATCTCCAGTATAAGTGGATGAAAATCAATCATATTTATTAAACAGACATTCAGTGTCAGTTTTTATAATAGATTTTAAAGCCTATATTTGTATTGTATTACAAAAATGTTAATTAAACGTAAAAAAAACAGTTTAAACATCAGCTCTGCCTAAAAACCAAAGTATCACAAGAAAATGGAAACATTATGTCAATTTTCCATTAAAACCGAATTTGAATTTTCAAATTTAAAAAATTAAAGATACTTTGGTTTAAAAAAAATAATTAAGTTATGCATAGAAGAATAATTTCTGTCCTATTTCGTTAATAGAATTTGAAGCTTATCAAACACAAAGAAAAATTAATCATAATTTAAATTCAGTAAATTTCTAATACTAAATTTGTTCCTAAAACATGAATACATAATTTATGAATTTACATATATTCACATTTGAAAATAATGTACTACGTGTACGACTTGATGTTGACGCGAAAGTTGTCTATAATTTTATCTCTAAGGAATTAATTTTGTTTGAAATTTGAAAAATTACCAGGGCAATTCTTTGAGACCAACGGGTCTCCTCTCAAATACCTTGTGAAATAGAATAAGACCTCAAAATTTTCACTGATAAAGTTAATCTGTATCAGAGTAATAATTTCATGTGTATCTATAAAATTATCATCTTTTTCAAGGATAATTTTCAGTATAGGTCCCTAGCGCTTTCACCACAGTACAATTTAAGATCGCCAAACACTTATCTGGTTCCCAGATTCAATAATGTATGTGGGAAAATATCTCTTCTATGTACTTTCTAAGTGATTCAACATACTTCCAATCAACGTACGTGAATATTGAACGAGTGATTTTATGTTTTATATAATCAGCAATAATCTGATTATAAACGAAATGTTTAAATAATGGTAATAATAAATAAATATTTTTTGCGTATCTGTTTTCATTTTTTGCTGGTAAAATAAAAAAAATTCTGAATATATCACTGCCGCCTGCTAGAGCGAACGACCATTATAATACTTAATTGTGTAAGATCACTTTTTTCTTTATTTTCTTGTTTTTATCTATTTATTTTTCTTTTCTTTATTCATATACATATTTTTTTGCTTATAACTTTCTAGTTTTCTTACAATAGCTCTGTTTTTTACTGTAATACTTTACTACTTTCTATACTTTACAATTAACAATTATTCTCATTTTTATTATATTTATTATCTTAAACAGAATTTATTAATTTCGAATTCCTTTAAGTGCTATTAGTTTATACTGAAGACTTCCGCAATGGCGGATATTGACAACAGTATTGAATAGCTGATGGAAATCGATGAATGCTACTGTACAAAAATTTCAGTCACCACCGGGAATCGAGCCACGGACCTCCCAATTGCCGGTCGGGCGCCTTAACCACTAGACTATGGAGACCCTTCTCCGGCAATTGGGAGGTCCGTGGTTCGATTCCCGGTGGTGACTGATATTTTTGTACAGTAGCATTCATCGATTTCCATCAGCTATTCAATACTGTTGTCAATATTCGCCATTGCGGAAGTCTTCAGTATAAACTAATAGCACTTAAAGGAATTCGAAATTAATAAATTCTGTTTAAGTAAATTTGTCAGTTTGTTCAATTGTCAGTAACTTCGAACTAATTTATTATCTATTTTTTGAAATTTTTTGTTCTTTTATCAATAATTATTTTGTATGGGCACCTACTGAAAAACCTGCTGGTTTAGTGGGACCCCTAATGTATTTTAATGAATAAAATTTGATTGATTTTTTTTTAAATTAATACAGAGTTACAATTGAATTCAGAGTAGCAACAAGCATATTAAGGAATCTGTGTTATTTGTATAGTCTTGGTTATTTCTGTTGTATTCATTTATTTTTTGTTGACAGTGGAGTTTAGCAGCATTTTTATTTCAGTGCCGATTTTTTCTATTCAGAGATACTTTTTACTAATTTTGTGTGATGTATTTTTCCAGTTCTGGCAAAGATGAGATCTTCGCGGTCGATTGACAGTGTCAGAAGCAGCCAAAGTGCTCCATGGCCTATCAACATAACAGAAAATCCCATTTCTGAAGCAGTCGTCTGTTGACTTCATCAACTGCACTCTCATTAGTTATAAAACGCTTCTTACTTGTATCATCTGCTTTCATATTTGTTTCTATTTTTTATTTCAATTTTATAGTATTAGAACGCAACTATTTTAATTTATGATATGTACTTTTATAGCTTTAACTGCCGGTTTCTGCAGTAAATCGCAAAATATTTTCATGCTAAATGTAAACAAAATACTCTCATACGTGTAAAAATAATTATTTTTTAAAAATAATATGTAATATAATACTACTTGCATCGTTTCAGTGATGGAAATTTTGTTAACTAAAATGATGATGATAATAATAATAGTAATATTGTATACCATGATTGCCTGTTCATTATAATATGAAAGAAAATTCAAGCGTATGGAATGTAATATTTATATGGTGATTTTTTTGAGAAAAATTTATAAATTATCCATATAATATAACTAGTATATTCTTTTGTAGCAAGATATTTTAAGCGCTGTGAAAGAAATAGTTGAGTGTTTTTTTTTAATTGGTTTTGTTAATTGTTCTCATTTGAAAAAAATGATAACTGCCAAAGCTGCAGTACTCACTGCAATGATATTAAAGTATAATATATATGAAATCATAATAATAACTTATATGAACCCACCAATTATGTCAAAGGTCCCTACGATATTAATATGGAATAGCTGCATATTGTTAGCAAATTGTACAGCAAAATATTTCATCATAAATTTTTGTGTTATCCATTAATTTTAAGGTGGGTTTTATGTAATAATCAACATTGCTGAAGCGTTTGACTTCCAAACACTCTACAGATATCGTTATATTTTTTTCATTTTATTTCAAAACTTGTATTTCGGATGAAATACTTTCCAGTTTTAAATTATTTCAACCTTCTATGTCCAATTTTTCTATGTTATTGATAGTCTGATTGTTGAAAATAGTTTATTGTATTATAATTGCAAGTATTTATGATGTTGCAGCGTATGTAAACAATAAAATGTTACTCTAGCACATATTACACTGAACCTTGCTTTCTTAATCAAACTAAAGCTGTCTTTTAACGTTGACAGTCATTATGTTGTAACAATGTTTGTTGAATTGAGCATGAATAAAAATAAAACATAGTTATGATTAATTGTTGCAGTCTTGTACTTGATTATCTTCAGCACCTTGTCTTTCTTAAGTGGAAGAGAGGGCCGGCTGCGATCTAACTCCGGCCTCTTAGGAAACATAAAGACAGTAATTCTATTCGGAATTTTTATTTATTTCTTTATTTTTTGAAAGATGAAGCCTACATAGGTCTGAGACCTGTTCGTGGGTAACGAGTTGAATGATTGTGATTGATGAGTTGGACCTACAGTTTTAGCTCCGAACCACCGGGAAGTGATTCTACAGCAGAGAATAGAGTCTTTTTTACTGGCTAATCCAATCGGCCACCCATACAAAGAGAGCCTAGGAAAGCGTTGCTTATCCAATTTGATTGATATATACCTGCTACGGCAGCTATTGAAAGATACTTAATGGACTAGTTTGCCGAAGTACCCCAAATTCGACCTCCTAACTTTGCCAAGCTTCTACGAAACACGATAAGAATATGTGTGAACCTTTTGGCGACCGGAGCAAAGCCACATTATGTATTCCTACGACTGGAGTGACATCTATTGTATGATAAGATCTATTCAGAATCAACTCAGGTTGACTCAAACTAGGAATATTATTCAGGTTGAATCAATCCATGCTTTTACTTAATAAGAGATACCAAGAATTTTTTATTTCACACATTCCTAGCGATGCTCGCTACTAGGATAAATCCTTCCAGCCACCATAAACTCACTGTGGAAAGACTAGGGAATTGGTTGCAACTTTTCTCGATTGACATCTATTTTCCTCCTGTGATCGCTGCTTATACCAATTAATGGATAGAGATAAGCGGCGTTCTCCTGGACACTCTTTGCACGGGGTGACCGATTAGATTGGCCAGCAAAAAATACACTGTCCTCTGCTGTAAAATCACTTCCCGGTGATTCGGAACCCACCTAAAACTGTAGGTCCAGCTCTTCAATCACCATCCTCCAACTCATTACCCACGTACAGCTCTCAGACCTATGCGGGCTTCATCCTCAAAAAAAATTCATAAATTATCTACTTATTATTAGCATCTACCTCCGTAATTCTTGCCACAAGATTACAGAAAATAGCAGTGGTGTATTCGGTTGGGGGATTTTCTCTGATAATATTCAGACTGCTATTCTTCCTGTCGCAGGTTAGATTCCCGTACAATCTGGCATATTTTGTGTAATCAATCACCTTTCATACCCACGCACAGATCTGAGACTTCTGGCCATCATCAGCTAAAAAGTATGATTACAGAAGTTGTCAGGACAGGCCTCTTATTACACAAGTATTTAACATGTTTTATATGTATAGGTGTAGAAAGGTTAAGATGGAATACTGTTTGGAATATGTTACAATTAAATAAATTGCTGAGGAAAGTGTTTAAGCATTAATTTAATTACCGTAATAAAAAATTTCTTTCAACATTATGCTGAATTTCCCTATTGCGGACATCGGCAACAACAGTACAATAAAAATATCTAATGAATGCTACTCTACAAAGGTTGTCACTTGTCAGCAGTGTAGTCTAGTGGATTAATCCAATCCGTGATCCGATTCTTGGAAATTATTATTTTTGTGGCTTTCATCGACTTCCATAACTTAAATTTAAATAATTTGTCAATATTCGCAACAGTTTGCAGTAGTTTCCAGCGTAATTTATAGTATTAAAAGGAGATCCAATAATTTTTTTCCTAATAAATGTCATTAAAACAAGTCTTAAAGACTAACCATTAACTTTTCATTCACTTCTCAAATTTAAATTATCGATTTAACTTCAGTTTATCCATTGATGACTAAAGTAGTTCTAGAGAGCACTATAATTACGGTCTATCCTATCGCACATTAAATTTTTTAATCACTAATTCAAAAGGCTTTGTCCTCTTCAGCCTTCTGGTAATTCCTTGATTATCAGGAGCTGAATTGCCTCAGGGTTGACATGGTGGTGAAGTCTGGATTCATGACGGGCAGCAAATCTACTTATCTCGCTGGAATGTGTAGATCCCTGTGCAGGTCACTCACTGTCTCTGATGTACCAAGTTTCATTAACCATGTTCCTTAATTTTGAAATTTCTGTATCACATCGATATTAATTTTACAGGCACATCCCCAGAGCTGGATCCCATACATCCAAATTGGTTTTAAAATCTGGTTGTATAAGATGATTTTATTTTTCAAGGAGAGTTTTGCTTGGCGACCTAGCAACCAATGCATTTGTCTGTATTTGATGTGAAGTTGTTTTCTTTTGATTTTGATGTGTTCCATTTCAATTTAACATCCAACGTCATCCACAGATATTTTTCAGTATTTTAAAAAGGAATTTCATGGCCATTCAGATTGATGTTGATTGGTTCTGTAATCTTTCTATTTGCAAAATTTATGAACTGTGATTTAAATTCATTCAGCTTTATCCTCCATTTTCTTTTTTGTCCATTGGCATAAGAAATCCAATAATGATTACATTGCGTAGAAAGGTGTTTCGAATGCAATTAACATTGAAAATTCTTTTATAAATAAATTGTTTTTGGTACCGAATCAATTATTTAGGTCTAGCAGAAATTGAACTTTCACTATCGTTAATCTTATTGCTTATTGTAGTACTATTAACCAGTGGCGTACCGATAATGGAGCGAGTGGAGCAGTCGCTCCAGGGCGCAAGGCTCTGAGGGGCGCACCGTTCTTGAGAGAAAATTACCTTTTACTTACAAAAAAATTTATTACTATAATGAAGGCCAAAAGGGTGAAATGCAACACAATTTTAAAAAACCGTATGTAAACATCGCTGCGCATGAATAAAGGAAAATTCATGTCAAATTAAAAATAAATCGGTTCATGCGTTCAGCCGTAAATGCGTTACAACTAGACAGAATGCAAAACGGTCGAGTCGAAAGTAGCAAAGCCAAAACAATTCAAATTGGGTGGCAAAAGGTATAACAAATTCAAGTTATTGAATGAAGACTTTGAATTTATTCTGAAAAAATAAATCCACAAAAAGTTCAATGGTTTTTATATTAAGAAGAGGACTGAAATACTTCACTTTTGAATCCTATTTCCAAAATATAAAAAAAATTTCATAAGGATGACTTGCAAAATGCGAAAAAATAACTGCAAATAAATTTATAGAAAAGTGAAAAATCCAAAACAAGCTGTTTGGAAATTGATAAAAGCAGAATCTGGCCTGGCGAAAAATCATTCCTTGGAGATTCGCATCTCTAACAAATACGGCATAGTTAGAGGCAGAAAAAAGCCGCTGGTTCATTAAATTACCACTATATTAATATCAGCCCAATCGGGTGGTTGAGTGTAAGACTAATTTTTTTTGGGGGGGGGGGGGGGGGGGCATCGTTACTTCCGCTCCAGGGCGCTTAAAACCTCGGTACGCCACTGCTATTAACAACGACGAGATTAACACCAGCTCCATGTTTGTATGAACAAGACAACGGAAAAAGGCTTATCAACATTTTTTTCATTTCTTGGATTTATTGGTCAATAACGATTTGCGTTGTTAATTTTAACTTTTTATTGTAAATTTAACGACTTGCAGTCAATTTTTAATTGTGAATAAATAACAATTGAAAAACCGTTTGGCCAAGTGTGATTACAATTATTATTTATTCACATTTAAAAATTGACTGCAATTAAGTCATTAAATTTACAATAAAAAGTTAATAATGTTCAAACCGCTGGCAAGGATGAGTCACCACCTAAAAGAGGTAGGTATGTAGTTTCCTAACATTTTCATTAAAGCTATTGCGAGCTGAGTTCTTATCTCTGCGGCTGGAATCCAGTATCATCCAGACACGGTCTGGCTCTATTACCGCGTGTTCAGAGGAGGAAATTTATTATTATTGTATGCTCGAGCGTACCCTGTGTGTATTTGATACCTACTTAATTTTTAGTGTGCTATTGGAGGCATTCAATATGACATACTGTACCTACTTCAAAAGTAGATTTATTTTAATTTTTATTCTGCACTGATTGATGGATGCATTCCCATTACAATGTTTAGTCAAGTTATAAATGAAAATGTGCGGTTGACTATGCCGCATCATCAATATCTTTAAAAAGAGAATCGTTTGAGAAATTGCAAAAAAAACTTGAAATTGCTTAAGCTTAATATATGCTTAGGTAGTTGGTTCAAGTTTGGTATCATTAGAACATGGTTTTTGTCACTATATATATTATACTATAATATATCATACTATTATAATATTATTTAATTGTTTGAAATGCATGATCTGCTACAAACTACAATAACTCTGTAGCTACAAAAAACTAACTTACATTTAGATGCGTGTCAAATATATTGCTTTTATGCAATAAATTGATTAATTTAGAAAGGAAAGTAAAAGTCACTCAAATTCCTACTAATTAGATGAAAAAGAGTTACCTAATCAATTATTTCAGGTCTGTTTTCGAAGAATGAGTGTGTTTTGTAATTATAGCACGTAAGAAAGTAATAAACTGGTACGTGAGAAAGAGACACCAAATTATTCACAGAGTGATCTGCGAAAGAGCACCGTATTCCGGTTTATCAATTAATGTTCGAACTTCTGTCTAATCTTTCAAGTTTTAATAAAAAAAGAAGAATTGCGAGGATGAGGATAAAGTAAATCAGCGGGTGCGAAACACTGAAAAAATATGTTAGTCCCTTTACAATATTTTCTTGATTTAGTTTTTATATTTTTAAGCTACTGATTTATTGAAGTAAAAGCTGTTACCCATCATTATTAAGTTCTACAGAAATGATCAACTGTGCATTCTCACGATATTGAGATAATTATTTCACCCTCAAACCGGCAGAAAATTTATTCTTGCGTATTATCGATCAATTTTGTACTGGGTGCGATATAGGAGCGTGCTGCACTCTACAGTGAGTTGAGCTCACAGTTTCCTCTGACCTGCAAAGAAGCAGCCATTATTATTGGAGAGTAAATCAGGAAATGTTCTGAGAATAATTCCAATTGCTCTAAGATGGGTTGTAAATATCATGGGTTGAAGTTATTAATGTAATTGATCGCTTGTAAACTTTGGTTTACGTTATCGTTGTTCTTTCGCGCCATTTTTTCTCAAATGGAAGACCAGTCTTCGGATCCAGTCGTGATGCCGGACATTACCGAACCTTTGACGAATGCATCCGAGAGCAATGAAAATCTACCTGCAGACGAACATCAAACAATTTCTGTAACCGCTGTCGAAGTGGAAGTGCCGGTTTCATCTGTTCCTGTAACTTTACCGGATGGATCATTAATTAATGTTACAGGATCAGCAGCTACATTTAATGTCATCACTCAAGAACAACTCCATGTAAGTAATCTCATATCATTAGTTATCAGTTATTCTTCATTTCAATCCGTCTTTCCAATTTGCATTTGTCCAGTGCAAAAGTAATCTAATACATTTTATCATTGTTTTGTATAGTTTCTTTGGTTTTATCGCTTTTATATCCTAGTTTCACGAAAGGACGAATATTAAAGACCACTCCCTTTTGTTAAATAACTTGATGGATTGTACGATTCTATATTTCACATACCGTATATTTCTGTCGGTTATTGTTATGATTAGATAACCAAATTGACCAAAATGCATGAATTATCTTCAAGTCTTGTAGAAGTGTAGAGAATATAATAGATTTATGTGTACAATTTTTACTGGCCATTCATAGCATTTTTACTGTTGAAACAGGTTCTTAGATTTTTAGGTTATGTCATGGATTTGTTAATTTTTAGAGCAATAACTTAATAACTAGAGTGGCAATTCGTTCGATATAATAATTATGATGGCAAGAAGATAGGCTAGTTTGACAATATGGGTTCTACTTAATAAAATAAAATGTAGGACCTGTATCTCGATACAAGAGAAATCCCTAAACGGTAAACATACAAATTATCGGGCCCCTACCAAATATCGATCTCCTTTCATTTTTAACCTATAAAATCCTCAATTTCTCATCTACTTTCAAACTTCTACTTTCTTGCATAGGCATAATATGCTATTTTGAAGACAAGATACCAGTGGATTTTTTAATTCCATTCTTTTAGGGTAATTTTGAGTACACGGAGCATCCTCTAGTACCCCCGTAATCGGTATAATATGATGTTGCTGAGTAATCCTAATTAACTTGTTACGATTACATTATAAATTATTTCATCATTGTAGATTATAAGGTGATACTAACCACTACCATCACTTCAGTAACAGGATTTTCTTCATCTTATTTTCAGTATAAACCAATACTTTGTGTGGATAATAGTTGTATTTGTGAAGCTCGAAGTGACAAGGAAGGTGATGGTCTCCGATCATGGGTGAGAACTGAGGTAAGTGCATTTGTGCATTTTTCTTTATCAATAATTAATTGAGAAATGAATGGAGGAATATGTGGTTTTCTTAAAAACCAAAAACCGTTTTAATGATTTAGACATTAACATTTGCTAGCCAGTCGTTCAAGTGATGACTGCCTTCAAATTCTCAGAACTCCTAGTTTAACTTCTCTTAACGGAATATTTCAAAACTCGATAATTATTGTGGTGAGGAAGATCACTTATGACAGTTAGTTTTTGAATTCAAAATAGTTAATAAGTTAGTTATAACTTCTCAAGTAGATAGTTGAAACAACGAAATGAATAGTTGATGTATCCTTAATGGCCTTATTTTTGAAATTCAGTGGTTCAGAGCTACAATATTTCAGATATTTTAGGATAATGTTATTTTTCTCTTCAATTTTAGAATGGTACGTTGAAGGCAACTCACATTGTGATACAAGATGGGCCCGATGACACTCAGTCTAACAATCAGACTGGAGTTTCATGGACTGAAGCGGTTAATATGCCAATTCTTCCTGTACGTTGCAAGGTAAGAGGATGATAACGATCTTTATTTTTTATCATTATCAGTTGGCAGTTTTTTATGACATTTAACTATTGAACTTGAACAAAAAGGCTCTAAGTTAAAACCATGCTTGATGGATATTGGTGCAAGCTATAATTTTTCTCGAGGAGCCACGATGTAAGTGCTCCAATATGTCAAAAGTTTTAATTATTGAGCATGGTTGATGAAGCTCTCTGGGCTTTGTTCAACTTTTGAGGAGCAGAAACTTTCACATTCTGAATCTCTTGGGCGGCTATTGATAATATTAGAAAATTACTCGCACAATTCCACATTTTCTCAGTTCGTTTGATTGGTTTTTAATTCATCCTCATGGGTGAGAACAGAGGTAAATACCTTTTTTGTTATTAAATTCAAAAATAAATGTAGGAATATCTTATGTGGTTTTCTCGAAAACCAAAAGCCGTTAAAAAGATCATTTAGACGTCAAAATTGGCTAACCAGTCGTCTGACTGTTGACTTTACCTGTAAATGCTCAGAATTCCTAGTTTAACGTCTCTTACCGGAATATTTAAAAAACGTTCGATAATTATTGTGATGACAAGGATAAGTTGATAACATGAAAATCTCAGCTAAATACTTACTATATCTTATTAGTTTTAAACAGATATTTTTCTAATAAAAACCATTTAGAATTTGGTTATAAATAAGTTTATCTTGATTTATCAATAAGAATACAAGTAAGTTAGTTCTGGCCTCGTTAATTCAATGACTCATTACTTATTTCATTATTTATTTATTGTGACATCACGAAAAAACGCCTTTATGAGATAAGGGATGTCAGAGAAAAGTGCTCTTGAGTAACAAAATTTAAGTGAATTATTTTATTATACTCTATATCAAACCCCTAATGAAGGCCAAATGAAAGAAGGGTTCCTTTGTGGGAATGTATGTTTACTTCTTGATAGAGATTCCAATATTCAGGAGTGTATTAAGCTAGTGATGCAGTAATGAGCATTAAAATGAAAGTAATAATAAAAAATATTATGTCAATAATTAATGAATAATATGTCGAAGTTGTCACAACCACGTTTATTAAAGAAAGTGAGATACTAGTTTCGGATGTTACTCCATTATCAATCTCAAACAAACAAGAGTTGGTTTGAGATTGATAATGTAGTAACATCCGAAACTAGTTTCTCACGTTCTTTAATAAATGTGGTTGTGACAACTTCGTCTTATTATTCATTATGGATATCTTCCACAATATCACCTTCACCATTATACAAAGAAAATGTCAATAATTATTATTATTGAAATGTGTAATACTCTATTATATCTATGATAAAGCATGACTATTTTAAAGCACTTGATATGCAGCCAACTCTTGTATTTCACATTTACAGTAATAATTATTTTAGCTGATATAACTTAATTATTTCAGATTTTCTGTCATCTCGAATTCTCAGCCACTTATTATCAAGTAAATAATCAGTATTTTTTACTTTAGTGGTTGGCTGTACAGTTTGTTGTCTCTTCACTTGAAATAGTTTTCTCATATTTCATGCCTTGCTTACTTTATTTATGTTACAGAATACCAGTGCTGACCTACACAAGAACAAGTTCGGATCGGGTGGTAGGGGCCGTTGCATTAAGTATGGAAATATCTGGTGCACGCCTAGCGAATTTGAAGCTCGCTGTGGAAGGGGCTCCAGCAAAGATTGGAAGCGAAGTATTCGGTACGTCTCCTCTTCAGAATTTCAACACATTATTTTATCCTTAATACTTCTCAGTTCATTATTAGGAACGAAGTTAGAAATGCATAATAAGTTATTGATAAATAGGCTAATAGTGTAATTTCTCTATGTTATACCTGCTTTGTGTTGGGTGTAATCCTACACTTTGATGGATAGCTTTAGTGATATGGGCCGGGTAAATACGCAGTGGGTAGGTATTTATAAATTGGGTATTTATCCGGGTATTCACCCCAGGCCCGGGTAAATACCCAAAAACTGGGTATATTTTTTATTGAATTTAGAGAAGTTTGAGTACGGTACGGTAGTCTTTTTGCAATTACCATCTTGTAAGAATAGTGAAATGATGATAAAATGTGTTTAAAAAATTTTCATATGGTCCCCACTAGAATTTTCCTTTTGAGCATGAGCATGATTTTCTTCGTTTTGTGTGGAATTTTATTGAAAATGACAAAAAGAGTCTATAAAAGTAATAATTATTATTTAGAAAGAGGAAAATTTGGCCTAGTATGTGTAAACTAGCCCAAGGAAATGATAGAAAATCAGTTTGTAGGATGGTAAGATTCAATCATAATTTTAAAAGGAGTTTTGTTTAAGATTTTTTGTTTAGTACCAAAATAAAACATACTTTTATAAACTCTATGACACAATTTTTTAAAATTAGAATTAGACAAAAGACAGAAGTATTTTTCAAAATAGGTTTATCCAGATTTCAGCTGAGAGGCAACACTGAATACCTGCATATTTATCTACATTGGTGGGCCGCTTAGCGCAGTTGGTTGGGGCTTGGACTCAAAATGCACCCCTCATTTTAATAATAGTTTGTGTATGAAACAGTAGGATTATAATTATGAAACACTATCAGTTGTTTATGAATTCTATATAAATTTCGATGTAAAACATTTTAATTGAAATGAAAAAGTTTTGAATAAAGTTACTAACAATCAATCAAACACTATTCACTATTATTGCTTCACAGATTTGGCGGTAGAAGTTTACAAACGTTGATAGACGAAGGAATACTCACTCCACATGCTACGAGCTGTACATGTTCAGCTTGCTGTGATGATGAATCAGCTGTGAGTACAGTATTTTTTAAAATGAGAAATTTGATTGCGTATACGTGACTAGTAATTAGATGATACCTGGCTTAATATTATTACATATTCCTGGCTTGGTCTGGCTTTCAATTTCATCAGCCGCATTGCTACCACTAGTTGTTACAGCTTCAGTTGAACGGAAACTACCAATAAATTACGTACATATCCTGGTCCCGTCCTAGCTACTGCCGGAACGGCAACGCCTCACCATCTTCCTCGATTTTCCCACCATCTCTCATCTTTTACCTACTGCCATCTGAATCCTCTCCACTCCATCGACAATTCCATCTCTACATCTCCGTCTAGGTCTTCCTCTTGGTCTTCTTCCTTCCATCCTCGTCTCTTCCATTCTCCTTAGCAGACGATCTTCTCCCATGCTGTTGGAACTATAAGAAACTGCAAAAGAAACTGTATATTACTTCAATTAGTAATTTAATGTAAAATTTTGCCGAAATTTGTTGCTCTTAAGAAGAAATTTGTAGCTCTTGAAATATAATTTGTTATGAAACATGTTCCAGGGTTCGTATTTGCTGTTCCTAGTTTAGGGAAGTGATAGCCGCGAGCCGTAGCAGGTATCTGTTCAATCAGATAGATAAGCTGCGTTCTCGTAGGTCCTGTTTGTAACGGTGACCGATTAGATTGGCCAGCAAAAAAGACACTGTTCTCTGCTGAAAATCACTTCCCGGTGGTTCGGAACCCACCTAAAACTGTAGGTTCAACTCATCAATCACCATCATCCGACTCATTACCCACGCACAGGTCTCAGACCTATGTGGGCTTCATCCTCAAAAAAAAAACCTGCTGTTGCGTTTCTGTTATTAATATTTATATTAGTAGGATTGGACCAATAAATGAAGGATGAATTATCATCATATTTCTTCCGTTATTATTGCACATATTTTCTTGTTTAATTGCTTTCTTTCTAGCCTATCCTTATCTCAGATCCTATGGTGAATTGCCTTCATCACCGTAATAATGTATAAGATGGTTTTTGAGTGTTCATATTATTTCTTATGTTTTACAAAACATTAATTTGTCTTGGTTTGAACTAAATTATTCGTTGTTAATCTTGTTCTTTTCAATTTATGTTATATTGATTAAATTGAATCTATACTATATTCCATCATTCAAATTAAATGATATAATATTTTGGTTTTCAGGCTGGCCCAGTTAGATTGTTTACACCTTATAAACGAAGAACAAAAAGAAAAATATACACAACTGACAATAACGGCACGTGTAAAATGAAACGAATAGATGGCAATGAACAAAGTAATGATGAAGAGAGCTGTGATTCAAGTCAAGGTAATTTTTCTTTGACATATTTTGTCATTATTCATTTACCATATATTCACCTTCCAATTAGTGTTTATTTTCTATGTACTTTTTCTGTCTAATGACTATTATTTGTATTTTATGTATTACATTTTTTATATTTCCACTTTCTATGTCTAGAGTAATATCATTGTGCTTTCAGCTGTATTTATTTATTTATTCAATACATACATGAAAAAGCTCACAGACATAAACAGAAAGTCCATTAAGAGCCTTATTGACATTTTACTTAAGCACTATTCAAACAAAAGAAAAAGAAAAAACAAAAAAATACATCACTTCATTAGATCAGAAAAAACTAAAAAAAAAAAAATAATAATAAGATTAGAAGAGACGATATATGAGGTAAGGTACGGTACTATACAACAGAAAAAGAAAAAACTGAAAGAAGAAAAATATGAAAAATGAGTTAGTAGAGTTCGGGGAAAAAATTTAATTATCAATAGAGCGGCATGATATTTCACAAGATTTTTTGAATTTAGAGTATCGGTCAAAGAAAGGATCAATGATTGTGTTGAGTCTATTGTACAATCTCATCGTTCTATATAGGTAGGAGTTGAAATGATGTGCGGTTCGGACAAAGGGTATCTGAAAGAGTATATTTTTTCTTGGTCTATTGTATGAAATAAATAAATAAATTGTTTATTGTCATGGAACATAATGCTAAAAATGTTATCGACAACGTCATTGATAAAATACTCAGATATATAGACTAAAGATAAACATAGAGATTTATAAACACTAAATAATAAAACACTAAGATACACTAAAAACAACAAAAAATAGACCAGGACATTGTTCAGTTTGGCTACTCAGGTACATTTTCTTTACACATAAATTTTCCAGTCAATTTTGAAATAATCATTTACTCGGTAAAGTGCCTCATTAATTAAAATATGCTTAATCTTACTTTTTAATGAGTTGATTGGCAGTTCCTTGATTCTAACCGGCATATAATTGTATAATTTTACTGCCATGTAAGGAAAATTTTTTTGGGAAGAAGTGTGTATATATCTATATACTCTCAGGCTTCTTCTATTCCTAGTATTATGAGCATGACAGTCAATATTCATATCAAAATTATTTATATTACAATGGACATAGACAATGGAGCAATAAACATACAAAGCTGGAAACGTCAACACTCTTAATTTCCTAAACAAAGGTTTACAGCTATCTCGGAAAGGAACATAAAAGTTCAACAAATTTATAAAGTCTGGTATGAATACATTATTATTTAGAATTTCATACAACAGTAGATTATTTGAGTGGATTAAATGAATCATATATAGCATTTTAAATAATGAGTATCAATGATGTGTTAATGTGAAAGTTCATGTGCTCTAAGCTAGAGAAACTATTGTAATATAGGGAGGATAATGCCGTCTAGGTGATTCTATAATACACTACTCGTGTAGATGACAAAAAATGCCACCAAGCAGATAAGTAAGATCAATCACTATGTTTCAGCTTAGTATCAATGCTATGACATTTTTTGTAATTCTTTTTATCAATTCATGCTACTGCAACTCACTTTACATATTAATGTAGGGATTTTTTTCAAATATTGGTAAAAATAACAATTTCTGCTATGCCATTAAATATTTCCAAAAATCTTTTTTGAAATACAGTAATGCTCAGTTTGAAATTAATAGTGATTTAAATGGTTATAACACAAGGCAATTTTTTATAATAAGAGTTTTTACACTGCACTAGATATCAAATAAGCAGCTGTCCATTATCAACAAGAAATTATATGCTACATGGCCTGCAATGATTCAAAATCTTCCTACATTGTCTACTTCCTAAAAGTTTTATGTCAATAAAGGATTTTTTTATTTACCCTGACACGTAGTATTACAGTGGGGTATCATAATTAAAAAAAAACTTTTATAACAGTTTCTTGAGTAGAGATTCTCTTGAAATATCTATAAAATAATATGTATTTGTGTGTTTATAAATGAATAAATTGATTTGATTTCTAGGAAACGAGATCAATTCACCTGTTGGAACTCCAGCAGTAATTTCTGCTCCCGCTCCTACTATAACTGGTGATCTCAATCCTCCCTCGCCTGATGAATTTCATCCTGCTGATTATAACTCAATAAATGACTTTTTCAAAAAACTTGATGAGGTAAATTTCCTTATTGGAGAGTTTTATCTATTTTTCCGCTCGCTATATATTGGGACAAAATTACAGTTAACAGTTAATTCAAAGATGCATCAGACTCAGTCGAAAACTGCTCTCTTCACAAATTTTGAATGCTCTAAATCGTCAAAATAGGCTTTTGAATTGTCAAAAAATTGGGTTTAGTTCACCCAAAATGCAGATTTGCTATTTTCCTTATAAATGCCCGTTCTGTGCATGCGCAGGTCAAATTTGTAGAGCAAGCGGAGGTTTAGAGTGGGCAATATTAGTAAAGAATAGCGAGCGTTAAAAATATCGGACCGCTATGCTAAAACTGTTTTATTTTTCTATGCATTATAATGGTTATTTTATCTTAATCAATTAATTCGGTTTGATCATCCTGTCTTTTTCTTTTATACTCTTGAAAAGTGGTCGTGATGTTCAGTCACGACCGCTCAAGACTGCGCTTGGATGGGTGACCGTGCTTCAATGACTTGATGTTACAAGCTTTATTATCACTTACCCGGTGGTTCGGAACCCACCTAAAATAGTAGGTCCAACATGTTCCCCGTAACATGGCTCAAACGGCGAGGTGGAACTACCCGTAAGGGTCTCCCCACCATTAAAAGCCATACGCTTATTATTATTATTATTATACTCTTGAAAGAAGCTCATGAGATTATAAGTGACTAATGTAATTTACAGGTTGCTATCATTTTTTTAACATATTGTTCTTTGTAGTAACTGTTTCTTTGTCATAGTTTCTTTTTAAAATTTTTGAAAGATGGAATTTATTTTTTCTTTTTTTACAAATATTCACCTAATGAACCTGTGCTGTAGAATTTCTCCTAGTAAAATTAAAGAAAACTATGCTACTAAACAATGCTTCACTAAAAATTTGGACATAACCTTTAAATATTTAGATTTTTGGTTCAAATTTTTTTTGTAAAGGAGGAAGTGTTGGAAGCCAGTTGTTTCCTTCTCTTTTTCTAGATGAATGAACATTCCTGTCCGAACATTTTTTTTTCTGAGGATGAAGCCCACATAGGTCTGAGACCTGTGCGTGGGTAATGAGTTGGATGATGGTGATATATGAGTTGGACCTACAGTTTTAGGTGGGTTCCGAACCACCGGAAAGTGATTTTCAGCAGAGAACAGTGTCAAACATGACTGTCCTGGCCATTTTGCTGCTTTGTTTCTTCAACATTATACTCGTATAATGCTTCCAGTTTGTATATGCATACAAAAAGATTTTGTAACACAACAGTATACAAAGCACTTCTTGCCTAGTTCTTTGATTTAACAAATTAAATGTAGAAAATATGACAAATTAATCTGACTAATCTAATCCAATCTATCCAATTTTTTCTAGATGACAAAGAAAGTTGTGAAAACTGCGACAACTGTCAAACGAATGGTGGAAGAAGTGAAAGAACAATGGAGAGCTGAAAAAGAAATGCTCCAGCTTGAAGCGAAGCGAGAAAAGGAAGCGGCCATTCTGGCTGCACAAGTCAGCTCTTCCAGGTTTGTCTGATGGTTATTCATCAATTTGTTTTTTTTTCATAACATTAATGCTTTAAAATACAAATAAGATATTATAAATATTATGGCTTTTACGATTACGGGTGTATGTTAGTTTGAGAATTTATACTAAAAATTCATCAAGTTCTATTGAGTATAAAAATAGTAGCCCTAATACTAAAACACTGATTACACACCCTGGAACTAAATTAGTTGTTTTACAAACGTTATCGTGAATTTTTGGAAGTATATTTAAAAAAAAATTATTTTAGAGCAAATGCTTATCTTTGACATAGATGACTTAGAAACTTACTATTGTCATTGGTACGTCTAGTGGTAAGTAGTACGTTGTATAAGCGAAAAAGGTATGGAATGAAATACAATGAGAAGTCAAAGTGAAGCACACAAATAATTATAAGTTTTCATTATTTAAGTGTATTCCGTAGAAGTTTAAAGGGAAAAAATATATAGATTCTAGCCCGCACAAAAAGCAAAACATTTGTGTCAATATCACTTTCATATTGTTTTTTATTCTTTCTTCTTGAAACGTTTTTTTAGGTTTATTGTTGATTTTAAGTCTCTGATTAGTTCTCAAATGAGTTAAGCATTTTTGTTTTCAGTACTTTTCTGATAATCTTTATTTATTGTTTCTTTTTCTTTTTGTCTTTTATTTTTCCTTTAAAATGATTTATTATATGGAGAAGGAAACCCACGCAGGATTACCTTTGGGTCTCCTATTTAGGCGATAGACATGTATTGTGCATTTTTTCTATGAATTTGGTATTAACATTTAATTTTATGTTTTGCATGTATAGTGTATGTTTGTTAGTAGAATAAATTATTCAATGTTGTTTTAAGGGATTTTAGGAACGTGGACGATCGTTGCAAATCTGGTATTCTAGTTTTTCTTGTATTCTAATAAATCTAAGGATCCTCAATGCCGAAATCAATTGATAATTCTCGCTTTTAGTGTAATTGAAACGTGGCTATCATTCTTTTATAAAGTCTATTCTTCCCAGTTTATTGCTTCTCATGCAGAAATGTCTTCCCAGATTCAGCTCCTTCTCTTTCCACATTAATATTGATTCAAATCTTAACTGATGATAAATTTTTCAGGGCGGTATTTGATACTCAAGTTGTTGACCCCATTGCAACTGTTGGCCTACAACCTTCCACCGATGACAGTGACAATAAAAAGGTATTTATTCACTTTCATTCTATTGAAAAGTATGTTTAAGAAACAGCACTTGTGAATAATTTAAGGTTAGTTTATTTACACTCAAATAATAAATTTATCTCTTATCAGACTAAAACATATCACATAATGATACAATTTGGGACACATTTTGAATTGAATTTGAATTTCTCCATTCCCCCAAAAAAATCATACGAAAATACAATAAAATTAGAGAGGTATCGATTACAACACATGAAAAGTGATGATAATTTTTTAGTAAATCAAACACAGCAGAAGGATGAAACCTTGATGTTGTTCGTTGGTGGAAGCATAGTTCAAATCTCATCAATTTCTTATACACATACATATTGTTTAGGGCATACCTATTGATTGCTGGTTTATAAAAATTAAATTTAGAAATTGATAAAATGTGATATTAACTTTTAAATTGATTGACCCAGGCGCCACGCTAATTGTTAAGGAACGACCCCTAACTTTAATACAACCACAGCTTGCTCTTTGGCAGAAAAAATATTAAATGTAAATAGAAAACCAAGAACCTGCAATCAATAAATATCACACACACTTTCCCAACTATACTGATCCCAATATAGCAATATATATATATAATAAAATATATAATTCTTTTCATCATAAAATGATGGTGTCATGATCGACTATTGTGACATGGTTGATGGCCCTCATTGCACAAGACAGACCAACAACCACCACCTTCGTGGTATAAGGCCAAACTGCACACTGTTTAAAAAAAAAACATTTATATTCTTAGCTCCAAAGTTTTTCAACATATTGCCTTTACACTTAAAGCTGTATTTAAAATGTCATAATAAGAAAAATAAAATTAAATTCCTCCTTAAGAGATGGTTACTTTAAAAGAATGTTGATGAGGTTGAGGGCATGTTTAATGTTGTGCTTTGAACTATGGTGATACTGACCTTGCTGCAATATTCAACCAGTGATCATCAAATCATGTTAAGTTCTTTTAAAATTTCTACCAGCTATTAATTCGCTTTCAATGCTTCAAGTTATCAATTCTATTGAATTAATGGTATATTTTTAGTCCTTATTGTTTCTACTCCTACATTTTCTTACTATTATTAATCTATGTTTCCTCCAAGTGTTTAATTCTATTATTCATTTTTTTTATTACATCAATTCATGGCATCTTTGTTGGATCCTATGATGCTCCTATATGCGGACATAATTTCACAATGAAATTATTTGCATACAGTATTATTTCTGCAGATATATTTTTTTGTAACATTTTATTTCTTGTACATGATAGTTAAGTTGATCTAAGTATTTTTTTTTCTTTGTAACTTCTTGGTTTCTCTCCTAATAATTGATTGTTTTATAATTATTATTATTTTCTATCATGTATAATTTTTTTCCTGTGTATTTTTTTTTCTTTTGCTTGTTTGTATTTGTGGATTATTATTATTAAATAGTTACCATCATACATCCTCTAATAACCGGTCACTACTCAACTTTAATTGCACAAATAAACTCATTGAATAAATTCGTCTTTTTCTCTTTTTCTTCTCTTCTTGCTTTTCTTCTTTCTTTTTTATTTATTTTTATTTTTTGTCTTCTACTTCTCTTTCTTCTTGCTTTTCTTTTTTTGTCTTTTTTTCTACACATCTTTCTTCTCGCTTTTCCTTTTATGTTTATCTAAATTAATTTGAATTTGCCATGGATGATTGAAGGAAATATATACATATATTTTTAGTGTGCGAATTGCAACAGAGAAGCGTATGCAGAATGCTCTCTTTGCCGGCGGACGCCATATTGCTCAACGTTCTGCCAAAGAAAGGACTGGAGCAGCCATCAAGTGGAATGTGTGCATTCTGCTGATCAAGGCCAGTCCATCATGTTGATTGTGGAAAGTACGCCGGAAAATGTTCTTAGTCCTCAAGAATGAGAAACGTCTTTCCAATTTATCTAGGTATCAAATTAATTATTATTCATGTGAGTGTGGTAAGACTGCTATGAATGAGAGTGTGGTGTGAAAGTTAAAGCTTAAAAGCTAGTAAAACAATTCACTAGATTTTTTTATACGTTATGTTTATTCTACAGATCTCACAGACTAATTAGCTAGTTATGGCTCTGGGAAGCGAACCCTCATTGTATGTAATTTTGTTTGTTACCATTTAGAACACTTTGTATTCAAAGGCGGTTTTTAGTGTGATCTAATCATCGGTGATCGGGCGGTTAAATATATTTTACGCCGGTTAACCTAATCGGCGTTAACGCTTGTAATTGTGCAACTAAATTCTCTCCATTAAGTTTCATTTCCGTAGAATGACGTCATTCTATGGGGATTAAATTTAATTGGCTTTCATGCAACCGGCCGTTAATCTTACAAACTTGTGTCGTCCGTGGAATAGAACAGTACCAACTAGAGATGTGACCAGATTGAGCGAGTCGTTCAAAGTAACTGACTCTTTAAAATGAACTACGAACTAGTAGTTCAAATTCAGAGAGTAGTTCGTTCATTTTTGAGCTGCGTTTGTGTTTTTCACGAAACACACCATCTAGTGAGCGCTCTTTGAATTAGCAGAGCAGTGCAGCCTGCAGCGGCCTGCTATGGGCACTGCTAAGAGCACTCACCTCCCCACTCCACGAGCATTTTGAACTGTGAAGTGAACGAACTACAATAACAGCTGGCTCACTCACTCACCTCTCTCTGCTCCATGAGCTTTTTGAACTGTCAACTGAACCAACTACTGCTGGCTCAGAAAGCTCATTGACTCTGTGCTCTGGAATATTAAACTGATGACTCAGATTCTGAGAATTGTTTATATTGAGGCGCCAGACAAGGCTATTTATTGTTGTGTGTGTTTGAGTGCTCTCTCAGTGAGAGTGATCGCTGAGCAAGCTATGGTAGTGAATGAGCACGAGCATTGCTGATGACTCATTTTTCAACTAGTTCGAATGAATGACTCACTTATAAGAGTGAGCGCGATTGAACGACTCATTGAGAAGAGTCATTATTGCCAAGCCAACTATTTTTATTCAAAACCTCGAATCAAAGAAAATTATATAACGTACTAGAACTGTTAACTATGTAGTATCAATTAAATCATATTAGAATTATTAATTTGTAAATAGGAAAAATAATTGTATTCACGCACCAATCAAGTGACTTGATCAAACCCATTCACTTGTTGTAAAGCCTCGGTTTCCTAGAACGTGGAATCGGACTAAATGGACAACGGATAGCGCCGCTTACACTACAATGTATAACGATTTGCTGTCAAAATTTAGTTTACAATAATATATTTAATTAATTATGTATATATTCTGATATTATATTCATATATATTTTATTATTTATCTATTCATTCTATACAAAGTATATGGAAGGATACAGGCATACGCTTAATCTTCTTTCAGTGTTAATCTATAATTTCCAAAAAACTCCATCTTGATTCTTGTTCTGTCCAGCGAGACATCAGGCTTATCAGCTATAAAGCCCTACATACAGTAGAAACAATTAGTCTGGGCGCGTGGCTCTGGTTTCACTACTAGCCGTCCTGTTGAAAGTTGACTAGTTGGCCTTGAAGACATCTGCAGCGTCGCACAGGCCACATGTTTTTAGAAATGAGCGATAAACACTCCCCTCACCATGGCTGACTACCAAACGGCTGTGCGCCCAGACTAATTGTTTCTACTGTACACATAGCCTGCCATGCCCCTGCTGTGTCCCTGCCGTGCGTTTTAATCTGAATCACTATTTCGGATTTTCCATTTACTATACATGTTATGTTATGAAGGGACGGATTCAAAGATCCAGAAGATTCAAAGATCCTCACACGTCAACCGAAGCTTATTGTGTGTCCCTAGTACGTTAGTTAGGCAAACCAATACCTGTGCCCTTTACAAGATCCAGGTGTTTTTTCCCTATGCTAACGTCCCATTCATCACCTGGTTGCTTAAAGCCAAACAGAGCCATTCTCCTTGCCCTGAGTCTCTCGCAATCCAGTATGATATGCTTGGCAGTCTCTTCAGACTGATTGCAAAGCCTACACATCTGATTTTCATTTCTGAGTCCAATTGTGTGGAGATGTTTCCTGAAGTGGCCATGTCCAGTTATCAGAGCAATCAGCTGCTTGACCTGACCTCTACCCAGCCTCACCAGCCAGTTGGTGAAGTAGGAGCTTGTGTCTGTTAGCAGCCTTTTGCCAAGTGCTTGACCTGAGTGACCTTGCCATTGCTGGTGATGTAAGTCCCTGGACCATTTGTTTATTGTGTGAAAGGCAGTTGTTTTGCTTATGCCACAGCTTGGCTCTGGACCAAAGAATGACCTACTGGAACCTCGCTTAGCTAGCCCATCTGCACACTCGTTGCCACCTATGCCTACATGGCCAGGTATCCAACCAAGATGCACAGAGTTGCGTGTTGCGAGCTTGCTGAGTGATTACTATATGCTTATCGCAATAGCGTCTGGCAATGCCTATATAGTACAGCATGTTTGCGATTTCCACATAGCCTGTTATGCCTCTTCCGGTTTCATCTGATCGCTCTTGAGGGCGATTCGAGCAGGCGACCGGTTCGCGGCAGTGGCAGTTAGCCGGTTATAAAAATGACCGGCCGGCGCCCAGTCGGCGCCTCATCGGATATTTTGTATTTCTGATGCCATTCGGGAATCTTCGGTTCGCTACGGAAACGTCCGAAGTCACCACGTGTAGCCACAGCAGCGGTCGCGATCACTACGTCCACCTCATCCGTGTGCATTTTAGCAACTAGGCAACGGCATGGCAGGAGCACAGCAGCGACCGGTTACCGGTTGTCAAAATCGCACGGCATGGACATGGCAGGCTATGTGTAAATCCACCTTAACACTATGAAGGTGGAAACACGCTGGATATGAAGCTTTTCACCACTGTGTTGTAATGTTGTAGATTACCATCCTGATGTCTCACCTACTGGTTATGTCAAAAATGGACGAATCTTTGTCCAAACTTCGCCATTTCTTGTAATTGCATCGCTTGGATTGTCATTACTGTAGTTAATATCATACAAATTGTATGATATTGTATGATCATTGTACATAATTCTTTGCACTATAAAAATAGTATTTTCTGAGTTCACTACTGTATATATCTATGTGATTTTGATAACTTTGTGTTTAACCATTCATATGCAAATTTGTAAATTTACATGAATAAAGAAATCTAATCTATTCTACAAGATTAGATTAGATTTCTTTATTCATGTAAATTAGAAATGGATGGATCAAGATGGCGTGTTGGAAATTTGAGAGCAGATTATGATGTATAATGTATAATGGAATATATATATGAATGTAATAGCAGATTATTTATAATTAATAGAATATATTATATTATTATTATTACTATTATTTTAATTATACTTTTGTCAACTTGCTGTGCTATAAATTGAGTAAATTGCATGAATATTCCAGAAAACTCTGCTATAAGTTTAATAGGTTGTATAGGTAAAATGTTTTAACTAAATCAAAAATAAATTTCTTGTAATAATCGCTCACCTTTTGATGTGATGGCTGATTCGCTCTATTGTAAGAGCATCTTCAGACACTGCCGACAGTGAACTGAATCTAAGTAGTGTATCGATAAAATGTTTCTTAGTTACATGAATATTTTAGGAAATTATTCTATAAGTATTACAATTTTAATTGCCTCCAATGGGGGTCTCTTCTTAGTTACGGGAATATTTCAATAACAGGAATAAAAGTTGAGTAAAATGTGCAATAAATGTTGAAATTTCTATCTGGTATGGTTGAACTAATGATAATAATAGCCTATATTGTTATTGTAATAGTAGGCAATATATTGTTATGTCGAGCCTATCTTTAAGTAATGAAATCTATAGTATCAATAATAGCGGATACAAAATTGATACCGTGTTATCTCCTTTTGTTTCTTAAATGCTGCCTCTTCCTTCAATTTTCTGCATCTTTCCGACAGTTTTAAATTTCCAAAACTCCATTTTTATAATTAATATTATTCATTGATTTTATTGATCGATTTAATACATTTATTTCATACATTATCTAATCATTCAGTGAAATAAATACACAATTTTTTTTTGTAAATACTAGAAAGTACTCTTCTTGAGCACATTATGTGTAATAGTGACTTAAAAAGTCACTATTAGACTTTTGAGACATTTGTAATCAAAACGGATTGTCATCACAGTTATTTTGTCGCTCAAGTATATTTAAAAACAGCACAATTCTCCATTGCCACCCTTCATTTGCCAACCCGGGGCCCAATTAAGGAATGGACTCGTCATGATTATTATAGAAAAATAATTTTAAGTTAGTCATTGTAATTTTTATTATAAGAAATTTTTTATGCACTCAAAAATTGAGACTGAGTAGATTATTAAATTTTTTAGAGTTATCATAATTGTTTCATTAACCAAGACTACTAATGCCAAAAATATTGTTTCTAGCGTTAGATCAATCTTTTGTTTCTTATAAGAATCTTTTGATTCGGTATAAGTAATAGTCTCAAAAATAAGATTATGAGAGAGAAATTTTATAATTGATAATCTCCATGAACCAACAACGCTAGCCGGGTTTGTAGGTGAGCTTTGACCATAAAGTTAATTTTCTATCTAAATTGATATTTTTGCAAGTTGTTCCATGACAGTTGAAGCTGGTGTAACAGCTACGCTTTCCTAGACATAGTAAACGGATTAAACTGGGATTCAAGGTCCGACTACACGGAAGTTTTCCATTGTCCATACTTGAGTGAACCTGCGTAATCAAAAACGAGTAAGGGCTTTTTAGAGTAGTCGAACCCTGAGTTTCCGTATGTGGCCGTTTCAGTTTACTAGTTCACTGAAGTTCATAATATTTCTATATAAATAAATATCGGGAGACCGAGCTCCGCTCGGGGGGAGGGGGTTAAATGTTTGGGGGCAATTATGTGTATCTTGAAGATCGAAGATGATGCTGTGGGAAGGGCATTAACGACGCGTTATGCTGTGAAGCGGTCCCACCTCATCTCTACATTTTCCATCATAAGCTAGTGCACAAGTAAATCAACAATAATGTTAATTCCAATTGGTAAAAATGTTATTTTAGACACTACATATATGTATTTTGAGTAACAATCTGAATTTCGAGTTTACCAGCTCGTAGAACTGTAATTTTTCAAGATAGGTGGTGGTTGGGTTGATGGGATACCACTTTGTAACCCCTCACTCAAGAACGGCTTCTCACACCTTGTCTAATGGCTCATTGAAACGACCGAAATTCATACTTGTAACATTTAGCTTAATTTGTAATTCTTCTTGGAAGTGTAATTACTAAATGTAGGCTTTCTACTGTACTTGGAAAATGTCGATTTTTTAAGAACTTGGTAACTACTCAAAATGAAAATGTAAAGTTGGTCTCAAATTGTAGGTAATATCTTTTTCTTCCACATCATTGACATTAAAATAAAAAAAAAACATTTTTCAAATTGAGCTATTATAATTAGCCAAATTTTCATGAGTTTTATAGTATTTCCGGCTTTCCGATCTTCCTACGAGTAGCTTGCCTAGACCCAGAGTTATTGTACTGTAATACAAAATATCCAAAAAATATGAAAAAATTACAAATAATGTTATTTTTTGTATGGTTAAATCAGCGAACACATAAGACCAAATAGAAGAGGCTTCTTGTCGCTGAGGTGAAGCCACTCTTGTTATGCGCTCATCCACTACAAAGATGGCGGCGCAGGGACGACTCACCCAAGTGGCGAGCGCTTGAGAAGCCAGTTTTTGCTATTTATTCTAAATTTACATATATATTTTTACAATTCAAATAAAATAAATGTTAGCACTGAAATCCAAGTATGCTAATCAGATCATCAACTATCAGTTTCATATTATTCTATTTTGATTTCATTGTCCAAATAGCCTATATTGGAATAAATTATTTTAAGATATCATCCTATGCTTTTTTTAAAGTAAGCTACTATGTTTTCATATAATTTTAGAGTCTTATCAACATTAAACTATTATCAAGATGCAAATTTAATTTCAAATTTGATTGAATTGGGACTTACTCTTTGATTCAATACTAATTGAGAGAATCAACTATCGCATCATTAGTTAGGGCAATAATTTGTTGAATCAAGCTGGTTTTCTTTGAATCAACTTGCAATTTTTTAAACTGCTAAATTTCAAACATCATAATTAGTGAATACTAATTGTGTCTATCTGATCATTTATTCCAATGTAGGCTATTTGGACAATAAAATCATAATAGAATAATATGAAATTGAAAGTTGATGATTTGATTAGCCTACTTGAATTTCAGTGTTACCATTTTATTTGTTAAATATTAGATAGAATCCCGATTCAGATAGTTTAAGGATCGTAGGATATTATGCAGTTATGTTTATAGATTGGTGATCATCTTAGTTATTTTAGTATATTTACTCAATCTTCTTGTAATGCAATGTCTCTAAGTTTTAAATTGAAATGTAGGTCCACAAATTGAATACACTGTTCCAGTAATCATGTTTTATGTGAAACCTATCATTTTAATTCAGGATCCTGATTGAACTCATTGTATATTGCTTAGCCTATCCCATGTTAGGGATAGGCCAAGGTTAATCTTGTTTTATGTCATTATTATTAATTCCTAGGTTGATCTAAATATAACTTGTTAGGAAACTTGCTTTCAACTTAGAAAACTCTGTTAAATATGTATTGCCTTATTAAGCATTAGGCCTTCAAATTTTAAATGTTAATGTAATTTTGAGTATAAATGAGTCATGTTCTAGACGTTTCAATTGGCCTATCTTGAATGTAACATTAATCCTTGTTATGCCTTCTGCAATATCAATTATTGCGTATAATTTAATAGTGGTAATAAATTAATAGCTAATTCATTACTGCTCTAATAATGCTATTTTAAGGGTTATATACGGTATATTTTGAGCTCAGTGTCTTCGCGAGTGCTTGAAGAATAGCTTTATTAATATAAATTTTTATTATTTTAACATTACCACTTTCTTTTAACTTAAAATTTAAAAGTTAATACTTTTTTTATCAACCCAAAGGTGGTTTGATGGCGCCCATATGGAAATTATTTCATTCTGGATATCGAAAGTACGGTCTTTACAATAGGCTATTACCCCATTAGACAAATTGAGTAAACGTTCAACTTTATGTAGTCATTGATTTATATGATTCGAAGACTTTAAAGATGAATTTTTATTTATTAATGACATTGTTCTAATAAACATTTTCCTATTTGGATTTTGTTCATTTGCGTTCATAACAGAAAGATTTAAAAGTTGGACTAATTTAATCAACAATTTACTAAAAACAATCTAACTATAATATTATTACATTACAATAATAAACCTTCAAGGAAGTATTGAATCAAACACAAGAAATAAGTGAATAATTGGCTTTGTGGTCCCGGATGCGCAAGCCAGCTGACGACAGCGCGCCATCCCGATCGCGTTTCAACATTGCACTTAAACCTAACATTGCATTCAAAGTATAAGTCATACATTAAAATAAAAATCATGAAAAAATCATTCCGTTATTTCTGTACAACTTTCTCGCTTTGATCACATCTCTACCCAAAAGATGAAAATTTTGGTAGCCGACTCACTTTTTCATGTCATGGTTTGAAACTCGGACAAAAATATAACTTTAAACAACTACCGTAATTAAAATATATAGAGGTAACCATTAACTTTTATAATGCCACTGTTATCGTTAGAAACTAATTGTCTATACTCATGCCAAGTTTGAAAGTTATATCTTAATCCTAAGTGTGTTAAACTGCAGTTTATTTGGAGAGCGCGCATTGAAATGTTCTGCTCTTGAAAACACGATTTCGTCTTTCTATCCACTACATGGATGGCGGACTTGGCTTCACCTCCTATAATACTACGCTAGTGCATACGCCCCTTCTATTGCTCTTATGGGTTCGTTGGTTTAAATTGTAATTAGAAAAGATTTTTTTTTCACCAAAGAAATAATGGCGTCATAAGCTGAGCTCTGACTTTCCAGTCATATGTTTCCTATATGACTGCAAGGCTCAGACTACACGGTACGCACGGAAGTTTTTACGTTCCAGACAGCTTTAATAACGCCGTTAATGGGCCTACCATATGATTAAAAACTGTTTCTCTTTTATCAGCTGTTCCTTTAAGGATAGATTTCTCCTTTTTGTGTCCTTCAGCGAGTTTTTACAGGAATGAGACCTAGCGCAATCGTATTTTTGCACCAAAAAGCTCCTATATTTGTAATTTCATCAAAATCGTTAAAGTCGTTTTTGAGATAGTGACTGGAAATACGTACATACATACAATTCCTTGCTCGTTTAATAGAATAAGATATCACTGCTTCCATCTTAGGCATTAGGGCTAAGAAAGTCTCGAATCAAGGAAAATATTTAGTTTTCTAATTAATATTATCTTTCACAAGCACATAAAAATTAATTTTGTACAGAGTATTTTCTTTATGGCATGAAAAAATATTAATTTAATTGTTCTCCCACATATTTCTAGGGCACCTATAGTGTGAAATGAATTCAGCAATTAAAATGTTGCTGTTTTACTGTATAAATCGTGTTAAATTTTAGATTTTTCATTGATTTTATTCTCAGTATACTCCTGCAAATTCTATTCTTACCTTTTGAGGCCGTGTTTCGGAGGACACGTTAAGCCCGTCGGTCCCGGCTGCCTAAAAAAAGTCGTTAAGTCACATCAGAGGCTCTGAACTTTGTTCAGGTACGACCCGATTACTCTGACACCAAACCTGAGGCAGCCAGACCACTCGATATAATTATTAGTATTACCTTTGGAGAGGAACTAACAATAAAAGGGATTTCGTGTAGTTTGAATTATCGGGTCCATTATTTTGTTCGTGTGTGTTAACAGAATACAGTATATTAAAACATAGATAAAACGTAGCTGTGAATAATGAAAATAAATGTCAAATTCCATTCTTTTTTTAAATTTACCATTATTCTAAATCTGATGTGCTCAATGTATTTAACTGTTCTAAACAGGTAAATATTCTTACTTATATAAAAAGCATAAATGGCTTCATTATATTGGTCACAATGTCTTAGTTATTGTAGCATTACTTATTCAATTGATTGCCTTTTCTATTGTAATTCATAGGCCTAAAAGCCTATTCCAATTAAGTTTGGCATTTTTAGCATTGTTACTGATTGAGTGCTAACATGTTTTTTTAATATTATAAAAGTAAAAGTATTAATCATATTTATTGCTTTAAAACCATTTACTTTTTGTGTAAAGATCTTCGTAAAAACTGTCTTTTTTATATTGTCAATTATTTAATTTATTTTAGTGGACAATACTAGTTTGTGATATTAACGTTATATTTTATTTGTACAATTTTTGAAGCTGTCATAATGAATTCGATAGTAATGTCTTAGACAATATAAATTTAGAGTGTAAAGAAATTTTTTATTCTAATTTCATTGTAATAATCTGATATCATGTCAATCGAAAGTTTTCAAATAAAAATAGATGGAATAGTTCATTTCTGTAGTTTGTACAGCCCTATAATATAATAGTAGCCTATTGTTAGTTTTGTAGAAGATGATTCTATAAGTATTTACAAACTCGTGCAGCAAGATTGATCTACGAGAGCGTCCTATTGAAATATTATTCTTTATTAAAATTGACCTTTAGAATGCATAAGACAAATTCAATTAAGTCTCCTTGACTTACTTTGTTGTGGTGAATTTATCTAACCTTGATATTTACAGAACGTCAAAAGACATTTTTTATATCTTCCTCATCTTATTTGCATGGCTTTGGTATACCACGAGCATCATTCCACGAGACACTTTCAATAAAAAGAAATAGATGGAAGATCTCGCAGTCTCAGTCGCATTCTTGTTACTTCATGCGTGGTTTAGTTGGGCATTATCAAGTGTCTTTTATAAATAAATACAAATAATTTATCCAACCAAAACATAATTATAATATATATTGTTCTTTCAATATTAAAGTGTTCTTCGGGTGTTGATTAAAAAATTCCTTGCAACTTCCATAGTCAGGCTAAATATATTTTTATAGATCAGACATCACAGAAAATAGAGCATTCCTTTTTGAAAGTGAGGCCATTGCAATTGTTTCAAAGGGATAGAATAATTTGAAAGAGATTTTTTAGTCATTTTGAACAGTAGACATGATGATGGAGCATTTTAATCCCTTATTCATGAATTCAATTTGAGCTCATGTTTGGTTCTAAGGGGATAGTTTTAAATAAAAATCGCCAACGCAGTAATATTTATATCATTTCATTAATAAAGTCTCTTTACATACATACATTACATAAATACACCTTAAAACTATATTTTCAATGAAGGTACTTGACAATATAAATTTTTTATAGTATATGCTACATGCAGACAATTTAAAATTTTCAAGGAAACTAGTATTTAGAAGTTACATGTTACAGAACATTTTAATCGATTGCATTATTAAAAAAAAAATGTGTTTGGTATTTTATAATAAATGTTGTGATGTATATCTTAAATTTAATTGAATGATTTAGACTATTTTTTGAACCGATAAAACTTGAGATTCCAGTTGAATATCCTAGAGAAATTATTTTATCAAAAATTAAGTGCATGTAGCAAGAGTATGACACAAGATAAAAGTGTTTCAACTTTAAATATACTAATCTCAATTGTGTACAAGATGAGCATTACCAGGATTAAAAAAATAGTTACATGATTTTAAAGGGAAAGAGCGATTGCTTATATTATCATAATGCTTATAAAGAATTAATACAAAATACTGTACACTGAAATCACTTGTCGCATTTTCTAAAAACGAAAATGTTCGTTAGGATTTCACAGTTTTTTGGACTTCTAGTACAAAGTCTATCAGTCAAACATCATAATAATATTGTGAATCATAAATGTACATTTTATGAATTACCAATATTCCTGGTTGTTATTGAGTAATGGGTTCTGATGGTAACTCAAGTTACTCATCATAGAATGTGCTTGGAAGAATTTTAATAGAACTCTATTATTTCACAGATCAAGTGCAATTCAATTATCTTAATGCCTATTTTTCTCACTATATTTGTATGGTTTTGCCAGCAATCATTCCACAAATCACTCTTTCAATAAAAATGAAAGAATTGGAAGATCTCATATACAGTAGTTATAAGCAAAAAAACAACGACAGAACTCCATATATCTCCAGAGATATTGAATATAAAAATTACATTTCAATTTAGATTTATACAATAATCTTAATAACTATGAATTCTCTTTATTTTTCAGTCTGGTAAATCTAATCCTTCTTTATACTATATACTATATATATAACTGTATATATAGTTTATTAATACCCCATCAAACTGTGCATGGCACTCAACATTTTTCAAGCTCACATTTTTTATTCAAAAAAATTATTCTATCTTGATATTTTTATTTGTTTTATATTTTTTGTATTGAACTAATAATTCCCAAATTATTACAAAGAAATAGAGCCTTTTAATTTATTTGTATGATTATTGAGAAAAATATTGTTCAATGATTTTTATTCCTTTTTCAGGATTAATAAGTAGCAACATAATACTTTCTTTATTCTTATTCATAAAAATAAAAGAGAAAGCCATGCACTACATACTTTTTTGAGTTCATTCACTAATGTTGATAGATCATTGTCATACATTTCATTATACAAGGTCAAGTTACTAATAATTTTTATTTTGCTTGAACTTATATCCATTGTTTGAGGATCTTTTGATCAATTTCAATTTCCAATTCATTATTTCAACATTACTTGATGCTAGTTTATATAAATTACTATTCCACTTATAGGATTAGCCTACTTGATACAAAGTATAAGTCTCAATTCATAATTTTTATTTGAAGCTACAAATCATTAAAATATACGTCATTTAACTTTTGAAATAATATACTTATTGGTACAAATACAAGCTTCATTATTTGAAGATAGTCACTATTATTACCTCATGATAGTCATTATTTCACATGTAGAATGTTGGGCTGAATTTGTCATGCTAGATATTTACTGCCTTGTTTTTTGTATTAAAAACAACTAAGTTCTAGCAACGTTTGTAATCCAAAAATGCTGACGACTTTTCTTGAGAATCCCCAAAACCAATATTTAGATCAATGCAAAACACAAATTTTGGTTTACTATGAAAGCTGATTGCAAGTTTGAGATCTGCTATCACAGTCATCCTTAAGAACGAACCGAAATTCATGATTTGTATTGCTTTGAAAAGTCTTTGAAAAGTTTGTATTGCATTAGGTTACAAAAAGTCCAATCAGCATTTGTGTAACAAAACGATTCAGTTGTTCAAATCATACAAATGTTAAAGCGATTTAACTCTTTAATGATAATCTCATTTATACAACTCTTTTAACTTAATTGTCCAAGTTCAATCAACACATCTTAACTTGATGATACAAAACATTATGTTGCTTCTTATCAATGTTTTAATTTCACTTGTTCAATGTTAGGTTGGGTCTGTTGAGTAGACATAGATTTGTGAAAAACCTATTAAGTAATAATGATCAATGATCTCACTTATACTGTACCTACTTGATGTTACAACTTCATACAACAATTCATTATTTTGCTTTAATCAATGTCTTCATTTCACATGTTAGGTTAGGTTGGGTCTGTTGAGCAGATACAGATTGAGTGTATCCATGAGAGCTGTACCGCTTCATTATTTTACTGGTGCACTAAAAACTAAGACAACTGATTGGTCTATTCAAATTTATAAATGTTCATCAACCAATAAGATGCCTAGTTTCTGGTGCTCCAGTAAGTGTTGCAGCTCCTATGAATGCATCCATTGTCTCCTCATAACCCTAATAATGATATCACCTATACCAAACCTACTTGATGATAGTTGTTTGTAGTAATTATTTCGATTTTTATCAGTGTTTTCATTTTACTTGTAGGATTTTAGGTTAGGTTGGGTTTCTTGATTCTCCCCTTTGTCAAGAGCAAATGAATGATCTCACTTATACTGCACCTACTTGATGTTACAAGCTCATACAAACAAATCTTTATTTTGCTTTAACCATCGTCTTCATTTCACTTGTTAGGTTAGGTTGGGTCTGTTGATTGTCCCCTTTGTCAAGAGCAAATGAATGATCTCACATAAACTGTACCTACTTGATGTTACAAGCTCATACACACAAATCTTTATTTTGCTTTAACCAACGTCTTCATTTCACTTGTTAGGTTAGGTTGGGTCTCAGATTGTCTCGTTTACTAGCACGATTGTTAATGATGACGAATTTTGTGGCACATCAGTACCTGTTCTTGGAAGGCGATCGCGCGTGCTGGTGTTGGCGCCAGTCGGCCTGCGATTGGCCATGATGGTGGTGATGATGATGATGGTGATGGCGTTTCTTGTCGGGCGGTGACGCTCCTGACCGTGTCTGCGGGTAGACGTCACTCACCACCAGCTCACTGCCTCCGCGCTCTCGGTCCAGGGTCTCCTTTCGTCTCAGAGGAGGATGTTGCTGTTGTTGTCCTCCTCCCCCTCCTCCTCCCACTTTTCCGTTGGCCGACTGATGCAGGTTCTCCCAGGCCTGGCGGTAGTACCGGTTCAACCCGCCATTGCCGCCGCCGCGCGACTCCGAGCTTGACGAATCAAAAGAAGCGACAGTATTACAGTCTGGGGATGCACGGTGACGGTAATGTTTGGCACTACGATTTCTGATGGAAACAAAACAACATCAAATAACAGCTATTAGTTACACACAACGGCCAAGTTTCAACATCAATCAACTCTTAGTAATTATTCAACAAGCCTAAAAACAGTCGTTAAGTCACGACTTCGTTCAGGTGCGACCTGATAACTCTGGTACCAGACCTGAACCAGCCAGGTCACTCTATATTATTATAGTAACAGTTGCTTATATTGATTCTGATTGCCTAGTTGCAACCATGCTCTCCAAATAGGAGTTATTTGAATACAAAAAAGAATGAGGAACAGATGAGACTATGAAAACAAGGTATACTTATACTTGAAACTTGCATAGTTAATTTCAATCTCATCTATCTATGTATCTCAAGTTGATTGACTCTTGATAGTACACTTGATGTGGAAAGCATTTGGTTGTGTTAATAAAGAACACGTTGAGTAAGTTCAGTCAGTGGACTCAGTTGAATGACTTGAGTCGACGGGAGTCCGATAGGAAGGCATAAGAAACAGCTGTGATTGACTAAATTGAGTCAAAATTATGAGATATTTCTCATCCATCATTCATAAATTAATCATAATTGGTATAGAGATGGTTGTCTCTATCCATGAATTCTTTGCACCGTAGTTTTGAATCCTGATTTTTAATATTGTGTGTAGAATGCTATAATACTGTGTAGATTGGACGAACCATCTCTCTACCAAACAAGATTAATTTTACAAATGATGAATGAGAAAGCTTTTCACATGGAGAGTCAGGTAACACTTGACTCTCTGGATGGCAAAATATAGTTGAGCCTTCCAGTGTTTGATAATTAAACTTGTGAATTTTCGTTTCCGAAGGTCAGTCATTGAAATTTTGACTATTACAATATTTTTAAACTGCAACCCTTTTTGCGAATTTTGACGAGACTTTTTAGACGTCTTGTGGAGAAGTTCACTCCTCTACCAATTTATTACATTTGGAATCATTTTCATCTCTTCTGTAGCAATGCTCTTTTTAAGAAATATTACGATATAGTTCAAATTCATAAGTAAACAAAAATACTTATATTTTTTGTGATATTGACGTAATAAAAAGTCGAATAAATTGGCTATAGTTGAGGGAGTGTAACAAAGTCGAAACAAAAATGAGATTATGAACTAGTTGTGGAATTTTGTAGAAACGTTGATGGAGGAGAATAAGGAGGAGGATGCCAGAAGAATTCCAACTTTACTTTTTACATCATAAGTTTTTGAATAATGATTTTCCAATTCGGAAGATAAACTGAATGTTGCGATTTCTTTTTGTAAGTCATATCTTTCATCTTTTTTTATCCAGTCATAAATAACATGATCATGATGAATATATTTGGGTAAGTCTCGATGAAATGAAATTCTCATGAAGTAGAATGATGTAAGATGCATACAGGAAGTGAATTCCCTAACTCAATGCATTGAAAAAGAAGTAATAGATGAAAGATTCACGATAAAGCAATTTACTCCATAGAATGAGCTATTAATAACAGATATACACACACAAGATAGAAAAATCTTAGGTAACAGTTTAATGAGAAAGACATACAAGAGGCTTGAAAAAAGTACAGAAGGTATTTTTTTTAAATGACATACTGTACATGGTTATTTTGATAGAACTATGATATGAAAACAAGGTTAGTAAATTTTAAGCGAGTTAATACAAGATCATACAGTGTTTTGTCAGTGATAGTGCAAGAAGGTGCAGAGAATAATATACTAATAAACTTCCCTTTGAAATCGCCTATAAGTGGTTTTCTTGAAGCATTTATCTTCTCTTCGTTTTTTTTATTCTATTTTACAACTTCTTTGTTTGTTATCATCAATTATGAGTTTCAATTTTAGGTATTTTAAGGAACTCTTTGATTTCTTGTTCCATAACGATCTGCGTTGTTAATATCAACGTTTTATTGTAAATTTTAACAACTTGCAGTCAGTTTTAAATTGTGAATACATAATAATTGTACTCACACTTGGCCGAACGTTTTCTAGTTATAGAAACTCATCTCCATAACTCGAAAACGTTCGGCCAAGTGTGAGTACAATTATTATATATTCACAATTTAAAACTGACTGCAAGTAGTTAAAATTTACAATAAAAAGTTGATATTATAAGGAAGTTATACATGAAAAACTGTTTTTATTTTTATTCTGTGTGTTTAGTATTAGTAGCTATTGAAAGTTCTCTGTCTTCTATAGCAATAGTTAATGTAATTAGCTTATAGTTGATGATCAGTCTAGTTTCAGACTCAATTTCGTATTATTTAAGGTTTTAGTGAAAGTTTATTATGTGTGTACATTCATGAAAATGACAGGTGTAACCCCAATCCAGCTGTCCTAACTTGAACAGTAATGAAAGAAAGCAGTAAAAATAGTAAGAATTTATTAGATATATTGAATTTTTTAAAATGTAATCTGAATTTTTACAGTATTTAATTATAATGTAATTATCTCTTCGGAATATGAATAATTTATCAATTGAATATGCCTTTTCTACTTCGCAATACTAATGAACGGTTTCTGAGTTGTTCATTAACTTAATGGACCGTTAACTCAATGCTGGAGCAATGGGTTAATGATCCATTAAACTTAACGAACAACTCAGAAGTCGGGCATAAACTTTCAGAGTTTATGTGTGTATAATACGTCATTATTTGTTATTTTATACAATTTAGATATCCTAATTTTGAGAATCGAATTATTTCTGAATATAACCATATAACTTCAATGTTTTAATAGAATTGAAATTGACCAATGTCTGTCTTTCCTCCCTTCAAGCAACAAGCTAAGATACCAGAGATCTGGTAAATGTGAGAGTGTCATTGAAATGTGTTATTTTTATAGTGTGGGATGGATTTTGATTGAACAAGTGCATGAACAGAGAAGAAAGTTCAGAAGATTCTGTACTGTACAAGGAATAAGTCAATAATGGCCATAAGTTAACTTAAGAGACTTGAAGTTTGGCCATGATTGATTAACTCGTGCATACTGTCGATGATGTTTTGTCAAAGGTACTTTTTAGATAAAAATTCCAATAACTAATAGCACCTCGTTTCAGTCTCAGAAATAAAATTTGAGTTTTGAGAGTTTTAATTACACGGATGACTTCCACATTGCACACATTTTGAAGGAATAACCCTTGGAGCCCTCTTCAATGTACTGTACTGTTTTAAATATTTTCTTACAGTCCTCAGTTGGCATTTATTTTAAATAAGAATGAAACTTCAATTACATTTATTAGAAGTACTAATTTATTATTCAGTTCGAATTTTTAAATTCATGTATCGACTGTCTGCTCTATTAACATTATATTCCACGTCTGTAAATTGGATGCCGTATTCATAATCAAATATGAGAAGTAGCCACTGTATATTTAGTCAAACTAGTTTCAAAATTCTGTGAAATATGTTGTCTGAACATCTGTCACAAACTGTGTTGTTGAGGAACTTGGGAGATGGGAGCTCTATATTTATTTATTAGTTTGAAATTCAGTTAAAACTGTATGGGCTGTATTGGTCAAACTGAAACAATCTGTAAGACCTAGCAGAAATAGAAACATAGGCATGAAACATTATGTACAGTGACTTTTAAACACAGAAATAAATTCACTACACCTCGCCCTTAAGTCTATCTGCGCAGACTAGGCTATGTTCTAAATAAAACAAGTTGAGAGTTGAACCCTCCACAAGAAAAACAGCGTCATTGCAAAATGGGGAACGTGATTATAAACGTCTGAAACTTGTCTGAAGTCATGTGCTTACTTGGTGGAATTGTCAACTATGCTGAAGAAACTAAGGCCTACATTTACTGATGCTACTTGCTAATTTCACTAGGTAAACACATGGCGAGTTAATTTTTAGAAATTCAGCAATCAAGCTGCATTTACACTCTAGCATAAAAATCTGCTGAGTAGAAATAGGTGAATAACATAATTTTTATTAATTTCGAATTCCTCTAGTTTTTTCAAATCATCAGTTGCTTCAAAACCAATAAGTGAATAAAATAAGTTGACTAAAATAACTTTTATTTACACGGTGCTGCTTTGCTACTTGACAACTTATATAAGCCAGCAAATCTAAACATCTAAAAATAGCTGTTGAAGTTATATTATATAGCTCTCCAGCTATACAGTTGCTTGACGTCCAGAAATAGAAATTTTACCCCATTTGGTAACAACGCTTTTTGCCAGTGAGGACTCAACCCTCAACTTATTTTATTTATACCATGATTTACTTCTGTGTTTTACGAGAAGTTACCCCAGTCTCAGAGACTGCATTTCTATTTGCTGCACGCCTAAGAGACATTTGCTGAAAAATGGTCAAATAGAAGTAGTTGTCGTCTTGTTGATGGGGAATCGTCTACAAAAACAATGGTGCATGGTGGTGCTGTTGTTATACAGAGAATGGTGCATGGTTCAGTAGTAGTGGTGACTCATTGATGGCGACGACGGTACCTTATACGATTGTTTGTACTTTAGTTCCCTAGCCGTTTGGGCGTGGCCTGATGGCGCATGTTCATATTGGATTAGAGAAATAGCCGGCTCGACTGCGATAGGCCCTTGAGAAGTCCCTGCGACCAACCTGCTGGTCGGGAAATGGCAGTGCAAGCAGTGTGTACCACCGCGAGGGCATTGCACGAGCCGGCGGCAGCTTGCGCTTCTTGCCGCTGCAAAACAGACCAGACGCAAACCCCACAAACAAGCAAGCTGTTAATAGACACACCCACCTGCAGCAGTAGTCCTCCACCCACACAAGACAGCCGAAAATACATGCAACTTGCAGTCAGCAAGATTAATCTGCTTCACTCAAATGGATTTTTAAGAATAGTTCTTGAAAAGTTTATGTTTGTAAAAAAATTTATTCTAAAAAAGTAATTTTTCATGTTTTTAAGAAGTTTTTCCTTTTTAAAATTCTGTTTTTTGACAAAACATCTGTTTATTCTAGTGATTCTCTTTGAAGTGGTGAAGGTGATGTTGTGGAAGATATCCATAATGAATAATAAGACATGAAGTTGTCACAACCACATTTATTAAAAGTAGTGAGATACTAGTTTCGGTTGATACCCCGTTATCAATCTCAAATAAACTCCAAGTGGAGTTTGATCTTGTGATTCTGATTTAGTTATAAACTTATTTGTTAGTAAGTTGCTTCCCATGTCTGTAAGATAGCAAGCTTTTTTGGTGTGTGTGGTTATAAGGTGAATGATTGTGGAGTCCTGAGAATAGTTTCCAAGAAGGTTTTGTTTTTGAGAAGTATTTGTTTTTTACTTCTTGGGATCCTTATTATTTGTTAGTAAGTTGCTTCCCATGTCTGAAGGATTGCAAACTTTTTTAAAAAATTGTTGATAAAAAGTTATTTTTTTTAATTTTCATGTTTTTTCTTTTGATAAATTTCTGTTTTTGAGAACACATCTTCTTATTACTTTTGTGATTATGATTATTTGTTAGTAAGTTGCTTCCCATGTCTGAAGGATTGCAAATTTTAAAAAAATTGTTGCTAGAAAGTTATTTTTTTAAATTTTCATGTTTTTTCTTTTGATAAATTTCTGTTTTTGAGAACACATCTTCTTATTACTTTTTTTGATTATGATTATTTGTTAGTAAGTTGCTTCCCATGTCTGAAGGATTGCATTTTTTTTTGTGTGTGAGTAATGAAGTGAATAATGTTATAGTGGATTATTCGTGGAATATTGATAAGTTTCTGTTTTTGACAAGTTTTTGCTTCTAAGAAATTTGTTTTTGATAAGTATCTGTTTGTTACTTTTGGAATCCTTATTATTTTGTAAGTTGCTTCCCATTTCTGTAGGATTGCTATTTTGTTTCTTGTGCGTGGGTAATGAGGTGAATGATCTTATGAATGGCGGTCTTAAAGTTTAAGGTGTTTGTCAAGAATATTATTAATTCTTGGTATTTTCCCTAGGTTGGGCAACAATAATTATGGCAACAACAAAATATCCTGGATTTCTTGTTCCATGACGAACTGCGTTGTTAATATTAACGTTTCATGTGAAATTTAATGACTTGCAGTCAAATATTTGTTAAGAATAATTCTTATTAACAAATATTTGACTGAAAGTCGTTAAATTTCACATGAAAAGTTAAACAAAATATCAATTCAAGTTTCAGTTTTATCATGCGTATTGAAATGGGAGTTGATTCAGATTGGTTCTGTCTGTAGAATGGGGCTTCAAAAAGCTCTGTTGAAATATTATTAATTGAATCTTGAATGTGAATTCAGATTTTAAGAATATTGTCGTCTTTTCCAGGAAAGTATTAGAGATTGTGAATTTCCAGTTGAAAAGCCTAAATAACTGATTTAATCTAGTTGACTGCAAGTAACAGATGAAAAACAAAACATTCAATGAAACAATCTATTCTAATTTCTAATGAAAGGTAGAAAATGTGATGAATAATAAATAAGAAACACAGAAGAAAATGCATAGTATGAAAGAAGAAACAGGAAGGTTTAGATTAGCGCAGGTTAGAGATTTCCCTATATGCAGAATGATGTTTTATTATTATAAACATTTGTTTCCTAACATCAAACTCGCTTATTTTTACTATTGATAAATCTATAGACGATTATATATTCACAGAACAAGCAAATTCAAAAAACTACCCAAGAAAAACCGGAAGAATTGAAGAATATTAAATATTTTAGTTCTGTAAATTATTTTAGAAAATACTTTGGCTCTGATGAGAAGTTTTCTACGAAATACATATAAATTAGAATATTAGCTAATTGGAGAAGCTAATGAAGAAATATACGCTAATGAGTTTTGAATGAGTCATATTTTTGAATTTCATGAAAGTTAGTGAACTAGCAAGATTAATGAGTGAAATATTTGACTTCATGATTATTCATGTTAGATGAATATGTTATTCATTCACAGCTCATTAGTGGGGAAATTTACTAGTTGGAAAATCGAATTCAAATGAAATGAGAGAAACTTAAAAGAAAATTTATCTTCTTGAAAACTTTAGACAAAATTAACTTATCAATTTTTGGTTGATATATCATCAAACTGGGAATACCTGGACAATAACGCACCATTTTTAGTTAATCACTTCGGAATGAACAAATTTCAGTAAAAAACCGGCAAAATTGGGTATTTTCCTGAATAATAAGACTAAATGAGAAATTAATTGAATTTAATTTATTGGGTTCAGGTTTTTATGTTCCTAATAATTTGGAAATACTATGCATTTTGATACTTCTATCGAAGCTCACTAATTGATTATATTACCTGTATGGAATAACTAATAAGCATAATCATCATATTAAATATTTAAATTGTATAAATCATATTACATATTAAAAAAGTGAGTCATACGATTTTATATTACTATGTTTACATGTAAGCTTATACATAAATCAAAAACCAATCCATCAAAAGCATTGGATCGATCTTGAAAATTTAGTAGTATTCTAAGAACAGACTATGACAATCGGATGAAACCAAAATCATTATATCTTGAGCATCGTTGGAATAAATTCTCAAATATCATTAGATTAGCTTATTAATATCATATTCATTGTTTTGGCACAACTTATATACCTGTTGAGATGTTAAGGTTAATTTATCTGAGAGAATCTGTAAAAATTCAATTTGAGAATTGTACTAGAGCCTGAAAAGTTTATGTAAATTATAAAAATGTTTACCTCCTGATGAGAATGACGATTGTAGTCACAACGGCTGCTAGGAAGACGAATCCACCAAATACTCCTAGAGCAATTATTGCCCCTAGAAAAAATGTAGAATTCGTATTAATTGCATATTGAGTTTTAATGTCATCAAATAATCGAGATTACACTACATCCTCATAGAAAGTCAATAGCTACCAAAATCCATTACTGTACTTTTTATTTTTTCCTAGTAGATCTAACTAAAGACAATGGTAGTACAATTGTAGGTAATTTTTTTAAACTAAATTCTCAAATGCATTGTTCAACTCACGCTAGTTGAGCTGCTGTCTTAATAGAATTTAAATATCAATTTCATTCCTTCTTGAATGGTGACTAAGACAAAAAAATCTTCAAATACCACAACATTGCACTAGAATAATCAATGTTGACAATATTGTTAGCATTCTCAATACTGTCAAAAAACTCAAATAATCGAGCATTATCATTTTCTTTAATCTAAGCATTATGAAGCATTGTCTAATAATAGAAAGTATCATTTGTTCAAAGCACCTGAGCTGGATACATCTTTCTACTTTAGCAGTACCATTAAGTGTCTACAAAATGCAAATAAATTTTAAATAAATAAAATGTAATAAAATTAAAAAATGTAAATAAATTAACCAAAAGGATTATTTGTTAAAAACTCGTGAACGGATTCACCATTCTACTGTAGTCTTTAGCAGTACCGTACCAAGAAGTGTCTACAATAAATGTTTCATTATGGGAGTTTTATTATGATTTTTACGCCAACCTGATATAGCATATATAATCAATCGTAAACTTTACCAAGCAAGGGAATTAAAATGCAGATGTATTGTAATTACCTTTCACTCAACCATTAGGATGCCTTGCATATTTTTCAAATTTGCTTCAACTAATAACATTCTACTTCCTGAAAAATACTTGCACTTACTTTCCCCAAAGTTCATCATCTAATATTTTTCCATGTTTCAGTGCAAACGAGAAGAAATCGTCTGAAAGAATTCATGATTATTTTGCCAAGCTCAACATTCTGTAATTAGAAGGACGCTTTATTTTACCCAAGAGAGAGGCTATCATGGCATGCCTTAGATAACTACTTCAGTACCCTATATCCTACTTCAGGCATGCCTTGAGACTGAGACTAGAAACAATACCAATAGTTGCAAAATGTGAGTTGAATAAGTGGCTGCAAATTCTTCCATAGCTTTTTCACCTGTCTTAGAAACCACATTAATCTTACCCAAGTTTACCTGAGTTTATATGAATCGTCTTACCTAAATTAAGTTTGGCTCCCATGGTTTGTCTGTGTTCATCTTCGAGTGAATGTCCAGGTAGATCAGCATTGCTGTGGGCTAAGTCGTTCCTCACATGTACAGAGTCAGGAATCTCGTTGTCCTGTGGATGTGCCGAAGCAACAATTGGAATGCGTCCTGATTCGCTGTTTGAGTTGTCTGGCTGCGACGTTGGTCGGGGCGAGAAAGGACGAGGCTTCTCTCTGTTTGTTGTTGGTAGAGGTCGTGTCGATGTTTGAGTTGGTTTTGGTGCTAATACGATAGCTCCGCCATTTCCAGTTACAACTTCTGTAATAAAAACATGACAATTGATTACTTTCTAATCACGAATGAAGAATGTGAGAAAAGCTCAGAAAAGAAGTGATAGTTAAATCTATCTTATGTGGTAGAAGTAAATAAATATTCATGTGCTCGTATATTCGTTTATTCTGAGACTTTTCATATTTTGACATCAGTTTATCAAAATTGCTACCGGTATTGGAATAATTTTAACTGGTTATACAGATTTTATTCAACGTCTTAATGCTTTTCCGCAAATGCTTCCGAATTCCATGAATTTAATACCTATTGCATCATAGGTGCTTCTTCATAGGTAATTAGGTATTTATTCCAATCACACTTGTTTATAAAGTGAGTACAAATAAACAGTAACAGTGCTGAGTTGAGTGCACTTAGCAAAGTCTCAGATTGAGGCTGAATTTAGAGCTTTGTGTCAATGCATTTTCAATCAAATAGAGATAAGCTGCGTTCTTCTGGGCCATCTTTGTAAGGATGACCGATTAGATTGGCTAGCAAAAAAATACACTGTTCTCTGCTGTAAAATCACTTTCCGGTGGTTCGGAACCCACCTAAAACTGTAGGTCCAACTCATTACCCATGCACAGGTCTCAGACCTATGTGCCATGTGGGCTTCATCCTCAAAAAAACACGATAAATAATGATTTATTTCTTGACTTGACTGATGCAAAAAACTCATCTTATGAACTCCATCATAGATATCTACCATCTACCCATAAATTGTATCAGTGTTCAAAATGTCTTAAAAGTTAAAAATTCTGTAAGAGAATTGAAAAGAAAGCAATCTCAAGCGTATAATTCAATATGAGTAATGTAATAAGTGATTTGTATGTCATAAATAATCAAATCATTACCTTTGCATACGGGAGGATTCTTGTCGTATCGTCCGTTAGGAAGACACGTTAATTGTTTTGCACCAATTAGCCTGAATTTTCTTGACGTGCATGAGTATTCTACTACTGTGCCAACGATTGTTGCGTTATTCGAAACAAACAGTTCTCCATTTTCAATCAGCGGAGGCTCAGAGCATCGAATGGCTACAAAAAATAATTATGTTAGTCCATGATTTTTTATTTCAAAAGTTGAATAATTTTAATGCTTTATTACAGTCGCATGAACTAGTGTATGAAGGTATCAAAAAACTGATTTCACTTTCGATCTAGTTACCAATTATTTATTAATTGAAATACTGACGTTAAAGAATGACAATTAAAGTATTATTTCAAGTGGTTCAAGCTTGTAAAAAAATTGTTAAATGAAGGTGAAGCATCTGTTCTTAAAAATGATTTTCTACGGTCTATGATGTTCAAAAATTACAAATTAACTGTTAAATTATCAAAACTATTCTCAAATTGGTAGAGGGACATAAGTCCAAAAACGTTTTCCTCACTAAACATAGTTTCACAAAAAAAATTATTGAGAAGATGGAAGCTTTTTTATTCATTTAGCTGAACTGCACTGTCCCACATAATAAAATGTGATGTATAAATCAATGTCAATTACGCAAACTATGTTTACATGCATTTGCTCTCACCATCATCACCTAGTTTATTAATCATATGCTCGATAACATAATTTTGAATTGTATTAGTTGTCCAATAAGAAAGTAAATTTTTAATTGTATAAAATAAAATTACCTTGACATCTTGGAGGTGGCCCATCCCACCTTTCATCCAGATCACATGTCAACCTGGCTCTTCCTTGGATTTTGTAGCCTTCATCGCATGAGTATAAAACTTCACTCAGATAATCAACCGTACCATTTAGAAGGTCGTAGTCACCATTCTGGATGTCAGCAGGGAAGCCACACTGAACCTCTGTTGAAACAATTAGTCAGTGAGTTGTCGAAAATTGAAATACAAAAATCTTGATCGAAATAAAAAAATGAGACTATTGAAAATTCACCGGCAATAATAAATGATAACAATAAATGTATTATTAAATAATAATAATAATAATAATAATGAATATTAATAAACAATGTGCACAAAAGATTACTGAAATGGACATGTGAATATATTCCACATATTTAGCTAATGGTTATTTCAAAGGTATGTAAAGTGAATTTTTCACATTTCATGCCAAAATTTGATGTATAAAAACAATAAAAATCAATACTATCGAACAGTACGAAATATTACATTATTTGAATGCAAATAATTTTTTAATACTGCTAACAAATGTTATGTGTAACAAATGTTGAGGCATCAATTTTTCTATATTCGAATTTTATTCGTTTCTGTTAATCCAACTTAGTTTTCATAGGAAGTTGATTAAGCTTGCATATTGCTGAATCCATGCTGATATTCCTATTGTACAGTATTTTTTTATTGTGTTTAAGTAGGTAGATTGAGGTATAGGTGTATGAAAATCATAAACTATTATAATAATTTATTATGTGAGCCGATTGTTTCTCGTATTTATTTCATTCAAAGACTCAAGGGCTTCCACGAAAGAGAATGTTCCTACAACTTACTTTTACAAACTGGTGGAAATTCGTTGTAGAATCCCGTTGGCAGACAAATTCTGGTGTTAGGTCCCACCAGTAGATGGCCCTCGTCACATGAGTACTCAATCACAGCTCCAACATTGTAGTTCTTTGCTGTCATTGTTGAGTTGGGTGGTTGCTCTGGCCGGCCACATGCTTTCGGCTCTGAAAATTTTCAATTTGATCATTCAACTTATTATTCTAAAAGTCTTCTCAATACATCTATTCATTTAGTTTTTTTTTTTAATTGCTTAGCTGTGATTTGCTAAATAAGTTCTAGAGGATTTTAATTGTTGTTGGTTAACGGTTGAAATGCGGGCTACTTAGCGCAGTTGGTTGGGGCGTCGCAACCTCAGCTTGCTGTCGTTTCAGCGGTCGTGGGTTCGAATCCCGCTTCTCCGCCTGCCATCTATGTGTTATTATTCACCTCATTACCCTCGCATAAGTCTCAGACTCATGTGGGCATCATCAGCAATAAAAAAAATGGGAAAAGTGAATATTAACGTTTTGTATGAAATTGTATCCCATTGTAGAAATCATTTAAAATATTTAATTATAAAACTACGAAATATAGTAGCTAATAAATATTTGAAAGTGAGTAAAAAAGGAATTATGGCCAAGAGGCTTGTAGATCTCCTAATGTGGGCCCAGCCTGGCTCTTGGTGACCCTTTTGAGATAAATCAAAATATTTCATGATAGCTACTCTGACCAGACCGCAACATAATCATTACAATACCCCAAACATTGGATTACTTGAGCTTTGGGTAGATAGTTTTTCCCCATTTAACATATACATAATCTAAAGAATCAATGCAGGTGTGTTCTAAACTGCTCAAAGTTGAGTTTTCCTGATTTAAAATAATCATTACAATACCCCAAAAATTGGATAACTTGAGAAGTGAAACTTGCTGTCCCTCCAGCATCTCCAGTATAAGTGAGTGAAACAATATTTTAATAGAAATACACAGTGTCAGTTTTGATATTAGATATAAAATTGGTCTGGTTTCTGGTACCAGTGAATTGGCATAAACCAAATTTTATTTGGAATCTTCAAATTCATTGCTGAATTGATGGGGTAAATTAATAAAATAGTACTTCCCGTTTCAAAGCTTCAAAGGAACTATACATTCTAGTTTGCTCTATTTTGGAATATAGGCTACTATTCTAGAGTACTTATTTTATCACACAACTAAACAATGCCTTTCGTTTTCAAACAATTTTTCAGTGACAAGTTCTGTTTCTCTCTTCAATCACTTAATAAGTATAACAGATAAATCGTTTTATTATTTTGGTATCACCATAAACAATATTCAGACCATAAATTGATTGTTTCCGTTACTAGATGACTGATTTTTCTTTAAATTTGAATACTGGTACTCACGATGCTGGCAAATGTAGTTTATATTGACATTGCAGTTTGTGTCCGACCATAACCATCCTCTGGATCCGTCGTATCTTGCGCAGTCCTCATTTCCTCCGGGAAGATTCCAGAAGGAGACAGTCACATCCTCACCTCCAAGCCACTTCCAATTGTTTCTGTCCTGAGGATCTCTGATAGCTCCCATCCAATACTGGCTGCTAGTGTCACTCCTGTGAATAAGATTAGACAGTTTGTCGATGATTAACAAAAATTATTAATCAAGAAACTTGATTGCAATATTTATGCTGTCGTTTATTTTGATTAATGGAATTTAAATTTTGGTTGAACTCAATAACAAACTGAAAATTCTTAATTGTAGAAATAAAATTATTCAACCTTATATCTAAATGTTATCTACAATGAGCTCTACTGATTATCATCCTTCATATCATGTCTGTATATCCTCAGTGTGGTTGAAATTCCTGCACCAATATTATAATATGGATCTATGGAATCTGAACTATTTCATTTGTTTTAAAGTAAAGCAATGCACATCATTCTTATGATTGTTTTGTTGATTTGTTCATTGAGATTTGAATTCCCTGGAATCAGTAATAATATTAAAAAATATTTTATTTTTGAAATCAACCTGATATGTTATCTAATTTTAAATCATTCACAAAAAAAACACTACCTGCTTCCTTAAAAAAGAGAAATGACCTTACACAAAGAACCTTACAATAGAACTAAGTTCACCTGAAAATGTCTAAAGTTCTCCTCCATGATTGTTGTCCTTTAATTCAGCCACATCCTGATAAAATGAGTTTATATTTTTATTTATATTATTCAGAGATAGTTCCTAATCTCTAAAGTTCCTAAATAAAATTTATTTTATCTCATCGCAATTTCGTTACATCATATTCCTTCTATTGTATATTATAGAAATGAATAGGGAAGTAATAAACTTCTTTATCGGGTATCAAATCATGCTTGATGGGCACTATTGTTGTTCATATCTCAACTCCAGTTCTAATGTAGACATTAATTGTCACAAAGTGGTCTCTTTGAGCATCTCTACGCTTGCTTCCCTAGCCCACACTGCAAGACTTGTTTATGAATATTATAGATTTTGCCACAAGTGTGCTATTATGCAATAAGTGACTTTGATTAGGTCGCCCTCAAATGTACTATATGGAAATTAGAAAATAAAGACAAAAATTTCAAGTCTTCAGGGAGCAAGATAGTTTGTAATATTTTGATGCGAGTTCTAGCAATCTCTATGCTTACCACCCTAGTCCACATGTGAGACTTTTTTATGAAATTCTAGATTTCATCACAAGACTGCTAGATGGCAATAATTCACTTTGATTAGATCGCCCTCAAATATAAGGCCTAACCTAACCTAACGACCTAAACCAACCTAACGTAACCTAACCTAACCTGATACCAAACTGAGTAATAAGAATATGATTTAGAATACCTATGACGCCTCCATAATTCCCAGCTAATGAAACCTTGCAATGCTGGATTGCTCTCATCGACGAGTGTTCCTCCCCTACTTCTGCAGAATGCCAGTGCATCACGCAAGTTGAGTGGTTGCCGGTTGTAGAATATGTAGCATTTGCCATTGTAGGTGGCTGTGCTACCAGGCGGCTGGTCTCTGAACTGGGGACACCTCTCTATTGGGAGTGCCTGGTGGCAGAATAACAGAATATTTATCATTACTGAAGTTGTGATTACTGGTTATATTACTGAATCACTAAAATAGTCATTACTGTTAGTGCCTGATGGTGACAAACCAACAGAATATTTTTATTACCGAAGCGGAGGTAAAGTAACATAGAAGGAAGGAGGAGATAAGGAGAGAAAGGAGTGATAAGTGATAGTGATAATAGTGATAAGTGATAGATACCGGTAGTTGATATTTTTTATAATTGATGTATTGTTTTAAATGCAATTGTAGTATATTCTTGAAGATTTTTAAATATTTGAAAAACTTCATCTTCAAATCTAGTTGATCGCTGTAATTCTTGAACAAAGATTAGATTATATTAAATTACTCTATTCATGATAAATTTACATTTTTTTTAAAAGTGTGCTTACATGCAATATTTTAGCATTGCATAGAAAGTAGACCTCGTTGATACTATTTGCATTTTGTTGGAAATATTAACAGTGATCTGATGGGTAGATCTAATGAAATGAAATTTTAAGTGATGCATTTACATGAAGAGGGAAGTTTTGACAAAAATTTGTCCATTTGGGCACTGAACCTTAAAGATGAGAGATATGAGTAAGGAATATAGTTACAAGTGATAAGTGGCTGATATTTTTTACAATTATAGGTCTATTGTTTTAAAAGAATTGTTCCAATAATAGTAGTTTATCCTGGAAGATTTTTAAATCTTTAAAAACTTCATCTTCAAATCTAGTCGATGGCTGTAATTCTTGCCCAAATTATTTTTAGCATGCACTGATCTTGAAAATATAGAAATATATAAAAAACAATTGAAAAAATATTTAGTTGATAAAGCTTTTTATATTGTACAAGATTTCCTTTCACATAAAAATTAAGCCTCACTTCAACTGGCAATTATGGTAACTAGTGTGTAAGATTGTATAATTGTTAATCTGACTAGTCGTTTACTCATTAACTGGAGTCTCCAAGACGTAATCTACAAAATTTAAAAAAAAATCGCCATGTGCCTCTTCCTCGGATAACATGAAGCCTGCCTCTTGTACGACCGACGTTAAACTAACGTTTGGCTCATAATTATTGAGATAATTTGGATCATTGAATACTGTTGCCAATTGAAATTAACAATCCCGTTAGTACTTCAATGTAAGTGGGACACCGGCTTTACTAATTCAATTGGGAAAACTCCCAATAAAGCTCATAACAGTCTGTTATATAAAGAAGTAGGCTACTCAGTCACATTAATGGAATACAGTCTTGTTAGGATTTCAATTGCTCTGAAGATGAAAGATGAGATTGGCAAGATTGGAATTGTATATTACTGAGCAGTAGTAATTTAACAATTACCTGGTCTGTGTAGACAAACGCTTCACAGATTGACAATTGGCTTGTTTGTGCAGCTCCCTCTAAATGAACACTGACAAAGGCGCCAGGCATTGGGGGGTTACAGGGCAGAAATAGCGGTTTCCCCTCTTCGATGTAACCCGTAAATCGGTTGCAGACTGGATTTGTTCCCAAATCGGGTCGGTTGTTACCAACTCTTACAATTATTGTTGCTGGCTTGTTTTTACCTGTAAAAACAAACGAAAATATCAGTAACCTGTATGAGATAGATAAGTTATTGCTCAAAATTGAATCAATTTTTAACGGTTTGTAATAGTAAACCCAATAGTATGATGTCTTGCTTTCCAAGTAATTACATTACGGTACTCAATAATGGATTACTGTTATTAGATGCGGGAACAAACCGTATCTGGGTGCAAATATTTTATCCTAGTGCAAATATTACAGGAAGTAGATCCATTACATTTATTGCATGCATTACATTTTTATTATGCTCCAATTCATTTACTTATGTTATTAGAAATTCATGTGAGTTGATTCTAGAAGTCTTTGAATATATCTTCACTGTATCAATACCCATTACTTATTAGCACTGGACCGTACTAATGCTACGTTCTAGTTCCTCCTAAATTATTACTTACCTACTGTTTATTGTAGCTGTAATAATTGTAATAACTGTAATCATATTTTCTCTTAATCAATACTGAATATTGAGTCTACTGTTGTAATTTCCAACTATTAATCCGTGGACCTAAAAGTTCACAAAAATTTTTGTCACTAGAGCCTTGGTTTCCTAGAACGCGCATTTGAACTAAATGGACAGCGGACAGGGCCGCATACACTGCAATTGGTCAACACTGTATGGAACACCTATCCCAAAAGCATTCATAATTGTAGTTTATGCGGCCTTGTCCAGGCTTTAGAAATTTGATTATTATAAGTTTTACTTGCAATAACTGATAGATTCCAATCATATTCAAGGGAATTTTATAAATAATATTTTTTTCAAACAATAAGTAACCTTAATTTCTAAAAAAAAACACTTTTGGATTTTTAGTAACACTGTTTAAAACAAAGATACTTGAAATTCATAATAAAAGACAACTAAAGACACTGAATTTTTATGCACATTAATTCTTGTGCAGTATTTTTTTATAGTACCGTATGTAAAAGTGAAAACAGTATTTGTTGCAGCAAATACAGTCTGAAGACTGTATCATGAAGAGGGCCAAAGTGTTTTACAAAGTAAACACCAGTATTCTTGCATTTACCGTCGGTTTTCTTACATACTAATTGAAACTGTACGAATATCCTTAAGGCTGTGCGCAGGCGTTTTGTTCATAATTTTTTTTGAAGTTTATTGTATTGGATGTTGTTAGGGCTTTGAAATATTAGCTATTGCTGTGAAAAAAGTTTTTTACATCAATTATTTTGTGAAATAAGGGGGTTCAAAGTTGAAATTTGTCGTTTTTGTGGGGGCAATTGATCTCTCCTTTGAGTGATTTTAAACTTTTGTAGACACTCTGAGAAATAAAATGACATATTTTTTCCTCTGATGAAACAATTAGTTTTTATGAAATACATTTTTTTAAATCTGTAAAAATTTCAGTTTTTTTCTAATTTATTTTGAAAAAATACTTGTTTGAAATAAAAATTATGTCATTTTATTCATCAATATGTCTTTTAGTTATAGAAAATTTATCACAGTTTTAAAATGACTCGTAGAGTACATCAATTGCCCCCCAAAAACCGAAAAATTTCAACTTTGAACCCCCATATTTTACAAAATAATTGAAGAAAAATTTTTTCCTCACAATAGATAACATTTCAAAGCCCTAATAGTATCCAATGCAAGAAACTTTGAAAACAATTTATGACCAAAAACCCTGCGCACAGCCTTTTAATGATCTGCTTTGCAATTAAAAAATAATAAATCAGCCCAATATGTGAAATCATGATTATGATAATAAGCAGTAACAGAATTGAGAATATAACATTTTGGAATTAAAACTTACCACAACATGGTTTTCCAAAGTCGAGGCGTACCAATTGTACCATGTACGGCTCCAGAAGGTTCACATACCACCATGGCACCCTTTCAGGCCTTGTCAATGTGCATGTGTCAGGGCTAAAGAAAGAGCTTGTGCTTCCATCTATGGCTTTTTGAGGAACTCCTCCACCTTCCGTGCTGATCTGCATTGGGGCTTTACCAGCTGCCACATTCAGAACTGTAACATTTAAAAACCATGTAGGCTATATAATATAATGTAAAAATTGTATTATGTTCATGTAACAGTTAACTATGTAATCATGTAGATTTTCGATTGTGTTCCATCGATTCATTCGTATGTTCGATTGTTATGAATCTTGTTGATTAGTTTTCATAACAAAATTAATCTTTTGTAATTTTTAAAGCTTATCTTTTGAGTTTTAGAACGAATTGATGATTTGCAACAAGACACTTGTCTGACAGAAATGCCAAGCTAGAAAAGGCTAGTGTGAAGGCTAGAAAAGAGGTGTCTGACTCCAGTCTCAGTCTTATGCAATATTTTTGAGTCCTCTGTTTCTAGTCAAAAATATTTCCGGCAATCTTTATAAATTGTCTTAACATTATGCGTTTGTTAGTCATTAGGTGCGTTTTGATTATTATGAAACAGTTGGGCTTTAAGGTATTAAACTTTCTCCTTGTACTGTATAAACATTAGGCTTAGAAGCATAAAGCATTCTTAGTTCATGCAAAGCACACATCGCGCATTCAATGGCTTTTCTTTTTACCTCACATGAATTAGCTCAACTCAACAGACAAAGAAACTTGTGTAGATATTGAAAGCATGATTATAATTATGCTAGTGTAGCCAAATTAAGTGAAACTAAGTGTACTTTAGTTCCTTTAACAAAAACAAAGTTTTTTTAGTGAGACTACTCACTGTAGTTTATTGATGTTGAACATTGAAGCAGATTGACAAGTTTATGAGAAATTTTACTTTGAGTTTGGTTTTTTAGGATTTTTGAAAATCCCAGATTTAACACTAATAGCATAACGTCTAGGAGTTTAAATGTAAATTTTCAAGCACTCGGAATTAATAAGCAATATGGGTGGTGATTAAATTTTTTTTAAATAGATATGGTAGTTGTACTGTAGTCATCAACTCAAAAAATAGCAAACTGAATCATGACAAAGGTTCAAGTGCATAAATTGAAAATTCTGTATGAAACTTTCCTAGATCGGTTTGATATTTCGTAAAGGATCATCATTCTGATGGAAGACAAAATTACTGATGGACCGAAGGTGGACCGATGAAGAAAATGCATCGATTTTTGAAAAAATGCATCGATTTTTGAAAATATAAGTTACCTTGTCACTATACCTACTGAATACTGAAATTAATGAAGATAATTACTGAAACGTTTTCAGAATTTGAAGGAACGCCCATCAGTAGCCTACTTCGTCTTAGATTGTTTAAAATGTATGATCAAGAAAAAAATAAAATTTATTTCAAATTTTGTCTACATGAACAAAAAACTACATCTTTCCTAGTAAAATGTTTTATTGTCATGAATAAAGTTTTACTTCAATAGTATAGTCTATTACTTTTTTTTACCGATTTCACAACCTAAAGGATCGTAGAAAATGTACATACGGACCAATTATCAAGTATGTACACTTTAATATTGCATAAAATGTTTGCTTCAATACTGCATTAAATATGCAGTTGGCCTATTTTTCCAATTTTATTTATTTTTATCAAATTTACATAGATTTTCACTCATAAAAACTTTATTATTGCACAAATTAACTTTATTACATGTAGACTTTATTATTATTATTCTCAGAGGCAAACGTCTACAAATTTAAATTTTAGCAACCAATTAATATAATATTTAGTAGTATGTTTCAAAGCTTCATTAAAGAATATATATGTTCACTTCCTTTTAAGAATATGCAAGTAGTAGTTCACTTACTCTCAAGGGATATGATTATTCCCAATCTTCTCAAAAAATTAGGATTCCTAGATCAAAAGGATTTAATGTTTATAGATATTTCTCTATGACATCTCTGATGTCTATATTACTTCAAGCCTGCAAGCTGCCCTACTTCTTTAATACACTCAGGCATGACCGAAAACTTATTACAAGTCTTTCATGAATATGCCAGCCAAGTCAACCATTGTTCTGGAAAACAAGAAAAAACAGCACAAGTTTATGAATAATGCAAGCTGTTCCTTAGCATTTTGTCACGCCTTTATTTTTTCGATGAGAGTTTTGAACCAAACATGGTATGATTTATCAGAAACACAGTGCAGTGACAGTTTCATGTATGAAAATACTTTTTGGTAAGGTCGCCGCACGATAATATGTCACTGTGTCACCTTGAACCATCTTGATAGTTTCTGAACAACTTAACTGTGAAAAAATAACTGTTATTTATACGGTAATCAATTTGAAGAAGCACAGCTGAATCTATTATACCGAATATGGAGGCTGATAGAAATTTCCTTCATATGAATAAGCTATTGTTATTCTGGAGCCATGTGCAATTGAATTGAGATTCTTGTACTGTTACTTTTTGCATTCAAACAATGCGGCACACTTTTAATATTCGGTTGATGCCATAAATATGGATACAGTGACTAATATTAGTGATCACCTGCTCATCCTACATACAAAAATGAATACCTAGCATTCTTTGTGTGGTTGGAAAGATGGGGGTCACTGAATTGAAATCAAATAAAATGAAATTCTTTGGTTTTGACTACAATATTGCTCTTAATAGACAAGCTTTTTTTTGACTCAGGGGTTGGTAATGGTGGTTGGTGCAGGAATTCTCCTGCAATCAGCCTTTCTAAAACCATTCTTATTTCTTTATTCTGTTGTCCGACTTTTTGTCTACTCTTCTCCTTCCTCACCTTCATGGATTGAATACTATAATTGATAATGTAGTTGTTAGGGTTAAGTGTAAGAGAGGACCTGCGAGTCCTAACTTCGCCTCAATAAAGACAAATTATCTATCTATCTATCTATCTTATCTATCTCTCCACCCTTCCTCTTCTATATTTCCTTCCTTCCTGCCATGGGCTGAGTGGCAGAGAAGACCAAGAGTCCTAACTTCGCCCTTAATCAATTAATCTGTTGGACTTATTTATCTGATTGTGTTTCTTCTTTTCTTTTTTCAAAGTTCATTAACACAATAATTGTAATGAAGATGTTTAGACCTTCATAAAGACGATTTGTCTGTACTGTGCTATATGCTATTCTTGTTTACCGGTACATAAATAAACTATCAATAATGTAATCTGCCTTTAATTTCTTGTTGAAATCATAAAAATGGAGGTTGGGAAAATTAGAGGTTAAATTGAAAAAATGCACAGCAACAGCCTCATTACATGGCTCTAAGATGAGGTCTGAAGAGTCAGCTACAGTCGAATTCGGCTTGGTACCATACATACATACATGATATGTTATATGTTAATAGTTGATAATACGTGTTCGGATGTTGAAATGTCCGTTGCATCATCCTCTGTTGGAAAATTCTTGAATTACTGCGATATTATTCCGATCAAACCCACTTACTAGGTCACTGGTAATCTATGCTAACCAGAGCAGACGATATATTACATCTGGTTCTAAAGTAACAAATATATAATATTGCACCAACATGAATGCATACAAATGCATTCTCTGCTATCTGTATCATCTACTTTGATCAACTTTCCAACTGCAGTTCATTGCACTTTCCGCTCTGTCTAGTTATGTAATTGATATAATGTATTGCAGCAATGAAAAACATAAATAAATTACAGTACTAGTCTGTTTGGTGCTAGAATTTTGTTTGATATTCATTTCATGTTTTATATTGTGAGCCTCATTTGAATTCAACTAGAACGACCGTACTGTATTATCTGACTGTATTGCTCAATTGCATAAAAAAAACTAAAGCTATGCTAAAATTATTGGGAATGCTCTCAAGTATTAACTTTTAGTTGTAAGCCATAATTTTTTCATTAGATCAATGTCTGCCTGGTATCTGGTAACTAATGGTAATTGTATTGTCTAATATTAAAACACTATGTCTACTGTATTTATAAAATAGAAATACAGTGTCAGTTTAGATATTAGATTGTTCATCAAGTTCGTCATGGAAAACATCACAGATTGTATTGTATTGTCACTAAAGTTGTAGACCAAAGTTGAAGTATTAAGAATAATTATTGCCCTTGGTAATTCACATTCACCCAGGCCTACTCAGTACCAAATCAGTAAAGTTTATTGGTAATTGACCATAAGGTAACTTCGGTATGCTAAGCTAATGACAATAGAAATGCTCTACCCTTTTTTATTGGATTTAGATCAATTACTTTTGAAGTTCTGTGTCCTTTAGAACATACTTGGTTAGTCTACAGGACCAAAATCTTTGGCTAAAAGGCGACTGTCATGTGTCGTTACAGAACTGTTCATAATAAGTATTTCTAGACTATTTCCCTAGTCTGTGCTCTGGGAAGGAAAGTCTAGTAGGATATACATTTCGGATACAATATCTTGATTAGACCTACCCATCAGAGTACAGGATTCCATTCATAATTTGAGCAAGGTTTGATCGTTTGAAGTGCCAATTCTTGAAAGACCAATCAATCATTTCACCTTAACATTTTATTCATTTAGCCCATATTTTATGTATTACAGTGTTATTTTTACACCATGGGCTTTCCAAATCGATAGATTTTGGATTACAGTTGCTATAATTATATCAGTTCACATTAATTTGTTTAGTGATATGACTATATGTAGAAAAATTGGTAAATTTATCAAATGTTCGTTCTTTCCTTTAATATCAGAAAATAACATTAAACTGAACCTGCATAATTCAATTCAGGAATCTTACCTGCAAATACCTGAACTTATTGAAACACGTTTATCATTTTAAACAATCACCTGCCATTATTTTTTCATGATGTGAGTCTTATTGTCACACTACCCACTGTCAAATTTCCCCTTCAATCATAATCGAACTAATTGAAAAAATAGTTGTCTTAATTTTGAATCTTCATTAATTGTGCCAAATCTTACACACAAATCTCTCTATACAATACATCACAGCTTTCCATTCTCATTTATTGATGATTCGTTTTCATAATAACATTATGATCGTGCAGTGATTAGTGGAGGAAAGTAAAGGTGTTTGAAGATTAAAGTGTCATAGTAATTAATTTTGAAATAAGTGAGTGTTACTTTCTCTGTAGTCTTTCAACTACGAGTAGAAAAGGTTCTGACTGTTAATTGTGACAGCAAGAAGATTAATGTAAACGCTTTATGTCGGCCACAATTGAATGCAAGTGGATAATTGGCAAGGTTAGGTTAGATTCAGTTTAGAAGTTAGGTTAGGTAAGAGATATAGGTGAACCAGTAATTGTTGGTGAAGTTTAGTAGAAATGTAGGAAGAGAAGAAGAGAAGGAAACACGGACAGGTTTAATGTTGACATCTCATTTTTTCGTTCGTTTATAGTCTGACTGCCACCACATAACCTAACCTCAAACAACTAGTTGTCTCAACTATATTATAGTGAGCCGTGTCTATTGGCCTGCTCCAATTTTGTGCGGCATTCGTCCGAGGCGCGAGGCCTCCTCAACTATGCCGCTTGGTTGCACTTGGTCAGCGCCCTTAATTCGTTTCGAAAGTCATTCGTCTCCAGGAGGCTATAAGGAAATTCCTGATTCAGGAAACCAAAATCAGTCACTAGGCCTCTTATTTGCTGTTGATACCTTGTGACTTGTGACTATACTATGACTGTTGACTTAACAAACCTGGATCATGATTAATGAAAGAAATATACTTGGATTTAAGCCTACATGAAATATAAGGTGGGGTTAAGTGGATCCTGGATCAGGCCCGTAGCTAGGGGTCTCTGTGGGCCCCAGTGCAAGAACTAAATTCGGGCTTTTTTTAAGTGTATAACTTTTCTTGCAAGTTTGTAATGGGGCCCCGGTGCAAGAAATAAATTTGGTCCCCTTTTTTAAGTGTAACTTTTTTGTAATGGTGCCCCGGGGCAACAAGTAGATTAGGGGACCCTCTGTATATTTTTTATCCTAGGCATGACCCTGTTTTGAATTCTAGTGGGACAGGGGGAGCCCAGAACGTTTCAGGGTGAATGCGGAAATAAAATTCTGTTGATAATTCACGAAAAACAACTGCACCTAACCATGTTGAATGCATTCAGATGTCTGAATGAATTGCGCAAACATTGAATAGGGGGAGACGTTTTTCTTTGGAGGATGAAGCCGTTATAGGTCTGAGACCTGTGCGTGGGTAATGAGTAGGATGATGGTTATTGATGAGTTGGATCTACATGTTTAGGTGGGTTCCGAACCACCGGAAAGTGATTTTACAGTAGAAAACAGAGTCTTTACTGGTCAATCGAATCGGTCACCCTTACAAAGAGGGCTCATGAGTTCGTAGCTTATCTCTATCTCACTGAACAAGTACCTGCTACGGCTCACGGCTATCACTTCCCTTAACAATTTTTTTTACGACTGGATGGATTTCACCACCTCATATACGTTTTTTCTAGTGTCGTTTGAAAATTTCCGGTGATGGGGATACGTCCCCTATGAATAATGTAAGAGTACGTGACAGGGAAATTATTCCCTCCCCCCGAATTTTTCAAAAACCATAAAAAAACTATAGTTTTGTCACTGAGAGGTGTTGATATTACACCCTATTGGTTCAAATGGTGGACTCACTTAGCGGTATTCGGTTGAATATTTCATTTTTCTTAAAACTATCAGAAATTTTTTTTCTATTCCATAATTGATTATAGATAGGAAATGAATTAAAAAAAACGATGACCTTGAAATTAAGATGAAATTTTATATTGAAATTGATTAAAAATTGAAAATAATTTCAATCTAAAAATGAGATTACTTTTGCAGTGAAAAATATATTCCAGTAGTTGTACACTGATACTTTCCAGTTCCATTAACATGTTCCATATTTCATCATCTGACATCTAAATAGGTAGTCTACAGTACTGTAACAGCGTGAGAATAATCTTGTATTGTTTTCCACTTAAATTCGGTACGCCTACGGTATCATCTAACGTTTTTCTTGCAAACTGTTTTTGCATCTGAAATGAATGGAGAGGCTATTGACTTCGCGCCAATAGATGCGCCATGACATAATCACCTATAAACCCGTAGTATATAGTGAACCCGTTTGCAGAACGGAACTCCGCTCCTAGTCTGTAGGTGTTGCCGGAATAATAAATTTACAGCAATGTTACTGTCATTTTACTTAACTTTACACACATTTAAACAAGATGTACGTGAAGCACATAGAAAAATGCCAATCATATATTTTAACATCACAGGAAAATTAATTTCATATTATAAATTATAGTGTAATACTAATACATTTGGGTATAGCCTAAAATTTGTATTTTTTAGTTCAAAATTTGTAAAGAAAGCAGTACCTATTGGGCTGTGCCTTTTGTATCTTTACTTGATTGTGTTTCTTGCATTTATTTATTCATTTAAATGAATGAATAAATTTGCATTTATAAGAGTAATAAACAAAAGATCTAAAAAATCAAGCAAAATTAACAATTCTTGCTTGAATTCTTTCTTATACAGCGGTGAAAAGTAACCATAATTTTCGAGTATTACAAGGTTTAAAACTTACCTCATTATTCCTTATTATTTTATATTCATATCTATGTATAAAAGAAAGTTTCGAGTGGATTCTCCCTTAATGTAAATTTTTAAATTCCTGGATTTCTTGTTCCATGACGAAATGCGTTGTTAATATTAACTTTTCAAGTGAATTCAACGACTTGCAGTCAAATGACTTGCCTCAGTGAAATCAATCAATTTGACTGCAAGTCGTTGAATTCACTTAAAAAGTTAATATCAACAATGCAGTTCGTCATGGAACAAGAAATCCAGGAATTTAATTCAGCAAGACATGCTACTTATCCATCCCTACAGATCGACAGTGTTTATTAAGGTTAGAAGAAAACATTCACACATTCTATATTTGACTGCAAGTCATTGAACTCACTTAAAAATTTAGTAAATTTTTAATCAAGATAATATGATTAACCTTTAAAACTGCTCTGAGTCTGTACTGCACAAATGTTTATACAAAAATTATTTAACAAATATTTTCCATGTTAACTAAAGTGTCAATCAATTTGAAAAAAGTATTTTTCACTTTTTCTTTATTTTAATCCACAAAGAATTTCATGTAAGGGTAGGAGACTAAACTTGTTTACATCATGTATGTATTTTTGTAAGGTTGTGGTATGGGGAGAGGGTATTTATTTACAGTATTTATCTACGTACATCATCTCATTGCAGTAGAAGCAACAGGCTTTACAGCCCAAACCTGCTTCCTCTTCTAAATTTCAATACAGAAATGTCCAAGTAAAGCTTTTGTCTAGAATATGTATAGTGGTGTGTTGAGTGTTGTAAGACGTAAGACTATAAGACCAAAGCTTCAACTTTCAAAGCTCTTGTTGATTCTCCTTACACCTTCTTACATCACTTCTACACTAATATCATAAATCAAATTTATGTATAGGCTTATGATTATGAATATTAGACGTTGCAGAAAAAAATAAGTGTGACTTGAATATTGAATGTTCCCGTCAGTCATTTGAGGAGAGATTTAACACCATGGGTCAAAAATCTTCGTGGGATAATAATTCAGGATCATAGTTTATGTCACCAAGAGGAAGTCATTCAAGATCCGCTATGCGTACTTTCTCAATTTTCCTGAGAACGGTCCTAAGAAGGGTTGTCCACAATCGGTCACAACCTGACAAGATATTTGATACTCTGCACTCTCAACCATGGGCAAGTGTGAATAACCACTATACCTTCACTTTCACTACTTTGCTGGCTATCACTCTTCTGCCAATGAAGTTATAAGGTTTGAAAAGTCAATCACTTTAATTATACAACAGTCTTGACCAAGCCTCTTTTTTGTATAGGCCTAAGGACCACAATAGTTCACTAGATATAGCATTCGTCATTCCCAATTTGCCATTCATCGTCAGCCTCTCTCCTTCTTCTCCATCTTTGCTTCATTCTCTCGCTTTGAGCCATTCTTCTCTCTCTGGACCAGGTTTCTCGCTTCTGTTCTTCTGGAAAAACACCAACCTGTAATTTATTCCTCAACTCCATTCTCTGACTGATATCCTGCTCCATATCCCTCTTGACTTCCACAAACCATCCGAATTTCGTTTTTCGTTTGTCAATCATTTTAAAAAATATGTTTGTTTGCATGTTTGGATTCATTCTGTATAGATGGCCGTAGACAGTCAGTCTTCTTTTTTTATTACGTCCTTGATTTTTTCGATGTGGCTGTTAATTTATTTGTTACTACAGGTAAGGATGAAGTTTTCTTTCCTGCTTCCAAAGACTTTTCTTAGGATTTTCCTTTCTTCTAAGCCTCTTTATGGTGAATGTCTATAGCTAACAGAGAGCACAGTAATCTCCGTTTTAGCTCTCACTGTACGAAGTACCTACATAGGGGGAGAGCAATAGAAGGATTAGCGGGAGAAGCTGATAGAAGTTAACAGTTTTTAATCATATGGCAAGCCCCTTAGCGGCTTCATTTACGCTGTCTGAAATGCAAAGATTTGCATGTACCTTGTAGTCGGAGCCTTGCAGTTATGTTGCTATGGGAATATAAAGTATTATGCGTAGGCTCTCTCCGTCTGTCCGTACGCATAAAACTTCAGAGCAAAAACTACATTGGATACAGGTACCACATTTTCAGGAGGTAGTAGGCACCTCATAAGAAGAAAAAATAAATTAAAATTAAGTTCGTCGGTCCTCGCTGGAAGACGCAAAAAGGAAAAATCTATCCTTAAAGGAAAAGCTGATAGAAGTTAACAGTTTTTAATCATATGGCAAGCCCCTTAGCGTCGTTATTTACGCTGTCTGAAATGCAAAGACTTTGCATGTACCGTGTAGTCGGAGCCTTGCAGTTATGTTGCTATGGGAATATAAAATAAACAGTCAAGTGCTGAGGTTAGGTTGAATATATATATATATATCAAATTTTGCGTTCTACTTTTTACCCCTATATTGCAATATAGTCGGAACAGTAAGAGCGTCCCCTTTGAATTTACCGTAAGGTAGATTCATTCCGAGTTTTTAGTACATAAATTGAAACTTTAATTTTCAGTAACTTAAATAATTTTCATCTAATACATTACATTGCGTTATATAACATCACATATTCAATACATTATTCATCTTTAATATTTTACCGGGCTCGAAGGGTCCGACTACATGGATTGTTAGTTCACATGTGCAGAGTAGACTTGTCCAACAATGGATTATTAGCGTCAATTTATCAATGAAGGCTAAATAAATTGACAACGCGGGGTCGTCCATGTATTCATAGCCTTATCTGGGAGATCATGTTATAGTTATTAAGCTTTTAGGCTATTTTAATATTTTTTTAATTTAGGATGAAGCCCACTTAGGTCTGAGACCTGTGCGTGGGTAATGAGTTGGATGATGTTGATTGATGAGATGGACCTACCGTTTTTTGGGTGGGTTCCGAACCACCGGGAAGTGATCTTACAGCAGAGAACAGTGTATTTTTCACTGGCCAATCTAATCGGTCACCGTTACAAAGAGAACCCAGGACAACACAGCTTATCTCTATCTGATTGAACAGATACCTGCTCAGCTCACGGCTATCGCTTCCCTCTGATTATATCAATGCTAATATCATTAAGTTATGTTACAATAATATATATGTATGAATATATTATAGATATTTCCTATAATATCGAGCATGAGTGCTTTTTTGGTGGACATAATGTAACTGTAAGTTTCATATTTCCAAAGAAAACTCAATTTTTAGACTAGTTAGTCCCATTTTTTATGTTGTATAATGATTCAAACATCTTTAGACAACAAATCATTATGGAGATAATTTTAATGCAAACAAACAGTCATAACTCAGGGTTCGAATGTTTTTGGAATTCCTCTTTTCATGTGAACTCTAAAATACAAAAAGTCTGTCTTACAATACTCTGATGATTGAATCGATCCAAAATGATCATTTTTTAGTATCTTCTTACCAAGAATGATTATCCATTTCGTGTTAATCGCCATAATGCTCATTCTCGTCATAAAGCTCAGGCAAAGTTGGAGTATCTCATCACCGAGTATAATAATTTATGTTATGATCACTGTCATAATCTCTGGCACACCTTATTATTAAACTGCACTAGGTCGGTACGACTAGGAATTTATTACCTTCCATTAATTTTGATGTTTTCTAATTCCTTCAGCCCAACACACCTTTCAGGTTCACAGTGTTAAAATTTGACTGATTAATGCTAACTAACACCAGGTATTCACACCAACTATTTAAAAAAAGTAATGTGTTACTTTTAAGCGGGTCAGTGTTGACTAAACTCTCCCAGTTGACCTTTGACCGTTCAGCTAAGCCTAGAAATAACCCTCCCATTATAGCAAGGCTTGTTCAGGCTTTCAGGTTATCGAAGAGAAATTCCTTTCCTTCTCTTTGAGGCTGATGCAGTTTGCTACAACCCCCCCCCCCCCTTCTACTAAACAACTCTGATAAATAATCATCTCAAACTTGATCCTCTCCTATCCATGCGTGTGCTACTTAACAGAATTAACATATTCTAATAGCCTAATCGTCCTGGTAAGCTATAGAATTTCATGCAAGTGCATTTCCTCATCTCCTAGATATCTTCAATTTCTCAAATCTACTGCTTTGTGAAAAAATTATATTGAAAATTAATGAGCTTCCCTTTTTAGTGATTTTTTTTCTTTTTCCTGAGGATGAATCCCACATTGATCTGAGACCTTTCCGTAGTCCGTGGGTAATGAGTTTGATGATGATTGATGAGTTGATCGGCCTTTTAAGAGTTAGTGATTGTACAGTAATATAGCAAATATTTATTAGCTGAACATTCGATTTATCTGTTTCTGATTGCTTATTTTGTGTAAGATATACACAAATTGGAGTTTTAGAACCTACAGTTTCAAGTGGGTTCTGAACTACCGGGAAGTGATTTTACAGCAGCTTATGTGTGAAGTTGATGTACAGTGATGTAGTCAGTGGCGCACCCAGGGGGGGGGGGGTTAGGGGGCTTAAGCCCCCCCCAAGAACCCGAGCTCCTTAAAAAATTGTTAATAATTTTCAAGAAAATTTACTATAGAGAGTATGTGCTGCAGGCTGATTAGTGTTGGTACATGTCATTTATTCACACTTTTTAAGTAGAATAATGTTCAAAACTAGAAGCTTGACATGGGGGGCTTTGGGGCTCAAGCCTTTCCCATAGGTCCTGAAATCCTTATCAAAATGTTGATAATTTTCAACCGAATTGACTGTGTAATATTTTTTTTTTTGAGGATGAAGCCCACATAGGTCTGAGACCTGTGCGTGGGTAATGAGTTGGATGATGGTGATTGATGAGTTGGACCTACAGTTTTAGGTGGTTTCCGAACCACCGGGAAGTCCACCGGGACTCTAGGCTGCACATTTAGAACTTGTTTAAATCGGATGACAATTAACAATATCGTTATACTATTAACAGGAATACTATGAGTGACTACCATAGGTGGAAATAGAGTTTGTAGCCTTGCAGAATTAAATTTGACTAGGTGGCTGGGTAAAGATCATAAAAATAATTCGTTTCACTCATATCAATATGGCATTCATTTAACCAATAAGTACAGGACCTCTTGCCTCTAGAACCTCCTAAACCTGTAATAAATTTAACGGTAATAATGTAATAATGTAGAAGGTGGAGCCGAGATAATTCTGAGACCTGTGCGTGGGCCCACAGTTTTTGGTGAGTTCCGAATCATCGGCAAGTGATTTTATAGCTAAGAACCCTTTTTTTGGTGGCTGATCCATTCGGTCACCCTTACCTTAGGAATTTGCAGCTTGCCTTATGTGACTGAACAGGTATGGTACCTGTTACGGCTCGCGGCTAACAATTTCCTAAAAAAGGTTTACAGGTTTTTGCGAAAAAATTTCAATAAGATTGCATATTCCTTATTCTTATTCTTTATTCGAAAACGCTTCAATACAGAAATAAATATAGCAGAAGAGTGAAGCTATCTTTTTCAATAAGAGATCAATAAATTAGTACTCATTCCGAAAACTCTAGGCTCCTATATAGAGTGCTCATTTAGGTGGTAAATTGAATACATTTGATGAGAAATGAACTGAAAACCCAAATGAAACATTAACTACCGTGATTATTGAGTAATCCTATGAAATACACAAAAAAGGCCAAAAGAAGGCATTTTTAATATTGAAATGTATGAGCTTGGCTATTAATTGTGAATAAAGCACCCAGAACTTACAAAACCATAATTTAAATTTGATAAAAAGACAGAAGAATAGCAAGTGGAAAGCATATGTGCAAAATCAGTATGCTTTGATTCAATAAAACTCTATAAACTTTGGGACCGTTCTTGACTGTTGAGTACATTCATATTTCATTTCAAAAAATGATTTGGCAACTTTTGAAGGAGAAATTGAACAAAATTTTTGGTTTGTTGGCAATTGAATTGGTTAACCATTAGGACGACGTAAAATAACGTGCTTTTATGATCATTTTGTGAGTTTTTGTAAAATATCCCAACAATTTAAAGATTTCGTCATCTCGATTCGCTTTAGGACTGGAATTTTTCGTTCTTTTTATTACCAACGCAAAAGTCTCAGAATGGTGTAGACATAAACATTTATAATAGTAGATGTAGCACGTTTCAGATAATTTTACATTGATTCAATTTAATTCACACCATTTATATGAAGACCTTAGTCATTTCTGAATGGATGCTGGAATAGCTGTAATCTTTCGCCCTCTTTATTTCTGTAACAAAGCGTTCCGGACCTACATTCATTCTAATTTTTTTACCCTCATGATAAGTTGCTTAAGCAGTCTGGCAGAATCATTTTGAACTCCTGAAACACTGTACAAAAAATACTCATGATGGACACATTTTGTTTCCCCATAGCTACTCTAATACTAATTAAAGTCAAGTAATTTAAAGTCAAGTAATGAATCCCCGCCCCCTCAATAAACTTTATCGGGCAACAATCTTGCGAAAAGTCGTCTGAAAAATCCCAATTTAACCCCCCCCCTCCTCTCCAAAATTTTCCCTGGTAGGACGGGTAAGCCCCCCCCAAACCAAAAGTCTGGGTGCGCCCCTGGATGTAGTTGATGGCTAATGAATACTTCATTATTCATGTGAAGAATGAATTGTAAATTAATTTTTTGTGATTAAAATTATGATTTTACATAACTTGGAAATTCTCTATTCTACTTAAGAAATCAATAAATAATACACCTTTCATTATGCCTTCTTGTGAAAAGTTGAATTTTGGCTATTGTGGTTCCAATAGCTGAATAATATTTTATTCTACTCACTTGTCCGGTTCTATTTCAAATCAAATCAAATCAAATTTTATTGCATACCATAAAAATACAATGCAAATAATAATAATAATCACAAGCACTTCAACAATAAATAAGAACTGTATGTTAATATAATATTTTAAAGATTAACATATTGTGTAAGTACAGTGAAATAAATTTATCATAGATAAAACAATATTTATTTATAATAATATTTGGATGCACGACTAGCGTAAGTTGAACTTGTGTGCTAGCCGCGAGTTCTCTCAGTACTATTTATCTACAATAATTATAAGCAATTCAGCAAAAAATAGAGGAAAAGTTTTATGAAAAAAAGAAAATTTTAACGTTATAAAAAATAAAAATAAGTTATGCTATACCAAGGGAATGTGAAAATCCAAACAGATGCAGATCCATAGAGAGGTCAAAAGCCACAAAATACGCCGAGCATGAAAAAACTATGTTGTTAAGTCGAAGTAAATGTTATCATGAATCCAAGTGTCTATTTGTTTCAATATGTTACTGTTAATTGCGTTGTTTACAAATGTAACTGGAATTTTATTAATTAAAACATTACTGTAGTAAAATAGTTGATGTCGGTTTATGGTTAGGTTTATCCTGTCAGTATTGTAAATGTTTGTAGTTGATTGACGTATGTTATATGGTGTTTTATGAATAGTGAATAATTGCTTATTTTTGTTGATAAAAAGTATTACATTTCTAACATAAGTTTGTCTAATCGTAAATACTCTTAATTCGTTGAAGATTAACCTGCTAGGGTATAGTCTGGGTATCCCTAGGGCGGCCCTTATTATGTATTTTTGTAAATTAAATAGTTTTTTTAAATGTGTGTTATAAGTTGCACCCCACACTTCAATGATATATTGAAAAAGTGAGTGAGCATATGCAAAATATATTTTACGAATAATTTCAGTATTTTTAATTTTATTAATTCTGTAGAATATGCCAACCAAATACTTTAATTTTGAACTTTTATTTGCTTCAGTACTATTTATTGTCTTACCTGCAAAGAAACAAAATAAGAGTTAATATACCAAATAATATAAATATTAGAGAAACTAAGGAATTAATTCATTCTATTTTAGTGTTTTTTTTTTTTTTTTTTTTTTTTTTTTTTTTTGGAAAGCATCAAAGCATTGCTACGTTCTAATGAAGGCAATAAATTAAGATACAATAAGTTATTGTAAACATATAGCTAGCTTTCTGAGAAAATGGTGAATAATGCAGGGGTGCCCACCACCCCCGCAAAACCTCATGACGCACCCCCCTAAATTTAGCACCAGCCCCCCCATAAATTAGGCACCCCCAAAAAATGCGAAAAAAACCCCCCGTATTCTTTATAAAACTAAAAGAAGATTTATATAGGGTTTGAAAAAATTCAAACCCATTCGATAAAAGACAAAATGTATGTGTATTTCTTGAGATTCTTAACATACGCAACATTTTTTTGTAAAGGTAAAAAAGAAATCAATGAAATGAATATATGAACTTGAATGTCGTCACGTTAAACACGGTTTCAATCAACTCTACCCCCCCCCCCCCCCCCAACCGTTTTTGGAACCCCCCAGAATTTCAATGACGCAGTCTGCGTCATAGCCCTCTCCTGTGGGCACCCCTGGAATTATGTATATTATTTGTTCTTTGGAAAAGATATTAGGTTATGAGTTTAAAATCGATAATCAGAACAAGCGATTAGAACAATGATTTCACTTTCTTTTATTGCATGTATCATTTTTTTTTTGTCTAAATTAAAAAGAAAAGAGCACCAAACGTTCAAGGTTACAGAAGAAAGTTTTTTTTTTAAATGACTGCCATATGAAGATTTGCCCATTCAGTGAATGACAGTGCCCTACTTCCAATTTTCTTCTCAGGAGGACTGAAACAAAGAGTAATTTCCCAGCGTAAAGAAGAAATTGCATTTGTTATAAGTGAATTAGATGCATTATTGTTATCATACACATCTTCTAAGACAAACTGTTGTATGTGAGTGGGAAAATTAGAAAGAATGTACTTTTAGCATATGATAAAAATATAAAGAAACTTGAATCAAATTAAACCTGAATGAAAATTGAATGGGTAAAATTAAAGAGTACTATTACTCTGTACCGGTATCTTCTTTCTATTATTGGTGGTGATCATGTTATAAATATTCATCACGAATAGGACTTTATATCGTGTCAGGCACATTTTTTTATGTTTTGTTATTGATCGTACTCTATAAATCGTTTTTATAATTTATTATTCTAAAAACTTGTATCGAAATTAAGTTCGAAAATGTTACTGTTTGAAGTACGGTACCGTTTTACTGCTAAGACTTGAGTATTTTGTATTTCTTGTATAATGTGGTTGTACCAACAAGCTTTATTCATTAGAACTGTTATTTTTCACAGCATAAACCTTCCACAATATAAGACATTAACGACGGTTTGTCATTATTCAATTCTTGAGGCAGAATAATTGGAGAATGGTAAGTGAAATTTCAATAATTCCTTATTGACTATAAAATAAGAAATTATGTTAAAATAGAACCTACAGTTTAATTGAGATTATACAATGTGAGAGCATACAAATCGGAGATCACAAAATTGAAGAAAATATGTTAAACGGATTTCATTGCAAAATCTAACAGATTTTAGCAGCAAAAATGTTCAGTCTCGTCAATAATAAATAAATTGAAATATCATCATTAACAAAACTGAACAACCAGAACCAGACAATCCAAAAATGTTGGTCTTTCAAAATCAAATTTATGGTAAATGAACGAATATATAGTTATCAGCGACAAAAACAAAATTGTTAATTGTTATTAAAAATTGTTAAATTTTTATTAGCCATAAAAACATTTTTTACAAGATAAGCATTATACATTCAGATAAATTCTTATAATAATACAATTTTGCGTCCTAAGGTTACAAAGAACCTGTGTGGAAACACGTAAGGTGCTCATGAACTTAAAATTTAAATGTGAAGACTCCAGAAGGCGCTTAAACCAATATCTATAAATATTGCTGGATTGTATTTGTTTGTGATAAATGAATAAATATATGAATCTATTCAGAATATCTATATAACAGATATCTGTTGCCAATATCTATGTAACAAATATCTATATCGATATTTTGTAACAAAAAGACTGACCTGGGCCCACAAAATAAAAATAATTTGTTTATAATAATATTTATATAATAATTTTATAATATAATAATAATAATAATAATAATAATAATAATAATAATAATAATAATATTATAATAGTATAATATAATCTATATAAATAAAATTAGAGTTTTGTCTGTACATTTATCAGAATTGTATATTTTTTGGTTATTTTTACGTTTTATACTTTAAATAAGCCGAAAATAGTCTTATCTCACTTTCTGTCTGTCTGTCTGTCTGTCTGTCTGTCTGTCTGTCTGTCTGTCTGTCTGTCTGTCTGTCCGTCTGTCTGTCTGTCTGTCTGTCTGTCACGGCCGCAAAGGTATTTTTCGCGGCCTTCTCCTCAAAAACGAGAGCATCGATCGGGATTTTAGTTATTGAACAGTATTGAAAACATTATTGACAATGTCTTTAGCTATAAAAAACTAAATTAACTTTTTTTTTAACAGAGTAATAAACGTTTAAAAACCAAGTACTGTGCGATTTTGGATACATTTTACGCGGCCTTCTCCTCAAAAACGAGAGCATCGATCGGGTTTTTAGTTATTGAACAGTATTGAAAACATTATTGACAATGTCTTTAGCTATAAAAAACTAAATTAACTTTTTTTTCAACAGAATAATAAACGTTTAAAAACCAAGTATTGTGTGATTTTGGATACATTTCTTCCAAGTTTTATTACCACATAAGAATAAGAACAAATCACGTAATTTATCATGATTATATCAATCAGCTGTTCTCAAATATAAATGGTGGGCCCTTCGCGGCGTTATTTACGCTGTCTGCAGACTTGTGTAGTCGGAGCATTGCAGTCTTTTAGGAAACATATGTCTGGTGAAACAAAGCTCATCTTATGTTTTATCAATTATTTCTTTGTTGAAAAAAAACAAAATTTTCTAATTTGAATTTATCAAAACAAAAATTAACATTTTAGGAAGGTGCGGTTTGTGCCAGGCTCTTGGGAATTCGCCAGGTAGCACTATTATTACCATGTAAGAAAAATCCCGTAATTTATCATGATATATCAATCAGCTGTTCTCAAAAAATATTCTCTCCGATACCTGTTACTGAATTGTTTACATTCTAAGTTGTTTACTAAGGGCCCGTTCACACAATACAGTTTTTGTGCGGTACAGTAAATTTGCTGTATCAGTTATTTTGCAGTGCTTTCGTTTGCATGTACATTTCATATTGTATGTTCACACAATACTGTTTCAACTGGATCCAGTAAAAAAGCTGTTGTAGCCGATTTCTACATTCGGTTTTGTCTTCGAAAACTGTATCGTTAAAATCAGCTGTACCGCAAAATAACTATCCGTATCCGGTGGCAAATGTATTGTACCGGTAATGGATATGTTCAAACGATACGCTTATTATGCTGGAAGCAGTCTTCAGATCGTCAGCAATGATCTTCTTCATTGATATTCTTCAGCATTGATCTTCTTATTAGTGAATTCCAGTGTCCAGAAGTGGAAGATATTAATTGCGAAAATTTGATTTCTCTAATATATGAGAGACCCGCCTTGTGGGACAAGACTTAAGATTAATATAAAAATAAAGAGAGAAAAATGTGTGGAATATTGAAACCAGAATTTGTGTACTTTGATCAAGATTTAAGAGAAACCTTCAGTAAGAAACTTATTTAAAAAAATCTTACACAAATAAAAAAAATCCTGGACTGGAATAAATAAAACTGAACTGGAAGCGCAATGGAAGAAGGAGGAGAGCACAGCAATAAGCAGCAAAGCCGGACCGTGCGTACATCACAGTACAGTTGACGCCGTACAGTAAAAAAACCGTACCGCAAAAAAACTGTATTGTCTGAACGGGGGGGCCTAAGCTGCTAACAACTTCATGATCGTTGCTATCAAAAAAGCCGAAACATATTTAGTCTTATTTCTAAACATAATCCGTACGAAGGACGGGCACAATAGCTAGTTAATAATATTAATATAATAATTTTTATAATATTTGTTTATTTGTTTATAAATAAAAATAGAATAATTTGTCAATTTCATATACATCAATTTTCTCTCTGGAAAATTCCTTTTTCCCTCAATTTTGATTGATGCTTCAAATGAGACCTCTCTTCTGTCTTTGTGAATGAGTAGTGCATTATAATCCCTAGTACACTCTATTCGTGTGTGTAGGAGAGAGTGCCTGTGTGTGAATACGAGTGAGAAACCCGAAATCAGGGTCAATTGTCGAGTACAACAGAAAAGTCACTGCAGTCTTGCACGCTCTACAAAGCACAATCGTCATTTAGTTTGTAGTATTGTACCTCTACTTGTGCACGGTGTACTTTCCAGACGATTTGACTGAGAATAGGTTTCCAGCCTGGTGAAGCCTAATTTGTGTTTTTTTTTCATCTCACTTAACTGGTTTCATTATTGACTTGCGCTTGCACTACTAATTCACTTGAAACCTTATTGAAATTTGGTGGAAAGTAGAGATAACTGTTTCTGTTTAGTTCAATCAACTAATATTACTCAGCTAGTTATTAGAAACTTATCATAACATTATCAAGTAGGCTACCGGGGATGAACCCAGAAATTTTGTACGGGGGAAGAAAATGTTTCGACGGAATAAAATGTATAATCTCCAGTAAAAGACAATAATATAGCGTGTTATGAGGATGGATACATGTCCTTTTCATCCTCGGTTCACACCTATCAAATACAGTACTGTGAAGGTTAGGTTTGGATAGGCCTATGTATCCGTTTCATTTTATTTACGTTTTTTTTAGTAGCCAATTGAAATTTATTACTGAATTTTCAATAAATTATTATAGTAAGTGATTTGCTAATGAATCTTGCTGAATTGATCATTTTCATTGAAATTAATTAATTACACTTCTTTATTCTTATTATTTTTTTTAAAGTTGGGTATTCAATGGTAATATTTCCTTCTTCTTTTAGGTTTCCCCAGTTTTTAATAATGTCAATCATTACTAAAGTCTAATATCAAAGCTAACCCTGTATTTCTATTTAAATCATGATTTTTTTTAGGATGAAGCCCACATAGGTCTGAGACCTGTGCGTGGGCAATGAGTTGGATGATGGTGATTGATGAGTTGGACCTACAGTTTTAGGTTCGTAACGAACCACCGGGAAGTGATTTTCAGCAGAGAACAGTGTCTTTTTTGCTGGCCAATATAATCGGTCACCGTTACAAACAGGACCTACGAGAACGCAGCTTATCTATCTGATTCAACAGATACCTGCTACGGCTCGCAGCTATCACTTCCTTTACTCACTTTTAAAAATAATAATTTAAATAGAAATACAGTGTCAGTTCTAATGTCAGATTGTTTATATAGTATCTCGCCATGAAAAATATCACAGATTTCATTACTATAAATTTAATAATTTTAAATTATTTTTAAAAAACGATTATTTATTTTCAATAAATTATGATACAATTTGATATAATTTATCAGAAGAATTACGTAATTGACAAAGCGAATGTCACTAAATTCTCTTTAAAAATAGGGAATTTGAAATAGGCTTTCATTATAATTACAATTATGGATTAGAATTCCCAATCTTTATTTTTTACATCCCTGAGTTAGCACTAGATCTCTCTCCACTCCATTATTTCTCTTTTTAAAAAAGGTGGTTCAAATAAAATAGTGAAAGATTATTATTAATCGTAGAAATAGATCATCAAAATTGAAGTGATGTTTGTTTGAGGCTAGACATTTTCTTTATAAGTCTCTAGTTACCTAAAACTGAACTAATGATGTACTAAGACTGGTAAGGAGTCTCTTCACCTAGTAGGGCGAGGATTATTACAAGGAAGTAATTTTGTTTGGCTGTATGTTTTTTTAGAAAACACCAAATCTTCTTTAGACCGGAAATCAAACGGATAGCAGTGCGCGTGAGAAGAGGTAGCTCCGAATTATAGAGAAAACAAGGTGAAGCAGCTGGAAGAGAAGAGTTGCCAATGTTTACGGCGAAGAAGAAAATGAAGAATTTGAAGGAAGCAAGGTCAATAGCGAGGTGAGCGTATAGAATAGAAAGTAAGGCAGGCTGCATATAGTCAGCCTACTCTGATGTGAGTAATCCCAAGTAGTTTCAGTGTGTAGGTGTGTGTTGTATTTGTGTATATGTGTGCAAGTGTGAGTGTAATAGCCAACCGAAAGCCAGTTCATTGATAATGACCTTCTCTTCTGACTTCTGACCAAGTACGCTAACCTCAGAAACATTTGATACGTATCTGTGAACACGCGAGCAATGGCATTAGCTGTGCCATTTATGTTGGTCCTACTTGTTTATTTCATTTGGCAGGTGTGTTCTCAGGGAGGGATTCAGATGAATTTATTTGCGTGAATTTGCAATGTTGTGGATGATTACAGTATTATTAAGATTAGCAACTCTCAAATTCAATAGTTATATTGATTGTACAATGATTTTAGAAAAGATAACTCAATGGTTAAATTTAATAACAACAGAAATAAGATAGAAATTACTGGTGCGATAGGTAATAAAGAATAAGAGCTTGGATCTGAGAGATGAATAAAATTACACAAAATGGCGAATTCTTGGCCATTCTCACACTTGAACCTGCAAGAGAGAGAGAGAGAAAGAGAGATAGATAGAGAGGGAGTAAGAAAGAGAGTACATAATTTGGGAGGGGCAAACTAACTTCTATCAAATCAAAGAAACCGGGATTTATCAATGACTTCTATCTTCCAATCATTCTAATAAATTGAGAGACCCTTTAGGTTCTGCAAGAAGACCAGCTTCTCCCCTCCAACATATCAATTTAACAATCAAATTAGTGTTTCTACCATGTCTTGAAGATAAAATATTAATTTGTCAAAACCAATTTCTTTAGGTCTATCATGATGGAATTCAAACTTACTATTTTTGGGAGATGTCACCTTGTTCTTCATGTATCTTTTTGAAACAATTTGTTGTTTATGCAAGTGAGCCTACTTCGAGAAATTATTTTAAGTGAATTGAATTCAATTGATCAAACTGATATCCCAACTAAATTGAGCAATGAGCACCATTGACTTAAAAGAGACATAACTTTTTATAGCATGAAGTCCATCAGAGTAATTATTGGTTTAACCAGTGGAATCAGAAGAAGCTCCCCGATGAAAGTGGACTACTTACAAAATCTTATTAATCTTGAAAAACCGATGCCATCATATTACGAAGATTGTTTTTCTGTTGTTGTGTCAGCTTTGTCCGTGACCATCATAGTTATAACGGTAGACCGCAGCAATTGGCTGTGACATAATTGAGAAAAATAATAACAAGCAGCCAATCTTCAGGGGACGTTTGGGATGAGTTTCTATAGATAACGAGTTGAGAAATGTATTTCCTAAATATTAAAAAATAAAGGTGGTTAATTGAAAGAGAGGAAACTTATTCCACTTGAAAAGTTATTATCTATTTAGGGTTGAGTGATAGAGAGGACCAAGAGTCCTAACTCCGCCCTTAAAAAGCAATTAATCAATCTATTTTCCTATAGTTATCATCATTCTCATACCTTAGGTTTATTCACCTGTAGACCCCAAGCATGGGGTGTAAGAAGAAAGTGGAGGGATCATAAAATTTGAAAAAATTCTGAAGATTAACCAAACAAGATGGCGTTGGTCTTGGTATCACTGATATTAGCAATGTCGTCGCCATCTTGTTTGGCTTAATATGCCATAGTAGACCATGCTTCCATGTTAGTTACACTTTTTGGGCATTCGTTATGCCGTATACGTTAAGCTCCCTCCACTTTCTTATAACTCCATGTGAAAAATTTTTGCGAATTTCATAGATACCTGTAACCGTGAATTATAATTAATTAATTTATTTTAACCCATATATTCTTTTGCTCTGTTTCTATTTTTTGTCAATTGATGAGATGCTGATGAAAATCCCTTGTAAACTCTAGATCAGAAGGTGTACGTACAGGTTTATTCAGCTCCGATTACTTTAAATAATTATTTCTAGTAAATGCTGGCATGTATCACTTATCTACCTTTGATTCCTTTTATCCAATAAATAGGTAAAGCGGATTGTTTCCTCTTATCTGATCTATGCATCGATTTATTTGCTAGTAATAAGTTTTTTTTTCAAGTAACTTATCAAATCCGTTGTCTCCCTACTATCACCAGGCTGAGAAATTTTGCACAAATCTTCGTAATCCCTCTTTATATTTTCAACTGTTCCACATACCTCTTACATTATATAATCCTAATTTCATTTAATATTTAAATATCATAATACTTTTGATAATATTTTTACAACTCGTTCCTGAGTGCCAATTGTAATGTCTTCAATGCGTTAACCCAGTGGCGACCGTAATGCGATTTTTTATTCCTAACCATTACCATCTTACATTTTGTACAACTTTTGTCATTATCAAGAACTTGCGTATTATCATGAACTATAAACAGATTTATGGAGAATTCTAAAATTAACTTCCTGAAACTATAAATTTAAGTTCTTAAATTTATAGAAGAAAAACAAGTAAAGTAGTTGTGTTTTTTCAGTTAAAAAAGAATCCAAAAGAATTTGCTCTTTGAAAAATGACAAACTCTAAAAATCAAATTATATTTCCTTTGTTGCCCATCCAAATCAAATAAGTTGCATACAGCTGTTATTCGAATCGAAATGTCTTGCCATAATCTTTTAAACTATGAGTGTGAACCTTGGTTCGAATGAACTTGAAGCAGAGATCACTTATCAGGAATTCATCAACTTTCTCCCAACCGCAATGAACTTGAACGCAAATCGAACAAGTGAAAGCCGAGTAGCCTTCAATATTGTTGCAAAACTTGTTTATGACCCGAGACTTATTAGATCATCTTAATATTATCTGTCACCGGTGACCAGTATGACAGCTCTATACGAAATGCTACACATATTTTCGTTGCATCGTAATCACTTTATTTTGAGAAAATCTGATTCCCCTACTTTTTTACCCATGGCATTACGCCCCGTTCCAAATGAACGAATTTTGAACAGGGGAGAGCTTTGCAGGAAGTGTAATGTATCTCTTTGTTTTTTTTTCTATTTTTTTCTTGTTACATTATCAACATTACTTTCTTCAAAGCATCACCTCCTCGAAAGTACAATATTCACTATATAGCACAACCATTCAATAGTGTATGAAAATTGTAATCCAAGGAATAAACAATAAATTACTAATGTAAAAAGAAAAAAATAGATTCCTAATATAGAAATTATTTTTTGTTTGCCAAATCAAAAACCTTTCTACTTTTAGACATTTATTGCACTACAACTAGCTGATGAATTTTCTGAAATTCCACCCCTGTTATATGACATATAATATCTGTATACAGATATTTATTAATTTATTACACAATCAAGTAAAGATACAACAGGCATAGCCCACTACTGTTTTCTTTACAAATTTTTAAACGAAAAATCCAAATTTCAGGTTATGTTCAAGTTAAACTAGAAATTTCATTTTGAAGTACAATAATAATTCTTTCCAAAATTAAAATTTAGAAGCTTAGCCTAATTTAAAAATGTAGCAACAAAACAGTTCAATAACCTGAAGAAAGTAGTTGTAGTTTTGAATTTCATTAGAGATTTTAGAGCCGAACGTATAAAAAACAACTTCACACCATAAATTGGGATTGTATACAATAACCCATATACCCCTTAATATATGTACCTTTTCGGTCATGATTTTTTCTTGAGCATTTCCACGTTACTTTTATAATATACATAGGAAGTTTTTGACCTCTTTCGTTGATAGTTTACTCAAAATTCCTCGAGTTTTTACTTTCTATTTACTTCAATTTTTATAAATTTAAATTTACTTTATACTTTCTATTTTTATTTTCTCCCATAGATATCAAGTTTCTGGAATGAAGCTTCAAGAGGTTTATTGCTCATTTATGACTGCAAAAATAATGACCTTGCATAACTTTCTCGGTCATTCTGTTGGGGAACACTATTTGAGCGACCTGAGAAAGTCCCAACTGGGTTGGCATTCAGTGAATGCTGGCTTGATCGACTGAAAATGACGTTTATTGGATCCGTGCTGAACGTTTCCATTGCAAGTACTTTGTTTTTTTTTTAGCTCAACATTTCTGTTTTTCCACTCTTTAGCTGTCTGAGAGTTGAGAGGACAAGCAGCTTGCCCTCGCTGTCTAAGGAGCGTGTCCTTTCATCACTGCCACTCAGCTTTCATGTCAATTTGTCACTGAAAGTGCAAACTGAGCTTCACTCGCTTTCGTTGTGAACCCAGCCGTTAAATATCAGCACTGGCATCAACTTATCATTTAGTTATTGCCCAGATAAATTATTATTATTGTGAGATGAGAAATTTTGTTTTATTTATTATTGGAACAAAATAATTATGATGTTGAAGATCCATCTTGTTCCATATGTAATAACAACTTAAAAAACACTTCTAAGTGGAAATCAACTCACGTTATGGTGTGACGGCCGTTTCACTCTGTTGTCAACAGCATCGTCAGACGACCCACCGTACACTCATGTTATGCACACTCAAGTCCAAAATAGAATGAATTTGTTTGAGCTTCCTGGCTCGGGTTTAGTATCAGACTAGTTCATTGTTCGGATGATGAAGCTCATACAAGTCTGAGACCTGTGAGTGGGTAATGAGTTAGATGTTTTGAGTTGGACTTACAGTTTAAGGTAAATTTATAACTACTGGACCACTGAACCATATGAATTTTGTGTCAGAGGTGCTTAAAAGGACCTTATTAATTCCAGGGCCTCCGACATATAACTTTTAGTAACATTATCCCAGGAATGCACCAGCCCTAGAATTTAACGAATAATAATGACCTTTTAAATGATAATACTAAGAAGAAGTAAAGGATGGGTTTTCTTTTCCATGTGATTTTACTTTGAAAAAGTGAGAGGGACGTATAAGTTCACAGCATAAACCAATATTTTTTCTAAAAATCTAGGTGAAAATGCGTAGCTGGACAATTCATGACGTAGCAATAAACATGCTCCATAAAAATATCAATATCTCATGAAACCTCTTTTTAATTGAGTCTATGTTTTTTTATATGGTAACTATTAGCTGATTTCTGTCTCAAAAATCTCAAAATTCAAAATTATATCAACTTTTTTGGATTGTGATAGTGCTTTGTTAAAAATGAAATAAAAAATTAATTTTTTTTTTCTGTAAAGAACTTGTGAAATATTGTGCTCCGAGGTGAAATTTCTAGTGAAAGACACATAACCAAAATTTTGGTTCTACTCCGAAATTTTGTGAAAAACAGTTTTCGGCAATAGCCTGTTGTATTCACATTTATTGTTAGTTAGATCAATAAATAAATAAATATGTTCAGGAGGATATTTTGATTCGTAGGAAGGATGGCATAGGATGTGAGCATAAGTTATAGGTATAGACATAGAAAAGAAGGTCTCTGTTTACTTAGTTAAATCCTGTTTTTATAGAATAAAATGAGCTCGTTAACCAGTCTACTCAACACTAATTAGCTGTCTCCGTAACCGATTAATTGGCACTCGCCGTAATACTTAGTCACAACCAAAAAACAAGACTTTTTACATTTAAACGAGTAATTACTTTTCAGCGTTGCAGTGAAGGACAGCTTCCCAAATGACTTTTCACAGCTATGTATTACATTGGATTTCTTCTTTTTTCCTCTTAATTGAGTAGTTAAATCAGTTGCACTACTTTACTTGAAATATGGATCCATAACTGTAAAATAGTAAATAAGTCAGTGGAGAGCTACGAGTAGGATATACATAGGCGTAACAAGGGGGGGTTATTGGGGATGTAACCCCCTCCCCATTGCTTGGAAGAAAATTAAAAAAATTGTAATAAACATTTAAAAAAAAAATTTGAATAATTATTTATTTAATTTGAAGTTACATGAATATTGTTTATATTATAACTATACTCTGAGACATTTTTTTGAAGTGAGTAATATGTAAAATTAGATTATGTCGCTGCTATTGAACGATGATAATGAATCTCAGGGGTGTATGGAGAGTACTCATTCAAAGTTTTACATTTGAAAAAACATAGTTTATTGCAAATTTGGTGAAAATTATGGATATAAAATTCACTGCAATATAAATTTGTAATATCTTTCGCGTTCTATAGGGCCAGCTGCATAACAATTTACAAACTGATTTTATTAGTAGACTACTTGAATTTAATTCAAAAGCTCATAAAAAATTTTACTTGTGAATTGTAATTGTAATTAATATCCTCAATTATTATTCCCAAACTGCTAAGCTTACGACTACAATCTGACGAACCTGATTGGAATACTGAATAAACTTGAGAATTTCTGTATGAGTTTATGTAGATATTTATTAATTTACATTAACAAAAAAAAAAAAAAAAAAAATGAATTCAAATATGAAACAGTAAAGCCCAAAACTGTCCTCTCGACAAATTTTGACTATGCTATATTGTCCTAAACATTATAATAATAATAAATTGAGACCCTAATTTTATTATTACAGTAGTAGAAACAAAAGCGTTTTCTCACTGCCAATTTTATCTATGATGATCCTGATTGGGAAGTGAATAAACATTAAAGAGCTTTACGAAATACGATCGTAAATAAAAAAATAACCTCATGGATCACCTTATAACTTATAGATAATTTATTTATAAATTTATTCCTGGCAAAAATACAATCAATCAATAATGCAACAGACATCCGCCCCTCTACTGCTTTCTTCACAAATGGTGAATGAAATCACAATATAAGAAGTAATAAAATAAGAGCCTGTTCATTTTATTTTTCCAAAACGAGGACCTTCCACTTTAAAGACAGCGACGAACCACGTAATGTAACTTGTCACATGGACATATTTTCATTTTGAACTAGGTAAGGAGTGTCCGGAAATAATGACGCCAACTCAGTGGGCAATCCTGGAGAGATGGAAAATAAGAATAAGAAGGAAAACACAAAGAATAAAGAAAGTGGAAGGCTTGAAGTGTGCGAACACTGGCACAGCCCAGCTAGTTCCAATGCGCTTTCACTAGGCCACTGTGAACGGGGTCAGTCACCAGTCGTTCCAGAAGCAGGATTCAGGATAAGCAGGACGTCTGACTGCTAGAAGGAAGTCCGAAAAGGATCCGGTCAAGTATCCTTCACTGTGTCTAGATTTTGTCAACCGATTGTGCAACTTGTTGACGTTTCCTGATTGATATTATTTCTATCTAGTTACGATCACCGATCTGTTGTACATCACAACGTAATAGCAACGTATCTGGTGACATGTGTCCAATATGTCACAGAAAACCGTTTTATGTGCTACACACTACACAAAGTAATGAACTGTGTATAGATAACTGAGGAAGGATTTCAGTACTGTATATCAGAAGTGGTTCCTACAGAAATTGTCTCAGAAAACTGTATTATGTACTGCACATAAGTACTCTACTGTATATAGATCCGAATATCAGAAGTGGTTCCTACAGAAATTGTCTACAGAATACTGTATTGTATACTTTAAGTGCTGTGGAAACATGGAAATTGCAATGGAAACAATGAGAATACATTGAATTGCCGATATGAAGAGAATAAATCACAAAAACAGAAGGAGGAATTATGGGAAACAATGTCAAAATCGATGAAAAAGATAGGACAAGAAGGAGGAAGTAATGGAGGATGAGGATGAGGAGGAAAGGGAATAGGAGGAGGAGAAGGAGGTAGACGAGGAGAAATAGGAGCGGAAGAGGTTGAGGGGGAGGAGGAGGAGGAAGAGGAGGAGCATTCTTTTAACTAGTAGACTAGGATAAAAGTTGTTGCACTTTTTTGCATTGTACAAGTTACTGTAGGCTTCATTGAGTGATATCAGATGATGATGGAGTGGTGAGAGTGATGGATCATACAGAATACTGTATTGTATACTTTAAGTGCTGTACTGCATATAGATGAGGAAGGAGTGATTTACAGTAACGTAAATCACATGTGGCTCCTCAGTAACATGTATAACTGGCAACTACTACTACGTTAATTCTAAACTCCAGTTCACCTCACACCTGTTTGACTAAAATTGTTTGATTTCAGATCCAAATCTACCGCCTACACCTCATTCACACCCTAACCTCAGCTCTCAAACCTTATTGAGTGGGTGGCCAGCAGTGTCTGAGGAAGCACTACAACAGGGCTAAATGACCATCACACACATTTATTTTTTATTGCTGATGATGCCCACATGAGTCCGAGACTTGAGCATGGGTAATGAGGTGAATAATAACACATAGATGCCAGACGGAGGAGCGGGATTCGAACCCACGACCGCTGAACAGACAGCAAGCTGAAGTTGCGACGCCTCAACCAGCTGCGTTAAGCGGCCCGCCATCAAGGGTTCATATTCACTAAGAAGATATTGTATTTTCAATTTATATTTTTAAAATAATGGACGTATGAAAATACTGGCTGAATTCTGCAGGATGAAAAACAATCAGGCCGTAAATCTAGCAATATTGCAACCTTAGTAAATTTAGCACCCCTCTTGTTGTTACCCATAACAGAGGGTACAATATGGAGGTCTAGGGGGTATGAAATACAGTATGTCTATGGAAAACATGTTTAAGCCTATATATGACTGACTAAGCTAATGTTGTTCATAAAAATTGAGTATTTTTGCGGCAGTGAATATGATTGTTTAATCGATCATTTTCATCGAACTTACCCAATTTTCAGCAATAGATTAGCATTTAAATAAATTTTCCATTGTTAAAAGCAGTAAAACAAAGCATGATATCTGAGAATCATACTGACATTTTATATTTTATATTTTGAGATCCTCATTAATAAATTGGAAAGTAATTTTAGTTTTCTCAATTATCTTTTTGTATCGTCTGTCTTTACCAGTCCAAGGGGGGAGTGGGTTTATCCCCCTGAAATTTTCAATCAACACTAAAAAATCTGTTTTTTATTGGGGTGGGACGGTGGGTACCTTTTTAAAGGTGATATCCCCCGAAATAATTTGTTTAGCTCATTTCTCCTCTCACCGATGAGTCAAATTCTGCGTTCGCCCTTGCTCTATGTGACTGGTCAATTTAGATTATTAAGCTGCTAACTGACTGTACGGGACTTTTATTGTTATCAACCTTACTTTATTAATAAGCAACATCACTATATTTATGTTCACTTGTAGGTCATTCATCATATAAAATTCTCACTTTATATTAGGTCTATAACAGATGCTAATTGAAAGCTACATAAACTAGTGGAACAATCGAGTTGGTAAGGTAACCCTTTTGTTACTGTGTTTGGAGGATGAGATTTGAGTCATCAGCAACTCGTCCTTGATTGTATTATATAGCGTGATTCGGAACAATCAAGAGGAGCCTATAATATTAGTAGGGTAGAGCATGAGTACTTATTTAAAATATTTAATAACTTACGGTTATAGGCGTACTCAAAGTCCAGACCTGAAGTACAACTTGTATTGTACTGTACTTTACAGACGAAGTGCCAACAACAGAATGTTGCTAGTTGCAAATTACGACGCAATCCAATTTTAATATTTTTGGAAGTTGTAGAATGGTTGACGTTTTTTATTTTTTTTCGGAGGATGAAGCTCACATAGGTCTGTGACCTGTGCGTGTGTAATGAATTGAATGAAGGTGATTGATGAATTGGAACTACAGTTTAAGGTGGGTTCCGAACCACCGGGAAGGGATTTTACGGCAGAGAACAGAGTCTTTTTGCTGGCCAATCCAATCGGTCACCTTTACAAAGAGCGCCCAGGAGTTTCGTAGCTTATCTCTGAACAGATACCTGCTACGGCACTCGGCTACCACTTTCCCACAAATGAAGAGTGAATAATATTCAACTAACCAGTTAATAGAATAATTTCAAACATGACAATTTTTAGTGTATGATCATGATGGATCGAGAGATCTCCCATCCTTATGAGTTTGACCTGATGGAAATCTGATGTGTGAACGGTGAGTCATCTTGGAACACTTATCGGTGAAAATAATTTGTCACAACAATGTCGGAAACTGTCATCTTGCCTACAATTTTTTTATTACAGAGGGCCTACTACCAATATTTAGACGACCGTTCACCAAATTAATCCCTTTTAGAACGCGTCTTAGAAAAACTTACCAATGAAGGATTACAACATGATTTTAAGAGTGGAGGAATATTAAAGTAATTTTCCTGTTTAGTCAGTAGACAAACATTAGGACAGTTTGATTGGGAGAATTCTTTGAATACTTCAGGAAGTTTGTTTAAAGAATGGCAGGATATGTGTACTCCCCCACACCTAGAAACTGAAGAAACTAAATAAAGGAGTGTGGTAAAATAACATTTACACTGATTTCAAACGTTAGGTAAGCAATACATTTTAAATTTACTCTGCTTCGTTCAGATTTCCTAGAATTTGACATCAGACGTTATTGCTTAAAAAGTACAAACACTTATAGTGTTACAAGTGCAAACTACAAGTATCAAAGTACAAGTATGAGCACCTATTAGTTTTAGTTTATGAAAGCTCTTTTTAAGCTTATGAAAGTGTGCTGTTTATATTATATCGATTATTACCCTTTTTTTAGTCGGATGATGCCTACATCATGTGTCTTGAGACTTGTGTGTGGGTAATGAGTAAATATCATACAATTAGTTTTACATCATTTGCAAAATTTATAAAGGAAATAAAAGTCACCATGAAGCATTTTGTAGAAAAGGAATAAAAAGTTTTAGAATTTACAATAGTAAAAAAGTATGGAGAAATTAAAGTGTAGGCTACTAGCTGAATGACAAAGAAATTGGGGATCAAATTTACAACAGTACTGAAACATTTCATGATCAATAATAATACACTTTGAAAAACATTAATTTATACCATGAGATATCTACATTTCATGTCTGAAAATAAGTAAGCAAGGTGATTTCTCGATTGTGATACGATAATGATTCTATTTTTTATCAATATCAAACACTCCACCGACTTACTGAATTAACTACTGTTCTATAATTTAGAAACTAGATTTCTGGCCAGCTCTATTTGTTCAATCTAAATGCTAATTGTTTGAGTACATTATTGTTGTTGAAACAGATTGGCGTCGTTGGAGTAAGTCCAATTATAAAAAGTTTACTACTCAGGTCGACGTCCATATTTCAGTCTTATTTCGCGGTCACATAGAGCCGATCCAAGGCTGAACAATTACAATGCATTGCCACACATTTTTCAATTTTTTATCCAGTTCGCAATTTCGTTAACTATTTTAGTTCATTATCTGTTGTTATTTATTAGTAGCGTTTCACTAGCCGTTTAATTCACAATTTGCTTCGATGCACTTAACCTGAAAAACTGTCTCAAAACGAAATCAAGTGAGAAATTAGAACAGAATAAAAATGGAGCAGGCCATTGCGAAACGATGACTTTGTAGTAGTCTCTGTGACTCTGAAATGCCCGTTCAACCAATAAAAGTAACGAATCATCATCCTTGCACCTGCACTTGCAGTCTATATTCAATAAATACAGTAGCAGGTACTAATATTGGAACAAGGGAAGTTACTTCTTCATGGACCAGTCTATTTCAAGTTTAAAATTAGCTGGATTTGAGCTTCTGCCTTGAAGCTCATGCATTGAACACATGAAAACTATTGATTGATTATTCCATGTGGAGCATACATGGAGATAAAACGTTAATAAAATAAAAACACTAATTTTTGAAACAATAAGCCCAAAGTAACATAATTGAAATAAAAACACAAACTTTTGAACCAATAAAGCCCAAAGTAACATAATTGTACGAGATTAGCAAGTATGAAGAGTATGAGAACACAATTAATTAAGGCTGTGCGCAGGGTTTTTGGTCATAATTTTTTTTTAACTTTGTTGTGTTGAATATTATTAGAGCTTTAAAATGTTATCTATTGCTGTGAGGAAAAAGGTTTTTCTTCAATTATTTTTATTTTGTGGAATATGAGGGTTCAAAGTTGAAATTTTTGGCTTTGGGGGCAATTGATCTCACCTATGAGTGGTTTGAAACTTTTGATAAATTTTCCATAACTAAAATACACCTTGAGGAATGAAATAACATATTTTTCATTTCAACCTAACAAATAGCTTTTGCAAAATAATGTTTTGAAAAATAGAATTTAAAAAAATGTATTTTGAAAAGATTTATTGCTTGATTGGAGTAAAAAATGTGTCATTTTATTTCTCAAGATGTCTTTTAGTTACAGAAAGTTTATAAAAGTTTGAAATCACTCATAGGTGAGATCAATTGCCACCAAAAACCGAAAAATTGGTTGCCATGAGATGGCAATAATATACTATATTTTGCAATTAGAAATAATTGCAACTTTTAACCCCCACATTTCACAAAATAATTGATGGGAAAATCTTTTTCACAGCAATAGATAACATTTCAAAGCCCTAATAACATCCAATACAATAAACTTCGAAAAAAATTATTTCCAAAACCCCTGCGCACACTAATGGGCTTGTTGCACACACAACCGGCAATCGACTGGAGTCGTTTGACCAGCCGTAGGAACATTGTATCATATGGAACGCTTCACAACACCCGATTTTTCAGATCGTTATCATATTATTAAATAATATAATAAATAATATCATATTAATATCATATAATAAATTATATATGATGGATTGTAATTAATTATGCGTGGTAAACGACACCAGGTACCCGATGCCGGTTATTTGAGAAACAACTCTTTAGGCAGCAATATGGGAAAGTGATAGCCGAGTGCCGTAGCAGGTATCTGTTCAATCAGATATAAGCTAGGAAACTTCTGGGCGCTCTTTATAAGGGTGAACGATTGGATTAGCCAGCAAAAAAGACTCTGTTCTCTGCTGTAAAATCACTTCCCGGTGGTTCGGAACCCACCTAAAACTGTAGGTTCAACTCATCAATCACCATCATCCAATTCATTAACCACGCACAGGTCTCAGACCTATGTGGGCTTCATCCTCCGAAAAAAAGAGAAAAAACACACTCAGGAATAAAAATTTTAAAAACAATGTCACCTAAATACAATACTTGTACTAAAATCATTTATAAAATACTTTTTGTAGGTGATGCTAATTCTGTAATTTAAATAAATTTCATCAGCCTATTATTATTGTGCGATGGGCTGTTTCCTACACATTCAATGACTGCATAGTCGTAATCAACTTCCAAATTTCATTCGCAAAATATTTTCCAAGAGGGCAGAATGCAATATTGACCTTGATAGTATAATGGCGCCAAATTTCTCTTGAATTGGGGCCAACACACGCCTTTTCCAAGCATGCAGGATGCCTTAAGGAGGGACAGAGAAAGAAAACAAGAGCCACGACCTGTTCAACGGATAAAACGCAGAAAAGGTCAGAGGGTCGTACTGTTCAATCAGTGATTGCTATTGGGAGAATCTGATGTGATGTATTGCCAAACTACTTTGGTGTGGGACTTGTAGTCACTCTCGATAATAATTATAGCTTCGTTGAATTATGGCGTTTTGAGTTTTGGCTTGAATTATTGTGATAGAGCATAATTGAACAACTTTCTTTTGAACCATAGCACAGAAATGGGGAACCCCAGAAGGACTAACACCAGAATTCTCATAAATGATGGAAATTGAAAAAAATTTGGTAGGGGACGTTTAGCTTTATGCTGTTTCTTGGATCCCGGACCCCAAAAATCAAAATCCCTAAAAACTTGTAAACATAGACATAGTTCCTCAAATAATATGAAAAATGAGAACCACTGTTGATAACATAAATATTGCAATAGTAATATTTTTTAGATGTGTGTCTAACTCCAGCACTCTTCTGCTGAACCTGAACTTAAAAAAATGCTTTTATATTATCATTCCTAGTTGGAAATTTTTCAGTTTCAAATGGGCTGAGCTTCACTGAGCTGATATCAATCAAAGTGGGAAGTGATAGCCGTGAGCCGCATCAGGTATCTGTTCAATCAGATAGAGATAAGCTGCGTTCTCCTAGGCACTCTTTGTAAGGGTGACCGATTAGATTGGCCAGCAAAAAAGACACTGTTCTCTGCTGTAAAATCACTTCCCGGTGGTTCGGAACCCACCTAAAACTGTAGGTCCAACTTATCATTCTCCATCATCCAACTCATTACCCACGAACAGGTCTCAGACCTATGTGGGCTTCATACTCAAAAAAAATAAAAATAAAATAAAGATGCTTTGTCCGCCCTTGAATGTTTGCAAATTGCAAACAGAAATCAACGGAGCCAATGTGATGATCTATATTTCTAGATAACGCAACATGAAACTATTAAGAATTTCTGTAACTATTTGGTGACTCAAACCTTCCGTGAATCCGGAACTCCAACCTGTTTTTTGATTTCAACTCTGAATCCTGTATTTTGAATCTATTAGTCACTAATAAACCAACATGATGATTCAGACATATTGGTCTAGTATTTCGCATTTTCTCTTGGTTGATTCAGTGTTTAATTAAAAAAAAAAAAAAAACATTCCCTGAAGTTGAGAAAAAAATATTGTTTTCCTGCTAGAAACTATGATTTTTCTTCACTTCCAAGAGTTATTTTAAAATGTGGGCTCAAGTTATTAGCAGCCACTGGATAGATTGGACTGGTTAATGGCTGTGAAGTTGAGAAGAGAGTTCCGTTTTTTATAATCATTCATTTACATTAATATTTTGAGGTTTTATGTTTTATCTAGTTGATTTTATATTATAATGTACCGTTTTTTGTATGAGGATCAGTCCCATTCGAGAGTTGCAGCTTGAACCAAGTATTTATTTAAAGGCTACAAGCAAATGCTACCTGGTACACAAAAGTAAACAGGAAATAATGATGAAAATCAAGAGAAATGGCAGTGGAATCTAGTAGCATTAATTCCTAATAATTTAGATCGTTACAGTTCATTATATATTTGTTTCTTCATACAACGGAAAATACTGAAGTTTCAATTAAAAGCGAGTAACTCAAGAATTGCAATAAAACTTTGTCTATGACCGTAGCTAACTGGAAGGACTTTTTATACTAGTCTTCAAGTATTTTTCCAGGTAGCACTTCTACTTAGTCAGTTTGACTATTTCACGGTTCACCGCGTAAATTGATTCCAGTTCAGTGGCTGCTACAAAGCTAGTGATATGCCTAATCTCACTACCTAATCAATGCAACTGTTGATCTTGCTTTGCTCGTCTAAGATTTCTTGCAAAATGAAGCTTCCAATACTCGATGATAATCACGATCATGCACCTGAGCAGGAGCATGATTATGCGTACGAGTATTGTGTTTCACTGACTATACAGTTTGATATAGAAAAATAATAGATACGGACAAATATATTACACAATTTTCAGCTGGAATACGTTTTTAGAAATCTTTGGAGCTTCATTCCACAGCAAGTATTTGATTTTGCGATGGTTAGGTTAGGTATTGGATGCTCCACTGAGCAAGCACCCTTCAAGTTATAATATCAGAAGTGCACTTAATAGAGTAGATTTCTATGCTTAAGTTAGGTTATTAATAAGATAAAGTGTAGTTGGATTATTAATAAGATATAAATGGTAGTTATATTACTATAACATTAAAAGCTATACAAAATAGGAGGAAAGGGGTTACATTGGCCATTCTCTAAATCTTCGTGCTATAAATCTATTTGGTGTGAATAGTGAAAAGAAAACAACAAGAATGAGTAATAACACACACATGTGAGCGCTTATATTATGAATCAAAAGAAATTACTTGAATCAATTTACTGTTTAACTTTATCTCAATAATAATGAAGCTTTGAATAATGTGGAAAAGAAAATGTACCTAAATTAACAGAGAAAATGATTCTTCAAATTCCCGGGTTGATCCTAGTTCTGACCGAAAGAGTTTACCTCGGGCAACTCCCGTGTTTCGGAGGACACGTTAAGCTGTCGGTCCTGGCTGCTTAAAAACAGTCGTTAAGTCACGTCAGAAGCCCTGAATTTATTCAGGTACGACCTGATAACTCTGACACCAGACCTGAGTCAGCCAGGTCAAAAGATATTATTATTATTAATACTGTATTATCGTTATTATTATTATTATTTTATTTTTTCTATTTTTATTATTCAATCCGAGAAAGCATGAGTAATATACAATATTACAGATTAAACATTATAGCATAAAATTTTACATGAAACCTCACACCAAACATTGAATATTGTATTTAGTATTATATTAATTACTTATTTAACTGATTTAGCAATTGAGTTTTATGATAAAAGAACCAGGAAGAATATTGATTATTGATTGAAATCACTCCATGAATATTGGCACCTTTGTGCTTACTTTCTACGCAGACACTCCCAGAAAATTAACGAGGTTTTTTAATGCACCGTTTCCAGAATCACGAAGGTGAAAGTTTTTATTTGTTTTCTGTTAGTTTAGCAGAGCCTTTTAACGGTACTTGTGAATATACACGTATTAAGTCATAGTGGGTGTAGTTGGACGCGTACTTTTTTGCACTATTGTTCCCATTCTATTCACCTATACCTTTCTATTGTTGTTGCGTGTGTTTTATCCCTTGTTTGAATGAAAGCGAATGTGAAAAAAAGGAATGTCAATCGGTTATCAAATTCTAGTTTCACTTGTGAAGGCAGTCGTGACTTTTGATGAATTGAAAGCATCCGCTTTATTGTCTGCCAGAAATGTTACAAAAGCATTGTCGTCCAAGATTAACCATGAACTTGCTGGCCTTTCAAGAGCAAAAAATAAACAATACACCAGAAGAGATGAATTGATTGACAGCTATCAGGTGTATGATTATGAGTACGAGCATTGTGTTTCACTTACTTTACAGTTTGATATAGAAAACAACGAGAAGATATATAAATATTTCCAGGATTTTCTGCTGGAATACGTTTATAGGAATCTTTAGGCATCGCAATACAGTATACAGTCCTAATTTTTTTTAATGATCATTGGAAAACAAGTTCACTCAATTGTTCATCTAAGATATCACCACATTAACAGTTGAGTAGGCTACATACAGTCTTAACACGAGAGCAGGTTACTTCTCCATGGGTATTTATATATTTTCAAGCATTATTTTTGTTTTTTAACATTTAACACATTTTTAAGTGAATGGTCACATTTAGGGATTGAATAAATGGGGAATTTTGTAACTCTACTATTTCTTTTCCTTAGTAATTGAGGCGATTAAGGATTATGTTTTCGGATGAGGGATATAGGTAGGTTACACTACCAGGTAAAAGTAGCAAACATTTAAATGATTTCAAGAATGAAAAGTACTAGACAAAAACTTGAAATTAATTTAGAAAAATATAAGAGAACAGAAGAATATACGAGAATGGTGAAGGGGTAGATTTAGGGGGAGGAGTATGCAAAGGGGTTGCACTCACCAAAGACAAATCATTGTTGTTTTCAACAAAAAGTGCCAAATGAATTCCAATTTTACTCACTGATGAGTTTCAATTCTAGAATCACAAGACCAATCACTAGGTCACATCACTTCTGAGTCACATCTTGAATCAGTACCCTCATCTCTGATCTTTATTAATTAATTAATTAATTTATTTATTTATCAGAGACCCTTGAAAATGTATTCCCACGAGGAGTAAAATTCCACCATGGAGTGTCACTAATCAATAATCCATCACCCCAACAAGAACCAACTCATTATTGTGAATCAACATGCTAATAATAAATAGCGGACTGAGTGGGTTGGTTCTGATCCTGTCTAAAGTTTCTTAATAGACACGTGACGTGCTCTTCGGTTTTGAATGTGTAGGCCTATTTAGAGACAAATCACTTTGAGACCATCCTCCATTATCGGACATCTCATCTTAATGGCGTTCCAAGTTCAAGGTGTTCTTATTATCACCTCCTCCTACCTTTAAGACACGAGTGTTATTACTCTCCTGTCAGATCAGAAGAGGTTTTCAAGGAGACGAAGAAGAAAGAGGAAAGGATGAAGAGAGAAGAAGAAAAAGAAGAAAGGTACACCGATAAGAGAGCCTAAGATGATACCTAAGGAACTCTTGTGTTTCATTCTCTTTTTCAGTCATCCACTCATGCTTTGTCTAAGTATCCAAAGTTGTTTTCAATTTTTCTTCACGCTCCTTTAAGCCTCCACTTTCTCTTATCAATCTAAATATTAGTAGATGGAGTCTAGGAACTAGGGTCAATGAACAGAGTTCAAAGCATGTGTCCGAACTTTATGCTTTAGCCAGAAAAATGTGGTACTTATTAATGCTATTCATCGTAGAGCATCTAAATGCTTTTTAATAGATTGGAAATATTAAAATTGTGTAATTATAACATTTTTTATTACTACTGAATCAATGTAACACTACAAAAAATTGCAGAAAATTGTTATTTCCTCCATCTGTAAAGGAGAAAGATTTGGGGAAACCTGTTGTCTCCATTGTAAATAAATAAATATATTTGCAGTGACATTACATAATACAAGTATACTGTATTATAATTATTAGATTTCTTGTTCCATAGCGATCTGCGTTGTTAATATCAAATTGACCTAAGTGAGTAGTAATATTGTTTATTCACAATTGAAACTGACTGCAAGTTGATGAATTTACAATAAAAAGTTTATATTATAATGTTTTTTTCGAATCTGTTGGTTTTTTTGGAGGGAAATTTTTCCTCCAAAAAAACCAACAGATTTGAAAAAAAAAAAAACATTATAATATAAACTTTTTAATATAAATTATTTATTGCAAAAGTTATTACACAATCCAGTTTGTACTGTTTACATACACTTTCTTCATCTAGCTATCCAGTTTAATCTGATTTTGGAGGAGGAAGCCCACATAGGTCTGAGACTTGTGTATGGGTGGATAAATGTGATTGATGAGTTTGGTAATTGAATTTGTATTTTTTCCTGTGATAAATTTCTTTATTAGTTCCTACATTCCTTTCTCTATTTTATCATTCAAAACCATGGATTTTTGAAAGGAGCTTAATGTTTCTCACTAAACCTCCATGAAACTCATGATAAAACCGAATGATGTTCTCAGAAGGCTGTTCATCAAGTTCTTCTTGGAATTTTTTTTGGAAGGCTACCAAAATAAGGAAGCGATCCACTTCTGAGTTGCTGTACACACAATGGTACTTTTCTCTCTCACCAATGGAGAGGAAGTCTCGTCAGATTACACTTTGATTTGAAAAGACGTTACCATCCATTCCCATAATCGTAATCGTCATACTGCTATCATTAGCTGTGGCTATCCTCTTCTTTCCACTTGATATTTTCGCGTAATAGTTTCTATTCAGGCACCCTGGTTACACAAAAAGCCAGCCTTCCCAACAAAATATTTGTGCATTGAGCTTTCACCTTATAATAGAATTCCTCGAGTGCCTCTTCAGTGCGAAGGTTTCTATAAAGATGGGCCAACAACGATGGGTAGCCTTCATTGAATTGGATGTAAATTGTTTGGTGTAAAACCATTCTTATGATGGGCCACATTGTTGTATCATCAGTGAAAGTTTCCTGGTGAGATAGTTCTCTAGTTATATTTTAGATAATTGTAATCGATTTTTCCAATAGGGGAAATCAATGGCTTCGAGTTGACTTATATTAAAGGAGACCGAAAGCTTGAGGAGATCATCTAAATGTCCTACAGAGTTATTATTCCTTTTTAGTTTATAATAATGGCCGAAGTACGTTATTGCGGTTGAACTGTCAGCTTTCATCTTAAATTATTTGACTCATTGATTTTATTGTTTAGGACTAAGCTTTATTCTTGATATTTCATCACAAAAACAAATCCAAAAGAGAAAACTCTTTCCATGTAAAATTTTGTGAATGTCAATTTTGCTCCAACATACTTCTTACTCTCTCAATGCAGGACAGGAACAAGTTTTATCATTTTCCGATGCAGAGAAGAGAGAAGCAGAAGTATTTATCCAAGAAGAAAATGTTTTCCAACATCATATTTTCCAAAATTAGAGAAAATGTAAGGAGAGCTGAAATAATATCATGATTTTAATTCAAAATAAACAAGAAAGCAATTTTTCCAGTATTGAACGATCAAAAATAGTAAGTATGAGTATCTTATTGAGAAGAAAATATTGTTTCTCGTAATATTATTTGTATTAAATAATATAAATATCATTAAATACATATAATATATTCAATATAAATATAATAATATTTCTCATAATATATCTGTAGATACCTGCAGATATGCCTACAGAATATTCTTAAGGACTGCCAGGATTGGAAAACTATTAATGATCACAAGTTTTAGAGTGAATGAAAAATCCAGAAAATCGTTTTCTGATGTGTTGAAGTCTTGAAAGCCCCATTTTTAAAACTTGTTCTAATTTATACCCTTGAAATAAATTTTTATTCTGCCTTGTCATTCCATTTTAAAAATCATTGTTACTTAGTAATTACATGGTACTCAGAAGTATCACGTTTATGCTAAAAATAAAGAATTTGCTACTCATTTAAGATGCTCCCAACTTGCTAAAATTAACTTTTGCTAAAATTTAACTTTTTATTGCCTATAATCTAATTATCACTTCTCTGATATTTTTTATTGATTATTACAAAATTATTTTATATTGATATTATTTTAGAAATTTATAGGAATAGGTATGCACTATCCAGCAAACTTTAAAAAGATCGATGTTAATACCGATTATAGGCTCGCATTTACAACATCACTATTTTTTGTGAGTGGTTCTGGACCTGAGTACCATCCTCAGCGAATAGAGAATACATGAATAGAGTATACTAGTACTGGGGAAATTTTAAAGAGTATACCAGTACTGGGAAAATTTTAAAGAAAAATTTAAAAGAGTATACTAGTACTGGGAAAATTTTAAAGAAAAATTTAAAAGAATATACTAGTACTGGGGAAATTTTAAAGAAAAATTTTAAAGAATATACTAGTACTGGGAAAATTTTAAAGAAAATTTAAAAGAGTATACTAGTACTAGGGAAATTTTAAAGAAAAATTTAAAAGAGTATACTAGTACTGGGGAAATTTTAAAGAAAAATTTAAAAGAGTATACTACTACTATACTTTACTAGTACTAAATTTTCCCAGTACTAGTATACTCTTATATTAATTTTCCTTAAAAATTTTCCCAGTTACTTAATTTTAGTTGAAAATTAATTTTTAATTTAAATTTAAATTTTATTAAAATTTTATTTTTAACTTTTTTAAATTTTAATTTCAATTAAATATTAATTTAAGAGTAGACCTATACTAGTACTAGGAAAATTTTAAAGAAAAATTAATTTAAAATACTAGGCCTATACTAGTACTGCAGAAATTTTAAAGATCTTGTAAATTTCTTTGGAAAATCAGCAGCCTATTCCCTGTGAAACCTGATATCAATAAATTCTGCATATATTATCTAGTCGACTCTCCATTAGCATTCTTTATTTACAGTTATGTGCAAAACTGTCGGTCGGTCACTGTACTTGTCAAGATCGTAGGTGTGCTCCGTTTTCGGTAGTTGAGTGTGTTCTTCGTCTGAAGGAAGTTTCCGACTCAACCAGAACACAAAACACAAAACTTGTCTGCTTTTTTATTTTTGAGTGGGATTCGCAAAAATGGGTCATCTACAGTAGGAGCGTCGTCGTCTGTCACTGAGATTTCAGCAGCAGTGGAACCGTTCTTCGTTCTTGCACTCAAACCTAACGGCGAGCTGCTTCAATGAATCACATTTCTTCCACTTCACTTCTTCAACCGTTAAGCTTATTATTTAATCTTGGCTTGGCGACTGGTTCAAATAAAATGTCTTCCAATGAAACAAATTGATCAAACTACTGCACCCAAATAATTAATTGGTTCACGATTTTTATCTTGGTCAGGCAATCTGGACAAGTACAGTAGGTTAGGATCAGTCAGGTTACAGTAGGTAATGTTTTAGCTACACAAAAGTCTCTTAACGTTTTGAGAAGTCCATTACTTCAGTGATATAATTTCAAATTCTCAAATATTAATAGTTTTTAACAAATGTCTTTTTATCTAAAATAATAATAATAATAACAATAAAAATAATAATAATAATAATAATAGTAGTAGTAGTAGTAGTAGTAGTAGTAATAAGAAAAGTAATGATGATAATAATAATAAAAATGGAAAAAATAATAATGGCAATACTAATAATAACAATACTTCTACTACTAATAATATTAATAATAATAATAATAATATAATAATAGTAATAATAATAATAATAATAATATTGATATCCAAAATTCCTTCTTCTAATTTGTATAGACCCCAAACACGGTTATGTTATTTATTCTTTTCAAGATTTCTTTCGTGCTGATGATTCCCACATAACTCCGAGACTTATGCGGGAGTCATAAGTGAATGATAATTATATTATGGATGGTAGACCTATATTTTTAGTTGAGCTCCGAACCACTATAGGTAATTGATTATAAAGAAAAAGCCGTATTATCATTTTTTTCTTCTTGTGCAAGTCTTTATTTTCTTCTCGTCTTCAAAGACTAAGTAGATAATTTGCAGATAAATGATAATCTTTGAAATAAATGAGAATTTTTTCATGTGTCTTGTTTGAAGAAGAAAATTAATGTCAACTTTTAAGGTTGGTTTCCCACTTTTTTTCTCATGTGTTTGGTATAGCAGAATTTGAAGTAGGATACTAATTTATTGTATTAGTATATTATTCTCATGTGCTAGTATTATTACAATTTTGCAAAGTATATTATCGTATAAGTTTTTATAATGTTTTAGCTACACAAAACTCAAAATGCCTACAATTTTTTTTTGTGGAATTATTGTGCTATCATTTCAGTATGAACTGAAATTTCTTTTTCGTGACCCCGATAGAGATTCCACTAAAAGGGTATGTTGAGAATCTGAGGGGTAATCTTGATGTACTTGGACTTACTGTAGTTTTAAATGTAGTCTTCAATATATACTATATTTTAGCATTTACGTGTGAACTATAAACTGCAGTTAAAGTTTTGGACCTAAAACATGAGGCTCTGTAATTAGTCATCATGCATCAGTGGTAACACTCTAAAACTTCTTGAAAAAGGGTCACTTAAAACTTAAACGCTGCTATTTATTTCTGTATAGTCATTTGTAATTAAGTTGGAATGTTTCCATAAAATAATAGTCATCTTCTTTATTTTGATAGTCTCGCTTATTATTTTGTGTCAATTTCTCTAGCAGGGCTTTACTTCACAAATAACAATGAGTCTGCGATGGATAATTATTCATGATAACATTATAACGTGACTCACAAGGTGAGTGCAATTATTATCCTCAGCCGTACAACTTTCTCCTTGGATTAGAAGGCATGAAATTAACTTCATAACTGAGTCAACTATTTCCGTTCCCACGTTTCTGCAGACTCTACTACAAAAAGGACCTTGGCTACATTGATATTCGGTTACATGTTCTATCATTTTATCGAAATCAGATAAAATCCATTGTAGTTCAACTTTTCTTGTAAAAATGTGTGAACAGAAAATAATGTTGATATCAGAAAACATTTGAATCTTAATTGTTGATTAAACAATATAATTATTTAATAATTAAGCTTATTAAATGCTGCACTATGTAAAAACTATTGGGAACACTGAAGGTTTTGGTGGAAAGCTTTAGTTTTTACTATCGGAGGGAATTCCCTTCTCACAAAGAACTTGGGAGTCAATTTTTTCTCGAAAACGGAATTTTCCACCTCTCCAGAGCTGTATGCTCTTGGATTAAAATCACCTTTTTTTAAATAATTTTATCATCTGACTATGAATTTCAAATCTTCCTTGTAGAAATAGGATTCTCAGTGATCTCCTCAAATTTGACAGATTTTTTGTGTGGAATTATTGTCTTTTCAAATGTTGAACACCACTGGAGCTTCATCACTGTGAATATCACTTACTCGGTGGTTCGTAACCCACCTAAAATAGTATGTCCACCATGTTTTCCATAACATGGTTCAAACGGCGAGGTGGAACTACCCATAAAGGTCTTCACCCCCCCCCCTTCATATTAGAAGCCATACGCTTATTATTATTATTATTATTACAATTATTAACGTAGATATCTATCAAATTCCAGGTCATTTGAAGCACTAGCTCTGTTAATTAACTGGTGTTGATTTTGTTGTGTTAATTATTGATAAATTTGACATATCTTGACGATTTTTTCATCGCACATAATATCATCGTCTTTTCTGTATTTCCTTGTAAGTAGTGATCTCAAGTGGAAATTAAAGTGATTTTTCTGGACGATTTTTCTAGAATAAATTTGAATTTGGAATTTTATTGTCATTACCATAGTTAACATTAAAAATGTATGATTTAAAATACAATATTAATTATATGATCGAAAAAATTGTATAACAAAACTGTTCTTATGAATTATGTTTTTCTAGTTCTTCTTGGCAATCATTCATAATTTTATGAACTTTACAACGGTAAATACCATAACCTTTTGATTAAAAGTTAACAAAGTACAACTAACAGTATCAGAAACTCTATAAACACAAGGTAAACTAACCCGACACTTTGGTTCTTATGTGTAGGAGACAAATTCAAATTTATATAGGATTCTGTACCTAGTTGTATCGGCAGGATTATGTTGGTTCAGCTTTGGATATTTTTTACTCACTTAGGTTAAACGAGTTTTTTTCAAAAAGAACCAAAATGGTGGGTGAGCATACCTGATACCTGTAAAGCATTACCAGAAACGAATTATTCACGAGTATTTTATATGTGTCTCTTGCAACCAGTACTGTTTTTTTTTTTATTTATATATTTTTAACTACAGTATTGAATTTCAAAACATCTAAAAAAAGCCGCGAGCAGCTTGTGAATGAATTTGACTCGTCTTAGTATTCGACAAATAATTGACCAGCTGATTCCAATCAAGCTGTTGATGATTTTGTGTGTCGTTCACAGGAAACTCGGTGTTGGGAGAGGGGGAGGGAGGTTCTTTTGTTGTTCTGTCGCAACGATTTCGTATAATAAGATGACGGCGTAACAAATAGCAATTCATCCGCGACCGCTGCAAGTATTCCCGTAATTAACAACTGTCACTAGACTTTACGATTGCAGCGTTCACTTTTTATTATATTCCAAAACAGGAATCCAACTTTACCTGTGTATTTCTAGTCACTAGTTGAGCGACCTTAGAAAATGCCGGTGTTTTCAAACATAGATATAATTTCCTTTGGCCTTCACATATCAAGCATTTTTTCCGCGCCACTTTTTGAAGAGATCAACTCACTGGATAGTAACTGATTTAATGATTGCGGTCTGTAAAAAAATAAACTTAATTGGAGGCGCCGGACATTTGAAGAAACTAGAAAAAGAAGAAGGTCCTTCCATTGCGACAGCATGGCCCGTTTCAAAAGCTATTTTAATAAGACTTGTTGTTTTGAGCTAGCCTATTTATCTCCACAAGTCTCCAAGGGTACCTGCATTATCTAACATGGCAATCTGAAAAGGCAGCTCATTCTCGTAAACTGGACAACTTACGCATTAACATGGAACCCCACTTTGGAATTTGAGTTACGCAAACTATTAATTTGACATTCTCCTTGAGTAGCGTGTTCAAGTTTGCATGTTATCTACTGAAATATCGTATATTCAATGACTCAATTCCTAAATTGAACTTCCTTATTTTCTTGTGTTAAAAACCACAAGCGTCGTGAGGAAGATTAAGGTTGAATTACGGCAGACATAAAAGGTCCTCCCTGGAAGATTATGTATGTTATGGGTTTCGATCGCACTCCAGTCGACTCAACAGACCTACAGTCGGTTCCAGTCACTCAACAGAGTACAGTTACTCAACCCATTAGTGCGTACTCAACTTTATTCACACCATCAGTTATTGGATAGTGAGAAACAGCTGTGATTGATTGGAGACATTACTTTTTCGAAATCAATGATCTGGAATAATTTTAATAATAATACTGAATTGTTTGAATCTGCGAAGGACTGTATTTTGAAACTAAATAATCTGGACTGAACTGAATTACTCCCATCAGCGAACAAGGTTTTTTTCCTTCTGCTGGTTGGTGCCAAAAAAAAAAACATTATTTATTTACATTTATTTAAGAAGTTATTTTATTTCATGTATTAATTTATTAACATTAAGTTAATGAAACTTCAATTTGTTTTGTTTGTAAAGTTGTGGCAATAAATAAATAAATTTATTCACATCAAATAACAAGAATCCCAAGCACCAAGTCTAAAATTTAAGATACTCAGCTGACTCAATGTTATTAACACTTTATCCAACGATTCCTCCAAACTATACAGGGTGGGGGAAATGTTTGGAAACGGCTTAATATTTCATATACAAAGGTGATTTTGCGGTAGGTATGATTGAGGATCCTACTCAAATTGAAAATACTATTTTACTGTGACTTTAAAAATCTGGTCCGCCATCTTGGAACCGCCATTTTGAATGTAACTTTTTTTTTTAAATAGGAAGGGGGTCATGCGATACATGATTTCAATACGGAATTTTAAGACAAAATGAATGCCGAAAACCGCACATCGATATGTCAACCCGTTTCGGAGATATTTACATTATTAATCGATACCATGAAAAGCAGAAATGAAATAAATAAGTACATTAAAATCTTACCTATCAAATTTTTTGTTAATAGTGTTTGCTAATAAACATTAAAACCCAATTATTTTAATAAATGTTCAAACTGTTTTCCTTCAGCTGTTTGAGAATGTGCTAATCTTAAATAATAGCCATCAAGCACATTTTGAATCATTTCGCGTGATGAACATCTGACTCTGGATATCATAATATCAACAATAATCATGATATCAACCTAAAATCATCTGTAATAATCCAACTGATTTAATGAATTCTTTTTCAATCATGAAGTAGTGAGTGTGTTTAAAGTCGTTCGCAATGGCATTTTTAAATGAAACCGCACATTTTGAATCATTTCGCGTGATGAACATCTGACTCTGGATATCATAATATCAACAATAATCATGATATCAACCTAAAATCATCTGTAATAATCCAACTGATTTAATGAATTCTTTTTCAATCATGAAGTAGTGAGTGTGTTTAAAGTCGTTCGCAATGGCATTTTTAAATGAAACCGAGAGAATAACTTTGTTAATGATGCGCGGCTATGGAGATAGAGTACGGTCTTACCAAGAAGTTTCTGATTTATTTAACGAAACATTTCCCAACAGAAATCCAATTAGTAAAAGTGTTGTTTTTAAGACAGTAAAGCGGTTTCAAGAAACGGGCAAAGTGACTGATCGTGCTCGCACTGGAAGAACAAATACTGCCACCAACAATGAAAAATCTTTAGAGGTAATGCAATCATTTGTTGAAGATCCGCATACATCAACTAGAAGCGTTGCCAAGGAACATGGTATGTCTACTCGTTCTGTCAGAAAAGTTCTTAAGGAATCTCATTTCCATCCGTTTAAGCTTCATGTATTACAAGAACTGAATGAGGATGATTTCGACCGCCGGGTAGAGTTTTGTGACATAATGATGAACAAGTATGACAATGATCCAAACTTCTTTAATAATGTAGTATTTTCGGATGAAGCTACGTTCATGCTTAACGGCAATGTAAATAAGCAAAACTATCGTTTCTGGACCGATGTCAACCCATACTGGATGAAGGAGGGTCATACACAGTATCCTGAAAAATTAAACGTATGGGCTGGTATGGTAAATGGTCACATTGTAGGACCATTTATTATCGAGAATAATTTAACAGGTGCCATTTACGAGAACATGTTAATAAATTTGATCGTTCCAGCCATCCAGAACATCAACGGACAAGAGTTACATAACTTGTGGTTTCAACAAGATGGGGCGCCCCCTCATTATGCATTAGGAGTGCGGGATATATTGAACCAAACATTTCCCCAACGCTGGATAGGTCGTAGAGGTGCAATAGAGTGGCCCGCTAGGTCACCTGACCTCTCTCCACTTGATTATTTCTTTTGGGGCTACATGAAAGACAATGTGTACAAAAAGAAACCAGCAACAATTAATGAACTGAGAGAATGTATAACTGAAGTGGCTAACAGAATTCCACGCGAAATGATTCAAAATGTGCTTGATGGCTATTATTTAAGATTAGCACATTGTCAAACAGCTGAAGGAAAACAGTTTGAACATTTATTAAAATAATTGGGTTTTAATGTTTATTAGCAAACACTATTAACAAAAAATTTGATAGGTAAGATTTTAATGTACTTATTTATTTCATTTCTGCTTTTCATGGTATCGATTAATAATGTAAATATCTCCGAAACGGGTTGACATATCGATGTGCGGTTTTCGGCATTCATTTTGTCTTAAAATTCCGTATTGAAATCATGTATCGCATGACCCCCTTCCTATTTAAAAAAAAAAGTTACATTCAAAATGGCGGTTCCAAGATGGCGGACCAGATTTTTAAAGTCACAGTAAAATAGTATTTTCAATTTGAGTAGGATCCTCAATCATACCTACCGCAAAATCACCTTTGTATATGAAATATTAAGCCGTTTCCAAACATTTCCCCCACCCTGTATAATCGTATAAATGAATGAAATTTATTATCAGAGCTAACTTCTTGTTGTACTTGACTTATGCTTTAACTTGTAATATATAACTTTAATTCAACTTTATTCATCTTCTAAGAAGAACACTTGTTATACGATTAACTTTTAGTTACTGAGTTACTTTAGTTACTTTGGATCAACCTTTTGGAACGTAATTACCTTCAAATACGATTGTAAATATTTGACTGTAATATTGGTAAACATTTCAAATACTGTAAATCATAAGGGAAGACTGCTGGCCGTACTTCGAAGGGTCGAAATTTTTAAAAGAATTGCCTGTCAATTTATTTTAAATGGGAGGTTTAATAGCGGTTATATAACAATAATAGTGGCAAAGTTGAATCGTATATCATTTTCAAGGCCTGTTTGTTTCTCATATTCATGATTAGTGTCAGGCCACTGGCCATTCAAGATTCAAGATCATTTATCACAGTCTATTCGGGATAACAGCTAATCGTCCTCCAGTTTGCAGGCGTTTCAAATTCCGAAAGACTTTATTTCCTTTCGTAAACGTCATCTAGGATGATAAGTGACTGCGATGAGCTTCGGTGAAGGTCCGTCCTGCTTGTCATGTTCTCTGCATGTAAACTAAGTGACCATTCAGGCTGCAACTCCTTCACTTCCTTTGCGGTTCATGTCCACACACAAGACTCTCAATTACCAGGATGTATTGTTTGACACTGCTCACAAATTGCGTGTTTTTTCAAGCAATTTGCTATCGAGTTCAATATTGACTGTCACCTTAGATGTAGAGTTGAGTCTTATTTGAAGTATAAGAATCGATTTATAATAATCGCGCGTGTAAAGTGTTTTTCAAAAGCAACTTCTCTCATTTTTATCAGTACCTAAGACAGGGAAAATTGATAGGAAAGGCACATTTTGTAAATTAAATCAAATCAAATTTATTCTTTCAGCTTTCAGTATAGTTACATTCTAATTTTACATGAAACAATACATAAGATTATATAATATAACACTTAAAATTAAACAGAATTAGTTGTCAATGGAAAAAACAAATAAATTAAAGTTCTAAAGCATGTGATAATACCAAATCTAAATCAATCAGATGATATATTAACAACTGAAGAATAAAATATTTCAAGTACCCCGAGGAAGTTCCTGTATGGGGCACCTAAATGCTTAATTTTAATTAAATGCTTTAATTTATCAAAATCAAGGAAAAATAATGGGGAAGGTACAAGATCATTTATGATGAATGTATAGGTGCAAATAAGGTAGACTATGAATACTATGGCAAAATAATATTTCCTCAAGTTACTCAAGATGTTACAATTTTTATTGAATTGCTAACAAGACAATTAACTATTTTGTACTTGTCAGAATGATTTTCTCCTCTAAAACCCAAGCATACTTTCGATTAAGAATTTTTTTGAAACTTACAAGAAATCTTAGTAGGATTTTTCATGAGGAGTTACCATGGGTTAGTCTGAAAATATTGAAAACAAGAACATTTTCAACTTATCTCCTATTGTGAGCACTTCACATTTTTTTAAAAGAGAATTACATTTAATTGTGTTTTGAGGACAAATTTATTATTTTTAAACTGTTCAGTATCTTTCAATCAAAGGTTTTAATTTTTTTTTTAATGACTCAAAAACTTTTTAAGGACTAATAGTTGAAGCAATATTCTGAATACAATAGTTAGATGGGCATTGGAAGCACTGATTTTCAATTAATTATATTGCAAAGTTGACAAAAATTGAAATTAAATTAAGTTGGAAGAAACGAAGGCAAGTAAAACGGATGGTTGATGCCCAGACATGTGGTCTGGCATTATTGTGCACTCTCTGTACTGGCATTGGTGGATAATCCATTATTTTATGCAAGTTTTCATGAGTATGCAAGATTTGTAAAAGTTTATGCAACAGGTTCTGGGTGTGTCATTCACAATTTGATAAACCTTTTTCTTGCTGGTGAACTTCATCTGATGAACTTGCTGATGAAAAACGGGTTCATTGCAATCGATTGTATCATGATTGAATTTGCATCATTTTATTGATTCTACAAGGATATGAGATATTCGGAGAGTAACACAATCATTCAGTGTTTATATTTGACAAATTTCGTGTTTGTTAAATACAACCACACAACTGAAGAGCCTCATGAATAACATCGTGAGAATCTTATTAACTTGGGATAATGTCGTGGAACTGGATCCCAATCTATCAGTTTGTGCATTCTCAATTCACTAAGTGACCCAGCCAGCCCCATGCTGGGCTTCAACTCAACAGTAACATTCCAATCTTATTTCAACCTCTATTCTTTTATCCAAACATCCTGATCGAACACGATCCAAAATCCCATTTCAACTTGTCTTTCGACCTCTCATGTCATTGGTGGCACATTTCTTTATCATGTTTGTTTTTTAGCATCTTCACCCTCCATAAGGAAAAGGTTGTCGAGTCCGGTTAAAAGGAAGTAAAGGCCAGCCAACTGAGGAAAGTGAATAGAATAACTGATTACCAACTGTCAGATAAATTAGCAGAACCTTTCAGTCCACTGGCCAAACTTGTTCGAGCTGAATAATTGGAATGCAGCATAGCGCTAAAAATGTATGAGAAACAACAGAACTGAAGGAAGCATTGTCAAAAGAGATAAGAAGGAGTATAATTATTATGAATAGTTAATAACAGGCACGAGATAGAGATAGGATAAGGGGCATGTATCCTCCAAAAAATTTCAAACAATACTAAAAGGGTGGAAAACAATACAAAAATATAGGTGTTAAAAATTCTGGGTTTGTTTTTTTTCGGAGGATGAAGCCCACATAGGTCTGAGACCTGTGCGTGGGTAATGAATTGGATGATGGTGATTGATGAGTTGGACCTACAGGTTTAGGTGGGTTCCGTACCACTGGGAAGTGATATTACAGCAGAGAACAGAGTCTTTTTTGCTGGCCAATCCAATCGGTCACCCTTACAAAGATGACCCAGGAGTTTCCTAGCTTATCTCTGATTGAACAGATACCTGCTACGGTACTCAGCTATCACTTCCCGTGTTTAATGTATCCCTGGTCCCGGTTTGTCCCTGGTTGATAACATAACTGGTTGGTGGGATTTTTCATGGTAGGTGAAGATCCTTTTATTAGGAGGCATTTCCCCTTCGAAATATTTTTTTATTTATATAATCTCCTCCCACCGAAAAAATTTGGGTTTGACCATGGTTCATAACATAACTGGTCGGAGTGATTTTTTATGAAAGTCTTGTTGAAAGTTCGGAAGTTTGAATCCTCTATTATTCATATTTTAAAATACAGCAAAGTAAGCTGTTATGTTTTGCAGCTAAAATAGTGGGGGGTTTTTGATTTTCTTTTCAGAATATTTATACTGAAATAATATAGGGTCTATTAAGACTCAAGTTGACGTAATATGATGTAGAGACATGGACTTAGGTACAGGTGAATCGTCTCGTTTCTACATTGAATCAGATAACCGATATACCTGTTATACATTGATTATTACGGATATAACGGAATTTCCTTGTCATAATCACAGGAAATTACATTCTTGTAAAAAAGATCTCCAGGAAAGGACTTTGATACATTCAAGATTGAATCGTTTTGGAATCACCACAGAAAAAATTGATGAAACTTTTCACCGAATGCCTTCACAACAGGAAACATTGCTGCTCAATAGAGCATGATGTATGTCGATTGAGTTGAAGTTGGGGAATGTGTAAATGTAATTATTAACGGGAACACGTAATCTTGGAAAGATTGAAAGCATGCAAAGCTGAAGGCTATCGATATACGAATAAATTAATAATGTAAGTGGAGATTGGAATCAGATTTGAGTGTTACGGGCTGCCTAGTTAGCCCCGAAGTAAACCGTCATTTGTTTAGTCTTATTAGCACTTAGTTTTATTATCGCACTGCTCTATCATCTTGGAGATCATACCTCTGAACTTGTTATTTTTTATTTTATGAGTGAATGCTACAAGTTATCTGTGGAAAGTCAATTTCTATTTTCATTTCCACAACAATCCATGATTTACTGCCCCAACCAAAACCATAGTTGGCCTACTACTGATAGGATCGAACCAGCCTTCTATGGGTTGGTGAAGGGAAATTAAATACAATTTTTAATATTGAAAAATGAAAGTTTGCAATACTGCACGGTCTTAATTATTCTCTTATATAATATATTTATTTATTGTGACAAAATTACAATGAAGATGAAGATGCAACAGTCTCAAAAGTCCATAACTGCCCTCTTCACAAGTCTTTAATGTGCTATATTGTTTAAAACATCAAGGTTAATTCACACTAAAAATTCAGATTTGCTAAAAAACTTCACTCTAAAAATAATAAAACGATTCTTTTTCACTTTAATTATAGGATTGAAGAGCTCCAATTATTTTACATTTGCAACGCGATTATGTAATTATCAAGAGATGTTACCGTTATCTATGAAAACGTATGTTGGGACTAGATTATTATTTTTAATCCCGCTAATAGGGGCAGTGATAAATAATGGGTTAATCAAACAAAAATTTCCTGGAATTCTCTTGTAATTGAAATTTATCAATTAGTAATTGAAATTCATCTTATTTGGAAAAGTTATCCTCCGCCCTTGAAAAAACAGACAATATTCAATTTCTTCCTTATTCATGCTATTTATTTCTTACATCGGAGGACACGTTAAGCTGTCGGTCCCGGCTGCCTAAAAACAGTCATTAAGTCACGTCAGAGGCCCTGAACTTATTCAGGTCCGACCTGATAACTCTGACACCAGACCTGAGCCAGCCAGGTCACACGATATTATTATTATTTTATCAATTAATTTTATTTCAGACCACATTCCAAACAACTCTAAACTTTACTACTTTTAAAAATAAATTGTTTGATATATTGTTTTAAATATTAATTAAATTTACATTAAAAGTTAATATTAACAACGCAGATCGTTATGGAACACGAAATCCAAGAAAAAATTCATTATTTCAAAACAAACTCTTCCAAGTGTAGTAAACTTTACCATTACATTCTACTAAAACTGGAACCAGGAATTTGTTTTATGTATATCTCTCGAGATTATTCAAATTCTACAACATTTTTTAGATTTTTTTATTAGTTCAATTCCATACAATCCTCATTGGAATATTCCTTATTTAATTGCCAAGCTCTTCAAGGATCACAATCGCAAGCTCACTCACGTCTCATCGTATAAAAATAAATAATTTCCTACAATAACGACCACCAATAGTCTAATCACCACCTTATGATAAACTACTATCGACCTTGAAATTCTATTTACTTATTTTATGTTCTAGAACCTGCCGGGGTGTTAGAAGCTATTCGCTGTCGGAACGCAGTTAATAATTAAACAAGCATTCTTCAGTCTTCCTGGACCCATCATTCAGAAATAAATGAACTTGAAGATATGTTTCGGTAAGTTGTAATGTTTAGCTCATCTTTCCAACTATACGAGGTTATTCCGCGTTCTGTTCTATCCTCTTTGAAGAGCTACACACGTACCATCTTGATTATATGGTGGTAAATCTGCGCTGATTTAACGTTTACCTGTGAGATGAACGTGTTGATAGTGATAATCGAGTTTCATCCATTATAAGGATAGTATCTAATTACACCTGCTTTTGCCAGAGCTAAGATGAAGTCGTGAGCTACTTCTTGAGTCAAGGTTGTGCTAGTGAGTCTTTGGTCTCGTGAACCAGAGACAGTAGAGGAGACTTACCTAGGGATAAACCTTAACCTGAACCTGAGAAATCTCCTGAACCTTAAATGTGCGTGTTTTCTTAATTTCAAATTGTTTAAGGGTCGTATTTATGAACATTTCTACAATTTCTCTTGACTTGAGGGACTTTTTAAATATAATATAATTCAGAATTTCTAATTGAACTTGTTCTGTCCTCAGAATTAATTTTTAATTAATTAATTAATTAATAAAAATTAATTCATTTTTACCCTTGTAAAATTTGGATTTTTTAATTGAAAAATTGTAAAGAAAGTAGTAGTGGGCTGTGAGTGTTGTATTTATACTTGATTGTGCTTTTGTAATTTATTTATTTATTGTGAAAAATTTACAACGAATGTGAAGGCGCAACAGACTCAAGTCCAAAACTGCTCCCTTCACAAGTTTTGAATATATGCTACATTGTCCAAAACATTGAGATTAACACAGACTAAAAATTTAAGATTTGCTAAAAGCCTTCACTCAAAAAATAAAAAAATGAATCTTCTCACTTAACTAATTGAAAAGTTCACTTGAAAAGTAACACTGAAAACTGTTAAAAATAGTTTATAATATTACATTTTTATAAAAACTTTTGAGCCGAAAAATGTTATCTTGTTGCTATGGTAACAAATTATAAATGAATAAAATGAATAGTGTCATTAATGACAAGAGCCCCTTAAGGCTGTGCGCAGGGTTTTTGGTCATAATTTTTTTTTTCGAAGTTTATTGAATTAGATATTATTAAGGTATTGAAATGTTGACTATTGCCATTATGAATTATTTTATTCATCAAGTATTTTATGAAATATGGGAGTTCAAAGTTGAAATTTTTCGGTTTTTCGGGACAATTGATCTCCCCTACAAGTTATTTTAAACTTTTGATAAATTTATTTTAAATGAAAGACACATTGAGGAATAAAATGACATATTTTTCATTCCAATCAAACAATTATTTTTCTCAAAAGTAATTTTTTAAAACATGCGAAAAATTTCAGTTTTTCAAAAAATTATTTTGTAAAAAACAATTGTTGAATTGAAATAAAAAATGTGTCATTCTTTTCCCCAAGGTGTCTTTCAGTTATAAAAAATTATCAAATGTTTAAAATAACTTGTAGGTAAGTTCAATTGCCCCCAAAAACCAAAAAATTTCAACTTTGAACTCCCATATTCCATAAAATATTTGATGAAAAAAATAATTTCTCATGGAAATAGTTAGCATTTCAATACCTTAATAATATCCAATTCAATCCAATTAATACCTTATCCAATTCAATCCAATTAATACCTTAATAATATCCAATTTCAACTTCGAAAAAAAATTATGACCAAAAACCCTGCGCACAGCCTTAAGTCAAGAGACACTAGGAGAGCATTCATAAATATGGGCATTAACCTCAACCTCAATTTTCTTAAGCTACATTAAGCAAGGGACAGAGTACTCTCATTCACGAGAGACTTCTTTGAAGTTGAGGGTTTTGTTGGAATCGTATTCTAATCTCATTTAGGGCAGAATATTTACTACTCATTCAGGCTACTCACATTCAGTATAATTGTTAAACGGTTCCTGTTGACCTCAAGTGTAGAGTCGAAGGGTCTTGATAATTACTCACCTGTAAAATAAAAAAGTCGAATCAATCGCAAGTTCACTTATATTTATAATAATATGTAGTGTTAATTTATATTATTTCAATATCAAATTCAGTGTCAATTTCATTATCAAATTTAGAATATTTCAATTAAAAATATTCATTAGACTTCAACTATCATCTTCAAACATCATGTCATCGCTAATGCACTTCTTAACGTAGAAAATATTATTGACTTATCTCTTTCAGCAATCTTCAGTCTTGAATTCATGTGGGCCTACTTTATTATTATTATTATTTTTGGAGGATGAACTTTATTTAAATTAAATTTATTATACACAGATAGCTTCTTAATTTATATTAATTAACCCTTAAATATTAATATAATAAAAGGAAGCCCACATAGGTCTGACCTGTGCGTGTGTAATGAATTGGATGATGGTGTTTTTTTAATTGTTGAATTATTGTTGTTGTTATTGTTGATGATGTTGTTGTTGATGTTGATGTTGTTGTTGTTGTTTTTGTTGTTGTATACTTACTCTATGTATATTATTATTACAAGTTGGTCGGTAGATCCATTCGAGTGCACTATAAAAATATCTCCGTTTTGACGGACTTCACGCTTTATCATCCCCTGGTTCTGCATTATACACTATATATAGGCCTACGTATTAATCCGCCAGAGCCAGTAGACTGTTAATAGTCTAAATATGATTGGAATAGGTATGCTCAAGATTTAGTCATCGATATATAAGAACTTCTTATATATCGATGGATTTAGTAGGCTAAAAGAAGTAAGTGTTTTAGAACCAATATGGTTTGATTTGGAACAGAAGTCTCGTACAAATCAGTGTTATCTAAATTTGAAAAAATCTTAACTTGAAAAAAAAGTTTTTCATACATATTTATGAACGTTCCTTCAATTTCTTTTAACTCGAGGGATTCTTGAAATGTAATGTATTCATATAGGCATTTTAAGAATCCCTCGATTCGAGAGACACTTCTACAAAACTTGTTTATTTGCTAGTCTACGAAGAAAATTTGCTGTCTATAGCTTCAAATTTCTTGTTGCTTTTATGTTTCCGAGATAATTCATCAATATTTCTATACTAGAATATAATTCTAAGCCTAGTTTTGTATTTATTAATCTGCAGCTATAACAATGTCATAGAATATTTCACACGATCAAGTATCGATAATTCACAAGTAGTTGTCAATTTAAATCTCCTCGACCTTGAAGGTATATTATAAAACAGGATTGTATACACAACTCCACTGCATTAGCAGCATCACCACATTATAAAGCTGAACTTGATCGATCATAATGACCTACGTAACAAGCACGCTATGTGAAAAATTGATCATAGATTTCCTTACCATTGAGCTGGATTACCAATGTACAAGAATACAAAACAGATGACGGCTTGATGTTGTTAATCTTCTCAATGAATAACGTAATCTTTTATAGATTCAATATCTCACGGTTAGTTTTTAAATCCCTTCAAAGACGTTAAAAAAAAGCTCTTTGTTAGAATTGTCTTTTCAACGATTCATTGCGTCTCCAAAGTCGTAACTATTCTGTCCTTGCGATGTGTTTTTGAAATCTAATCAAGGTTAAGTTAGCTACATTGTCTTCGATATAAGTATACGGTCCTGTTACTTTATCTGACCACTTAATGAGTTCAGGTTGGAGATACTTTTAAAGGTTGGTCCAGAGGTCCACTATAGTACGAAAGGCGTGAGAATGTACACTGGATTGTTTGACTTGATGCTTCGTTAACAAATCAAAATATTGAATGGGTCGGTTCTTATTTACATCTTTAATACCTCAGGAACTGAGTTCAAAGTGAAATATCATCAGTGATTGCGGTTTTGAATCAGTATATAATAACTATGGCCTCAGTTTTAGTTTATTTATGCTCCTACCAAGGCTGCATCGCAACTTAGAAATCAACGCAAGTTAGGCTAGTAGTTTATTACAGTACAACTTTTGTGAACAAGCTTATAACAATAAAATAAAATCTAGTGAATCTATTTATGATCTTGAATTGAGAAAAATGTACTGTCTATTCTAAAAATTATTGTGTTCTGTTACTACAGAGCCTTCGTGTAACTTATGTATATTTTCTACTACATCGACAAATAACCGAATTTTAGTTTATATTTTTGAATCCCTCATATTATGTTCATATATGTATATGCTCAGTACAATGAGCCCAGAAGAGCTCTCAAAAACAATAAGCATAGAATATAATATGTTGAATTAAGCAGTATCAATGACAATTTGTTCCAAGTTCAAAATATTTATTATACTAATTAAACCCCTTGCAATCTCTTATACAGAAAGTAATAATTACTTTTACAATTTACTTTCACAATTACTTTAACAATCATTGTACTCAGAATTTAAAAATTTACATTTTAAAAGAATATTTATTGGATTTTATTGGGTGAAGCTTAGTACTATTCCTAATATAACTTAATGTCTTGAAAAAATATAAAAAATCGTCTGAAATTTCTTGTTTTGAATCTCTCCATCTTTCCCACTTTTAAGAAGCTTATCTTAATTACTTTAAGAATAATAATTACTTTTACAATTTACTTTCACAATTACTTTAACAATCATTGTACTCAGAATTTAAAAATTTACATTTTAAAAGAATATTTATTGGATTTTATTGGGTGAAGCTTAGTACTATTCCTAATATAACTTAATGTCTTGAAAAAATAGTCTGAAATTTCTTGTTTTGAATCTCTCCATCTTTCCCACTTTTAAGAAGCTTATCTTGGGCATGAACCCCAATACAACCATACTACGGATTGAATACGAGCTATACCTTAATTTTATAATCTAATGGATTCATACCGTAATTGGTAGAATTTAACAATTATTATTTTTTCCCTTTCATACCGGTAGAAATCAGAAAGATCATTCGTATAAAATCTTTGGAAAGTAGCTGATAGTACCGCATTTTCTTCATCCACAAATGTATTCGAAGAATCTTAAGCATAATGATTGTCAATTCCAAAGAAATGATTAATAAATTTTCAATCACGTGTATACTGTACAAAAAATCCCATATAACGTTATCGTGTAATCTTCCCATAACAATCTAGTCATGAGAATCTATGTCTGGTGAAAATAATGTAAAACCCAAAGCAGTAAAAATACGTCAATTGCACCCACAGGATTCTTTTCCCACGTTTTTCCAGCAAAGTAATCACTTAACTAATTAAACTCACAAATTCAAATGTAGAATAATACGAAATAACATCAACCTGCATCAACAACCCCTCTGATCTAGTTCTGTGCCTAGAGTATATAGCTTAGATCACTTGAACATAAAATTAATTGAACTTCTCTGAACCAGCTCTATTGACAATTTTCCCACACAAATAAAAATTCCCGACTTTTCGATTGAATGACTGTAATTTATTACGCCCAATTAACGTGTTAGAGAAAAATTCAAAGAAATCCATTGGCTTGAAATTAAGACCGAGTATATAAACTAGTTTTCGAACTTGGGATTAGTAATCACAAGAGCCGTCATCATTGGGATTTTCCGAAATACAATAAAATCAAAGAAAATGATTTCCGTTTTAAAATAAAATCCTGTAGGATGATGAAGTGTTTTATAAGTACGAATCCATAGAATAGTGATTCATTATGCTGTACGTTACATCATAGGAATGAAAAAACTGGACCAATATTCATCCCATCTATTTCACCATCGGTACATATTCTTTTCTTTGTAAGTTTGATGCGGAATTCAACGACAAAGTTTCTCACGATCAGAATTTCGCGTCAATGACAGCTCCCATTTTATTTCAAGGATTACCAGCTTTTTATTCTTGAGCGCTTTCAATTATTCAATCACGCCGTAAATTGATCGAACCTCGAGATTCCGTGCAGGTTAATTAGATGACACATATCCTACCTGGATAGATCTAGATGTCGGTATTCTCTGTTTTGTTTTGATCGTTCATCACGGATGAACTACAGATGTACAGTGTCATTCTCCATCAAACCAATTAGGCCGATTTAATTGATTCGTTTAATTCGTGAAGTGTAGTTGGATTACTATAAATGGCAATCTCTTCAGTTATTATCCGATACCATACGTGATGGGTAATCGAAATGTACAATACTTTAAAGAATCCTCTGCTATTTTTTCCTTTCTTTTCTATGATTAATATTTTTTTGTATAAGTCGCATTTAGAAGTAGTAGTCCTACTGAGAACTACAAAATATTTGACCTGTCTATTAGCCTTCTTAGACTAAATTGCAATAGAAAAAATTACAACTAGTAGTTGGCTTAGTAGACTAAGTAGGCTACTTACCGTACCTAAATTTAATCAGTTTTTCTGTTAACAGCAAGGCAAACAGACAGAAATCAATACCTACCATGAACTATAATAACCAAACATATAGTGAATATAGTGAACTCATACACGAAAACACGGACTTAATTCAACCCCAATTATCATGTTCATTCTTTAAAATCAAATTCTTGGATTCAATTTTCCATAACGATCTGCGTTGTCAATATTGACTTTTTATGGTGAATTTAAGGCCTTGAAGATGAGTTTCCATAACTCGAAAACGTTGGGCCAAGTGTGTACAATTATTATGTATTCACAATTAAAAAATGACTGCAAGTCGTTAAATTTACAATAAAAAGTTAACTTTAAAATCATTTTAAACTCACCTCATAGCCTCAAATTCAATATTTCTCTAAAAATCCTACTGGAAGCCTTAGCCCAAATAGACGTTTTATCACGCAGATATCAGTCAAATGTGCATTTATTTCTATAGCAGCATAATATCTTTGATTTATTTATGCAGATGGAGTCTTCATTATTCAAAAATTTTGTATCACTTTTTAATATTACCTTACTATCTGAAAAATATAAATAAAAATGAATATAATATCGTGTGACCTGGCCGGCTCAGGTATGGTGTCAGAGTTTCAGGTCACACCTGTACAAGTTAAGGGCCTCCAACGACTGTTTTGAGGTAGCCGAGACTGACAGGCGAAACGTGTCTTCTGAAACGCGGGCGAATATAATATACAGGTAACAATATACAATTTTATGTATATTTTCCAATACCAATGATATTATTATAAAGAATAATAGTTGTATTAAGGCTGTGCGCAGGGTTTTTTTCATAATCTTTTTCTAAGTTTCTTGTATTTGATGTTATTAGGGCTTTGAAATGTTATCTATTGCTGTGAGAAAAGTTTTTTCATCAATTATTTTGTAAAATATTGGGGTTCAACGTTGAATTTCTTTGGTTTTTGGAGGCAATTGATCTCACCTACGAGTGATTTCAAGCTATTGACAGATTTTTTGTAACTAAAAGACACCTCGAGGAATATAATGACATTTTTTTATTCCAATCAAGTTATTAGTTCTTTCAAAATAATTTTTTTAATATCAGTAACAAATTTCAATTTTTCAAAAAATTATTTTGAAAACACTATTTGTTAGATTGGGATAAAAATATGTCATTTTATTCCTTACGGTGTCTTTTAGTTAGAAAAATATTTCACAAAATAATTGATAAAAAATGTTTCCTCACAGCAATAGATAACATTTCAAAGCCCTAATAATGTTCAATACAAGAAACTTTGAAAAAATATTATGGCCAAAAACCCGCAAAGCCTTAATAGTCGGAATCCAATGCCATTTTCGTTCACCATAGCAATATTAGAATATCTGTGACCATAGGTTCAGAAATGGGCATTAAAATCATTTCCTTCTAGCTTTAACATAACTTTGCAATACTTTCTGCATATAACTCTTTATCAGGTGATTAAATGTTTAATATCGATTATCGATAAATTCTATTCCTGGTCTCACACTGATTTGAACGATCCAAGATTTCCTACAACTGAGCTCATTATTTTCTCACGCCAGTTCTTTCCTTTTTCAACTTAGTTGCTTGCTTACACTGAAGAGCATAATGACAAATAAATTAAGTTGCTTGATGTTCAGTGTCAGTTGAAGTGGCATGAAGTCATCTCAGATAGTTCGCTATCACCTGCCAACTACGTACGAAGTGCAGTAAACCCAAGTTGGCCTTGAATATAGTTAGCAGAGAATTCATTCTCATGGGATCAGGCACAATAAAAGAAGTCGCCAAGGCCATAAATAACTAATTCACTCCTGAGCTATTCTAATTTTTCCAGGGCGGTTCCAGCACAGCTGATAATCTCCATGCAATTAACCTTGGAAATGTCAGGGTCAAGTTTGTACACCTGGAGATTCTCAGAAGAGATGAGCACTCGCAGAAGACAACTTGCCATTAGAGTACCCAGCATCATCTCAGCTTAATCCAAATGATATATTGTATGAAAATAATGATCTGCTGTCAATCTTACACACAATGACAGTACCATCTTGAATTCCTCTGCAGACGTTAACACTGAACAACTATCAAGCAGAGCTAGTGCAATTATGTTCTATTGAACACCCTCAGATTGTTTAAGACGATTATACACTTGTGGAACAAGATTCATTGTTGTGAATAATAGTTCTTCGGCGATCTTGATAAATGTTCGCCTGTAATCTAAAGCAGTTTATTACTGTCAAAACAATGATGAAAAATTATTTCTTTTGATAGCTTCATCAATTGGTAGCAATCATATATTAATTTAAAATTGCTTTGCCTTCATGTAAGAACAACAAAACAGCTTTGGATTTGTTTAAAAAAATAAATAATAATTTTTTTTACTTTTCAATATACAATACAAAGAATTTTAACCAAGCGGTTCAATAATTATATTCAGGTAATAAATAATAAGATACATATAATAAATTAAACATATATCTTGGAAATCATCCTACCCCACTATGGCATGCCACGTTCTAGAGTAGGTGTTAGTAGAGGAAAAAGGAGGTTTAGTTAAAAATAGGATATAGGATTAAGGATTGGTCAGTTTTCAAAATTACAAGTTCCCATCATAATCATTGTTTGAAAAAATCCTCTCTATATGCTGTCTGTCAATATTTATTAGGCAGTTATGAAGCTTGAATTTTTTTATATGTCCTATTGCTTTAATGTTTTCAGGAATTAAGTTGTAGATTTTTGGTGCTAGATGAATATAGTGTCTTTGATAGAGAGCCTTTTTTGCCCTGTTTGATATGAGGAGATGCCTGTATTTGGTGTTGTGGTGGTGATTCCTATTCTAAAACTATTATAAAAGAAACATTTTATTTATTTTTTTAGTTTGTTGTAGAACAAGCTAGTATAAAGAGAAGTCTTCAAATGAATTGAGAGTATCAATAATACTTTTTTCTTTGTTCTATTCTTCTAATTCTTATTTTTCTTGGCTTACAAGGAATAGATTCTTTTTTGTTCCAATTCACAAGTCCAATCACTTATTATCTTTTTATTTAATTTTTTAAAATTTTTTTGCTGATGATGCCCACGTGAGTTTTAAACTTATGCTTGAGTAAAGAGGTACATGATCGCACAAAATATGCCGGACTGAACGGGGATCCCACGCGCAACCGCAGGAGTAGCTGTCAGTCAGAGATGAGCGATCTATCCTATTTTATCACTGCGGTTGCCACATTTATTGAATTCAACATCTATCTTATTGGCAATAATTATTATCATTTCGTCTAAAGTACCATTTTAATATTCTCATTTATTTCAGTCAATCCATCCTTTTCTCTCTTTGTACATCACTGTACATCACTTCAAGGGATCTGAGAGTTGCTAATCTTAATAATACTGTTATCATTCATGTGCATTGTAAATTTGCACAAATAAAGTCATCTGAATCTGTCTCACTGTCATTTTATATAATTTATTTCAGCGATATTGTTAGAATTTCGTCTAAAGGAACAGTGCAAATACAGTATTCTCGACTTATGTCAAGAATTATTACTCTTTCTGTACTTATTCAATCATTATAACGTTTTATTATTGTATTTGTAATCATTTATGTACTGTATATCAATGATAAAAACAAAGTAAAGTGGCAAAATGGAAACCTGAGTCCAAACATACGTTATATAGCCAACCAAATGGCAAATAAAGTCACGACAATCATTATAATTGAGAACCTAATAATTAATATAGAAACCAATTCCGATACCGCATAAATTTAAAAAGGAATAGACTGTTCAAGCTCATGATACGCATGCGTGTCACTACCCCCATAACTCCATAAATTCATAAGACGGCTGGTTTTGTTTCCTAAGTAAACCACATTATCTATCACAGTTAATTGATTTACTGTGTAGATTTTTTGGCAAACGAAACCGGTGATAAATTCCACCTTCTAAATAACTCATAAACGTAATCAGTTAGCGGCGAGCATCATTAATAAAGTTTGGCACCACAACGCAAAACTAGTTAGGCTTGCCCGTTCTCAAGTGGACACTCGATGGTATTAAAAATAAATAAATGTTCTCAATACATCGCAAGGTCTTTTAAATTGATTTTTAGCTAAATGAATTGACAGTAGTAAGGTAGTGTTTGACCTTCAGAAGTTCTTTCTCAAACGACTAACCAAATTATTGATGGGTGGGCTACATAAACAAAAATATTTCTTCTGTATCGACGCGTGTGTTTTTATTCCTTTCCTTATAACATTTGTTTAAGACTCCTGGCATTGGAATATTCATCAATATTGAAGGTTCAAGGTGTATTAAGGAACCTCTCATCTGCGATGTGCTGTTTTAATAAACGAGCTAGTACGGAGGAGGAAGTTGTGGATTTCAGTAAGCACTTAGAAACTCTCAACTCAACTTCCTACATGGGTGGCTTGTATGCTTTTGTATAAACATCATATTTTATCATTAAGTTTTACATTTTTTAAATGTTTCGCAAATTTATTTTAAAAAACGTTTGCAATTTGTATCGGTTTGACAGCTCTATCATACAAATTATTCTCCTATATGTCAACATAATACATTACGAAATGATTTTCTGTTTAAATTCTGGGATTTCTTGTTCCATAACGATCTGCGTTGTTAATATTAATTTTTTTCGTAAATTTAACGACTTGCAGTCAGTTTTAGATTGTGAATACATAATAAATGTACTCGCACTTGGCCGAACGTTTTCGAATTATTGAAAAACATCTTCAAGGCTTTGAAGATGAGTTCCAAACTCACTGAGTTCTAAAACTGACTACAAGTCGTTAAATTTACAACAAAAAGTTAATTTTCTGTTTGTATCTCGTGAGAGCTACGCATGTCGGATCCCTGATATTCACTTCAGTGACGTTTTAGAGATTCTGTATGAAATCACCGTAATATTCACCAGCTTTTTTACCATCAATCAAGGTGACAAAAGGCTAAATAATCTTGCTTGGAAATAATTTTTTATCTCAAACCTGTTGATCAGATCCATAACCGAAGTTTTTTTTCTTTGAGGATGAAGCCCACATAGGTCTGACCCGTGCGTGGGTTATGAATTGGATGATGGTAATTTATGAGTTGGTTCTACAGTTTTAGGGGGGTCCCGAACCACCGGGAAGTAATTTTACATCAGAGAGCAGAGTCCTTTTGCTAGCCGATCCAATCGGCCACCCTTACAAAGAGGGCCCAGGAGAGCGTTGCTTATCTAATCTGATTGAACAGATACCTGCTTCGGCTCACGGCTATCACTACACAGCTTGTGTAGCTTATGTTTATGACACATACAATTACAAGAATAATCGTTTTAAAATGATTCAAAACACATTTAGATAATTTTTTATTGGATTCTGAATAATTGTTGTCTCCCAGTTGTTGATGTTTTTTCTATAAGTTTGTGCCGTTATTAATCCAACAATCATTTCAAAAGCATTAATAAGTAATATTAAATGAGGTAACTAGAAAACGTTCAATGTGATTAAAATTCATCAGTATTTTAAACATTCATTTTTTATTGTAATTCTCTTGAGTACTGTATTGTGATACTTGTGTAGATTTTTAGCTCAGAAATTTCAAAATTCTAAATTATATTAATTCTTTTCTGGAGTGTAATGGTATTTTGCTAAAAGTAAAATCAAAACTAATATTCTTTTTCTGAAAAAAAAACTCGTGAATTATTGTGCTTCAAGGTAAACTTTTTAGTTCAAATTCAAATTTAATCATTCTTCATAACAAAGAAACATATCAACACCAGAAACATGAAAATACATTTGAAATATACAGAATTAAATAGTAATTGAATGCAGAAGTTATACAATGGTTCAATTCAATGGGAAGAGAAAAAAAAACCCACAAGACACAAAGTCTGAGCGTGGGCATGAGTTGTAAATATTGTATGAAAAAACAAAAATACACTATGGTACGGATTAATTAGAAATATATGAAGTAGTAAAATAGAGAGAAACTTATTAATACAAGGTGAGTGAAACAGACCTAACCTAAGATTTCGATTCTAATTTGAAATTTTGTAGAAAGCAGTATTGGGCAATAGCCCAATGATAGTTGAATAAATAAATACTGTATTGTGATATTTGAGTACTGTAAATGCGCACGATTGACCATTTCATGACAATTCTTGACCATTTCACTTTTTTTTGGGGATCAGAGTCAAGGATTCAACTACGGCATCCTTTTGGTATAAAGAGGGTCAGCAAGTGTTTTACTGTGTCATAGGTGTAAGCGTGAGTGATTGTGAGTCATGTGTCAACTGTCAAGATAGAAGCGTGACTCTCGAGAGCCAAATGCAAAGCCGGCAGACAGAACGGGATAAGTGAAACCGTCTTCCACTTCGGAGGAAGGCGTGATGGAACGCCGTCGCAGCCAGCCGCCATCTTGGCGCTGCATGGTGAGAAGTGATTCCGATCGGAAGAAAGAAAGTGTTACCGGTGAGAATTCTGTGTGGCCGAGACAACAGCGAAGATGGAGATGAAATAGAAGCAGAAGATGGGGGTTAGGAGTTTTAGGACTCTTGGTTCTCTCCAACACTCAACCCTAAAAAGGATGAGAGAAAATAAAGAGGAGAAGAGACAAAGAAGAAGGGAAGAATATGTGAAAAACTTGTGAAAAACACAAAAAATAGAGGAAAAAGAAACTGAGAAAATGGAAAGAGAAGATAAAAATAGAAGAAAAGAAGTAGGAGATTAGATTATCTTTCTTTATTCATGTAAATTTACAAATTTTGCATTTTTTTCTTTTTTTTGAGAATGAAGCTCACATAGGTCTGAGATTGTGCGTGTGTGATGAGTTGGACCAAGTTTTAGGTGGGTTTCGAACCACCATATGAATGGTTAAAAACAAAATTATTATCAACATCACATAGATAAAATAGTAAACCCAGATAGTGCTATTTTTATAGTGCAAGAAATATGTACAATGATATTATTTGTATGATATTAACAACGGTAGGCTAATGACAATCTAAGTGATGAAATGGCGTAGTTTGGACAGAGATTCGTCCATTCTTGACACTTGACAGAAAGGGAGAAGTGGAAGGTAAAGGGATAGCAATTATAATAACCGTATGGCTTTTATTGTTGGGGAGACCATTATGGGTAGGGAAAGGGGTGGAGAAAAGAGAAGCAGAAGGGAAACAGAAGAACGGGTGATGAGGAAGATTAGAAGAGGAAAAAGAGAAAGGAAACATAAAAAAGGAGGAGGAGGAGGAGGAGAAGAAGGTGTAAAAAAGGAGAAAATTCAATATAAGTGGAACAAACGATACAGAGAAGATCGGAGAAAGAAAAAGTGTATTGAGAAAGAATGTGTCAGAAAATGAAGAAAAACACAAAATACAGAGAAGATGAAAAAGATATCGAAGGCATGAACGAAAAAGAAAAGGAAAGGAAAAAGTGGGAGAGCAGGAAGAAGAAGGAAAAGAGATGATGAAGAAAGAGAGATAAGAAGTAAAATAGAGAGAGCTGTGGCGGTGAGGGTGGATGGAAGAAGTAGAAGTAGAATAATAGAATAAGGGAAGAGAGAGGCAAAGAAGAAAAGAAAGAGGAGACAGTGAAGAGAATGAGAAAAAGTGAAAAGAAATTAATACAAGAGTGGAAGCAGAAATAGAGAAGATAAAGATTGAGTGAGGGAAAGTGAGACAGAGGAGGAGGAAGAAAAGAATTTGGAAAATGAGGAGGAGGATAAAATTGTAAAATAGCTAAAAATGAAAAGAAAAAAGGAAGAAAATGAAAAAATAAGGAGAAAGTGAGAAAAAGTAGGAACAAGGGAGAGAAAAAGGGGGAAATAAAAAAGAAGGAGGAAAAAGATAAAAAGAAAAGAAGAATGAGAAGAGCAAGAAGGAGAAGAAAACCAATTAGGAGATAAAAAACAAAAAGAACAAGAAAAACAAGATCACCAAGAAGAAAAAGAGCTAGATGAAGATGATGAACAAAAAGAACAAGAGGAACATGAAGAACAAGAAAAACAAAAAAAACCGAGAAGACCAAGAGGAACAAGAAAAACGAGAAGAACAAGAAGAACGAGAAGAAAGAGACAAATAAAAAGAAAAGCCATTATGGGAGAGGAGGAAAAAATAACGGAAGGAAGAAGAAAATAAGGCGAGAGGAGCATGAAAAATGGCGGGAAAAGAAGAGAATAGATAAAGGATGAAGAGTTGGAAGAGAATGTGAAGAAAAAAGAAGAAGTAATTGAAGGTAGAGAATAGAAGGGAGATAAGAGAAAAGGTAGTAGAAGATGAAGATGAAAGCGGAAGAAGACGACGAATACAGAAGGCAGTGGAACAGGTTGAAGGCCGCGCGGTGCGACAAGTGGGTCACTCGACTCAGCAGGGGTCAACACCCGGAACCTCAACACTACTCCATCAATACAACCGGCACTGGTATGCATGCATCTCCTGTATGTGGCAAAGGTGCGCTTCAATAGCCAGCCGCAATACAACTCTTCCTTTGCTTCTCCTATGAATAATTAGCCGGTATCAACAACACACACACACACACACACACACACACAACAATCAACAACACACTCACACAACAACAATCAACAGCACACACACACAACAACACAACACGCGCCCTCAGCAGCAATAATTCCTAGGCGGTGGGTTTTACTGAAGGAGAAAAAGAGAAAAGAAGGAAATAAGTTTAATGAAAGAGAAAGATGGAAAGAAACAAACAAGTTATTATAGAGGCAACTTATCGACTGTCCGATAACCTGCTCCTACTCGCCGTATAATTCGACTCAGGTTCATGCACGAACTGTTGCTAAATATTTATGAGTCAAAAGTAAAACTTGGGAATAGAAATTTGCAATGCGTGCTACGTGACATGAGAAGTGACTGATAGTTCCGGATGTTGAAAAGTATGTGTACTGTGATTAGCAGTCAACTACCAATTTCCTGATTGGAATTTGTGTTTGGGGATTCGCAAGGGAATGGTTTTGGGTCACTAAAATATGTACTATAACTATGTTGTGGAGATTTATCTAACTTTGCTAGACAGTTTTCTATTATACTAGAAGTTTACTAAGTTTCCCAGAACTTATTTCCAGGTTTAGTTTAATTTCTCATAAAAAGTGTCCCAATAGAAATAAATAATTTTTCTATGAGAATGTTCCAGATGTAGGCTTTTGAACGCAGATTCAAGCAGAGTCTGAGAGTATGCACTGTATCCTTCTAATACTTAGTCCAGTAGGTAGGAATTTGGATGATGGTAGTAGGTAGTACTTGTCACCGATACAATTTTCGAGGATGAGGAGGAAGTTCTTGTGACCTACGAGCGCTGAGAGACGATATTTATTAGTCCAAACGATATTATTGTTAGCTTAGTGACTTTGACAATGCATGTGAACATGATGCCACTGCTATTCCCCGAATGTGATGGCATAGAAGCAATTGAAGACGATGATATTGTTATTATTATAATAATTATTATTACTACTACTATTATTATTATTATTATTGTTATCATTATTATAGTTATTTTATTACTATTATTTTTTATATATTTTTCCTTCTTTTTATTGCTGTTTGATAACTGTACTATGATTTTTGAACTCACTGGCGCTCAAGTTTATCTTTTGCTGGTAGTGCCATATTTTATTCAATATCGTATTAGCAATAGATTAGAATAATTTTTATAGTATATAATTGAAGAAAGACTTCTGTATTGTTTAGGAAATGGCAAAGAGGTGAAGGAAAGGTTCAACATCAAATTGAACCCCTGTAAAGTAAAGTAAAGTAAATTTATTTCCCATTAAATTTTTACAAATAATAGGATATAAAGAATATTATGGAACTCCTAGCCATCTGAGGCAGTAGTGATGGCTAGCACATTTTAAAAACAAAACAGTCAAAATAAACTCTTGAATTCGGCAATAAATAAAAAAAATTATAACGGCTTACTTCTGGTAAATACAAATACTTAGCACAGATATAAATAGAGTATGTGGCTTGTTGCAATAGAGCATTTGGCTTGAATACAAATAGTCTCCATCTTCGTTTCCAGGATATTATTTAGCATCGAAGCCAGATGTCTACATTGAGAGGAAATATGGAAACATTTTTGAAATGTATATGAGGGAGTGAAACCTGAATTGGTTAGACCCAGTGAAGGAGACAAGAGCAGCTATTATCGGTTTCTGAAAAAATACCATGAAATGCAATTTCGTGAGCCGATAGAATTCGATGGTATCCTGTGATGGTTTTGAATGCTTTTTTATTTCACTGCGACAAAGAGTTAGAATTTAAAGTTGCCTCCACACCAAAATGTAGTTATTATCAGTCAGAAAAGTCACAAATTTATGTAATATTTTGAGACAAAAGCTGGTTTTGAACGTCAATAAAATAAGAAATAAGAAAATGAAGGGGTTTGTCAGTGAAATTATAAATTTCAATACGAAAATTTTAATACGAAAGCATGTTCCAATAAAGTGAGTAAATTTATAATTTCTTCTATAAACAATGTTTGCAGATCGTTAGTTTTCATATAGTAACTCACTCTAACATAGTTATTATTGTTAATAGTTTGTAGTGCAAGAAAAAATTCAAGTCAAGTTTTATTACGATGATTGTGAGTTCATGGTTCAAGTAACAAATGAAGAAGTCAATTGTAACGATAAAAGAAATGGAAATGAGAAACTTTGTTGACTCATTCAACAATTTTTCTACCTGACTCACATTAAGCTTACAGGGGCAATGCATACAGGATATTCTGGCTGGGAAGTGACTGTACAAAATATTTGAAAAGTAAAAGTGTCTCGTTTATCAAATTCACGCTTTCGCATCCTGGAACGCTGCGTTCCTGGAAACACTGTCTCCGATGCAGAAGTCGATTTTAATTGTTCATGTTGCTAAAGAAAGTATTTATGTTTGTGACGCATGGTGGAAGTGTGTCAGGTAATGAGTGACCTGGTGTTCTTTAATTACTTACTCAGTGATGATTCACCAAGATTTTATTATGCATGAAATTATTTTTTGTCATTTTTAGCGTGAAATATAGAGCAAATATTACTAGTTTTCCCAACATTTCAGAAACAAATATGAGATAATCACAAGTTAGCGCTTGGAGTAAGTACCGTATTGATTGGCATCCTTTATCTCGAATCAAGGGTTCGTCTAATCTTTATTATTGACTTTGATTTTATCGTCTATTATCCAATCGAACCGATCTAATAAATAAATGGATAGATAAATGAATGAATGAATAAATAATTAAATGCTTTATTCCTCGAAAATGACATAATAAAAACACTTCACATTTCAATTCATCATACAATTTTTAAGAGTTCGTCAGATGAAAAATGACCAAGAAATGAATAACTCATTCATAATTATATATAACTTGAAAAATAATAAAAACACAAAATTAAAAATACAGATTTACGAAATATTGCCGTTGATGAAAAATAAATGCAAGTGAAGCCAGCTAAGAAAAAAATAATAGGAATATGCACACTCAAAGAAGGTGAGACAGCAAGTCTATATTATATATGAGTATTTAACATAAAACAATTTTGTAATGTTAATGCAAACGATTTGACAGAAAGATATGTGAAAAGAGTTATATATGGGAAGAATGACAATGAGTTATTGAAAGAAGGCGAAAGGATGAACAGAGAAGACAGAAAAACTAAAGAGAAGAAGAACTAATATAATCTATCTAATCAAATATAATTCATCTAATCTAATCTAGTGCAATCAATTTATTCTATACTGTCTTTGACCCGTGATCATGTGATCAGTCTAGCAGCTAGACTCTAGCTCAAGAAAAAAGAAGAAGATGTGAATGAGGAAAAAGAGAAGGAGTGAAAGAGATAGTCGCAGGAGGAAAGAAAAACAGCAGATAGAAGGAGGTACAAGAAGAAGATGGGAAACACAAAGAAGGAAGAAGAAAAGAGAAGGTTGAAGGGGAAAAAGGAGATGAAAGAAAAGAGAAAACGAAGAAGAAGAAAAATAAGAAGAAGTAGAGGAGATTTGAAGATGAAGAAGATAAAAGGAAAGAGAAAACGAAGAAGATTAAAGGAGAGAGAAAATGAAGATGAATGGAAAAAGAAAACAAAGAATATAAAAGGAAAGAGGAAACGAAGAAGCTGAAAAATGGGGAGAAAAATGCAGGAAAGAAGAAGAAAGGATGTGGATTCGAAGATAAAGCATGTGGATAAGGAGAAAAAGAGGAGAGCTAGAAGACCAAAATAAGTATGGAAATAAGACGAAGACTAATAAAGAACGAAACGATCGTTTTCCAATTCCTAGCGGCTGTTTCCGTCTAAATTTCAAGTGGAACTTTTAAATTTCTACCGTCGTTCATCAGAAGCTTTGCCAACTATCTGGCAGTAGCCTGATAGGTAGGTTTTTTTTCCAAGCCGAAATACTCCAAAACACGCCACATGGTGTGTATTTATGATGTGTCCTCATTCTTCTAATGCCTGAGGCTTTGTTTAGGTGGAAAAGCGCACTGCAAATAAGCGAACGGGACCTGGAAGCGAATCTACTCCACTTGGTTAGTTAATGCAATTACAGTTCACTACTGGAGCGGTGTCTACTCTTCCTGATGCACGAGAGAAAATAGATAATACGGATGACTTGCTGCTTCGTGTTTGACCCTGGAAATTGCCGAGACTGGGCAAACAAGATGGTTAATTACAAATGAACTGTGGTTTGTCGGCGGTTGCACCAAGCGATCATCTGGACTACTGCAGCCAATCACAACTAAAGACCACTAACAATCGACCAATCATACGCCGAGCACGCGACATTGGTCTACAGTGCACTTGACATAGCAGGAAAAAAGTGGCGCCCATCTACTTTGCATTCCAGGTCAACTTGCCGATCGTTTTTCTTCCAAGCCATTCCATTCGTTATGGAATCACACCTCTTCATCACCAGCAACTGCTCCAAGACCTCACAAACGGTCATCCACCTTTTAGCCTTTTCTCACAACCTTACTACATATTATCATATTTTTTCTACATTCAAGTCCACTATACTCTCAACTTTAAAAAGCATTTGATTCTGGTTTTTCTAATCAGCCGACCTTTTAAAATTTCCATAATGAATCTTTTAATTTAATTAGGAGCCATTCAATCGATCTGTATTTTGTGAACTACATTTTTTTCCATTCTTTTCCGCATACCAATCAGTTTCAATCTTCCTGTTCTCCGTAACAGCCCACTCTAAAAATTGCCGTTTCCAAACCATGTATTTTTGGGAATCATCATCCCCAAATTTTGGCCTCCCTCAAGGAACCGTTCTATCTCCCTTATTATTTCTTATCTATTTAAATGATTTACTCAAGATAAATATTCCTAATTGCACCAAAATATCTTTTGCTGATAATACTGTGTTGATATTCACAGGTGCATCATGGAATGAGGTATATGACAAAATGCTAATGAAGGATTATCCATGGGTAAGTCTTGGTTTGACAATCACACGCTCACTTTGAACCTGCTTGAGACAAAATTTATTGCGTTTTCTCCAACCAGAACTGGTGAACCTCCACCTGGCTTCATAAAAATACACAACCATGAAATTGATACTCCTAGAACACAAAATAATTGGCTCTGACAAGCTATAGAAAGAGTTTACTTTCTAAAATATCTGGGATTAATGGTTAATAGTAACTTAAATGGAATTTTCATCTACAGCATCTAATATCTTAGCTACATTTTTTATAAAATTAATAGGTTGAATGACATTAATATTATAAGAACAATATATCATGTCTATGCCCACTCTTTGTTTGAATATGGGATAGAGTTCTGGGGGGGGGGGGGAGTACATAAATCTGTACCTTTGATACTTATTTCAATAAGATGTTCACTTTACAGAAGCATTTGATTAGAGCAGCTTTAAGAAGACCCAGATTATATCCCAGCAAGTGTCTATTTGTTGAATTTAAAGTTCCTACGCTCAGACAGGGTATTTTTACTTCTTCCCATTCCTTTTCTCTATCTCCTTTTCTCATGACGTTTGCTATCGTATTTTTCCATCCTCCTCTTCATCCTGTTATGTTTTCTTCTTCTTCTTTCTCTTTCCTCTTGTCATCCCCATCCTCTACCTACTTTTTTCATTATTTTTTCCTCCTGTCACTTTTTCTTCTCCTTACCATCTACTGATCTACTTCTTCCCATTTTCTTCTCTGTCCCCTTTCGCCACCTTTTTTCATGACCTTTTCCGCCTTATTTTCCCTTCCTCCTCTTCATCCCGTTATTTTTTCTTCCCCTTCCTCTTCTACTTCTTGACATCTTCATCCTCTATCAACTTTTTTCATCATTTTTTCCTCCTGTCACTTTTTCTTCTCCTCCCCATCTACTTCTTCCCATTTTTCTTCTCTGCCCCTTTTTCCCCCTTTTTTCACGACTTTTTCAGCCTTATTTTTCCTTCCTTCTCTTCATTCCGTTATTTTATCTTCCCCTTTCTCTTCTACCTCTTGCCATCTCCATCCTCTAAATTAATATTTATCTTATTTTTATCTTATCCTCTATCTACTTTTTCCATCATTTTCTTCCTCCTGTCACTTTTCCTTCTCCTTTCCATCTTCCCTTCCCATTTTTCTTCTTTGCCTCCCTTATTTCATCAATCTCTTCGCCCTCCCTTTTTGTTTGCCTTTCCATTTCTTCTCTCACAACATTTCTTCAATTTCTCGTTGACAATCATCATCGTAAACAATCCTGAAGGAAGAATGTGACAAGCAATTACTGAGCATTATATATTACTTCAGCTTCAAACTACTGTAATAATAATAATATCGTGTGACCTGGCTCGCTCAGGTCTGGTGTCAGAGTTATCAGGTCGCACCTGAATAATTTCAGGGCCTCTGACGTGACTTAACGACTGTTTTTTAGGCAGCCGGGACCGACAGCTTAACGTGTCCTCCGAAACACGGGAGTGGCCCGAGGTAAAATCTTTCGGTCAGAACTGGGATCGAACCCGGGACCTTTGGGCTAGTGTCAAGGCTAGTGTCAACTACTGTCAAGGCTCTCAGTAACTGGTCCAGTATTAATGTTAGTATCTGCCGAGGATCGGGTGAAAGTACCAACAACACTCTTTGTCGTATACATCACATTATTAAAAAGGTGTCGAAGAACCAAAGCGGCTCCTCTTTGAAATCTAATAATAACCCAAACAAACTCAATGCTCTCTCTCGCTCCCTCTTGAAACTTGCATACACTTTTTGTCTCTGTCACTCTCACTCGGTTCATATCAACAGCAATCTGCAATCTTTTAATCGAAACCTGCTTTTTGAGATTCAGTTCATTGTTGAGTACATCGAACCGATTTTAATAACAGCGTATAGGACTGGATAATTGGTTGTCTGACATTTTAAAAGTAGTCTGGTTCAAAACTCAACGAGATTGTTGTTATACTATCACTTTTCTACAGGAAAGTATGAACGTCTTGTGACTATCACTTTTAAAAATGAGGGACATAAATTTTGCAAATATGGTTGATGTGAAACGGGAATGATGTGAAAGGCAAATCGATCTAGTTTTCCAGTATCGCATTTTTTCTTTGTCTAAACTACAATGTTTACTTGATGTTGTGTAGCAGCTTGGATGGAAAGCTGAGTAGCCATTGGTATTTTCCACGTGAGACTGAAACCTTCACTTTCAATAACTTGATAATTTATTCATTTAATCATCTGCGCAAATTAATACCATCGAATGTGAAGAATGTAGGTACATTATTGTTACGCCAGTAAAGAAGGAGAAGAAAAAAAGAAGAATAAAAAGGAGAATAGAAAGTAGAAAAAGAAGATATGAAAAGGTAGAAAGATGGTGACGAAGGAGGAGGAAGAAAAGCGGATAATGATTAAAATGATAAAACATTATTGGAAAAACAAGTGGAGAAGAAGAAAAAGTAGAGAAAGAAGATTTTAAAAGGTAGAAAAGATGAGGAGAAGAAAAGCGGATAAAAAGAATAAAGTGGAAAAAAATAAGAAGAAAAACAAGTGGAGAAAAGAAAGAAAAATAAGAGAAAAAAGGAGGGGGAGGAGGAGGAGGAGGAGGAGGAGGAGGAGGATGAGGAGTAGAAGAAGAAGTATACATGAGGAGATTTGAAGAGAAAAAAGAAGAGAAGATGAGGAGCGAGGGAGAAGAAGAATGCAGAAGAAAGAGGATGTAAGATGAAAAAGTAGTGAAAAAGTGAGGGAAAAGAGGAAGAATACAAAAGATTTTGAAAAAACCCAGAGAAGATGAAGATAGAGGAGGAGTAGGAGGAGGAGATACAGGAGGTAGAGGAGGCGGAGTAGGAGGAGGCGGAGGAGGAAGAGGAGGTGGAGGATGAGGAGGAGGCGGAGGAGGAGGAGGAGGAGATGATGAGGAATAGGAAGGGGTGGAACTGGCTTTTCAGCCCAAAACTACTTTGATCACAGTTTTTCAAGTAGAGAATCCTATTCTTTATAGGTTAGGTTAAAAAAATTATAAATTGATTCTATTTTAGTTGAAGAATATCAAAATGTGAGTTTACTTGAAAGGAAGCACTGAAAACCGTTCGGATGAGTTGAATAATATTTTATTTTGTATAAAACTTTTGAGCCGAAAGCATTCTACTGTACTTTAAAACAATATAGTTTATTTCAACTTGTAATGTCTAACTTGTATTGATAAGACGCCTTTATTTAAACCTGGAGGGCAGAGTTAGGGCGCAGCCGGCCCTCTCTTACACTCAACCCTCCGTTACAATGATAATAAATTTATATTTATCAACAAAATACAAATACAGTATTGGAGAGATTTGTTGATGAAAGATACTAAAGTGGTATTACTTTCTTCAAATAAATACGGTAGCTCATCATATTATACTATTTCCTGGAATGAAAGCCGATATTGATATTGAATTCAATTCAAATTTATTTCCACACCAAAAAACAACCGAATATAATATATGTATAAGAATATGCACATCAAATAATAAGAAATCTTCGAAATTCAGTAACTTGATAACTAGAATATGTGAGCACTTAAAAATGACAAAATTCATCAAATGTGGCACAAGAGGTGGAAAAAACCACTGGCATAAGTGAAAACACTTGTTCGCCAGTAGGAGTAGCATTATAATACGGTAGTTCTCCGTCACAATCGTCCATTTCAATTTAAAACTAAAACAAACAATGGAAATACAAAAGCTAATTCACAAATGGTTTGGATATGGATATGGGTATGGATATATGGAATCGATATGGTTTTGTAGCTCAAATACAACAACATAAAAAACAACGGCGTGTTGTATTATGAGAGAGGAACTCTTTTAAAAATAAATTGAAATTTCAAAATGCACATTTTTGTATTCACTCTGCCAAGAGTAACAAGCTTTCATTTTAAGTTTATTGTTGACATTATAAGCAGGAAACTATTTTGAATGTAAAAATGCGACAGACAAGTTATATAATAAAACATTTAGAACGCTGCATTGCAAACATTGGATGCAGCAGATAGATACAACGCAGGAACTGCGGTGAAATTATTTTGTCGTATCTAAAGTAAAACAAACCGTTCGAAGTAACGGAGAACGACAAAAAGGTACCAATCTTTTGTTGGCTCTAATTAGTGAATCTTTTGTATTGATTACTCAACCATTCCAGTTCGCCAGTTGAGATGTTTATCGAACTACAAATTCTTGGATTTATTACAGTTTTTTAAATTAATTTTGTTCATTCTAAACTATATTGAAGTGATAGTGAGCAGACTTCAATTAGACATCGGTTTTGAAAGTAAGGGAAAATTGTTATGCAGATCTAATTTCTAAAACTTAAAGTGGATTGAAAAATAGATGTAATTTGCGAAGTTGTGAGTCATTATCAGTGTGTACTAACAAATTTTCTTAATACAAGATAGATTCTATATATTTTCTTATCTATATAATATCTCCTATTTGTTTCAAGAATATCTGATGATTTAAGAGGTTCAAGAGAATTCCTAAAGACTTAATACCTACACTGTTTCATGTTGTAGATGTTGAGAACTGAATTGTTAACATAGATAATAATATCTTGTTTTTTTATTACGTCCTGGAAACTCCAGTTAAGGAGTATAAGACAAGTCAGATTAACAATTATTCAATCTTATACACTAGTTACCATAATTACTATATCAATTAGTTGCGGTGAGGCTTAATTTTGATATGGAAGGAACTCTTGTACACTATAAAAAACTTCATCAACTAAATATTTCTTCGGTTGTTTTTTAAATATCTCTATACTTTGAAGACTCTTTAAAACCTGCGGTAGATTGTTGTAGAGTTTCCTACCAATATAACTGGGTTTTTGTTTGAGTAAGCTACTATTGTGACTCACTAAGTGATAATCTCCTCGGATTCTTGTATTATGATAATGTACATCAAAATTTTGGTTGAAATCATTCGTTTTTACATATAAAGTAGCTTCATACACATATAAGCAGGGTACAGTGATACCAAGTCTCTTGAACAACGGCCTACATGAATCTAATTTATTTACTCTTTCCATACACCTAACCGCTTTCTTTTGGATCTTAAACACCCTAAAAAGGTTTTGTTTCTACGAATTACCCCATACTAAGATAGCATACCTAATATGTGACTGTAAGAGCCCATGGTAAGCTGTAAAATGTAACATTTTGTCCTTTAATCTAGCGAGCTGTCGCAGGACAAATACCCCAGATGTTATTGATTTATCTTCAGTTTTAAGGCAGATATTGATCTATGATGTTGAAAAATAATAGATATTTAGTCAATAAGGCTGTGAAAGTTGGAATATGAGCCTAATCTGTGAGGAAATATGTTGTATTATGTATTACTTTTTATTCTAGGAGGTGATCCTATACTAGGTGTCTGAGCTGAGAGCTCAGAAACGATAAATTAATGTACCTTGAAGGAAAAGCTGAAAGTTCAAAGTGAATATAGCAGTTACAGTATTACGGTTTCTCCAACATAAAAAGTGAGGACAAAAACTATTTTAAGGAAGGTGAATCAAACAGCTGGAAGTACATTAGCTTGTTTGTGAGATTATGAGCTTCTACTAAAATGAGTGAAAGGGTTAGAAAGAGGATTGTTATTAGAGAATAACAACAAGAAAAAACGCTGATTTGGCAAATAGATGTAGCAGCAGGCCAGTTTCACTCATAGATGTGTTGCAGATGTTTTACATGAGGTGTCAATGAAATTGGGGTGATAAAGGTTGATTTTTTCTTGAAGTGAACTTGGAGATTTCAGAACTGAGGAGATGAACTCTGGAAAGGTTTGCAGATTAAAATTTAAAGTAATACACCATATTACCTAATGGGTTTAGCAGATTTTCCAGCTTCCACAGTCGTATTGACTCAAACTCTAAAAATTTTCAAATAAATATTCATTTATTCATCAAATAATTCATTCATTCTAGTTGTTATGTGGTCAGTAGGGTAATGAGCTACTTGACGTACACGATTATAATATAAGAAGCCGAGGAGATTATCACTTGGTGAGTCACAATAGTAGCTTATTCAAACAAAAATCTAGTTATATTGGTAGGAAACTCTACAACAACCTACCGCAGTTTTTAAAGAGTCTTCAAATATAGAAGAATTTAAAAAACAATTGAAAAAATGTTTAGTTGATAAAGGTTTTTATAGTGTACAAGAGTTCCTTTCACATAAAAATTAAGCCTCACCTCAACTAATTGATATAGTAATTAATTATGGTAACTAGTGTATAAGATTGTATAATTGTTGATCTGACTTGTCTCATACTCCTCAACTACATCCTCACCTTAACTAATCGATATAGTAATTAATTATGGTAACTAGTGTATAAGATTGTATAATTGTTGATCTGACTTGTCTCATACTCCTCAACTACATCCTCACCTTAACTAATCGATATAGTAATTAATTATGGTAACTAGTGTATAAGATTGTATAATTGTTGATCTGACTTGTCTCATACTCCTCAACTACATCCTCACCTTAACTAATCGATATAGTAATTAATTATGGTAACTAGTGTATAAGATTGTATAATTGTTGATCTGACTTGTCTCATACTCCTCAACTACATCCTCACCTTAACTAATCGATATAGTAATTAATTATGGTAACTAGTGTATAAGATTGTATAATTGTTAATCTGACTTGTCTCATACTCCTCAACTACATCCTCACCTTAACTAATCGATATAGTAATTAATTATGGTAACTAGTGTATAAGATTGTATAATTGTTAATCTGACTTGTCTCATACTCCTCAACTACATCCTCACCTTAACTAATCGATATAGTAATTAATTATGGTAACTAGTGTATAAGATTGTATAATTGTTAATCTGACTTGTCTCATACTCCTCAACTACATCCTCACCTTAACTAATCGATATAGTAATTAATTATGGTAACTAGTGTATAAGATTGTATAATTGTTAATCTGACTTGTCTCATACTACTCAACTACATCCTCACCTTAACTAATTGATATAGTAATTAATTATGGTAACTAGTGTATAAGATTGTATAATTGTTAATCTGACTTGTCTCATACTACTCAACTACATCCTCACCTTAACTAATCGATATAGTAATTAATTATGGTAACTAGTGTATAAGATTGTATAATTGTTAATCTGACTTGTCTCATACTACTCAACTACATCCTCACCTTAACTAATCGATATAGTAATTAATTATGGTAACTAGTGTATAAGATTGTATAATTGTTAATCTGACTTGTCTCATACTACTCAACTGGAGTTTCCAAGATGTAATCTAAAAAAAAACTCTATAAGTATTATAAACTCTACATTGCTTTCAACCTGATCTTTTGTAAGCTAGTGCAAATAATGAATCATGAAAATTGTACAGAAAATATGAGCTTGATAAGTTAGACTAAATTTTCTTTGTGGAAAAGAAGTTATTAATAAAAAATAAATGCTGTCAATTTTTAAAGAAGTGGGTAGTGAAGTAATGAAGCCCGTAAAAGATTTATTGGGAAGTTTTACAGCCTTATTGAAAAAAATCTACTACTTTTCAACATCATAAATCATTTTTATTATCTATGTTTAACATTCAGTTTTCAAAAATCTACTATTTTTTATTTTAAATTTTCAGTTTTTACTAAAATGATAATGCAGAAGCGTACTCACGGTGCTCTGTTATACTTGTAGAAGCACGTGAATTACAATTCAAACTCACCTGCAAAAAAAGAAGAAATTATTAGTACAAATAGATAGAGTGGTTTTGGGTGCATTGTCATTAAATATCATCACGAACAAGTAGAAATCATTGAAATTTCCAAATTCTGATCCCTTTTGACATGTCAAACTGTGCAATGTAGTAGCTTAAACTAATCATCCGAAACAAGTTTTCCCATCTTTTATGTTTTCATTCTGTTCACTTCTAGACACAATTTATCTATAAATAGCATACCTTTATATTCAAACTGGGTCAATTATTATGCTCCTTGTCTAATTTTAAGTCGTTTTTTGTCAGTGACATGTATTTTTAATAATGTTGAACATGGTGCAACCCTTTTTTAAGCAAGTCACGGCTCACACTGTTGAAACTTATCAAAGAAATATGTTTACAAGCAACTGGAAACTTACATAACTAACTAAATATTAAAATGGAAGCACATTTTTCATGGTGGATGATTTTTACTAGAAGAGAAAGTATTGTATTCCTTGTCACTTTCAGTTTACTCAAAAATTTACAACTAAAATGACTCAATGACTAAGTTAACAATCTATAAATAGCGTCATTATAAGACATAAACTATTGAAATCGATCTCTAAAGCTTGCGTTCAATAAAAAATACTTGTGTATTTTTATTGTAAAATATGATATAATAAGCGAATCATGTTGTTAATGGAACCACAGATAAACAGGAAACAATTTCTGGTGATAGTTGCAACAAAAGTTTTATAGGATATTAAAGGTATCGTGACATAAAATTTGTCTATTAGTTACAGATAGTTGTATTGGGCACTTCACACAAATAGCAGGCCCATTGTTACGTAAAATAAATCGATGGAACTTATCGAGATATTCCTAATTTCACTATGATCTAAGCAAACTTACATCATAGATCAAGTTGAAATACTGATGAACAGAGGAATAGTGGTGTAACTGAGGGGTGGGGGTCAGGACCACCAGGTGGATAGAGCCCCTGACAGACAAAACGTTTTTGGAATTTTTTCAGACTTTTAAAGACAATTTTTGACAAAAAAAGTCGAAAAATATGTTTGGAATTGTTAAAAATGTGGCTTTTGGAAAGATTTTTTCAAAAAATTTCCGTAGACACTGAATAAAGACAGTTTTTACACACATTTTCTATTATTCCGAAACAACAATGAGCTTTTCTCAATATTTCTTCATAAGAAGTAAATCCAATGGCTTGAGCTCAGAAATCTATTGTATTAAATCTCAATAAAAATCCGGTAAAAATAAAAAAACATTTTTTGGATGAAGCCCAAATGGATCTGAGACCTGTGCGTGGGTAATGAGTTGGATTATGGAAATTGATGAGTTGGACCTACAGTTTTAGGTGGGTTCCGAAGCACCGGGAAGTGATTTTACAGCAGAGAACAGAGTCTTTTTGTTTGTCAATCCAATCGGTCACCCTTAAAAAGAGGGCCCTATAGTAACAGTAGTAGTAATATATAGCAGACTGATATTAATAAAATGAAATAGTATGGTAATAGTAGTAGGTTTACCTTAGTTTTAATAATCGGTGATTATATAATGATGGTAGTTGTAGTATAGTAATACTAGTAAAATAGGTAGAATGTGTTCAACGTTCTTTAGGAAAAGTAATCGTAATACAACACTTTACAGTCCTCTGGCATGTTTATCAGAATTATTATTAATTTCTTACAATAGATGAACTAAATTACTCTCGTTTGTAATTCTTAATTCCTTGATTGGTTCGCAATGATTTAGTTTATCCGGTTTTAATTCAGTTTTACATTAATATTATAGGCTACAGCCAATGGTCCATAAAAAGGCTTCGATCAACTCTATCTTCAAATTCCGGAAGCAATAGCTTTCCCTGGCCATATTAAAAGTGGGGCACTAACTAAATTGGTCTTATTGTCACCGAGTCCTCAGGCTACCGAAAGGGAAAAAGGCTTCGTTAACTTTTGAAGATTCAATAAAGGAGAAATAAACATTATAGAAAAGGCGGGAAGATGATAAGAATGCGACCATACAAAGGAAACGCGTCGTAAATTAGCTCCCTAAAAGAAAAGAAAGTGCGGCCATATTCAAATCGTTTACAACAATCGGACCGTTACTATTGAGGGGGGCAGTCCCCCCCCCCCCGGGTCTATAAATGTCCCCCGGCCAATCGACTGAAAGACAAGCGTGAAAATAAACAAACAATGGTTCAACCGAATAATGAAAGCAATTGAAAGGTGTTTTGGAGCTTCGTTCACCAAACACACTCACACCAACGCACAAGCACAAATTTAAATTAGCCTCGAGCTTAGAAAAAATCACCCTGGCTAATGCGAATGTGATTATTAATTGATTAATGAATGAAAGCGAAAGCACCTTCAAATGAGTATCATGATAATTATGTTGAGTACTTTCGTTTTTAAATAATTACGATACGTCACGACGCTTCTAAAACCTTTTTTGTATGATGAAAACAAGAGTGGTCTGATATGAAAATACATTATCACAATAAAAATGATTTGAAGCTATACGTATGGTACAAATCCAATTTTTCCATATTGGATATTAAAAGTTGCAATATTTCTCACCAATCTATGATTTTTTTACCTCCATGAAAATAGTTCTAGGCCTACTCCTTCTTTAAGAAGCTCATGCAACTTTTCCTAGAAGAGACTTAACATATTTTTTCATTGAACAAAATATATTCAATTGACTGAAATACTCAATTTAGGCAAACAGTTAGATTACATATTATTGCCATGGAAAAACGTTTCATGAATATGAAATTAATTGAATGAAAGCATTTCATAAAACGTTATCATGCATATAGGGGTGCCAATATAAATAAAACACCTCTATTTCAAATCATTATGTTTTATTAGAAAGTTAGAGCGAGAACTACGCTAACAGTAGGCTAACGCTAGTATTCTAACTTGACCACTTTATGCTCATCTTGCTCTACATGCAAGATGCTGTAGAGCAGGCTGAGGCATAGAGGAGTCAGGTTTAAAGTTATCGTAATTAAAAGTATAGTTTGCTCGAACTCTCCAATTGCAAACACATTCGAATCAAAACAATTTGCAGAAAATGTTCGCAAAATTTAGCTTATCAGCTCTGCTATCTCAGATTTCCTACCTAGAAATACAAGCGTACAAGCGATGTGGCAAAACGAAATATTTGTGACTCAATCACTGCCTTGAAAAAAACTAAATTTTCGCTTCTCGTAGGGAAACACTGTTTCACACGCTCAACTTGCTGATGCGCTACGGATAAAAATTGGATTTGATTTTTTATGTTGCGAAAACATAAGCTTCGGTTTACACTGGCAACAGATGGTACGCGATAAGAGGTTGAATGTATGTGCACACAATGTTTAAACTTCATGTCACACTTCAAAGTCTCTCTTCATCGCCCTATCCTGTTGCTCTCTCTCACTCTCTCTCTCTCTCTCTCTCTCTCTCTCTCTCTCTCTCTCTCTCTCTCTCTCTTTATCTTACTCTTTTCATCCCATCTTTGTCTCTTTTCCTGAATGAAGACATGATAGTACAAAGACCTATTGCACAATCAGGTGAATACACCAGTAACTCAACACTGATAAGTTACAAGACGTTACCTGGATATAATATATCTTGTTACTGCACATTGGATTAGTATTCCGAAAAGCACTCGACCAGAATTTTAACCAAGCAGAGATGAGAAAATGAAAAAAGACAGGGAAAAAGAATAAGAAGAGGAAAAGGAAGAAAAAAGAAGAGCACCAAGGAAACTGAATTGAAGCAATCCTATGAGCTTGTAGGGCCGCTCATGTCTTTCCTTCCCGTTTTATGATCGGCCAACCACGACGATTGTATTACAACATGGCGAGTTGCCTGTCGTCATGTTGGCACAACGTGAAAAAGTCATGAAAAAATCGCGACGAAAGTTGTCCTACGTAATTTTATTCGGATTTTTGACAGGAGCAAAAAATTGTGAGAACATCGTGAGGAAAGTTCTTCTAATATTACAGGTGATCTTGATCAAGGATTAGGTAATGCATAATCCAGGATTATGTGATTCGATGGTCTGTCAATTCCCTTTTTACCGAATTTTCTGATAGAGTATGGAATTTGGATGATTTTAAGACAGGAATAAGTTTTAATTAATGGATTTTGGAATTTTTCATAATTTCTCACATTGTGAGATCCTATGAAATTTTTTATTGATTTTCAGTTTTTGCGTAACAGTTTGCGAAACAGTTTTTGCGTAAAGTGTAGATTAATATGGCAGACTAACAGATTCATGATTGAAAATGTAAGATTTATTTTTAAATGACCTTAAGTTTATTTATTTAATCATCCTAGCTTCGATACAACAGAATTTCCCCTTCAATTTGAGTGAAAAAGTAGAAGCAAATGAACGGTGCATAGCAATTTCTAAAACTATTTTAATGAAGACTGTAAGTTACTCGAAAATCTTACAGAAATTAATAATTGTAAATTGTAATATCTTAATTTGTATATTGTTATACAACAGAAATATATTCCTCTAGGCCTCCGGAGGTACTGGAGAGGAATGATATTGTGTCAGTTCGGTCCCTAAGTCATTATGGGACCCAGCAAACAGATCATGCCACACACAGGTAAAATCGGCAAGGACGAGGGCACATTATGTGAAGTTTTTTACAGGTATGTTATCGCAGTTTATCAAATACCAGGATGGCAGCTTGAAAACTTCAATAAATTTTCTCTACTAAAGTAAATTAATGATCTTTTGTAAGTTCCCTTGTGGTGTCCTCTTGCTCATGTAAGTTTTAGTGTGTAGCACACAAGACACAACATATAGATTGTTTTCTCCACAGGTGGCTCCCACTTGAAAATCCTTGATAGAACTCAAGATGCAACAATTCCAACAAAGAACAAGATCATTAAAACTACAGATATTAAAATACACAATATGTTGTTTTGTGTGTAATTTCGTTACATTAGCTAGAAACACGATTGCCGTATTATGGCATATTTTAGAGCATTTCAGGTACAAGTAATTTTACAAAACTTTGAAGTAAATGCATTTCACCGACTCTAAGTTTATTGCAGCTACTATTATTATTGTACCGTAATTATGGCTCAGAACAATGTTACGTACCAGTGCCGTTATACATAGATTGCCTGCCCTAAGGACATTCCGGCGTCGTTGAATATTATTCTAAGTGGAATCTGCTATGGTTACAGTTACAAACATGATGTAGGCCTATTCTGTACAACTAGCCACGTTTTTCAATGCAATCAGTCTTAAATGGTGAAAGGTAGAAGCGTGGAAGACGAATTTGACTATCTTCTTTTGCATATTGCACTGAGTGTAGAGGTAGACGACAGAAGAAATTTCAAGATCTTAGTAATTTTGTAGATATTCATTTTGAAATGAGTAAGCTTCTGAATTTTTTAAGGTGAGATCAAAATTTGAACCTGTGATACAAAAGCATGATTTTGCATCAACCAAAGACAATTTTATGTAATATTGTAATAATATTATAATATCTTTATTTAAATTGATGTATTTTTGTTTTTATTGGGAAATAAATCTTATTCTTATTGTCTTTGATGTAACATTTGTGACTTTATGATTGAATGGATAGGAAGAATGTAATACATTTAATGGCTAGATTCAAGTTTTTGCAGTTTAAAATCAATGAATCCAGCCTAATACATTTAATGACTTCAACGAGTTTGATGAGTTTAATGAGGTCGTACTTCGAATTTAATTGATTAAGTTGTTACAAACTTCAATGACAGTTCAATTAAGGAAAAGATTCAACTATTTTCGAATTAATTGAAGCAGTGAACGAGAAAAAGTTTGAGTAGAGTTTTAAGCCGCGTCTCCACCAACCGAGCATGCTCGGCGAACAGTGTTCGCTGGAATTATCTGATGTTGCCGAACATTGTTTGGTGTTGGTTTGGTTGCCTTTTCGAACATCATGATTGGTGCGGTGGGAACCTGTTGTTGGTCGTCAATGTTCGCTCACAGACCGAACATTTCAATTGAACTCACGAACAATTTTGGTGACTCATATGTTTAAAGTTTGAAATCGGCAGACATGTTTGGTTGGTGGAGACGCGGCTTTAGTGAAACACCTCTCTAAATCAGCAGTACGCTGTCATATTCTATTTTACGAATACAAAGCTCAGCTTTATATGACAAAAAATATACGAACTGGGAGAGATCGAAAAATCATTGAACTAATAATTATTGTGGTACAACGGTGCATTAGCAGAAAACATGAGTATGCAAAATTAATTTTCTTATTGGGAAAGATTTATGTCTCAAACTGAGATTCAATTTTTTAATTTATTGATCTCTAATTTCTCATCTCTATCTCTTACTCTTGTTTATTTTGTATTCGTGGCATGTGACTTTATGAATAAATTTTAATTTTAATTTCATAGTAAATCAAATAGTAATTAGAATCCTAAAGACTTCGAAGTTCTCTAATAGCTATCACTATGAAGCGAAAGGTGAAAGGAGCATTTGCAATAAAGCAATCATTAGGAGCATTGGTGCTGGGGAAAAAAGATAATATTGTAGTAATTTACAAGTATTTGCACAAATATGCAGTCAAATATTTGAGAAGAGTTAAAATTATTTTACGCGCTGTGACTGAGCAGATGGCCATTTCGGACCACGTGGGTCCATCATTGGTGCTGAATAGATCGTCAAATTATGATGGTTTGGACATTTCTCAATATTTATAAGCATATGCTTTATTGGTCATTACAACATAATTATTTGGTTCATTGGGAAATCCTAGGGTTGATGTAACCAATTCGACCGGGAGACATAAGGTCAGCAAAGGTAAGCCTCAAAATTATCTCAAAATCCGCTCATAATAATTCTCAGTCATGAACAATCTATAGATTTCTACTGTACTATTAAACATTTTATCTAATTGTTCAATTCATATATCCATCACCACAGAATATAACTAAAATAGGTCCAAATAGGACTAACTAAAATATAAGTCAATCACAGAATATAACTTGAGTGGGGATTATAACTCAGGTTTTTTTAATAGACCAAAATAAAAATATATATCATAAATTTAATAATATCCTGTGTTAAAAAAGGAACAACTGTATTGAGCAATCTGGTAAAATACCAGCGACGAAAAAAAAACATCATCACTGACTTAACGTTGATTATGTCAGACTACAACTCTTGAGACTCCAACAATGGTACCAAGAAACCAACAAACCAAGACTAACAAGCATTGTGGGGTGCGAATGCCGCCACAGCTGTATCGCATGATAATAATTTCACCCGGGAGCAGTCAAACGATCTTCGAGGGGCAAAAACTCGGTCACGCTACAGGAATCACCCAACTATGATAGCGGAGAATTGTTGTTATAGTTGGCTAGAGCGGGGGTGGATTGGGTGATCAAAAAAAAAAAAAATAATAATAATAATGGTTGAAGAGGGTCCCTAACCTATCCACTATCACCTGTTCCTCGACTCCCTCTGTGGAATTGTTGAGAGGAAGTTGTGCACTTGATGTGGATGATGATGGTGATGATTGTGGGGAAGTTCGAATAACGGATCCCAAGGTTGTGCCACCGCCTCCCGCCGCCCGCCAAGCACCTTCTGCTTCCTCAGCCAAAGTAAAGGCGGGAAGCATCGCAGCCAGAAGCCCCACTTTACCACTGCCAAACAACCTGAACGAATGTCCGACTTGACGGTCAAAGGTTTATAGCTCACCGTCTCGAATTCCCCCTCGTCATACTGTAAACAATATGAACCGTTTTATAGAATTATAACCATAATCACCTGTCGATTAAAATACAGTATTACTCCTATTTCAGTGTCCACCGACTGGATAATAATTGTAATTCCACCTTATCATATCGGATGATAAAAGCATCATCTACCAGTGCATGTATGTGCATCATATGCTATCATCAATGCTAGTGCACTGGTCCTATTAGATTCAGCGAGTTATTGGCGTTATCTATTTCCTATGCTCACTATGCTTTTTTTATGCATTTCTTACACACACTTCCTATGATCATATCGTATGAAAGCATAATCTACCGGCTAGGGCACAGTGGACAACTGATCCTTATTAGATTGGGCGAGTTATTGATTTTATCTATTTCCTATGCTAACTTATTATTGTTAAGATTTATCGAGGCTTGAACAGTTGTTGAGAAATTATGAATTATGATCTGAAGTTCAAAACTATTTCCAACTCCAATTATTTCACTTGTCAAGTCCTTCTCTACTTATTTATAGAACAAGTAACCTAGATATATTCTTGTTCAATCAGATTCCATCTATTTTTAATACCATAGCCACAGTTATTTGAGTAATAACAAACCATATTTACGGTGTTGCTTGGTATAAGCCTACAAGCATAGATAAAGGAATTAGATATCTGAATATCAAAAGAATTGAAGAAACTATCATGAGAAAGAAGAGCAAAAGAATTGCTCTGTCTGAATAGAGACTTTCTAACTACTATTATAACTTTTTTCTTTTCTTTCTTTTCGGAGGATGAAGCCCACATACGTCTGAGACCTGTGCGTGGATAATGAATTGGATGATGGTGATTGATGAGTTGGACCTACAGTTTTAGGTGGGTTCCGAACCACCGGGAATTGATTTTACAGCAGAGAACAGAGTCTCTTTTGCTGACCAATCCAATTGGTCACCCTTACAAAGAGCGCCCAGGAGTTTCGTAGCTTATTTATGATTGAACATATACCTGCTACAGCACTCTGCTAACACTTCCCCACTGATTTTTTTGTCATACTCTTTACTAACCCATTAAGCCACTGTATAAAAATCAAAAGAAAGATGCTATGCTTCCTTCCTAAAATTGTATTGAAGCACCTAAAATTGTATTCTTGTATTACACAAAAGTGTAATATGGTACAATTCTCGTCTCATTAATTACTTTTATAATTTCATCTATTTTACTCTATTTATTCAGTTATCTGAAACTTAGCCTACAATCTTCAAACACAAACGTGCTATTTGAACCCGCCTTTAGCCCAGGCTGATGCCACACTGGAAAAGGAGACAAAAGACGAGTATGATTCACACTTACAACACTGAAGGCAGACTTCTGAATAATCTACTTTATAGTCAGCGGTTTCTGGTCATTCGTGTAAAAAATACAATCCCCTCCTTGTTTGAGAGCGACAGCCTAAGACGTGGAACGCCAGGTGTTCGGCTTTTATTCGAAGCATTCTTCATTTTTTTTTCATTCTCATACTTGAAGTAGGCCTACTGAATAAACTTGAATTGGCATTATATTTCCTAGCATTAATTATTCATAAGCATTCAGATTTATCTAATATTACTAAGAGCATTGAAATAATGCTCAATGAGCATCTAACACTTAAAATTGTAATAGCACCGTATTATTTGAGTGATTTATCTCAGAGCTAACAGTGTAGCTGACGATCCTGCAGTCGAAGTACAGGACGGGACTTCCTGTTCTTCATATTTATGTTGCATTTTAATGTTGGTGCATTTTTAATGTTGTGCGGTAGCTCTCAACTTGAAGATCCATCGTGTACCAGATGTTGTTCAATTAATGTTACATGATGGGAGTGAAACTAGGCAGTTAGTTAACTGTACTTCAAAGCATAAATATTATTATATTAAAACCTTATTATGGTCTCATGTTGTTTTGCTAAAAAAACGTCTTTACTTTGTTGCCAGATTATTTTGAAATGTCGCGCAACTCGAAACTGCGGCTTAAATTGCAGCTAGTTTATTTGTTCATTCATAACCAATTGCCAGGGAAGTGATAGCCGTGAGCCGTAGCAGGTATCTGTTCAGATTAGATAAGCAACGCTCTCCTGGGCCTTCTCTGTAAGGGTGACCGATTGGATTGGCCAGCAAAATGACTCTGTTCTCTGCTGTAAAATCACTTCCCGGTGGTTCGGAACCCACCTAAAATTGTAGGTCCACCGTGTTACCAATAACATGGCTGAAACGGTGAGGTGGAACTACCCGTAAGGTCTCCCCACCAGTAAAAGCCATACGCATTTACTTTTAACCAATTTCCACTCCAGCTCCTTGAGAATATGTTATGATCAATAATGCCATTACCATAGAATAATGATGATTATTCAGCTCATCATAACTAAGTTGTACCCTAAATTCAAGTTGTACCGTTTGCTAATTGCTGAAAAATTCCTTGTATATTTATTATTGAAAAATTGTAAAAAATAAATCATTCTGCCTTCACTTCTATGTATCATTCTAATTTATTATGATAAACCTCTTTATAATTCGGTGTCAGGCCCAGGTGTATTAACCCATGTGGCACCTTATTTTCAACCAATGTTATTTTCGTTGTAATCTTCTTATTACACAATTAATTACGTTGTAGTTTTCTTTCTAATATTAACTTTTTATGGTAAATACAACGACTTGCAGTTCATTTTAATGGAGAATAAATGATATTTTTACTCACAACTCGTTATGGAACAAGAAATACTTCACGATTTGACCACTTAGCCGGTTTATCTTGATATCATCATTAGTTTATCATGGATAAATAAATGTAAAAATCAAGGACTGGCTCTTAGAAACGCTTTATGTCTATACAATACTAATCATTTTTGTTGTTTTTTTTTTTATTTTTGTTTTTATTGCATTTTAAGTTTTGTTAATGCTTTGACAGTTAATGATTATGTTTTGAAATATAATACATGTGACACTAGCCCAGTGACCAATTTCCAATATACGAGTAGCTAGACCCGTCTAGTTCCTCAAAACTTTCTACTATTTTTAATTTTCTCATTTTGTTGTGCGTTTCTTTGGTATGAAAAAGTAATAAGATTGAGAGACGGAAACTGTAGAACTATACTTACAGATAACAATCGGAGCTCACGGACATAATAATTGACTTAATTATAACGCTTCATCTACTTCAAACTACTTTCTCTCTTTCCAGGAGCTTAAACAAGAGCTGGCCGACCGTTGAAAAATATAATTTATGATAATAATATGACTGATAATAACAGAGAATTGTTTTTTCTTATGTGTGAATGGATTTGTAAGGGATTTCTTCACTGTTTTTTCTTGTATTGTAATAATTTAAGTTAATGGAAATGAGGAGGCAGCTGTTGACAGTGTATGGTCATAATAATCAATGGGCACCTTCTGAAACGATTAGTGTCATGCTTTACGGAAAGGCGTGTAGTGCTTCAACACTTCTACGTTCATTTGTATACAGTCCAACTCAATAGTCTCACTCTTCTCTCTATCTCGTTCAAGTAGGTCTTATATCTCCTTCCTTGTAGTTATCTTTCTCTTATCTTTCTCTTTTTGTAAGATTAATATAGTATTTATATTTTTTATGCTCATACAATATGCAAATAATTATTCTCGGTTCAAAAATTTGTCACATAATGAATTTAACTGTTGCTGCCTCTGTTTTAAGACCTCCAGAACTGCAGATTCAAGATGTTCTTGTGTTCCAAATTTGAACACTCTCCATACATGCAATGGGCAAAGTAATCAGTTTTACCTTTATAAAGAAACAGACGAAAAAGTGGCATCCCGACACATATTTATATAGTGGGAGCCACAAAATTCAGTATTGCGATACTTTGTACTAGATTTTGCCTTTTTACATACAATATTTTCTGCAATGTTAATTTTTTTAATTGTAAATAAACTCCTAGTGTTGTACTCATAACCAGAGAAATTATTATTATTATATTATTAACGAAATTAATTCATTAAAGTTAGATTCAGTATTTATTTTCTCAAATTTAGAATACATAGATTATCGATTTTAGATAAAGAAATTAGATAAAAAGATTAAATATTATAAAGATTAGAAACTCTCAGATCCAATAATTATAGTGACGTTATGATTTTCGAAAAGTCAACTTTATGATAAAGTTAAAATAGACAATATAATTAATACAATAATAGATAGTTTAAACGGATTGAACAACAGAAATTCTTGATGTAATTGGTAATGAAGAATGAGAGCTTGGATCTGAGGGGTGAACTCACTTCCCGGTGGTTCGGAACCCACCTAAAACTGTAGGTCCAACTCATCAATCACCATCATCTAATTCATTACCCACGCACAGGTCACAGACCTATGTGGGCTTCATCCTCCGAAAAAAAATACACGAAATGGCGAAGTCATTGGCGGAGCTAGCCGAGAGATGCAAGGGTTTCATTCATTATTTTATTATTCAATTATTTTAACAATCATTCCCGGAAGCTACATGAAATCATAGACGAACCATCAAGCTTACTATTCCTGATCTATGATGAAACTCATACATAAATTAGCTTTGGTAGTATGCTTTAAAACTAAGTTGATTCTCCCAATAAAGTTGAAGACATCATACCTATAAGCATTCTACCAGAACGTTTCAAACTAATTGAAATTTTCTCCGATCTCTAATTTTCCAAAATAATTCCAGCTCAAGATAAGCTGATGTTGAAATCACCTTCTGTATACGCTTTAATTTTCTGGAAATTTTTCAAATTGCTTTCGTGCTTAGCACTAATTTATGCCCATCGTTATCCATTTCAAAACTAATAATTTCTCAAATATCTTGAGTTTCTCAATCCTAGTAATGTTTCCAGTAGTTATATAATATTCTAGTCACTTCTACTGTAGAATGCACCTGGAAAGTTGAGTGCCTCGCTGCTTGTTGAACATCCGTGTACAAGGTTCATCCGTGCTCGTTAGGTTTTATTAGTTATACAATGTTGATCTGTATATTTATACAAGCAGCCATTCATTTTCCATACACATCTCAAACATTCTATACTGATTCAGCTACTTACGTGCATGTTAATTAACATGTTGACATACCCAGTCACTCACATAATTATCATAAAACGTGAGAGGTTATAACAAATTTAAAAGTTCAACATTTAAATTTCAACATGCCAAGATTCTCAAGTGTGTATAGTTAACACTAGCGCTCAGGCCCGTATTTATGAACGTCCTTCAGCGTCTCTTGACTCGAGGGACTCTTAAATACCTCTATTCTAACTGTATTTCAAGATTCCGAGACACTGAAGAAAAGTTCATAAATACGGCCCTCAAATACTATCCTACTATTCATAAATGTTTTTATTGTTACGAATGCGTCTCATTGTTTAATAATTTTACATTAAATAACATACAGCGATGGACTGTACTTACAACGGTTTTGAAGAGGATCAAGTCGATTAGTAATAAGGGCAAGCATTGTAAATACAAATATGTTACAGGATTATCAATAATCTGGACTTCATTATTTTCAATTTGTTCGATATAGCGTGAGTTATGATCTATCTACTACAAACTATAGCCAACAAAATAATAATATTTATTTCTACAATATATAACTTAATTATTTATTCGTTCTTTTATATAGACTAGCTATTGTGCCCGTCCTTCGTACGGATTATGTTTAGAAATAAGACTAAATATGTTTCGGCTTTTTTGATAGCAACGATCATGAAGTTGTTATCAGCTTAGTAAACTTAGAACGTAAACAATTCAGTGACAGTTATCAGAGAGAATATTTGAGAAGAGCTGATTGATATATCATGATAAATTTCGTGATTTGTTCTTATGTGGTAATATAACTTCGAAGAAATGTATCCAAAATCGCACAATACTTGGTTTTTAAACGTTTATTATTCTGTTAAAAAAAGTTAATTTAGTTTTTTATAGCTAAAGACATTGTCAAAAAGGTTTTCAATACTGATAAATAACTTTAATCCCGATCGATGCTCCCGTTTTTCAGGAGAAGGCCGCGTAAAATGTATCCAATATCGCACAATACTTGGTTTTTAAACGTTTATTATTCTGTTGAAAAAAAAGTTAATTTAGTTTTTTATAGCTAAAGACATTGCCAAAAAGGTTTTCAATACTCATAAATAACTTAAATCCCGATCGATGCTCTCGTTTTTCAGGAGAAAGGCCGCGTAAAATGCCTTTGGGGCCGTGACAGACAGACAGGCAGACAGAAATTGAGATAAGACTTGTTACGGCTTCTTTAATGTATAAAACGTAAAAATAACAAAAAAATATATAATTCTGATAAATGTACAGACAAAACTCTAATTTTATTTATATAGATTGTCCATTAAGATTATTGCTTCCGGAAACATTCCTTTCGAATAGATTTTATCCATTAAGATAATTTTTTTTCGTTCATTAAACTCATTCTCGTCTCAAATACTAGAAAAAACTTGTGTTACCCCCTCTCTGTATTCATTGATTTTACGTGAGATTGAAGATTCCCTGTCATGCATGAAAACTCACCGCTTGTCAAGTTTAAGCTTGCATGGGAAATTTGAAAGCATGAATTTTCCAGCATCCTTTTCAAAGAGAGAAGCAAGCGCTCGGTCAATCTATTTTCAATCTGCGGGAGCAATATTTCTAGATAAAAGGCTTAAATTTCGCTTGAGTCAATTATTTTCACGCACATTGTGCAAGATGGGTAAAGAATTCGCGCCAGTATTGTTGCTTATGGATAATGAAGATGCAATTTAGAAGGCGGTAATCCAGTGATGGTATCGTGCTTGTTACAATGAAAAGAAGATGCAGACGATACCGATCTAGAAGGCACTGTAATTTCGCTCTCGTTATTGTGTGGGCGTCTGGTATGGAAGAAAAATGTCTGTTTGGCAGGGAATAATGTGAAATCTAGGTGGCCGTGGTGCATTATAAAACTAATATGCGTGCTGTGATGAGAAACCATAGACAGCGATTTTTTCTTCAAGCCCACGCTTCATATAGTATTAAAATACCGCGTTTAAAGTATACTTGCCATAGGACGTCTTCAGCTTTCTAAAGCATCATGAAAAACTGTCACGTATATTCCATAAGAAGCAAATGCCAACAACGTTGGCACTCAATTGTAGTTTTGTGCAAAAGTTGGTGCTATCCAACGATAAAAATCTTTCTCCAACTTCAGTCGAGTCCCATAGAATGCCTAATCATTTTATTCACATGACTAAACCTTTCTAATAGAGAAATTAAGAGCTGGTATTGTGGTGTTCACGCAATCGTGATGTTCAGTCACGACCGCTCAAGACTGCGCTTGGATGGGTGACCATGCTCAATAACTTGATGTTTATTATCACCAGATAGATAAGCAACGCTATCCTGACCTCTCTTTGTAAAGGTGACCAAAAAGACTGATTGCAAAAGACTCTGTTCTCTGCTGTGAAATCACTTCCCGGTGGTTTGGAACCCACCTAAACCTGTAGACCCACCATGTTTCCAATAACATGGCTCAAGCGGCGAGGTGGAAATACCCGTAAGGGTAGTAAGGCCCTCATTAATAAAAGCCATACGCTTATCCTTATTTACACAGATGTGTTACAAGTTTATCAATAACGTGGACTGCATCCGTAATTACGTTTCTTCTAGAAGCTGACAGTTCCAGTAGTTTTTGGAATGAATTATAGCATATTTTCACTCTTATTTCTCTATTGGACCTTCTCCCATTTTCACCTACCTATAAAACATTTAAATACAGACTTTTCAACTTTCTGAATGAAGAGCTATAATGTTTTCAAGTTCAATTCAATTTTGCAGCGGTAGTTTATGTATACAACAAGTTTTATTATTTTGTTTTTTATGTTCCATGTATCTGTTTTATTTCATTTTAATTTTATTATTATTTTTTCTGCATTTGTATATTTGTATATTTAATATGTATCTGTCACCATAGGCGATAAGCCTAGTGACAATTAACAAATAAATATCTATCTATCCATCCCACAATGCTGGAATATTGATGGTTTATTCTTCACTATGTGATCGAATAGTGAGTTCCTCAAACCAACCCCCTAGAGAGATGGACTTTTATTGCAACTTTTTCTAACTGCTGTTATTGCAGCAGTGATGTGGCATTTTGTAAAATTATTGCTTAATTTTTCAAATATCGTCGTTATTATTTTACAAAAGTGACTGTAACTGAGAGACATTAATACTTGAGTATCATAGGATGTGATAAGCCGAGTGTCGTAGCAGGTATCTGTTTAATCACAGATAAGCTACGAAACTCCTGGGCGCTCTTTGTAAGGGTGACAGATTGGATTGGCCAGCAATAAAGACTCTGTTCTCTGCTGTAAAATCACTTCCCGGTGGTTTGGAACTCACCTAAAACTATAGGTCCAACTCATCAATCACTATCATCCAATTCATTACCCACGCACAGGTCACAGACCTATGTGGGCTTCATCCTCCGAAAAAAAATACACGAAATGGCGAAGTCATTGGCGGAGCTAGCCGAGAGATGCAAGGGTTTCATTCATTATTTTATTATTCAATTATTTTAACAATCATTCCCGGAAGCTACATGAAATCATAGACGAACCATCAAGCTTACTATTCCTGATCTATGATGAAACTCATACATAAATTAGCTTTGGTAGTATGCTTTAAAACTAAGTTGATTCTCCCAATAAAGTTGAAGACATCATACCTATAAGCATTCTACCAGAACGTTTCAAACTAATTGAAATTTTCTCCGATCTCTAATTTTCCAAAATAATTCCAGCTCAAGATAAGCTGATGTTGAAATCACCTTCTGTATACGCTTTAATTTTCTGGAAATTTTTCAAATTGCTTTCGTGCTTAGCACTAATTTATGCCCATCGTTATCCATTTCAAAACTAATAATTTCTCAAATATCTTGAGTTTCTCAATCCTAGTAATGTTTCCAGTAGTTATATAATATTCTAGTCACTTCTACTGTAGAATGCACCTGGAAAGTTGAGTGCCTCGCTGCTTGTTGAACATCCGTGTACAAGGTTCATCCGTGCTCGTTAGGTTTTATTAGTTATACAATGTTGATCTGTATATTTATACAAGCAGCTATTCATTTTCCATACACATCTCAAACATTCTATACTGATTCAGCTACTTACGTGCATGTTAATTAACATGTTGACATACCCAGTCACTCACATAATTATCATAAAACGTGAGAGGTTATAACAAATTTAAAAGTTCAACATTTAAATTTCAACATGCCAAGATTCTCAAGTGTGTATAGTTAACACTAGCGCTCAGGCCCGTATTTATGAACGTCCTTCAGCGTCTCTTGACTCGAGGGACTCTTAAATACCTCTATTCTAACTGTATTTCAAGATTCCGAGACACTGAAGAAAAGTTCATAAATACGGCCCTCAAATACTATCCTACTATTCATAAATGTTTTTATTGTTACGAATGCGTCTCATTGTTTAATAATTTTACATTAAATAACATACAGCGATGGACTGTACTTACAACGGTTTTGAAGAGGATCAAGTCGATTAGTAATAAGGGCAAGCATTGTAAATACAAATATGTTACAGGATTATCAATAATCTGGACTTCATTATTTTCAATTTGTTCGATATAGCGTGAGTTATGATCTATCTACTACAAACTATAGCCAACAAAATAATAATATTTATTTCTACAATATATAACTTAATTATTTATTCGTTCTTTTATATAGACTAGCTATTGTGCCCGTCCTTCGTACGGATTATGTTTAGAAATAAGACTAAATATGTTTCGGCTTTTTTGATAGCAACGATCATGAAGTTGTTATCAGCTTAGTAAACTTAGAACGTAAACAATTCAGTGACAGTTATCAGAGAGAATATTTGAGAAGAGCTGATTGATATATCATGATAAATTTCGTGATTTGTTCTTATGTGGTAATATAACTTCGAAGAAATGTATCCAAAATCGCACAATACTTGGTTTTTAAACGTTTATTATTCTGTTAAAAAAAGTTAATTTAGTTTTTTATAGCTAAAGACATTGTCAAAAAGGTTTTCAATACTGATAAATAACTTTAATCCCGATCGATGCTCCCGTTTTTCAGGAGAAGGCCGCGTAAAATGTATCCAATATCGCACAATACTTGGTTTTTAAACGTTTATTATTCTGTTGAAAAAAAAGTTAATTTAGTTTTTTATAGCTAAAGACATTGCCAAAAAGGTTTTCAATACTCATAAATAACTTAAATCCCGATCGATGCTCTCGTTTTTCAGGAGAAAGGCCGCGTAAAATGCCTTTGGGGCCGTGACAGACAGACAGGCAGACAGAAATTGAGATAAGACTTGTTACGGCTTCTTTAATGTATAAAACGTAAAAATAACAAAAAAATATATAATTCTGATAAATGTACAGACAAAACTCTAATTTTATTTATATAGATTGTCCATTAAGATTATTGCTTCCGGAAACATTCCTTTCGAATAGATTTTATCCATTAAGATAATTTTTTTTCGTTCATTAAACTCATTCTCGTCTCAAATACTAGAAAAAACTTGTGTTACCCCCTCTCTGTATTCATTGATTTTACGTGAGATTGAAGATTCCCTGTCATGCATGAAAACTCACCGCTTGTCAAGTTTAAGCTTGCATGGGAAATTTGAAAGCATGAATTTTCCAGCATCCTTTTCAAAGAGAGAAGCAAGCGCTCGGTCAATCTATTTTCAATCTGCGGGAGCAATATTTCTAGATAAAAGGCTTAAATTTCGCTTGAGTCAATTATTTTCACGCACATTGTGCAAGATGGGTAAAGAATTCGCGCCAGTATTGTTGCTTATGGATAATGAAGATGCAATTTAGAAGGCGGTAATCCAGTGATGGTATCGTGCTTGTTACAATGAAAAGAAGATGCAGACGATACCGATCTAGAAGGCACTGTAATTTCGCTCTCGTTATTGTGTGGGCGTCTGGTATGGAAGAAAAATGTCTGTTTGGCAGGGAATAATGTGAAATCTAGGTGGCCGTGGTGCATTATAAAACTAATATGCGTGCTGTGATGAGAAACCATAGACAGCGATTTTTTCTTCAAGCCCACGCTTCATATAGTATTAAAATACCGCGTTTAAAGTATACTTGCCATAGGACGTCTTCAGCTTTCTAAAGCATCATGAAAAACTGTCACGTATATTCCATAAGAAGCAAATGCCAACAACGTTGGCACTCAATTGTAGTTTTGTGCAAAAGTTGGTGCTATCCAACGATAAAAATCTTTCTCCAACTTCAGTCGAGTCCCATAGAATGCCTAATCATTTTATTCACATGACTAAACCTTTCTAATAGAGAAATTAAGAGCTGGTATTGTGGTGTTCACGCAATCGTGATGTTCAGTCACGACCGCTCAAGACTGCGCTTGGATGGGTGACCATGCTCAATAACTTGATGTTTATTATCACCAGATAGATAAGCAACGCTATCCTGACCTCTCTTTGTAAAGGTGACCAAAAAGACTGATTGCAAAAGACTCTGTTCTCTGCTGTGAAATCACTTCCCGGTGGTTTGGAACCCACCTAAACCTGTAGACCCACCATGTTTCCAATAACATGGCTCAAGCGGCGAGGTGGAAATACCCGTAAGGGTAGTAAGGCCCTCATTAATAAAAGCCATACGCTTATCCTTATTTACACAGATGTGTTACAAGTTTATCAATAACGTGGACTGCATCCGTAATTACGTTTCTTCTAGAAGCTGACAGTTCCAGTAGTTTTTGGAATGAATTATAGCATATTTTCACTCTTATTTCTCTATTGGACCTTCTCCCATTTTCACCTACCTATAAAACATTTAAATACAGACTTTTCAACTTTCTGAATGAAGAGCTATAATGTTTTCAAGTTCAATTCAATTTTGCAGCGGTAGTTTATGTATACAACAAGTTTTATTATTTTGTTTTTTATGTTCCATGTATCTGTTTTATTTCATTTTAATTTTATTATTATTTTTTCTGCATTTGTATATTTGTATATTTAATATGTATCTGTCACCATAGGCGATAAGCCTAGTGACAATTAACAAATAAATATCTATCTATCCATCCCACAATGCTGGAATATTGATGGTTTATTCTTCACTATGTGATCGAATAGTGAGTTCCTCAAACCAACCCCCTAGAGAGATGGACTTTTATTGCAACTTTTTCTAACTGCTGTTATTGCAGCAGTGATGTGGCATTTTGTAAAATTATTGCTTAATTTTTCAAATATCGTCGTTATTATTTTACAAAAGTGACTGTAACTGAGAGCCATTAATACTTGAGTATCATAGGATGTGAGAAGCCGAGTGCCGTAGCAGGTATCTGTTTAATCACAGATAAGCTACGAAACTCCTGGGCGCTCTTTGTAAGGGTGACCGATTGGATTGGCCAGCAATAAAGACTCTGTTCTCTGCTGTAAAATCACTTCCCGGTGGTTTGGAACTCACCTAAAACTGTAGGTCCAACTCATCAATCACTATCATCCAATTCATTACCCACGCACAGGTCTCAGACCTATGTGGGCTTCATCCTCCGAAAAAAAAAGAATAAAAGAGTTGGGCCATTGTACTCAGTACTCATAAGTGAACGAGGTATGATTCAATAATATTGATTTTTGAGATACAGCAAAGACCACAACTAAAGAATAAAACAATTTGCTTAAATTATTATCTACAAAAATTGCTCTACCCATCAGTGACTACAAATCTTTCCTCAACTTCAATCAAGCCCAATTGAGTCAGTCGAGTTCTTTTTATTTTTCTACCTCTTCTTCTTCTTCGTTTTCTTCTTCTCCTTCATATTTTCTTTTTCTTCTCCTCCTTCTTCTTTATCTTCTTCTATAAAGACGTTTAGCGCAGTTGATTGGGGCGTCACAACCTCAACTTGCTGTTGTTTCAGCGGTCGTGGGTTCGAATCCCGCTCCTCCGTCTGCGGCATCTATATGTGTTATCATTCACCTCATTACCCACGCACAAGTCTCGAACTCATGTGGGCATAATCAGCAATTGAAAAGAAAAAGGAAATGGAGTACTAGAGACATAACTAGATAACTACCTGCATGACACAAGTAAAGGGAAGTGAAGGTTTGTATAATTGTTGTAGCTGAGATGAAATCACGAACTTAATAAGTGGAAAAATTATTAGAGGAGCTAAAAAAAGTAGAAAATTAGTCTACCTGGCCCATTAGTCGTTCAGTTTTATCTAACTTTCTAAACATTAAGAAAAATTTCAGTTTTGCGTAACCTCCCACAGCCATCTCAATTACACAACGGCATGTAAGAATCAACAAGCCATGATTTTTGTGCCATACCGGTCAGAGTAACGAGCTAATTGATAAGATTTATGTTTGATACAATTAATACAGTGAGGTAACGCAGGCAATAGAGCCGTATCACCACCAACAGCTGACTTGAATATCATCCACAGTTTTCTGGCGGCAAGTGCTTCTTGAGCCTTCATCTCATCCACCTCTTTAAGTCTCTTTTTATCCTCACTTTCCGATCCCTCTGTCTAGACATCACCTTATATCTTCATCATTGCCGTCAGAGAAATGAGACCAATTAACTCACTTCTTACCTCTGCGTGTAATGTGCGTGAAGCTACAATGATATGCGATCCACAGTAACTAAGATGAAATCCCATCCCAGAAACCATTATTTTCTTATTTTTCTTCTTCTTCATCTTCTTTTTCTTCTTTTCTTCATTTCTTTTTCTTCTTTTTTTTCTTTTTCTCCTTCTTCTTCTTTTTCTCCTTCTTTTTCCTCTTCTTTTCCTTCTTCTTTTTTTTCTTCTTTTTTTTTCTTCTTTTTCTTCTTCTTCTTTTTCTTTTTCTTCTTCTTTTTCTTCTTCTTCTTTTTCTTCTTCTTCTGCTTATTTTTCTTCTTCTTCTTTTTCTTCTTCTTTTTCTTCTTCTTTTTTATCTTTCTTTTTCTTCTTCTTCTTCTTCTTCTTTTTCTTTTTCTTCTTTTTTTCATCTTCTTTTTCTTCTTCTTTTTTTTCTTCTTCTTCTTCTTCTTCTTCTTCTTCTCCATCTTCTTCTTCTTCTTCTCTTTCTTTTTTATTCTTCTTCCTCTTCTTCTTCTTCTTTTTCTTCTTCCTCTCCATCCGCTTCCTCTTTCTTCTTCTTCTTCTTCTTCTTCTTCCTCTCCATCTGCTTCCTCTTTCTTCGTCTCCTTTTTTTTCTGTTCTTCTCTTCTCCTGCATTTTATCTTTTTCCTTTTCTTTACTTCTCACAGTTATCTGCTATCCCATAAGAGCAACAGTAATTATTGACAAAAATAGAATCCCATCCCAAAAACCTTCATTTTTTTATTTTTCCTCTTCTTCATCACCACCTCCTTCTTCTTCTTAATTTTCTTCTTCTTCTTCCACTTCATCCTGTTCTCTTCTCCTGTATTTTATTTTATTCCCCTGTTCCACTTCATATTCTTTTCATCCTCTTTCTCTGTTTTCCTGCTCTCCTCTATCTTCATCTTCTCTGTTCTTTTATCAAACTTCTTTTGAATTATTTTTCTACTTCTCCACTTTTTCACTTCTATTTCTTATTATTATATTTTGCTTCTTTATACTATATTCTTCCTATTCTTTGGTTCTCATCTTCTCCACATTTTCAAATCTTTTTCGCTCCTTTCTCTTAAATTCTCCTCATTTATTCTTCCACTTCTCGTCTTTTTCTTCCTCTTCTTCTTTTTCTTCTCCTTTTTCACCACCTCTTCCTTCTTCTTTGTATTCTTCTTTTTCTCCTTTTCTCCTTGTCTTCTTTTCTATTTTATCTTCTTCCCCTTTTCCTTTGCCATATTCATTTCATCCTATTTCTCTGTTTTTCTTGTTCTTTACTATCTTCGTCTTCTTTGTTCTCTTCAGCTTCTTTTGTATTCTTTCTCTTCTTCTCCATTTTCTCCCTCTTTCTCTTCTCCTTATTCTTTTCTACCTCTTTCTCAGTCCTCACCTTCTCCACATTTTCAAATCTTCTTCTCCTATTCTTCCTCTGGCTCCTCCGTCTGGCATCTATGTGTTATCACTCACCTTATCAGCCCACGCACAAGTCTCGGACTCATGTGAGCATCATCAGCAATAAAAAAATAAACTCTTCAAATTTTCTTCTTCTTCTATTCTTCCTCTACTTGTTCTTCTTCTTTCTCTTCCTATCCTCTCTTATCTTCATCCGCTATTCTTTCTTCTCCTTCGTCCCCATCTTTTTCAGCTTTAAATCGCCTTTTTCCATTTTCCCTTCTTCTTCTTGGTCATTTTCTTCTTTTTCTTCTTCTTCAACTTCTTATTTTTCTTCAACCATTCCTTTTTTATCTTGTTGTAGCAGAGCACCGCCGATGTCCGGCGACTAGATTACAGAGCAGCAGAAAATTACCTCCGAGCTTTGTGCGATAACCATGTTTTTCAATTTTTTCTATTCCAGTCTAAATTGCAAATTACAAAAGCCTACCTGAACCGCATATACAATGGTAATGATACTGTAGCTCCATCTGCAATGATCTTCAGATCAGTACATCATTGTGGAACACTCTTCTCTTGGAATTATTGTGAAACATATTTCTATTTCGCTTGAACCTCTTCATGAGGCAAACTTATAAATTTTGAACTCCGGGTGTAACTTCATGTAACTTCTTGTATAACTAGGTATGTAAGGTTAGAATTTTGCTTGAATAGGTCGATTAAATATTGAATTTTATTGAAAAATGAAATTGTGACTAAATAAAGTGTGAATAAATATATTAATCAAAATTTAAGCATCAAATTTGCAGCACGGTTAATTATATTAGATTTTCAAATTTATTTTTCCGAAATAATTGTTTTTCTTGTAGTAGTATAGTTGTATAGTTTTATAGTTGTATAGTTGTATAGTTGTATAATTGTATAGTTTTATAGTTGTATAGTTATATAGTTATATAGTTTTATAGTTGTATAGTTGTATAGTTGTATAGTTTTATAGTTGTATAGTTGTATAATTGCATAGTTGTATAGTTGAATAGTTGTATAGTGGTATATTTGTATAGTTGTAGATTTGTATATTTGTATATAGTTTTATAGTGGTTCGGAACCCACCTAAAACTGTAGGTCCAACTCATCAATCACCATCATCCAACTCATTACCCACGCACAGGTCTCAGACCTATGTGGGCTTCATCCTAAAAAAAAAAAAAAAAAAAAAAGTTGTATAGTTGAATAGTTGTATAGTTGTATAGTTGTATAGTAGTATAGTACACTGCAAACACGACAGGCACTAGCATTATCCTGTTTCTCACTTCACGTCATCAAGTTAACATTTGAGTTCCTGAGTTTCTCTTACATTCCAAATCTTTTACTCTTAAAGACTTTTCCAATAACTTTTACGTAACTGACAATGTAAATGCAACATGAGTTACGATGTGTAATTGTCTCTGAACTAAGTAACTTATGTTGTAGGACGATACGAATCGTCGATTTCACTTTTTCTTTCAACAAAACCTAAGTTTACACTTCTCTTAAAGTGACAATGGCAAATTACCCAGAAAGCAGAGGCATGTTAGTGGATCAATTTAGGGAGTAAGGTAATGTGGATGGATCCCACAGGAATGTGTGTTTTAATGATTACGGAGTTATCCAGTAAAAGCTTATACACAATTAAACTATTGTGGGGCCCTAGACAAGGATAGTTGCTTCCTGATTGTGATAGTGGAGGTTTATTTCGATTGGTAGCTACGAATTTTTGTAACACCGTTGAAGACGTTTGATAAACACGTCAGCTAGGACAAGAAAAGGAAATCAATTGCATAAGGAAGCATTCATAGATTCATTCTGGTGACATTGCATGAATGAATGGATCATCCGTTGAGATACAGAGAAACTCTATTCAATTTGAAAGTGATTTGTTGCATCACACTATTTTGATCGTAACGTACACACTGAGATTTTGATTTTGTCACCGAAGTGAGCAGTTGCAATTCCATTTTTTTTTCATTGCTGATGATGCCCACATGAGTCCGAGACTTGTGCGTGGGTAATGAGGTGAATGAGGTGAACCCACGACCGCTGAAACGACAGTAAGTTAAAATTGCAACGCCCCAACCAACTGCGCTAAGCGGCCCGCCAATTGTAAACAAGTTTAGGATATTAACTTTTCATGTGAAATTTAACGAAATGTGAAATTCACATGAAAAGTTAATATTAACAACGCAGTTCGTCATGGAACAAGAAATCCAGGAATTTAGGATATCTTCTTCCAAAAGGATACCTCTCTATATGAGATATTCTGCTTATTAATAGGTATTTTTTACTATTTCCTAAGCATTTTAATTGTCTTGTATAGTCAAAAGTAAATGCGTATGTCCTTTATTGGTGGGGAGACCCTTTCGGGTAGTTCCACCTCGCCGCTTGAGCCATGTTATTGGAAACATGGTGAACCTATATATTTTAGGTGGGTTCCGATCCACCGGGAAGTGATTCTACAGCAGAGAACAGAATCTATTTGCTAATCGGCAATCTAATCGGTCACACTTACAGAGGGCCCAGGAGAGCGTTGCTTATCTAATCTGATTGAACAGATACCTGCTACGGCTCACAGCTATCACTTTCCTTATACTAACAACTTCAATCCATCCATCAACATAATTATTCTGCTTTCATTGTAATCTTCTTCTTTTTGTTCTCCACCCTCTTCCTCATCGTCCTCCTACTCCTCCTTCTTTTGCTCCTCCTCCTCCTCCTCCTCCTCCTCCCCCTCCTCCTGTTTTCATTCATATTTTTGTCTCTCATCTTCTTTTTCAAAACAAATTACTACTTTAAATTTCAGGTTGTTTGATTACTTTGAGATGATAGTAAAAGACAACGATATAATATATCTTTAATCATTTAATCATGAGTTAATCATTTAGGTGCTTAAAGATATGGTAGTTCAGTTGTCAAGTTGCTCTATACTATTCTATCTTCTTATTTTTCCAAAATTTATATACCAACCAATTCTGAATTTGACGTGTTCACACACGTGATAAATAATAAAATAATGATTGTCCAAATTTCTTTTAATATTGCTCAATAAATTAAGATCTATTTGTGTAATACCTATATATTTGAAGTCATTTAGAACTTATAATAGGTAAACCTGTGAGCTAGGCGTACCTAAGTACATTTTTAATAATAAAATAATGTTTACCTTGATTACTTCTAATATTGCCTAATAAATTAAGGGTCCTTTTGTGTTATACCGATCTATTTAAAGAGTCATTTAGAACTTTTAGAACCTATGATCTAGGCATACTAGCGTAATATTGTTAGATCAATATTATTAGAGTATTTTTAGACTATTGTTGACGTACTAGACGTAATATTGTTTGACTAAAAAATCTTCCTACTTAAAAAGCGATTGCAGAATGATGCGACAATATTAGATTTCCACTTTCTCCTATTCTTTCTTCGTTCAAGGATAAAGCCGATGACAAAACTGTGTCCTATTCATAATAACAACACAGACTGGCACTTTCATTGGAGGATGTCACTTGTTACTGAATAATCCAGTGAAGCGTTTGACAACCTATTCAATTTAGATTAAGTTTGTCGTGACTCTAGACTTGACAAATAATTTAAGATAGATTTATTGTGTCTGTTTTCATAGAAAATTGGTAAAAAAGAACTGTATTTATAAAGAAGATTGTTGGGAATCCGATTTTGAAGAATAACTGATAATGAAAGAGGGAATTCTATGACTTTCTTTATCTAGTTAACCCCAATACAGTTTGTACTACAGAGGTGTCTGATATTTCTGACAGTAAATTATTCAATTGAAGTGATTTTACAGCAAAGAAGAGTCGTTTTTGCTGGCTAATCCAATCGGTCACCCTTACAAAGAGCGCCCAGGAGTTTCGCAGGTATCTGTTCAATCAGAGATAAGCTACGCTGTTCTCTGCTGTAAAATCACTTCCCGGTGGTTCGGAACCCACCTAAAACTGTAGGTCCAACTCATCAATCACCATCATCCAATTCATTACTCACGCACAGGTCTCAGACCTATATGGGCTTCATCCTTCGAAAAAAAGAAGAAAAAATTAATTTTGATCGAAAATTATATTGGGGAAATTGTGATAGTACAAAATGTATACTTGTATGCTGTGTTGTAGAAATGAACTTTATTTCTATTCTATTCTAAGTGAGAAGGATATTCTTGAATATCCTCTTCCAAGAATGGACATTTATATGTTCAAACTTCGCCGTTTCATGTAGATACATCACAATCATATTATCGCTATCAAATTGCATCTTATATTCATATCGTTGATTAATTATTTAGTTTAGATTTGTAAAATTCATAGAACAATAATTACAGACTTATATATTTTTAACTATCATAATCTAGAATCTAAGACTGTGCATTTTGTAATCTACATGAATAAAGTAAATAATAATAATAAATAAACCCATAACGGTAATGTTCAATATCGCTGTTTGAGCCATGTTATGGGCAAAATGGTAAACCTACATTTTCAGGTGAGTTCCGACCCACCAGATGAGTGATAAGAAAACAGAAGTCAAGCTATAGCTACTCGGCCACTCATCCAAGGTATTTCTTTTTATTCTTATTTAGAATAATTTTCAGATACTTTTTTAATTGACATAGTGGCTAACATTCACAATCAAGTGTGAAATACAATTATTTATCTACGACCATGTCATAATGTATACATTACAGTTTCACAATTGATGCCAAAACAGCTGTCTTTTCGAAATGCTTTTTGAAACCCGTTGCATAATGAGCTCATTATAGTACAGGTTCTACATTATAACACGGGTTCTGGACCAATCAGAAGCATTTTTGATGGAATCAATATCGTAATTCAATATTGTGAAACTATCAGCTGATTTGATCAAATTGCTAACTAAGCTGCTAACCTAACAATCTACTATAACTTTTCGTATTTGAGATGAGAGGTTATAGGTATCTCTGACAGTCACAGGTAAAATGAAATTGTTTTAATTAAATGTATACTAGTGGTCGTAGATAAAATAGTGTATGCAACGATTTTATTTGGCCATTAAAGCACTCGTGAGATATTTATAACACTCGCATTCGCTCGTGTTATAACTTACATCTAACTCGTGCTTTAATAAGGGTCAAAATAAAATCGTTGCATAAACTACTATTATACTGCAGACTGAAATGTCTATACTGATGTATTATAATATTAATTTATGATATAATATATTACTATTGTAATTAATGTTAATAGCTCCTATTATAATGTACTGATATACACATACACAATGCATGTTTCTGGAGCGTTCACCTTTATTACCCAACTGGAGAATGTTTATAGCTTTGATATACGTAGTTTGGTTTATTTTTATAACTTTCAGATTCGCTCACTTTATGTGACTGAACTACAAAAAATGAACAGTCATCGCATTTAATAATGATAAGTGAAAATACTGGAAAGAGAAATGATTGACTTCAAATAATATTATTTAGGTCAGTACACACATCCCGTATAATACTGCCTATGACAAAGATGATATTTTTCAAGTTACTTTTCAAAAGTGAAGAAAGGTGCAAGTATCTCATATCATCCTAATTGACTTAGATTGATGGGTTCATATTTCACAACAGTGTTTGATCAGTTATGTTTCAATAAGTTTCTTTTTCGTTTATTCACGAATAGTATAAATAGAATAAGTGTTAGTAGGTCAATCTATTTTTGATCCTAGCTGTATCATTTACTGTTAATTATTATTGTGGAATTTGAATCTACAAGTGTCTTTTTTTGTAACTGGAAGTTTAAAAGTCAACTTTTAACCCTTTATAAAATAAATTGTGGTGGATTTTTTTTTAATTATTTAGATCTTTTGAAAGATGATCTTAGAAGCCTTAGAATAATAATTATTGTAGCTCGAGCTATTTTGGTACATGTTACAATTTATTAAATTACAAATAGTTCAGGAACCAGGTGCCATAAGTTTGTGATTCTCATGTTTTATGTTGTTTTATGTTTTATTTATGTATTTCCAGGAAAAAATAAAGTAGTGTTTTTAACATATTCTTACGCATTTTGGTACTAAATCCGAATCTGAACTTTGGCACAACATAAAATGCTTTCTTCACGCAATATTTCCAAGTTGGCGGCCAAAATTTCATATTTTGTCGATTTTTAATTAAGTAAAAACTCTCGAGCAATATTAAATTTGTGGAATAATAATCTACCCTTTGTGATTTCCTCAATCCATATTTGTATTTTCATTTTCAAGAAAACTTGGGGTTGATATTCGCCTATTCTACCTATTTTTTTATATTTTAAAGTTATTCTAACGTCAAAAAATTCCGTTGCTATCAATTATACCATAATTTTGATATAATTATACTTAATTCACAATTCTATATGTCAATCAGATATTTATTGAGGATTTCAGTAGAGATTTACTTACCACAGAAAGGTATTCCCTCGGGCGTCCAGCGGCCATCACCGGTACACACTCTCCTGGCCGGACCCAGAAGTTCGAAGCCGCGCTCACATGAGTACGTGGCCACGGTACCACGCGGTAAACTGTTGTTCGAGAAAAAGACTGTAGAATGCGCTGGGGCGCCTGGAAATCTGCAGCCTGTGAAGAAATAAAATTTTAATTAATTACTTTTATATATTTATTGTTTTATTAATTGAATTCATAAGGTAGTTTAAATATTCTTTCAGTGTTAGGGAAGAATGTGTTACCTTGAGTCTGTGAGTCATGCCTTACGTCACAAAATGTCTTCAGTAGTGTAACTAGTGTGGGGGGGGGATGACCAATGATGTTATAGGAGGTACGCAACAGGCACTATTTTTGAAATTCTAAAAAATAATCTCCTTAAAGCCACATTTTAAGCGATTGTAGACACAAACTCATCCATTTTAACATTATTCTAACCCAAATTGTGTGTCAAATTTTCATTCGATTTTGCATTGTTGTTAGTGGGAGATCCGAATTCTCGTTCTAAAAATGTATTTTTCAAGAAGCAAAACTAAAGTCTTTTAAATGGGGAAGGAGAGGTTATCTAACAGTAATTCAAGACTTTATGCAGCTTGTTCATTCAAAAAAGGGGTTCGGGATACTACCCCGAAAATATTTTTGAAAAATCCCTCATTTAAAAAAACACATTTTTAGAGATTCAAGACGTCTTTTGGATGATTTTGTCAAAAATATTGTCTCTCAGGGCTTGTTAAATTTCCAAAATTTCTTTTGTTCCTTGGTCTCGGGGGGGGGGGGGACCCCCTGATCCCCTGCCATAGTTACGCCACTGCGTGCCTTTGATCATCAAAGTTTCGTGTTTAAGCTACCACCCTTGTAATTAATTAGCCTTACTTCCCTCTGCGGTATTCCAATTTTAATGATCAATTTATTTCAAATAAACCTCATACACAATAATAAATATACAAAAATAATAATGACAAACAACAAAATAAACATAAAATTATATAAATAAACAAGCAATTTACGGATAAAATCTGATGGTAGGGTGTGTAGTTGAATAACCTTTCCAACTGTGGTTACTCACGTACAGGAATAGGAATAATTGTACTAGGAATAATATTTTTTTCAATTTCAACATTTTAATGCTCGGACCAATGGTTTTCACCATACCTGAAATTATTCAGTTGCGACCTGAATACTCTGTCCCAAGACCTGAGTCAACCAGGGCACACACTTTTATTATTATTATTACCATAGAGAATTGTTTCCATGCTAATTGTTTGACCTAAAAATACACGAGAAAAATAATAGTGAGATGATATTTCAATATTTCTATGCAATAAAAGATTTTTCAATAAACAAGCTCAACTTTTGTTCCATTTAGAAGACATTATCAACAAATTATTTTTATGACTCATGCTGCAGTGCAATATCAATTTGTCATAGTTTGACTAAATAGAACAAGTATGTTGTGTTTTGTCATAAATTTTAGATTTTGAAAAAATTTTGGCTTGAAATGTGTATTGAGAAATATAGAATTGAAAAGAATCTTGTTATAACGAAGCAGTGAACGATTAGTTTGGTTATTATGTATATTATTTTTGTTATTAATAATTTGACTATTATAGTTTGGTTACATAGAAGTAAACGATAATACAATATGTAGTTCAAAATTCATTTTCAATTTTTACTGTACAACAATCTTAATATGTATTATGAGTCATAGTATTCATAGTATAAGAATACGACATTCAAATCAAGGTACTAAATTCCTATAGTAATAATAGAAGAATATAATAATACAACATTAGAATAAAAATACTAAATTCCTGTCATCTGCTTGTAAAATTGATCCAAAAGATACTTATAATAAACTAAACATCTCCATGCACGTACAAGGACTACGTGATATAGGAAATAGGTTAATATATGTTTGGTAATGAGATCAGCCTTCTAATTCCCCAAGTGTACAGAGTTTTACCTAGTTATTCCGGTCATCTATTCAAGTTATTACAGTTGTGAGTTGTTCCTAATATTTTCAGTAGTCGTAAATAGGCTACTGACTTCAACCGGCCTTGCTTCGGTCTCCTTCTCCGTTACATCACGTTAAATTTCAGCTCACATACTGATGGTAATGACTGACCAACCCAACTCAATAACTAACAGTTATTCCACTTTGAAAGAAGCATATTTAAACTACTGAAATGTTATGAACAGTTACCAATTCCGTTTCACTAATAACTCTTTTCAATGTAGATGTACGTACATAGTTTTAAGACGCAAGGAAAAAACAAATTAGTTTCATGTTCAATTGAAACAGGTCGAGGATTTATGTTGTGCAAATTACTCTGCATGTAAATAAGAGATGGAATTGGTAAGCACAGTAAGATCTTTTCAATTATTCCACCGTAAACAATTTGGGAGTACATTATTGGTACATTGGTCGAATTACAAAATATTGATTAACCATTATGTTGCCATTTTTTCCTGTAGACTCCGATTTAGTCTGTAGATTCTCCAGGAGAGAGTCCTGAACATGATAATTTCTAGCAGACTACTAATTATTGATTATGTTGGAGAAAATTTGTTGTTGTAGTTCCATTTTCACTTTCCAGTGTATTATATTAAATTAATATTATATTATATTAAATTAATATTAATATTATATTATATTACATTAATATTAATATTATTCTGGGCTCAAGCTTTTCAATTGTCTTCCTGCAATAATAAGGTTATGTGGTGCTCATAGGCTATTCTTGTCACCAATTACTGATGTGCTGGTGGATGTGTGTCCCTATACTGTAGAGGAATGTTGTGGTGCCTTTACTGCTTGACATTTTTGTTTTACACAAATGCATTTATAATTTCTTTGTTTTCTTCTCTTTTTATTTATGACATGTTACATGCCACTTGAGCGCTGCTCAGATCTGTGGCTCAACGTAATAATAATGGTAATAATAATAATTTTAAAAAAATTTAACGAGAAACATGGTAGAATTTTGGTGGAATTTTAGGTGTGTTCTGAACCACCAGGAAAGTGATAATAAAGCTAATAAACCACGCCATAGCATCTCGGTCACCCATCCAAACGCAGTCTCGAGCGCTCGTGACTTGGATACCTGGATACTATGCTTACTGCTGATAAAGCCCGCACTAGTCTGAGACTTGTACGTTGGTAAGGTGGTTAATTATGATGCAATCATAAATCTACCGTTTTAGGTGGGGTTCTAACCATCGGTGAGTGATAATGAATAAAGCGGATAACGTCGTCATAACAGCCGGTTATCTTCAAAGCGCAACCCCGAACATCACGAATGCTCGGACTTACCACTTCCAGGAATTATAAAATAAAATATTGAAGTGGAGTAAAATAAGTATTCCAAACTTAAATTATAACTAACGTGCCATTCAGAGATAACGTTGAAATGAGCGAAATGTACTTTTCTTCTCTTAATCTCGTCCATTCCGCTTATTGAGGAGGTGTAAATAGGTGAAAAACTTTTGGAAATAGTAGGAAAAGTGGCGGAAATGGTGACTTAGTAGAATAATGAGACTGAACGACTTGAAGAGACTGATGAGAGCTACCGTAATCGTTCTTATGGCGTAATTACGAGTGTCGTGGAAAAATTAGTCAGACATCTTTTAAATGTCGCAATACTAGAGAAGTTGACTCCAACGACAACAGAGTAAAACTGAACCGAATTGGATGAAAGTAGAGAAGAAAGGAGATAGTATAGGGAAGAGACAGGAAAAGGCAAATTTGAAACCATTTGCTTATTGCGGAAGGTGTCGGCCATCTTAATTATTATTAGAAAAGAAAGTTGCCGGCTTCATTCATTGAAGCGAGTAGACTAATAATTCAGCTGCATGGTGAATAATGAAGGGAAAAATGGGATGCGTCGGATTTTGTGTGGGGACCAGAGGATGGAACAGTGGGGAGTGGAAGTTCCCAGACTTCGGTGTGAGAAAAGATGCATTGATGGTATCCTTTACCAAATTGTTCTCCATAGCTTTCCCTTATTTGTTCTGACTCACTTAAAGAGGAGATTCATAAGAGAGCTGCTATTCAACCAGTGGAGTAGTATCAATGTGTGTAAAATTTGACCTTTCTACACACAATGAGCCCGCTATGTACATACACTTGTTGACATGTCGCTTAAATTGCTATCAATGAATGAATCGGCAAAAATAGCCAGCTATTGTAAAATATTGAAGTTGTGAAACTTTCACAGCTTTAAATGATTTTTTCATTAACAATGCTTTAAAAACTTGACTGTTGTTGATTTTTTTTATTAGGATAAGTTTTCACTTTTCAATCAGCGTGGGAATGCTGTCATTCGTTATTTTTGCGCTGTTTACTATCAGAGTTCCACTTTTAGAAAAACGTTTAATATTTGCTCGTTCGTATCTAAGTTCAGTCCCATTGCTTGACTATAAAAAATGTTTTAATTTACAATAGCTATAAAGAACAGTAATTGGACAACGCTTTGAAATAGTCGAAATAATAAGTGTTTTCTATAGAGTTGATGATCGAATCCAATTAGATCATAAAAAATCTATTAATTCAATTCATTATTTATTTATTTAATAAGACAAAATGGGAGTATAAATGGGCGTATATACGTAATGCCCAAGGCTGCTTCCTTGACATACTTTACAAAAAATCCAAACTTGATGTTTTCACCAATAAAAATATTTCAACCCCTAGAAGTGTCAATAAAAAGATAGAAAATCTAATAAATTTTATATTTATATTTTTCTATTAGCTCGAATTCCATTTCAATTTTTTTATGGTGCAATCAAGTTAAAATTAGGAGTTATGGGTTGCAATATTTTCTTTATTTTCGGCTCTAAAATCTCGAACAAGATTCAAAATATCCAATTTCTTGGGACGAAAAGACAGTAGGACAGTTTGGAATATTGGAGTTTTAGTGCTTCGTTTTTAAAGTAAACATCAAAATCAATATTCATGTTTTGGAAAGAGTCAGGAATTGTTCTTCAAAGGTAAATTTCTAGTTGAACTTGGTCATAACCTAAAATTGGGATATTTAATTGAAAATTTGTAAAGAAAGCAGTAGTGGGCTGTGCCTGTTGTATTTTTACTTTACTGTGTTCTATAATAAATAGATGAAAAAAATTGTTCAACAAATTGAAAAACCTCTAGAAGTATCTAGTTGCATGGATGTTGAAATTATTTGATCATACAAGACGAAGATATCTCATCGTTACAAAGAACTGGACAAATTGGTTTGTACATCTGGTACTATCACTACTACCTAACAATTATTAGTTAATTACCGGAGATATCCCATAGCGATTCGAAGTCAAAGCTTGAGAAAAATTTCTCCCGTTGAATACCTGAAATTGCATTGTTCCATTTGCATAGGCCTGCAGTAAACTGTGAGATAAGGTGGTACAACTGGGTAATTACTCCTTCCATAACTTTTGTTTTGTTGTCTACCACTAATGGTAGATCATCTGTCACTTGTCCGTATAACTGTGATAAGAACATGGATTTCGTAAGAGGTACTCAATTTCAAGAAGGAAGGAGTCTACTTCACTCATGTTAACAGATAATTTGATAAATTTTTCATTTTGGACAATGATTTTCGAAGGGTAATAACTCCATTCTAAGAAGTATGCTCCAAAGTCTACAGTATGTTGAAAGGAATGATTGATTGTTCAATGATAGGTAATCTGTAAAGGGATAAATCCCATATAACAATGGAATAGCTGTCAGTACTAATCTAAAATGAATGACTCACTGTTTACTTCAATAATTCAAGAAATCACCAGATTTCATGGAAACTACCCAGGCGTAGCCTATATGTGATAAGTGTACCTTAATTATGGAAGACATACTTAGGTGGACAAACCCTTCAACTCAATAAAAAAATATGATATTAGATGAAACATACTTACTTGGAGGTTTAGGATCTATGTGATTTGTAATAATAAAATGAAATATTTATTATTCCTTCACAAATACAGCAGATACAAAACATCTGAGCAGTACAATAATTGATTATTTTAAATTAAAAATTATATTTTATAATTAGAAGTACAAATTAGAAGAAACCATAGCATTAATTCAAGATTGGAATTCCCTGGTTGAATGTACAATTATGATATTAAAAAAATAATAATAATATAGTACAGAATTACAATAATATTAGTATTTTGTTAGGAAACATGCATCTCGAGTTAAAAAAACCTGTAAGAGATGGCAATACAAAATAATTATTAAAGTTACCGCTCAGTGGAAAATAGGGTTTGAGGCCGACTAATTTATTAAAAAATATTAGTATAATTGTGCTGAAGGTTTGAAAATTCAGCAATTTGGCTTTGAATATACGCTATGTTCTACACATGAGTCAAAATATTACTAATAATACCATATAATCCAATACTTATTTTCACGAAAAGTTCAAAGAAAACCTCCCCCCTCCAGGAAAAACTCCGTATCACCACAAAAATATGTTTCTAGAGAAAAATTCAAGCAGTTTAAAATAACTGTTTATATGCTTTATGCTTGCAATTGGAAAAATAAGTTGTGTATCAGGAGTAGTATGAGTGGTCAGAGAATTAACTTGGAAAAATACCTATTGGCATCATTCAGGGTACTGTTCTATAACAAATTACAAACTGATATTATAAGGGCTTGTAGATCCTTCAAATTTTTTTCTCTTAGATTGCTCTTCTAAAGTGTAGTGTGTTATGAGAAATGTTTTAAAAGCCTTTAGAAGTCCCTATATTCTACATATAATTCTTTGGATGCTTCTATATTTCACAAGAAAAGCCACTGATCATTAGAAAGTGTCTTTCTCATTTCACATTTTGGTTTTATTGCGGATGATGCCCACATAAGTCTGGAGACTTGTGCGTGTGTAATGAGGTGAGTGAGTGAATGATGAGAAACATCCATGGCTGAATGAGATTCGAACCCAAGACTGCAGGAAACGAAGCCAGCCAGAGTCTTATCTTATCTCAGACAAGAGCTCCAACCAGCTGAGCTACCAGAGCTGCCATTGAAAATACATTCTAGCACAATAAATAACACATAAAATCATATCACAAGTAAGAAAATATGTATTAAATGCAGAGGAAGAGAATGCACAACCTAATGACTCGATTTGGGAAATAAGTCTAATTATTGTTTTCGGAGGATGAAACTCACATAGGTCTGGGACCTGTGCGTGGGTAATGAATTGGATGCTGGTGATTGATGAGTTGGACCAACAGTTTTAGGTGGGTTCCGAACCACCGGGAACTGATTTTACAGCAGAGAAAAGAGTCATTTTTGCTGGCCAATCCAATCGGTCACCCTTACAAAGATGGCCCAGGAGTTTCGTAGCTTATCTCTGATTGAACAGATACCTGCTACGGCACTCGGCTAGCACTTCCCATTGATCCGTGACAAACTTTAAAATGAATTGGTAAGTGCTCAACTTTATTTTCTACTAATAAACTTCAATAAAGTGTCTTTCACAAGTTTTCTAAAAATTTTCTTTTCATCCGTTGTTTTTTTGCCATCCGATTTACGGCTTTCACCGAGTAAACATTCAGCCTAGGGCGGAAGTCATTCATTTTTCAGAAAGCCTTCCCAGGCGAGTGCAAACCAGAGTACAGTATAGTGTTTGTGAAGCCAGTTCTGAGCTTCAGTGAAAGTGACACCGCCGTCAGATCATCTGGCACATTTACTCCAAAGCAGAAATAGAAGACGTCTAAAGTCGTAAATCCAAGGAAACTGTCACTAAGAAAGACATTCAGTTACCACAAATTGAAGCCTCAAAGACGCTTGGTATTTGCTCTCGATTTTAAAATGGGAAAATTGTAGACACGGTATTGAGAGAGATCAAAGCATGAGAGCTATCATGAAATTCCTTAAAATTACTTGGAAGATTAGTTTCTTGAACGAAGATTGTCATCGAAATTGAAAATTTTATATCATACGTATTTATTTCACATGATGAATAATAAGACTCAAAGTTGTCACAACTACATTTATTGAAAACCGTGAAATACTAGTTTCGGTTGTTACACCATTATCAATCTCAAACAAACTAAAACTAAAGTACAGAGTAGCTTAACATAGAATGATACTATTGGCTGAGAATGAAAGTGCCTCTCATAGGCTGACCCTCATTGAAGGTCTGTGATTGGCTAAAGACCCTAACAAGTTACGCCCACTGGTGGGAGGAGCAACAAGGAATAATCAGAGTCAAAATAAGGAACCAAAAAGTAACAAACAAGAATAATACACAAGTAGGCTAGAATTAAACAATTAAAATAAAATGAAAAATGAAGCCAAATGAAATGCAGCCAAGGTCAGCCAAGAAAAACAAGAAAATGCCGTTATTAAAGAGTAGGTCAGAATTATGATGGAACCAAGTTAGTTGTATTGAGTTGCTTGAAATAAATTTGATCATTTAAACTAGGATTGGAATCGTTTTTTGCCAACCTAGTTACCTCCAAAGCTTCTAAAATGCTCAGTTCACTTTCAACATTCAGTGAAAGTGATTTGAATTTATATTATGTTTTGTGGATCCTTTTCCTATTTGACAGTGGATGTGAGCAGTGCCAGAAATCAAATTTCATTTGTACTTTTATTTTGTGATGTTGAAGATCCATCTTGTTTCCACTAATATGTAATATAAACTTAATAACACAACTTTTGAATGGAAATTAACTCACGTTATGGCGTGACGGCCGTTTCGCTCTGTTGTCTAGAGCATCGTCAGACGACCCACAGTACACTGTGGTCAACAGAGCGAAACGGCCGTCACGCCATAACGTGAGTTAATTTCCATTCAAAAGTTGTTTTATTAAGTTTATATTTTTATTTTGTAATTATTATTTTTTAAATTTCAAATAATATACAGGAACTAGACCAGTGTCTAGTTCCTGTATATTATTTGAGAAATATTTTGTTTTGCTTTGTAGGAATAAATTTCATTATTTCATATAAATACAGGACTTCATCTAGAAAATAAATATTATATCATTGATAAAAGTAAATTAAAAACTGAAGTGATAAGAAATGAGTAGGACGGGAAAATAGTTATTAACCCGCTACACCCTTCAAAGAAACCACTTTAAGGTGAGAGCTTGTCTATCTTTTTCAAATCAGCTCCAAAAAAGTAAACCCGTTTTTAAGAGATCTCTTAAACTAGTATTAAGCTATTTCATTGTGACTGTTATGGTGTAATCCCACAAAATAACAAGTGTAACGTAGTCTATCCTTACAAAATCGAAATGTGCCGTTTTTCATGATAGGATATGTGTTATTCTATTATTTTTTGTCAGTTTCCTTATCCAGAAAGGTTATTATACGTTCAGATGAGCATTCAGGTCTGCATTCCAAACCACTTTTTGTTTGTATTTTTGTCGATGCGCTGGACAGGAACCCAAGATGTGGACCACTAAAACATCTCATTTCTTTTTTCCAGCCAATGACTTTTCTGTTAGAAGGCACCGCTTCATAATCCCATGAGTTCTGATGTTATTCAGTTTTCTTAGTGAATAAATTTTCCAGTTTCATAAGTCCATCTTCCGAGATGTGAGATAGAAGATTCTTTTGTAACACTGTTGAGTGGTCCACCGTCACTTCCTTAGCACACGATACCCAAATAAGAAAACTATGATATCACTGCTTTGAACAACGTTACGAATTTGAAATCGATTATTCGCCTCAGATACTCATGTTATGGGGTTTGTGGTTTGTGGGAAAATATAAGTTTGATATAATAATAATAAGCGTATGGCTTTTAATGGTGGGGAGACCCTTACGGGTAGTTACACCTCGCCGTTTGTGCCATGTTACGGGGAACATGGTGGACCTACTATTTTAGGTGGGTTCCGAACCACCGGTTAAGTGATAATAAAGCTTGTAACATCAAGTTTGATATGATATATTTACATGAAAAATCCCTTAGGCGAAGTCTGATTTCCCAATTAGATTTTGATCCCCATCTAGAGGAGATTGTTTATTTATTTAATCACGTATGTAAAAGCTCACAGAATACTCCACGAAGAGCCTTATTGACATACCATAATTGAAATGAAACAATATTTTTTAAAACCAGAAAAAGAAAAAAATACAATACTTTCGAATAAGATCAAATAATAACGGTATTAGAAAAGACGAAATTCAGCCATAAAGAAACATAAAGTATATATGAAAAGCTACGTTAGGTAGAATATCAGCTCAATGAAAATATTAGAGTAGACAATTTTTTTTTAAAGAAAATTGTACAACTAATCCATAAAAAACTAACTAAAATGAACAAAAAATAAATAAAAACACTATCAACAACGAAATACCTCATCCAATAAGACGGTGGGAGAATTTTTTCACATCCTTAATTAGCTTCATTTAATTTGAGAAGAATTTTTCAAGTAAGGCACCTTTGCTAAATGGTAATCTTATTGTACAATTTATTATTTGTGTGAAGTCCGAATTGTTGTTTTTGTCTGTCTAGCATTTTGTCTGTAATATTAGAATACCCGTCGGTCGCACCAACTTCTCTTCAGTTTTCTATAAGTTTTTAAATAAGTTTTTTCTGAACAAGTTTTTTGCATACCATCCCACACAGGCTAGACCTCTCGATGTTTTTTCATTTATTCGTCTTTGGAAAAGAATCTTATTTTATGGTTGTATCGTATAATATATCTAATTTGTATTGCAATAAGAAAATGTTTTCTGTCTGTTATGCAATGTTCTTGTGGATGAATAAATTTATTTCATTTCAAATATCCTTTAGATTTTACTTTGCCGAAAAAAGTAAAAGATATTTGTAACGTCATTATAAATAGATAATTAGTCATTCGTCTCATTCTACTGTACTGTAGCTGTACTGTTTAATTACCTAGGGCGAACCCAGAAATTTCATTGGGGGGGGGGGGGGGGGTATAATGCAAGAAAATATTTTTCAAGGGATACCACTTAAAAAATGCCCTTACTTATAAGACACAAATATGGGTTTTTAATGTTGCTAGAAATATTCAGAAGGGGGGGGGGGGTATTTTCCACTTATTCCCCTTGGTTAGCGCCTGCTATACACTTCTTGTATTCACTATTGCAGACCGATAGCTATCTATCACCTACAAATATCTTGATTAGTAAAATATTATATTAAATATTTAATATAATACATAGAAAAATTATATATAAAGCCTGTTTCTTATGGTCTAGTTGTCTAGTAAACTCTTCTCTAGATGGAATCAAAATTTAGTGAAATATCAGTCTTCTAATGAGGAAATGTATTTCAGAGAAATAGACAGGCACTTCAGATTAATTTTATCTCTTTTAATGCTGCTTATTATTCATTGAAATACTGTATCTTTTTAACCGACTTCCAAACAGAAGGAGCTTCTACATTCGACCTGTTTTTTAACGTATAGCTTCTATTGGAAGGAACGTGAAAGACTCTCAGAAATACAACGCACATAACAAGTAATGCTGTAGAAAAAACAGGCTCCTACAATTTTATGGGTTTTGATAATTCGTTTAGCAATTATTGTGTTACAATAAATTATACCGCAACTGCAATCGTACCGAAACCCACATTCGCTACTGAAATATGTTTGCTACAAAAACTCGACGCCAGTTTTCAGGGTCTGAACTCCACATTAATAATCGTGAATAGTCACGAAGGATGCACGAACTGAATGACCCGGTCACGACAATCACGATGGCTGCGAAACGATGTGAATGAATCCACTTATTAAAATGAATGAAGTTTTGTGACGGAGCCATTGATGAGTCTTACACTAGATCAATAGTGTTATGAAAATTATCTATTCAAGATCATTCCTAATCCGATAATCCTGAAATGAATGAGATTCACTTTATTAAAATGAATGTGATTCTGTAGAGGAGCCATGAAATAGTCTTATACTAGATCAATAGTGTCATGAAAATTATCTATTCAAGATCATTACTAATTGGATAATCCTGATGTTGGGATTACAGATTCAAGAGCATTTCTAATCGGATATCCTTGTCACCAGCTTCCTTCCTCGAATTATCGAAATGTTCGTGATTATCGATTATACAATCGATTATCTATAATCAATAAATTGATTAATAGAATTATCTATGTAAGTCTTTTGAATATTTATAGTTACTGAAAAAAGTAGTATTATGTGAGAGAAATAAATTTGATAAATTCATCAATATAAATTGCAAAAGGTGATGAGAATTACCCGACTCTCTGCCAAATCTAATTATAACTCTTTGCTATTTCTAAGTCTAATACATTGCTAAATGCATGAATGGGATTAGAATTGGGAATGTGGGATTAGAATAAAGTCTTATTTCATAAATTTCCTAGTTCTTTTGTTGCTTCTGTGGATTGAATTTTAGAACGTAATAATGTATTTTCAAACGGTGATTGAGGTTTTGAATCGAGATAATTGTACAGTAGGTTATGTCAATGATGAAAAAAGAAAAGGAGAAGAAGCAGAAGACGAAGTGGAAGAAGAGGAAAAATAAAAAAGAAGATAAATAGGAAGAGGAAGGAGTAATGATGAAAAACAAAGAGGAGGAGGAGGAGGAGGAGGAGGAGGAGGAGGAGGAGGAGGAGAAGGAAAATGATCAGAAGGAGAGAAATAAATAAGAAGAGGAAGGAGTGATGATGAAAAACTAGGTGAAGGAGGAGGATGGGGAAGAGAAGGAGGAGGTAAATGAGGAGGAGGAGGAGGAGAAGAAGGAGAATAAGAAGAAGGAAAAGAAGGAGGAGTGGTGGTGGAGGAGGATGAGGAGGAGAATATGAAGAAGGATGAGGAGTAGGAGGAGAAGGAGAAGGAGAAGAAGGAGGAGGAGGAGAAGGAGAAGGAGGAGGAGGAGGAGGAGAATATGATGAAGAAGGATGAGGAGGAGAAGGAGGAGGAGGAAGAGAAGGAGGAGGAGGAGGAGGAGGAGGAGAAGAAGGAGGATAAGAAGAAGGAAAAGAAGAAGGAGGAAGAGGATTAGAAAGAAGACGAAGTACAAGAAGAAGACGAAGAACAATGGAAAGAAAATACAAAAAAGTTGAAAAAGACGAGAAGAGTGCTGAAATAGAAGGACAAAATAGTGAAATTACAATATCCAAACACTACAACTTATTGAGGTGATTGGAATAGCTTCTGGAAGAAGTCTGCCAAAATTTCAAATTATCAATCATCAATAAATATATCAGTAACCACAACACGTATTGGAATCGCGAAAGGAGCGGCGCTGTTATATGACTCAATTACGTGGCTCTCATTCTAAAAGGATAGAAACAGCTTGTATCGGAAAGTGGGTTTGGAATGGAACTAGTACCACTGACCTACAGTGCTGAGGAATGAGGAATCCTCCTACTGACTATTTTATCGATTGTTCCACCTTTGAAACGGTTTCGCATTACAATGCTTAACACAGATCCAATACTACCTACTACGGATTGTGGCTGGTAACTCACATCAATGAAACTATTATTCTTTCTTCCTTCCTCACATCTGTTTTATTCTTTCTTTAACCTTTTTATTTCAATCTTTTTTGTCGAATATTCTATATTTAGTGTCAAGGAAGTGCAACCAGATTGGTTTCGTGGCGATGGAAAATTTTAATGTGATCTGAAATTCATGGGATTTTGTTCACATCTTTATAGAAATTTGTTAAAAATATGTATAGCTTTACAAAATAAGCTTGCTTGATTTAGATAATTATATTGCTTACAACCTTTAACAATCGATTTTTTCTAACATGCATAGATCTTAAGTTTTCTTAATCAAAAAATCACATTTTTAATTTTTTCAGTATTTTGAAAAATTTTAATTGCAATAACTTGGGGCCACTGCAAGCTTGGGAGAGGGATTGCATTGGCTACAAATTGGCGGAAATTGAATCGGCTACAAAAAATAATTAAATTACATTTCTTGTCCGACACATAGTTTGGCTGTAAAATCGACATAACTAATAAGATAGTTTTAAATCTGTAAAACCTTGGCTACATATAGTTTTTTTTTTTTAATTTTGATGTAAACGACGTGAAAGAGTAAGAGGTAACCTATTTTGCATTCTCATCTTGAGTAGTTCCCAAGTTAAAACACTTCATAGCAAAAAATTGTCATTTTTCAAGTCCAAAATGGTAAGCCAAATGTGGCGTGTTATACATGAATTTGGATCGCTTCAATGAGCTAAGAAAAATGAGCTATAGCTGTCCAGCTATAGCTGTTTAGCTCTTTAGCTATAGCTGTTCAGCGGTTGAGCTATAGTGTTTAGAATCGTTCTTGAGTGAGAACGAGAGCCCCCTTCTACCACCTTCTCTGATGTTGAAAACAGTTCTGCGAGCTACGAAGCTCGAAATTCGGATTCAGTGCCTCAAAATACATAGAAATACCGATTTTAACAGAACCATTTTTCCATTATTATTGATTTTTCTGGGGAAATAGCCTATGATAGCTAGTGTGACTATGATGAGAGGGGGCCGCATTGCAGCGTAGCGCGTTGCTAATCCCCCTCCCACAGCATCATCCTTAACCGCGAGTATGCAACTATATACATGATTGTTTTAAGAAAACAATCTGCTACAACTTTTGTTTAATTTATATTCCTTTGAAATCACGTACAAAAAATTCCCCTCAAAAATAAGAAAGAAATCAAGTTGAAAAATTTCGAATTTTCTGGGTATTTTATTTTTTATCAGTAAATTATTAGGTTTATAGTAGAAGAACAGTAACGTAGCTCAATGTATTACCAATATAATGGTAAAAATCAACCCTATCCAATGATCCATTACTGAGTTTTGAATTTCCAGTAATCACCTACATTTTGGTACTTAAAGGGTAGGTGAAGAAAAAGTCACCGAGGCGATTTTCGGGTACTTTTGAGAAAATACACCTCTAGGAGTAGTCTAACACCTCACCTGCAAAAGGTGTAAGCCGTTTTGGGTTATCCCGTGGCTTAATATTGTATGTTTATTGTATTATTCATTATAATTTTTCTGAATAAATGAAAACAGTTTCAGCTTTGCACTAAGTACCTGCGACATCAGGCGTTTTTAGACCTTTAATGACTAGGGTAATAATGTATATGACATTTTGTGCTGAATGGTTGAAACTGCAAAGGACAGTTTTGAAACAAAATAATTAATCTTGACTGAACTGAAGTACTCCCACCAGCGAACAAGGTTTTTACCCTTCTGCTGGTTGGTGCCAATTCAATCCATATTTTTTCTATTGTAATGAATTAGAATCTGTTCAATAAGAGGTAAGCTACGAAACTCCTGGGCGGTCGTTGTAAGGGTGACCGATTGGATTGGCCAGCAAAAAATACTATGTTCTCTACCTGCTGAATCACTTCCCGGTGGTTCGGAACCCACCTAAAACTGTAGGTCCAACTCATCAATCACCATCATCCAATTCATTACCCACGCACAGGTCCCAGACCTATGTAGGCTTCATCCTCAGAAAAAATCCAAATCGAGACATTATGTTGAACATTCTCTTCCTCTGTATTTTATACTTCGTGCACTAGTTACACAAATGACTATTGCCTAGGCCAGCCATTTTTCCTGTGATGCCTGTTCAATAGTCAAAATAATCAAGAAGTGAACTACCTAAAATATAGTTTATGTCAATCATAATATCAAGACCTCAGACTGCTACTAAGTATTATTTTCGTCAGCCTATTTAATCCAAATTGGAGCAAAAATCAACAATTCTAATCTTTTAGGTTAGGTTAGGTCGGATTAGGTAAGGTTGGGTACCTGAATAAATTCAATCCTTTACATTATTGCAGAGATTGAAGCTTTTTCATGATTCAGTAAAGATAGTTCAAGAGGATCACCTCTAAAATTTAAAAATCAATTTCTTCACATTGACACACAAATTTCAAAACCAAAGACGACGAGGCCTATTTAGACCTATGTAGGCTTCATCCTCCGAATAAAAAAAAAGTTTATTTATTATTTTTGTTTTCCATTATCATTGAACTTTTTCATTACATTATGGATTATGTATATTAGTATATTTAGTATACTTCTGTATCTATGAAAATGAGCAAGCCTAGCATAAATTGTAGCGCGTTTTCCAGCTTTCCAGTCGGGCTGTGATGGCCAGAGGCGTATCGGTGGATCGGCAGGTAGAGAAGGTTTGTCAGTTTGGAATGCGGCCCATTCGGAACAGCGGCCGGTCGGAAAGTGGGCGTTTGGAACAGGCTTCAAAGGAAAGAGGAAGAAGTTTGGAAGAGACTGCCAAATGGAAAAGAGAAAAGACTGGATACCTGTTGCATCTAACACGATTAACGGTATACTAATACATGCACAATGCGCGCGCGTAGCCATTGGCCAAATCCGTCACACTGGAGTGAACCGACGATGCGTAGCTGCGCAAAACCTGATGGTGGTCGTTCACATCCTAGAAGCTTGCAATATTTCATAATAATCGGCTGGAAAATTGAAAATTCACCATAATTCAACCAGAGTTCCGTAATAACATGCCTGAAGCCACGGCACCATTCTTCCACAGAATGTTGGAAGGGCTTCACGTTTGTGTTGAAAGAACAGAAATTAAGAAAAACAAGTAGTTTTTTTTTTTTTTTTTTTTGAGGATGAAGCCCACATAGGTCTGAGACCTGTGCGTGGGTAATGAATTGGATGATGGTGATTTATGAGTTGGACCTACAGTTTTAGGTGGGTTCCGAACCACCGTTTACGTTTACGCAGAAAAAATGTGTAAGATGGCTTGAAATTTTGTGGTGTATGATGCGTTTGTGAGAATTGTTCCAATTGGTTGCTATTTTGGATCATCAAATTAATTTATTCCAGGTCTTATAAATAAGTTAAAATGGAGAAGTGGTAGGCGAGTGACGTAGTTAGTACCTGTTCAATCAGAGATAAGCTGCGTTCTCATGGGCACTCTTTGTAAGGGTGACCGATTGCATTGGCCAGCAAAAACGACACTGTTCTCTGCTGTAAAATCACCTCCCGGTGGTTCGGAACCCACCTAAAACTGTAGGTCCAGCTCATCAATCACAATCATCCAACTCATTACCCACTGTCAGACCTATGTGAGCTTCATCTTCCAAAAAGAAAAAAAATATTTAATTCATAGATTTTATGATTGATTAATTTAGGAAAAAATCTTTTTAAGAAGCCTATTTCTGTATTGAAAGTAAAGAAATGGAGAAAAAACTAGTGAAATTGAAGGTGTAAAATGTAATGAAATGAGTAAAAGCACCTTTCGTTCATAGCTTCCATATTTTTGTTTTTACAATGATTATTTAAGCTACAAAATAGGTTTCTGATGAGGCAAACTATGAGCTTTCCTCTCCCTACAATGCAAATTAATTGTGTTGCTATGATATAAAACTTTTAGGTATAAAATCTAGAAATTTTACAAGTGTCAGATGAAATAATAGGGAAGTGATAGCCGCGAGCCGTACCAGGTATCTGTTCAATCAGATAGAGATAAGCTGCGTTCTCTTTGGTCCTGTTTGTAACGGTGACTGATTAGATTGGCCATCAAAAAAGACACGTTCTTTGCTGTAAAATCACTTCCCGGTGGTTCGGAACCCACCTAAAACTGTAGGTCCAACTCATCAATCACCATCATCCAACTCATTACCCACGCACAGGTATCAAACCTATGTGGGCTTCATCCTCCAAAAAAAAAAATGTCAATGAAAGTCAACAATCATTACTCAACTGAAGATTTTTTATGAACTTCAAACCTGGGTTCTATTCAAATAGAACTATATTCGAGTTTTGTTTTCCATTATCATTGAACAATAATTGTTCCCATTCTAGTCTAATTATTGAAAACAGAATTATTGTTAACGGATTTTGAGTTCCAAGCAAACACTTGACGGCGATTATGATATGGGCATCTAACCCTTTATTAACCTTTTTGAATAGTTCTGTTATGTGTGTATTATTATTTTGGGGATATATTATTTCTGGATTTCTTGTTCCATGACGAACTGCGTTGTTAACATGAACCTTTTAAGTGAATTCAACAACTTGCAGTCAAATTTTTATTAAGAATAAGTAGTATTTTACTTACTCTGTAGGCCGAACGTTTTCGAGTTGTTAAAACCCATCTTCAAGGCAACTCGAAAACGTTCGGCCTACAGAGTAAGTAAAATACTACTTATTCTTAATAAAAATTTTACTGCAAGTCAAATTTAAACTGCAAGTTATTTTACTGCAAGTCATTCATTTAAAAAGTTAACATATTATTTATTGTTTCTAACTCAAAAAATTATCTAATCTTCAGAGTTTTTCATTTCATTATCAATGCTACACTAGATAATCAACTTCAAAATTCCTTTTTATGTTGTAATATTTTTTAATTTTCATAAACAAAGCATGGATAACCCTATGGTTATTCATGTTTTAGCTTGCAAATTATTGTAATAAGCGAATTAAAAGTTTCACATCAATGCAACACAAACTTGTAGTAGACTATGTTTTGCTTTCAAATTATTGTGATTCATGCTGGAAATCTGGAATAAAACTCTGGATTGACAACAGATTTAGACTGCTCATTTGAGGACACACAGCTGCGTTCTGGCGTGAGGAAAAGCCTAGGAAAAGCGAAAAAATAAGTGACGTTGACTTCGCGAAAGTGCATGGCTCGTTAAGGAAAACGCCGACGATTACCAACGCGCTGGTTGACCGACTTACAACTGGCAGGTTGAGAGGAGGCGGAGGAAGATAGAGCACGAGAGAGAATAAGAGACCAGAAGAGAAGAAGAGAAGATGAGAGGAAGAAGAAGAAGAGAGGGGGAAGAAGAAGAAGAAGAGAGGAGGAAGAAGAAGAAGAGAGGAGAAAGAAGAAAAAGAAGAAGTGAGGGAGGAGAAGAAGAAGAAGAAGAAGAAGAAGAGAGGGAGAAGAAGAAGAAGAGAGGAAGAAGAAGAAGAGAGGGAGGAGAAGAATAAGAGAGGGTAAAGAAAAAGAAGAGAGGGAGAAGAAGAAGAAAAAGAGAAGAGGAAGAAGAAGAAGAAGAAGAAGAGAGGGAGAAGAAGAAGAAGAGAAGAGGAAGAAGAAGAGATGAGGAAGAAGAAGATGAAGAAGAGAGAGAAAAAGAAGAAGAAGAGAGTGAGAAGTAGAAGAAGAGATGAGAAAGAAGAAGACATGAGAAAGAAGAAGACGAGAGGAGGAGAAGAAGAAGAAGAGAGGAGGAAGAAGAAAAAGAAGAAGAAAAAGAAGAGAAGAAGAAGAAGAGAAGAAGAAGAAGAAGAAGAGAGGGTGAAGAAGAAAAAGAGAATAGAAAAAAGAAGAAGAAGAGATGAGGAGGAAGAAGAAGATGAAGAAGAGAGAGAGAAGAAGAAGAAGAGAGTAGGAAGTAGAAGAAGAGAAGAGAGAAGGAGAAGAAGAAGAGAGGAGGAAGAAGTAGAAGAAGAGAGGAGGAAGAAGAAGCCGAGAGGAGGAAGAAGAAGAGAGGGAGAAGAAGAAGAAGAAGAGAAGAGGAAGAAGAAGACGAGATGAGGAAGAAGAGAGGAGAAGAAGAAGAAGAAGAGAGGAGGAAGAAGAAGAGAGAGAGAAGAAGAAGAGAGAGAGGAGAAGAAGAAGAAGAAGAGAGAGAGAGAGAGAAGAAGAAGAAGGAGAGGAGAAGAAGAAGAGAGGAGGAGAAGAAGAAGAGAGGAAGAAGAGAGGGCGAAGAAAGAGAAGAAGAAGAAGAGAGGAGGAAGAAGAAGAGAGAGAGAAGAAGAAGAAGAGAGAGAGGAGAAGAAGAAGAAGGAGAGAGGAAGAAGAAGAGAGGAGGAGAAGAAGAAGAGAGAGAGAGAAGAAGAAGAAGAAGAAGAGAGGAAGAAGAAGAGAGAAAAAGAAGAAGAAGAGAGGGCGAAGAAGAAGACGAGAGGACGAAGAAGAGAGGAGGAGAAGAAGAAGAGAGAGAGAAGAAGAAGAAGAGAGGAAGAAGAAGAAGCAGAGAGGAAGAAGAAGAGAGAAAAAGAAGAAGAGAGGAAGAAGAAGAAGCAGAGAGGAAGAAGAAGAGAGAAAAAGAAGAAGAAGAGAGGAAGAAGAGAGGGCGAAGAAAGAGAAGAAGAAGAAGAGAGGAGGAAGAAGAAGAAGAAAGAGAGAGGAGAAGAAGATGAAGAAGAGAGGGAGAATAAGAAGAAGAAGCGAGGGAGAAGAAGAAGAAGAAGAAGAAGAAGAAGAAGAAGAAGAAGAGGAAGAAGAAGAAGAAGAAGAGGAGCTTTCCGCTGTGTGCATTCTATGTGATCCCGATTCTTTGGCGGAAAGTGATGTGATGTGGCTTGTCATCCATTGCCGACTCCAGCACTCAGCTGCAGACAGGTGGTCGCCAGAACGCTAGGAAAGTGCTGGATTACATTTTATTCCTCTTACTATTGGTCTGTGACATACGAAGCAGTGTTTTACTGGGCAAGAAAGTGGACAGTAACATTTTTTTAGGTGACATAAAGTAGCAGATTAAAGGGATACTATAAAAGGGTATAAAACCAAGCCCATAGGCTCTAGCAGTGGCGTAACGAAAATCTTTTCATGATGGGGGTTATCGAAGATTTGGTGGCCCCCGGGGGGTCTGGGGAGTATGGAATAAAGTGGACAGTAATATTTTTTAAGGTGACTTGAAGTAGCAGATTAAAGGGATACTATAAAAGGGTATAAAACCATAGGCTCTAGGTACCTGAGGCAATTCAAATTCATGTGTATATGACCTTTTTCTGTTAGTTTAAGTCGTTTGTCCCTGGTTTATGTCCCTTGGTTAGGAAAGTGTTGTTTGATTTAATTTTTATTACATACTTAATATACTTCACAACATAATCGATACATAAAATGTTTTTTACATTCATTTTATTGAAGGAATCCAACTCAATGTATAGAATTTATATGGAGCCCTTTTTCAGGGGCCTTGGGCTGTGAACAGGCTACGGGCTGTCCAAATTGACAAAACTTGAACTGAGCAGGTGTCTGATAGAAAACTGTGTTTTAGGTGTGGAGCACCTACATTATTTAAAAAAATACTGTATTATAAAGTATAAATACTAGTAGTATATAAATACTTGTAGTATAATATTCCAATGAGACAGTGTCTGAAGACACTGATTATGTTATCATGTCTGTGTACCGTACATCAATATAATACTGTACATTTTTTTATGGTTTTTGATTCATTTTTCATTGATACTAGATACTTTTCGACTTAATCGATGCTTTGAACTTTATTAACAAAAACTGAGGTTTTTTATCAGAAATGATAATATTTCAAAAATACTTGTTTTGATGTTTCGAAGATGACCATTGAAACGAGCTTCAACCAATTGAAAGTGATGCTAGTACCTGAAGATAAGTCAAGCATTATAATCTAATATCAAAACTGACACTGTATTTCCATTTAAATCATGATTTTTACTCACTTAGGAGGGATGCATTTCTCTTCTAAAGAAATGCTTCATCACCCCTACATATTTTTTTAGTTAGATTAGATTAGAACACTTTATTTATGTAAATTTATAAAATTTCTTGAATGATTTTAAATAGCATTATTACGTCGCATAGGTAGCAAATGTACAGCAAATAATATTTATTTTAACTAAAAAAATCTTAGTGGCATATTTACATAAAATGGCGAAGTCTGGACAAAATTCGTCGATTTTCAACTTTACCTATAGTGATTAGAAGATATTACATTTGTGATGGTTTTATTGGAATATCTAAAGATGTATCCAACGTTACCATGGTTTTTAGAATCGAATCGACATAAGTAGAAAATAAAATAAGACGGAGAATAGAATGGTTCGGAACCCACCTAAAACTGTAGGTCCAACTCATTACCCACGCACAGGTCTCAGACCTATGTGGGCTTCATCCTCCAAAAAAAGTACTGTTTACTGTAAATTTCGTTGTACAATATTTTAGAGTGTAGAAACGTGTTTCTCAACAGGTGAATTGCGAGTGAGTGGGCCAAATCCTAAAGAATTGGAAAACACTATACTTGGGTAATTATTTTTCTTGTTTTTTACATTAATTTCATCAATTTGTATTGAATGTTTATACAAATATTTGTTATAACATTATTTTTCAAATCTTTATTTTTTTCTTGGTGGAGAAAATTGCTTGAGTAACTACCGCACCAGGTCGCTTCAAGCTACAGAAATGAATAAAAGATGAATACAACAGGCTATCTAGAAAAATGAGAAAGCAAAATATTCGATTGTATGAAAAGCAGAAAATAAGAAATATAAGGCAAAAGTGGGTGCTCCACTTCAACCTCGAAAATGAGAGACGCCCTGAAAATGGTGGATTAGCCCTGTTTTGCAATGTAGTAATGGGAGCACATGTTTGGCACATTGTGGAGTGAGTACAGAAAGTGCTAGGGAGCACGTTTTGACTGAGTGTGGAATGAGTTGGAGATATGTACGTGGAGACATTTCGGTGCAAGGAAGAAATGGTCTTACCGGAACACCACTAACCGGAAATGATGCCGGAATGTCCATTAACGTTGGCCAGTTATAACTGAAGTGGGCCTCTTGCCATCTTCTTTTTCTTCTTCTTCTTTTTCTTCTTCTTCTTCTTCTTCTTCTTCTTCTTCTTCCAACCTACTGTTTCTATAGACGCAACTTGTGTCTTCCCAACATCAAAATTAATATCTTGATAAGGTGTTTAAGATCCAAAAGAAAGCGATTAGGTGTACAGAAAGAGTAAATAGATTAGATTCATGTAGGCCGTTGTTAAAGAGACTTGGTCTCCTAACTGTACGCTGCTTATATGTGTATGAAGCTACTTTATATGTAAAAACGAATGGTATTAACCAAAATCTTGACGTACACAATTTTAATACAAGAAGCCGAGGAGATTATCACTTGGTGAGTCACAATAGTAGCTCATTCAAACAAAAACCTAGTTATATTGGTAGGAAACTCTACAACAAGCTACCGCAGTTTTTAAAGTCTTGAAAATATAGAAATATTTAAAAAACTATTTAGTTGATAAAGCTTTTTATAGTGTACAATAGTTCCTTTCACATCAAAATTAAGCCTCACCCCAACTAATTGATATTGTAATTATGGTAACTAGTGTATATGACTAATGTTAATCTGACTTGTCTTATACTCCTTAACTGGAGTCTGTAATCTAAAAAAATATATATAAATATTCTTCTACATAACACCCGACCAGACCATGAGAGCACAATTACTGTAGGTATTGTGAAGGTATAATATCGTCTTAATGTGTGTATCATTAATTTTAAAAGCATTTATTAAATTCATTTTGTAATTCAAATGGTCATTGAGTTGGGTATCCTTATTGTTGGGTTATGTGAGCTATTAGTTTTTTATATTATCAAATGAGGTTCATATAAGTTTCACCCCCACCCCCCGCTTCTCAAGGTACGTTAGATTAAAACATTTTACCCCATTCAAACAGTTCTTTATGAAATTGTTAATAATTTCTGTAATCTACCAAATCTGTCAAACTACTTAATTTTTTTTTAAATATATACTGATACAAAATATAATTATGTGATGAATGAGCAATCAAGCATGACAATCCATGGTTTGCCTAGTGATGTGGTCTATGAAACAACATTGTTATTTTGTCTTTTTTTACTGTGTTAATTAGTAGTTTGGTTTATTAAACTATCCATTTTATCTAATATCAAAATGTTAATGCATCTCCTCTAACCTAAGAATTATATTTTTCTGATTATTAATTAGATCTTGTTGGAAACTATTAGAATTATTTTGCATGAAAACTTTTGATGAATTGCATGAATAATTGATAAATTTCCATTATCAATTTTACATTAATTGACATCGATATGAAAAATTGCACAGAAGCAAAGACACAATATATCTTAGCATGATAGCTATATTTATTATTTAATGATAGTAATGTTCAAAATTGAGTTTGGTTATTCAATTAACATTTATATGAATGACATTAATCCTTGTTTACTTTGAATTAATTATAAGACTGTAGAGTGGTGCACAATATTGGAAACTTTATATTTTTAATTTTACTTATCAATTTTGAAACTATCAGATAATTTATTAACTTTAACTATTCCATTTTTGCATCTTTACCCAAGTAGACCAGTTTGACTCCAATGTATAACAGCCTAAACTGTTTCCTCGATCTATTACTGTGTTTTTTATATTGCATTTCTACTTGTTTTACATTCATTTTATCTTATTATAACATCAATCTACATAAATCCATGGATGACATAATAATAATTGATGTCATTCAATTATCAAATATTATTAGCATGAATGCTTGACAATTTTGAATAACTGTACTGTAATGAACCATATTAATTAGAAGAGTTTTATCCATCAATTCAAAAACTATACAATATTTTTTCCACTATCTCCCTTTTATCTGTTTTCATCCAACATGGTTTTTTATTTATCCCTTTTTTATATTTATACTATTCTTTTTTCTATTTATTTATTATAATAGGATTATTTGTTTTTTATTATTCATTTCTATTAATAGTTCTACAATAATGTATACTGAATTGCATAATTTACCGGCAGAGAATTCTAAGTTTTCTTGATTAATGAATGTGACTTGTACCAGTGGCGTACCGATAATGGAGCGAGTGGAGCAGTCGCTCCAGGGCGCAAGGCTCTGAGGAGGCGCACCGTTCTTGAGAGAAAATTGCCTTTTACCTACAACAGGAGTTGTAGGTAATGAAGGCCAAAAGTGTAAAATGCAACACAATTTTTTAAAAACTATATGTTACATCGCTGCGCATTACTAAAAGGAACATTCATGACAAATTCAAAAGAAATAGGTTCACGCGTTCAGCCGTAAATGCGTTACAAACAGACAGAATGCAAAACGGTCGAGTCGAAAGTAGCAAAGCCAAAACAATTTAAATTGGCGGACAAAAGATATGACAATTTTAAGTAATTGAATGAAGACTTTGAATTTATTCTGGAAAAATAAATCCATAAGAAGTTCAATGGTTTTTATTAACAAGAATAGGACTGAAATACTTCACTTTTGAATCCTATTTCCAAAATATAAGATTTTTTAGGAATAACTTGCAAAATGCTAAAAAAATAACTGCAAATAAATTTATAGAAAAGTGAAATACTTTTTATAAAAAAGCATCGGAAGACACTTCCGCTCCAGGGCGCTTGAAACCACTGACTTGTACATAATATAAATAGTCTGGCTAGAAACCATTGGATATTGTTAAAACTATTTAGGTTTATATTACATGGAAGCCTTATGATACCGGTGCATGATTCAATTTCTCATCAATTTACATTTAATTATGTTCGTTTATTAGGGATGAATGAAGCATGTAACAACTCTAGAAGTTCAGATCCCCTTTAGTTCAGTCCCACTCTACAACTCTCTCTACTCTATAAAAATATTCTTTTAAAAAACTTGAAATAACTAGTCTCCCCAAAGCTTTCTGGAAGAAATTACTTCAAAATTGAAAAAATATCCTGAATTTTCACTTCAAATCTTCCTACCCTTTTTCCCCGAAAGCTCTATACCTCCACCAGTATACATAGAATAAACTTTTTCCTGTGATGTTTTCCATGACGAAATACTTGATGAACAATCTATATAATAACTGACACTGTATTTCTATTTAATATATGATTTTCATAATACGCTCCAGTACCTCCAGTATAACTGAATAAAAAACATAATTTAAATAGAAATACAGTGTCAGCTATTATATTGGAAAATTTTTTCTTCATAAACTTTAGAAATATCGCAAGTAACATTCTGTCCAAATCTCCCCAGCCCTAAAATTTTAGAAAGTTCTATACTACCAGCAGAATATACACACAGAATAAACAATTTCATCTATAAAATTTAGAACTCTATCCCAAGTAACTTTGCTACTAAGAAAAAATACTCTTTACAATTACTCCAAATAGAATTTCTCAAAACATTCTGTGGAAAAAATCCACTTCAACATTAAAAATGATCAAAGTACACTCTTCAAATCTATTCAACCCTAAATTTTCCAAAAACTTTCAACAATTTAATTGTTGTTTATAAGCTTTAGCCCACCCAAATAACTTTTCCAAAATTTTACAGTCCTGGACTGGCCGAAAGTCCGACTTCAGTCCCGAAAGTGCTCTACTTCAACCTGTCAACACAGAATAAACTTTATTCTTCAAAAACGTTCAAAATGTCCTAAACAACTTTCTTCTAGTCCCCTTCACCCTGAACATTTTCTTCTACAATGAATTACTGCTGACAACCTCTGAAAAGCTCTATACTTCGGTTTGTGTACACTAGGAATAAACTTTATTTACTCTTTAATCACTTTTAAAATACCCTAAACAACATTCTTTTCAAATTTCCTAGCCCTAAACAACATTCTTTTCAAATTTCCTAGCCCTAAACAACATTATTTTCAAATTTCCTAGCCCTAAACAACATTATTTTCAAATTTCCTATCCCTAAACAAGATTCTTTTCAAATTTCCTAGCCCTAAACAACATTCTTTTCAAATTTCCTAGCCCTAAACAACATTCTTTTCAAATTTCCTAGCCTAAACAACATTCTTTTCAAATTTCCTAGCCCTAAACAACATTTTTTCAAATTTCCTACTCCTAAACTTCTCAAGGTCTACACTTTTCCCTGTATCCAGGGGTCCACGCCCCTGTACATCTCTACCCAATACTAAATCACTCACGCACAATGTAACAGCAAATTTTGGAACTTCTCAATCTTGTAGACCAAAATGCATTGATGATAGGATGTGTAACTCCACATTACTTACTTTCGAACACACATTTTCACATTATTTATTAGATATCCACTGTAACATTTTTGAAAAAATATCACTTGTTTACCTTTAGAAGAGGACGCAGCAGACACTTGCGACGAAAGTAAGACACCAAACGTCAACGAGAAAGTCACGATAACAGATAACACCGAGCGTAACATTGTGCCGCCACTCTCAACAACTTCACAAAACTGACTGAAGCTTCAAACCGTCTTGGAAAAGGATCGCGTATATCGCGCGCCTTCTGCTTCTTCCTCTTCTCCTTCTTCATTTTCTCCTTCTTCTTCCTCTTCTTCGTTTTCTTTCACTAGTTCCACCGCCAGAAACACGGTCAACCGTCCCTTGACGTCATGCAGAGCTTACCTGTCGTGTGCACCGTGCGTTCTGTTTACATCGGTCTTTCTCTCTCACACTTTCTTTTATCCTATCTCTTTCTCCTTCTCTTTCTCTTTCACACACATATCTCTCCACCTTAGCACCAGGTAACAGGTTAGTAAAAGAGGACCGACTCTTCTGCTCTCTTTGTCTCTCCTGATGGTCCAATTCCTTCGGGTGACGTATGCCCACCTGATCCTTCTGGAGAAGTGAAGAAAGTCGGATTCCTAGTAGACAGGATGATCTGGTGTGGATTATACTACCACACGTAATTTCCTAAGCCACTAGGAAGAAGGCCGGATTTCTGTTATTCTGAATTACAACTTTGTCATCAATTACATAAAAATTGTATATAATTTGCCAAGTTAAGTCATTCAAAGGTGCCTATGACTTGTTGCTATTGGCATTGGTGGTTCGGAACCCACATAAAACAGTAGGTCCACCATGTTCCCCGTAACATGGCTCAAACGGCGAGGTGGAACCCGTAAGGGTCTCCCCACCATTAAAAGCCATACGCTTATTATTATTATTGGCATTATTATCACTTACCCGGTAGTTCGGAACCCACCTAAAATTGAAAGTCCACGATTTTCTCCATAACATGGCTCAAACGGCGAGTTGGAACTAAAAACTTTTTTATAAATGAATACACAGGGGTGCCCACCCCCCCCCCCACCAAGCCTCATGACTCAACCCCCCCCCCCCTATATTCAGCACCAGCCCCCCCTCATAAATTAGGCACACCAAAAAAATGCGAAAAAATAAGCCACCCATATTCTTTCTAAAACTAAAATAAAATTTATATAGGTATTGAAAAAATTCAAACCCATTCAATAATATACAAAATGTATTTTCATGAGATTCTTTACATAGGTGAATTTTTTTTTGTAAAGGTAAAAAATAAATATCAATGAAATGAATTGGTATGAATTTCTGTTCAATAAACTTAATTGCAAAATAGTTAAATAAGAATGTGAACCTAAATGGTTTTTAAACAATCAAATTCCCCCCAAACTTTTTTGCAGTCTGCGTCATAGCCCCCCCCCCTGTGGGCATCCCTGGAACACAGTAATTTATTGCGAGTCTTGTAACAACTTAACCAGAATTGGATTAATTTTATTCAATGTTTAATTATATTTTAATGGTTAATGATTAAAAAAATTAATGTTTAATGATTAATGCTTAATCATTATAAAGAATTTTCTGAAACACTTTTATCCAGAATTAACTCCACCTTCACCAGTTCTTTCATCTTGCTGATAGTGGGGTATCATAATTAGGAATAAAATTATATTTAGTAGCAAATTTTAAGAGTCGGGATTCTCTTTAATATCTGTATGTTTTTTTTTTTTTTAATAAACTCCTCTGGATGTTTCGTAGTATCATCCAGAGAAATTATTATTATTATTATTATTATTATTATTATTATTATTATTATTATTATTATTATTATTATTATTATTATTATTATTATCTTCTAGAAAAATCCATACCACTTCACCATCTGGAAAGTAAATCATTCACTAAGGACTTCCCCACTCTTTTCAGTCATTGTCATTCCCTGTATTCATTAGCTGTACTCATTTAGTCAAGTCCCTGTCATAACATTGATCAAGATAATTTGAATACTAAAAAGTCATATTCTAGAATCAACGAGCCGGCTTTTGAACTACATACAAATGGAAGAAAAGTTATAGCTTCAAAAATTTTGTTATCCAACCACTCAAAGAAGTGTTGATAAATTTTAAGCTCTGATAGATCCTACATTAAAAATGAGCTACTTACTCCGTACGTAAATTTAAATATTTAGCTATTAGCAGTTTCAGCTATTTAGTTTATTACTGGATGCTTTGTCATTTTTATCAAAAATACTTGATTGAACTGAATTTTTGCTAGAATAAAATTGTACTTTAGAAAATTTATGCTGGTACTGTACATGCATTTTATAGGGAATTCATCAAGTTTTATTATTATTCTAACTCATACTTTTGTTGTTTTTTTCAATAACGTTGGTTTGCTTTGATGTACAATATTTTAGTATTTTGTCTATTGTATAATTATTCTATCTTAGTGTAAGAGGAATGCAGGAATCGATGACTAATAAAATGTTCTCCTTTATTAGGCTGCAAAGATTTCTTGACATGAAGGAACCAGAATATGAATACCCTGACATGATTAAAGAACCATAATATGAACCTCATTCATAGTGTACACAAAAGTTTCACTCTGAACATATTAGACTTATATTAGATAAAAAAAATCATTTTTACACAGCCATTCCTATGGAAATAGTACTTCCCTGTATTGCATAATAGTGAAGATTTTCAACAACTCTCAGTTTCAGGTCTATTATATAATTTTTCACTATTATGATCTATTAGGCTGATCAGAGCTGTTTTGGCTCCATAATAGCAAGTCATCAAGATGTATTTTGTGGGTAACATTTTTTTATCGGTCAGAAAAGGTTAAGTTGTAGAGAACACTCAGCGTGCATAATGAGTTTTATTCTAAAAGGTCTATAACAATATCTATGGTTAATAATGACCCGATGTCATCTAATGTTGATTCATTTCTGATGTTCTGGAATGAATTATAATAGCCTTATAATAATTATTATTATATAAAAAATTATCTAATATTCTTAAATGTAGTATATTTACCATAAAGTAGCCTAAATACAAACTTGAAATAACAAATGAGAAGTACTAGCCGGGAAAACACTCCAAATCTCTCCATTTATAATAAATTGGGAGCATGGTGTATTACAATAATTATAAAAAACATTAACTGTCATGGATCCTAATGAACAAGCAAGCTCATGTTCGAGTATTGTACTTGTAATTCCGACTCACTATAATTATTATATAACTATCAAAACTATACAGTACGGTTCCCTATTAGTTTTAAAAAGTAGCTAGTTCTCTACTACAGTGCAATCTTAGATGACATGAAATTAAGAAATGAGAATGCACGGAATTAATATTATTAAAGTCAGCAGAGCAGTGAAAGCTGCACGATTTTGACAAAGCATTCTGATAACACACAATCATACTTGAGATGAGTGTAAAAAATAGTTTTGATGCCTCTTGAGAGGTTATCCAATTTGTTTAATTGGACAGCAGAAGTAATGATAATAGCACTTCATTATTTAATACTATTTGATGGAAAGTAAAACTGGATGATCTCTCTGCAGGAGAATATTCACTTTTGTCGTGAATGAGATGAAGTCTGAGTTTTTCCTGGAGGTAATCTTCAGAAGTGTTTTGCATCATCATTAACCCTCTCCACTTTATTTTTCTCGTTTTCTATTTTTTTTTCTTTTATTAACTGACTATTATATCTACAAGTAAATTCGAATATTTTTAATCGTAAACTAGACTATACTGCATCCTGTTCTTCCCTTTTTTTTAAACAAATCTAAATAATTTATTGTATTTATAGCACTGTTATTGCACTAATTACACTGTTACTATGAAAAAAAATGCATTTCTAGGAGTTTTGTTGGATAGACGATTGACCTGGGCTCCATACATTGAGGAAATATGTTGTAAAATATCATCTGGGGTATTTGTCCTGCGACAGCACGCTAGATTGAATGATTCATTCAACTTCTTTTAAACCCTTTTTCATAAATGTTACAAGAGGACATGATCACAGGGGCGTATCCAAGGGAAAGATTCAGGGATGTATCCCCCGATATTTTCAACCGACTCTAAAAAAGTTATTTTATTGGGATGACCTCTTTCAGGTGATATTACCCCCCCCCCCTCCACCGAAATATTTTCTCACTTAATATGGTACACCCTAAAAAATTCTGGATTCATACCTATACAAAATATCCCAGACTGATACACTAGACTTGTGCTATTACACTTTTAATTTCGAACAATTAAAATTGATGAGTATACACTTGTTGATGAATCTGTGTATAGATCGGGGTCAGCCGGCAAATACTAACCTAGTCGATGATTCATTGCATTGTCAATAATAAAGCGATTCAACAGTCAGACCCACACATGACAGGTTAGACTGATAGCTGCTATCGTGAACCGTTATGTACATAAGATATATTCAGGTGTGAACGCTCGATGAGACCTCCCAAAATGAAAGTGTGTCGATTCAAAGGCTGTTAAGGATTGACGGCTAATTATTGATGCAGTCAGACATACTCCAGCCATATAGGTTGGATCCCTATAAACACATAACTGTTGTTGGAACCATTAACAATATGCTATTGTACTCCACACCAAATTCTGAAGTACCTGTATTAATTTATATGTACAGATATTGAAAGACATGGTGATTGGAATGCTCACATCGAATCAAATGACTTTATTGTCAAATATAGTATTATAAAAATAATACAATCATTTAAAATAAACTTAAACCTACCGTTGTAAGCGTATTAAGCTAAAAAAATACTGATACCTACACAAAGAAAATAACAATTTTGCGCACAGGATTTCAGAGAATTTTTTTGAGTGAAGTTTTCTGTGAATTCACTTAAAAGGTTAATATTAACAACGCAGTTCGTCATATGAAACAAGAAATCCAGGAATCTAAATTTTTCTTGTTGAATCACGTCAAAGTTGTGGATAATGCAGCCAAAATTTATTGTAAAAAGACCAATTTTTGGGCTTTTAGTCTGTTATAAAAAGTTACATCTTTGCAATCATTACAATTTTGTTTCACTAAATAGGCTTAATACTAAAATTATTTAAATGTAGAGAAATGAAATACAACAAGAGGGATTTTCATGTTATAACATGATATATTCACTATTTTATAGTATATTTATCATATTCAGGTGTTGTGTTCAACTGAATTGAACATTATTCTACATTATTCTATGTAGTAGGAGTAATTAGAATGAAAGAAAGGATGGATTTCAGACCACAGTAATATGTGGTAGCGCAGTTGGTTAAAGCGTTTGTCTGTGATAAGATAAGACTCTGGCTGGCTTCGTTTCCTGTAGCCTTGGGTTCGAATCTCATTCAGCCATGGATGTTTCTCATCATTCACCCATTCACCTCATTAACCACGTACAAGTCTCCAGACTCATGTGGGCCATTGGGCATCATCCGCAATAAAAAGAGTTTTCTCTAATCCTGTCAATATAATTTAAAGATTTTTCTAAAAGAGCACGTGTATCTGTGATGTTTTTCTATACCAAATACTCTATGGACATTTTAAAATTAATTGATGGTTGAGGGAAACCTTCATCAGCCCTGATGTTTAGTAGTAGGAAGTGCAGTGTCGGTATTAATGTTGGAAAGAACCGTATTCATCTTGAAAAATTGTAATTAAATAATTATTTTTATTCTAGCAGATGCACAGCGTGGTTTCATTTCATAGAAAATTCAATAAATAATAAGCTTTTCATCAGTAATCTTTTTTATATTTTCTACAAATAATAGGCTCACTGGAAAGTTTTTTCTCAATAAAATAAGCTGTTAATAAATAATATTCTCCATGAGCTATTATAGAAACATTTCAAAAATTAAGAATCATTTCTTCTGAATGGACCAAACGTGCTATTTTTTAACCATAGCCATAAACCATTCATCCTGGGGAGGGTGCTAGATTTTACCATGATTTGACCTAATTTCACATATTATTATGCAAGAAAGAGGAATAAAAGAAACTTTTGGCTCAATTGGTATAATCTATGCAATAATTGCAATTGGAATTTTTCGTCAGGGGTATTTGTCCTGCGACAGCTCACCAAATTGAATGACAAAAAGTTACTTTTTACAGCTTAACATGGGCTCTTACTGTCACGTATTAGGTATTCTACCTTAGTATGGGGTAATTCATCAAAACAAAACCTTTTGATAGGGTGTTTAAGATCCAAAATAAAACGATTAGGTGTATGGAAAGAGTAAATAGATTAGATTCATGTAGGCCGTTCCGCCGTTGTTCAAGAGACTTGGTCTCCTAACTATAATCTGCTTATATGTGTATGAAGCTACTTTATATGTAAAAAGTGATATTAAAGAGTGATATTAACCACAATCATCTTGAGACGTACACGATTATAATACAAGAAGACGAGGAAATTATCACTTGGTGCGTCACAATAATAGCTTATTCAAACAAAAACCTAGTTATATTGGTAGGAAACTCTACAACAAACTACCGCAGTTTTTAAAGAGTCTTGAAAAAGAAATATTTTTAAAACAATTGAAAAAATATTTAGTTGATAAAGCTTTTTATAGTGTAGGCCTACATGAGTTCCTTTCATATCAAAATTAAGCCTCACCTCAACTAATTGATCTAGTAATTTATTATGGCAATTAGTAGATATGTTTTGAGACCTCTGGCACACCCCCCCCCTTCCCCCCCCATACCCCTCCCCCTCCCCCTGCAAAATGTTCCCCTCCCCCTCCCCTCTACACCCCTCCCCCTCCCCCCTCCCCCAAAAATCCCCCAAAAATTGGCCCCTCCCCCCAAAAAGTGGCCCCCCTCTCCCTAAATGTGGCCCCCCTCCCCCGAAAAGTGGCCCCCCTCTCCCTAAATGTGGCCCCCCTCACCCGAAAAGTGTACCCCTCCTCCGAAAAATGGTTCCTATATCCCAAAAAATGACCCCCCCTCACCCTAAATGTGGCCCCCCCCCTCACCCTAAATGTGGCCCCTCCCACCCGAAAAATGACCTCCCTTCCCCGAAAAGTGGACCCCCCTGTCCAAAAAGTGACCCCTCTTCCTAAAAGTGGCCCCCCTCTCCCTAAAAGTGACCCCCTCATCCTAAAAAACGGTTCCCCTCACTATAAAATTGGACCCTCTTTCCCAAAAAGTGGTTCCTTTGTACCAAAAATCGTACCCCTAATTCTAAAAACGGTTCCCCTCTCCCTAAAAGTTGTCCCCTCATCCTAAAAGTGGACCCCCTCTGCCGAAAAATGGTTCCCCTTACCCAAAAAGTGGTTCCTCTGACCCAAAAATGGTACCCCTCACCCTAAAAGTTAACCCCTCATCCTAAAAACGGTTCCCCTCACCCTAAAAGTGGACCCCCTACCCCAAAAAGTGGTTCCTCTTTCCCAAAAATGGTACCCCTCATCCTTAGAATGGTACCCCTCACCCTAAAAGTGGACCCCTCACCCTAAAAGTGGACCCCTCACCCGAAAAATGACTCCTATGATCAAAAAGTGGCCCCCCTCTCCCGAAAAGTTGACCCCTTCATCCTAAAAACGGTTCCCCTCTCCCTTAAAGTGCTCCCCCTTGCCCGAAAAGTGATCCCCTCATCCTAAAAGCGGTCCCCCTCTCCCTAAATGTGGACCCCTCATCCTAAGAAAGGTCCCCCCTTACCCGAAAGATGACCCCCTTAAAAGTGGTTCTCCTCTCCCTAAAATTCCAATGGATAAGTTTCAACGAGAAAGAGAGAGAGAGATCCTACATCATCAACCTTCTCATTCCAGTTGTGTCTGCTCATGACTCAATAGTTTGGGATCCACTTAGGTAGCCCATAGCATGACTATGCATATTCAATACTGATAGGCCAAGGTCAGGGGCCTTGGGTGGGGCTGGACTATAACATATAAAGAATGATTTATAGACTTAGTCATATTCTGGGGCTAGGGCATCTGGGGAATTTGCTGGACTATAAAGAATGATCTCTAGACTTAGTCATACATGAGGCATGTGGGGAGGGGCATGGGGGGAATTTGCTGGACTATAAAGAATGATCTCTAGACTTAATCATACATGGGAGCATGTGGGGAGGGGCATGTGGGAGTTTGCTGGACTATAACCTATAAGGATCCCATCCAATACCCCGCCTCACTAGCCTACCGGCCTTGACATTTTGTATGACGTCATTCCAATGCAGGAGAAACAAGTAATTGCGCAACATTATGCATTACGTAATCACTTGCCTTTGGCGCCATACCAATGAAGCAGGAAAAACAAGTAATTGCACAACATTATGCATTACGTAATCACTTGCCTTTGGCGCCATACCAATGAAGCAGGAAAAAACATGTCTGTGTACAGCATTACTGACCTTGGCGCCATCCAGGAAAAACGTATGCAACTAATTTATGGCTGTACAAGAAATAGGTGGGAGCACAGTTGACCTTGGGGAGATCCGGTTACCAAGTATATATAGAGGACCTCTGGCTTGTAGATCCATAGTATCTCAGCAAACGACTGCTAGCTTCTACAGTGAATCCTGCTAAAGACTCAATAACAGTAAGTATTTGTCTCTTGCTAGATCATCTAACCTCCATAGCTATTGCATGAAATCTAATGCCTAACCATGTTATCATTCATCCATTGCATGAAATCTAACCTCAAATGGCTAACCATGATATCATCTACTGCATTAAATCTCATTCATCTACTGCATGAAATCTCATTCATCTACTGCATGAAATCACATTCATCTACTGCATGAAATCTCATCCACATGAATGGCTGACCCACAATGCTGACTGTAAGATTATGCTAATACCTGTTCATTTTCAGATGTCATCCACTAATGATGCCGCTGACGCCATCTACAACACAATTGCATCCCAAAAGCCACTAGACCTCGTATCCATGAAAGATCTCGAGCCAGGGCACATGTACCAAATGATCAGCACAGAGAGAGTCACCACAAAATATGGTGAAAAGGTGGCAGTCACACTGGATTCCGACAACGCACACATATGGGTTATACTTCCAGAGTCGTACTGCAGGACCACCTTCAAATTCGTCCCTGCTGTAGGAACCGTCGACATGAAATCATATAAATTCATGTGCCATCCTGCTGGGAGAACCCATAGAATCCAATTGATTAAAGAATGAAAAAATAAAAGTGTGACATCTGCAACTGATTTGTTATTCATTTTCCCCTACCATAGTTTCAGTGTCCACTTATGCCTACAAGTGTACACCAAGTGTTCACCTAGTGTTCACCTAGTGCTCACCTAGTGATCACCAGTGTTCACTAAGTGTTCACCTAGTGCTCACTTAGGCCTAAAAGTGTACACCAAGTGTTCACCTAGTGTTCACTAAGTGTTCACCTAGTGTTCACTAAGTGTTCACCTAGTGCTCACTTAGGCCTAAAAGTGTACACCAAGTGTTCACCTAGTGATCACTAAGTGTTCACCAAGTGTTCACCTAGTGCTCACTTAGGCTTAAAAGTTTACACCAAGTGTTCACCTAGTGCACTGTTGCTTCAAAGAAAAAAGGTTGAAAAGAAAAGTATATACTCTTACAATACATTATTTATTAAACAATCTCAAGTATGAAACAATACATAGAAATTGGCTACAATATTGCCCCTTTCAAAGTCTCTGGTAACACCATAGGTCTCTGCCGACCTATTAAGAGATTCCTTTACACGGCCCACGCCATCGGTCACATCACCTGGCGGCCATAATCTATAATGTTGCTCAGCTTTACGAATTGATACCAGTAGAGCAGGGTCGCCTGATTGACCATCCTCAATCCTAATGCATCTGACACGTCCATCCATAGAGTTGTAGTCAAAGCCGGCAAATGTAATCCTTCTTCTGCCAACCAAAGATAGACTCTGGTCACCGCACTCAAAGTCACACCACCAAGTCTCATCGCTGTCGTTGAAATCAATCTCCAGCTCAACATCCTTGTTCCTCCATCCAGGCACTGAACGCAAGTCCATTATGGCTACCAAGCTATTCTTTAACTTGTATATTGTGTCTAATGGCACTCTCCAATGATTATCAAAACAGGCTGTCACCATGAATGGCAGTCTATCCACATATGATGCTGGAGACCGTTGCTTCTTATCCTCCTTATACGATGCAATGCCCATGTAGATATCTTTCAGGAACGAATTGACACTAGTACGGTTGAAGTTTGCAGATTGTGGACCTGGACAAAATCTTTCACCTGGGAAGTCGTCTTTGTCTCTGACCCATTGTATAAACCCTTGACTAGGTACTGCATCGATGACAGCATAGCGTAGTCTCCTGAGACGAGTACAATCACATTCAAGGATATTCTCAGAGCTGACGTCACATGACTCTGCATGCCCAGATTCAAGTTGAAAATTGTCCATGCTCAAGCTGTCTTGCCGCCGCAGTAGCTCAGCTTCTAGATCCATGACTGCCGCCTTCAAGCGTGTCTCGGCTGCCCTTGAGCTCAAAATCCTTGAGATCATCTTGACTGTAGGTGTTAAACTAAACTATACTGAGCAGCAGCAGGCTCTTAAATACTAGAGGTGGTGGGGTAAATGATGACGCAATATTCACATTTCATTCTTTATTGACAAAAATAAACTTCGACAAAAATATCTATCTCTTTGTAATGCTTGCATGATCCAATTGTGCAGGATGTTTACTACATTGAGTGCACAAAATGGCGGTACATCCAAGCGTCCTCGTCCTCCATTGTCACCAGCCAGCTTCATCTTCACAGTCTCCAAGAAGTCGAGCAGGTAATGTTCTGGGCAGTAGACTGTAGTAGTCTTCATCAGCACCTCCAAGTTGGGCGTCTCATGGAATAGGTAGGGCGAACTCAGATCCACGTACTCCACATTTTCCTTTTTGTTCAGCTGCAGTAGCGTTTCCAGCAGACAAATCTTCTCATATCCATATACCAAGATCTTGACTGGCCGTCCCGATTCACTGTTCTCGTGCAGCCATCTTCCAACTGTGTCACATACAATTTGCTTCAAGGCCGAATATGAGAGGTGTGTTTGGCCGGCTCCATTGCCCGACCATCTCAGTCCATGTTTAGCTCTTTGTAATTGATTGCTTTCAACCAGGCCGCTTGTTTTCAGCAAAATGTCCGGGTATGGTGACTTGAAAAAGTAGTGGTGAGTCAACACATGATGTTCATCATCACGTTCCAATATTGCCATCTCCTTGACAATAAACTGGTTATTCAATCCCTCAAAGCCTTGAAAGTCCATCAAGTAGATTGGTATTGGTCCAAAAAGTTCTGTAGCCCTGCTTGGTGTGATGCCATCTTCGTCGTCATCATCAGTGGAAGCCTGGTTGAGGTCGGTTGTACTTGTAGAAGCGTCCTTCATCAACGATGTCTCATGTTGAGTGTAGTAGCCTGGGCTGCAGCCCACAACATCCTCTCCATCGCTGGGTGGCAACTCCCCCTCCTCCTCATCCAAAAAGCGTAGAACTCTCCTGGACATGATGACTGCTTCACTCGATGCTTCTTGCAACTATGAGCATACTGCTGCTTGCTGACCGCCTTTATATCCTCCACCGCTCTCTCTCTAGGCTGATTGAACAAGACCGGTCATTGGCTGATACTCCTTAACCACTTCATGTATCAGCAGACAATAGGCATGTGTATTTCCTGGAATGTTGTCACTTGCTTCAAACTCAACTCTGATGTCAATGCTTCCCGTCTTGAGCGATTCGTTTTGACGTGAACAGTCAATGGGAAACAGTAACATCTTACCATCCCGCACAGCATGTTTCTCAAAAAGTGGGTTGCCTGCTCGAGCGTCATCACGATTGTAGACTCCATTGAATGCTGCATACATATTGTACACTTGGTTATCGTCACCATTGATGCTTTCATACGGATAGTACTTGTTGTTCAAGAACACTCGAACATCTTTCATTTTGCACAAGTCAAAGTATGAGCTATTCACAGTAGCCGCTCCTCTTCTTCCAGTCTGCAGTCCAATCACAATGTATCTTGGCTTCTCCAGCTGAGTAGTCGACTTGACAGTCCACGTATGTTTTGTGGTCTGTGGCAAAGATGGATACTCGTACAGTTCCCAATGTCTGAATGGCATTGAGATGGGCGTGTTGTTTTGCACCAGTCTCAGCAGACGCAATTTAGCTTCATCAGACACCTCTACATAGGGCATCCTCCACACCAGTTTCTCAATTGTGACCTTGCCTGCTGTATTCAAACAGTCTAAAGTGTCAGCACTGCGTCTCAGCACCAGCTCCTGTTTCACATTCAGCATAATCTGCCTATAGTCCTCAGCAAAGCCCAACAGGTATCTAAGTGGCACATTCATGATGGTTGTGTTGGCACCATTGGCATCAAACGTGCCAAACCCTGCCTGGGCATCATATCTGTAGCCGGCTCCATCCATCTTGAGCTGTTCTTCCCGCTCAAAGGTCATGGCATTCTTCATCAGGCTGGCAATGCCGGGGCTACGTATGCTGTCCACTACAACTCCATTGATCTCGTAGCGTATCTCCGAAAACAGGTGGGCAAAGAATCCGGAAACACAAGGTGAGCCTCCCAAGGTTGCATTTGCTGCATTGGTCACCTTGTACTCCATGTGCAGATAGCTCTCCGATGGCAGTGTATAGATGTCCTGCTGCTGAATTGCTATCCGAATCTCATCGTTGGCACCAAAGCCTGTAGTATACGGTGCATGAGAATGATATTCATAGCCAGTGATGCTGTTCTCCGCTGAAGGGCCAGCCCTTGTCACATCCAAAACTCCCATTTTTCAGTGTTGTCGTCGTCTTCCTCCTCTTACAACTTGATAGCCTTTCTTCTGCAGATATTTGATGCTGCTCGATGTTAACACCACAGAGTCCAATGGTCGAATGACGTCTTTCACAAATGGTGCCCTATTAATAGACTTTTGTTCTACCACCTCCATGGGGGACATTGCTGCTTCCACATCCAATCCTTGATTCCACTTGCCAAATAATAGCACCATCACTTGGGTTGTTGTCGCAAATGTAAGGTTATGTTTATCGGTTCCTCCCTAAAGTCCACCAGACGTCCGTTCTCATCAACAATCTCCAATGTAATGCTACCAATCTGCTTGGTGTCTACCGGTAAATAGATGACATTTTGTACAGTCACACTCATTTTATACCCTGGATCAACATCTGGGTAAAACTCATAGATCACGTGATCCTTGACTCCATTTGAGTAGGATCCACTCACAATGTTACACTTTATACGCAGCACATTGGGACGACTGATTTGCACTGTCGTGATACCTCTAGTCTCGACTTTAGCTTCTACAACTTGGTCGAATCCCAGCAGCTTTCCTATTGAATCAGGTTGTCTAAAGTCCAACATGGCGTCGCATAATACTAAACATTTCAAGGTCGATGGGTCCACAGCCATCTGAAACTTGACTCCACGTTTCTTCATCCTTGCCTCCAGCAGGTTGGCAATTGTTTGAAATTCAAAACTACCTTCTGGCAATACTACCTTTTGCCAAACCAATACTGGAGCTTTTTCTCCTCCAGCCTGGGCAGCTCTAGGCTTCCTTTGAGTACCCTGGTTAGCAGTATCACTAAACAACTGCTGAGCGAACACTTTACCTGTAACTTCCTCATGAGTCATTGCATAGTCGTCCTTCTGGTCCACTTTTGGAGCCAGGAAATGTAGTGCATTGTTGTAGCCATTCTCAACATTTGGTATAGAGTTGCAGCTAGTAAAGCTGATGAGTCCAATTTCCCATTCGCCATTGCTTGTATCAAGTGGCGGGTAAAATTCACTTTTCAATATTGAGGTTCTACCTCCAAAGCAGAGCATCATGGTCTTGACTGCTCAGTGTACTATTACACAATGACTTGATAAGAGTATAGACTAGAACCTTTATACTATGTGGGTGGGAGAAATGAAAAGACAATTGTTGTACATTGTTATTTATTTTCATCAAGCAAAAACTTTAAACATAAATGTCCGCATATATGAGAGTAGAGATCCTCTTGCTTCTGGTCGTAGTTGTACTCGATCCTTGCTGCTGGACTCGATCCTCTGTGCATGTAGTCGATAAACTCCTGCGGTGGTCTCAAATTGCCAAATCCGTCAAAGTAGCGAACGATGCCATCCTTCTTCTTCACATAGCACACCCAATGTGTGCCAGCTCCATCACTTTGGTCCAGGTTGATGATGCCACACTCTTGATCCAGTGGTCCATTGGTTGGTAGAGCATCTCGCATGAAAACTCCTCGAAATTTCTTCAGCTTGAGACGGCAGGCATACTTGTAGAGGTCGGCATCTGTTAGTGCTCGGTCGGGTAGAGCAACAATCATCTTCTGCCGCCACATTGACGGCGACGCACCCCGTTTCCCGTCTTCTGACGTCTCAGGTACAGACCTCTACCACTCCTTTTCCTGGAAGCCGCTGTAGTTCTCTTCTTCTTCTGTGCAGCTCTCCTCTTCGCTCCTCCTCCAAACTTTGCCTTGGCCTTCATGATGTTGGTCACCGCTAATGCTGCAGCTCTTTCTGCCAATCCAGCGTCTGAAGATGTTGCCACACTCCAAGCCCGTTCAGCCAAATCTCTGTCTGCTGCTGCTCTGTTCCTTGTATCGCTATTCCTCGAATAGGCAATGTCGTGCTGCTTGCAGGCCTGATCAAGTTTGTTGATTCCTGGATCACCTCTTGCCAATCGTTTTTCAAGCTTTGTACCTGGTCCACAGTACTGGTAGCCGGGAAGATGAAGTTCTACGGGCAGTACGTCTATTGCTTTGTTGACTATTGTACCCGCTGCGTTTGTGATTGCTGAAAGTACTCCTCTTCCTCGGTACCTCCGTCTACCTCTGCATACAGCCATCTTATGTCGATCAGCGGCCTTGTCATCTCATTTTATACCCTTAGACGGTTTGGAGATTCCCATAAGCTTTAACATTTTATCCTTCAATTGTTCTTTAGTCAAATTGCGGCTTTCACTTGACGAACTAACATCCAACATGATAGTGAGACACTTTTCAACCACATCCTTTGAATGTTCATCCATCCTTTTCTCCAAATACTGTTTGTTCACTCCATCTGTAGGTTGAATTGGATCTTGCATATCCGTCAGTATTGATTTCTTAAGGCTTGTCATTAATTGCAATGTATCGGGATCTCTTCTCTTTGGCAAATGAAATGACATTATATCTCTACATGTAATCAGATTCACAGCATCACGATTGCTGCGTGGATTTGCCAAATTGATCATACGCCTATGACGGGCATTGATGTTTCCCAAAGAATTCATGTTTGCTCTTTAGAGACTTACTGTCTCTTGTTGCAACGTTGTTGCCTTATATAGTATGTGCAGGCCTACCAACTATGTAACCACCTTCCTCCAGCTCTTCCAAGATTGAGTTGATTTCATTCTCATGTCCAGTGTTGCCAACTGCTTTAGACTGATCCAACAGCTTCAGTCTGTCCACAAGTTCGTTGGGATCGTTGTAGTAGACATATTCAATCCTGTTGCCATTACTTGCAACCATATTGAAAGGTGCCAACAGTCCTCGTCCAGCAACTTTGGCTCCTTTCCCACTGACTGCTTCTCCTCCTCCTCTTATCAGATCTCTGATTGTCCTCTTGTACTTGATATTGTTATAGTTTGCAATTTTACCATTTGGACTGTAGTTTTCTCGGTACACATTGGTAAAGTCCAAAAGCAGTTTATAGGTGTTCAAGTCGTCTACCTTCACTTTTCCTTTGTCAGGCATTTTCATGAAAACCAGCTCACAAAGGCCTGGTGTAGCTCTGAAAGTCTTTTCAATCCTACCATCTGCAGGATTAGACAGCACAATCTTGTTACCTTTAGGTCCAAAGGTAAGCAGCTTACTGCCTAGATAGTACAAGTTGTCTATCACTTTCGGTCCAAATGCATCATCAAAGTTAAAGTCCTTGCGCACTGATTGCATAATGTACTCCCCCACTGGTTTTGAAGCCAGATCAGATTGGGCCAACGCTTGTTGTGCCACATGACTGCTAGTATCGAGCAATTTCTCAACACTAAGGTTTTCCTCATCATCATCATCGTCATCACCCATGTCTTGACGCTTCCACAATTGTCGTGCAACACTCGAAGTACTTGCAGCTGGACTTGCACCTTCACCTGTTCCATATGTTTCAAAGATTGGTGACTCCTCTTCTCTAATATCTGGCAGTGATTGCAGTCTATGCTTCATCCTTCCTGGATAGGGAGTGCTGCTGCTGGCTGGTGTTGTTGGCGGTGTAGGCAATATACAGGGTGCATCCAAAAATGGTGTAGTCATTAGATGTGTCTGTTGTTGAGCCGGTGGTTTAGAAGATTTGAGTGTTTCAACAATATTGGCAAGTGGATCACTAAGCGGCTTGAAATGTTTTGCATGCTGCTCCTCTGTCAATTCCCTGCCCAGTGTCAGCTCTCTATGCTTCCTCTTGATGTTACGCTTCAGCTTGACAATCTCCATGATGGTTGGTGCAATCTCTTCCACAGTTTGCTTCATCTCCTCGTCCGTCTCACTCGGCGTTCAGTGCTAGACTGAGCGAAATCACTGCTGTGCTTCAACTAAGAATGTATCAAGGCCATTCCTGTAGCGCCCTCTATTCTTGTCTGAGGACTGATCAACTACAAGGAATGCATGCGCAGATGATGACCATACGTCATTGCATATTCTTCTGAATTCGTCAAAGGTCATGTCGGATCCCACATGATCTCTGTACAAATGTTTCATATTCAGTTCGTCTTGTTTAAACATGATTAGAAAATTGGCATTGTCACGTATCAACTGTTTTGGTATACGGCTATAAGTCTGTGCCAGATAAAATGCATCAACGTTACTGTGTCGACCAGTGGTAAAGTAACGTCTGATGGCTTCCTGTTGCTCACAGATCACATCGTCGAAAATTATTATCGAGTTGGCGGGCAACTCATGTGGTGCAGGTATCTCTTCACATGTGTCACACTCGGTGTAGCTCAGTTTAGGTCCAAGGTCTTCCATAATGGTGCGCAGTAGCTGATACTTTGGTTGAAATGCAGTTTTTGAGTAGAGATAGATGTTTGAAAATGAGATTCCTTTACGATCGAAAAGCATGTTGAACAGTAAATTTGTTTTTCCACAGCCTGACGGTCCACATATAATGCAGCACATATGGTTGGGGAACAAAGGCCCATGACGTTTCTTTGCATTCATTTCTGGGTCGGTCAGACCACAGCCTCTCACCACTTGATCAAAGTCAATTATATTGAACCTGTGACTCCTTTGCACAACCGGCTTCATCACACTAAATCTGCTCTATCAATCCAAGAGTCGTGACTGCGATCGTATCCTTTCCAGCGCACCAACAGTTTATTACCTTTCCTTCTCAGCACTTTGGCAATTTCAAAAACACTGGGTACTTTGGTTTTCACAATCTCTTCTGCGTAGAATCCTCCTTGCACACGCTGTCCTCTGCAATCTTCCAACTCGTATGTTACAGGCACTGTAGGTCGCACACGTGTTACTGTGAACAGCTCATTTGTCCAATTGGGTAGGTAGCCCTTGTCGAATGTCATTTTATACTTGCTTATTCGAACCTTATCACCTGGATCGACTGTTTGGTGAACACCTGGATAGAACCGGTTTTCAGATTTTTCCAACAAGCTCTGTTGATACTCTTGACGTTGTTCACCAAGTCTGGAGAGCAGTAATGTCTCATGCTCTTTTGTAACATCAACCGGTCGCATACCTATTGTCCTATGGATTCTTCCATTGTACTCTTTGACAAGTGAGGTTAGAATATCTGTCCAGCGATAGGTTCCACGCTCAGTGAATTTGATCCACATTAAATGTTTAAGTGTTCTGTTGAAACGTTCCACTATTGAAGCCTTCTTATCTGAATACGTTGAATAGTGATTGATGTCATAGTGTTTCACAAGTTGTTGAAACTTTGAATTAAACCACTCTTTACCATCGTCAGTTTGCAAGTGTTTCATTGGATTCTGCTCGAATATAGGATACATTGCCTTGACAACTGCATCGGCTGACTTGTTCTTTATCGGAATAGCATAAGCATACTTGCTCAGACAATTGATAATTGTAATAATGTACCTGTATCCTTTGTTCTGACGTGCATACGGTATCATCTCAACTAGATCAGCCTGATACAGATCATCTAGCCCCTTCACAGTTACCATACGTGTTGGGAAATTCCTACGAGCTGACCTGTGCAACTCTCTTGCTATTGTAGCCTTCTCCATACTGATACATAATATATGTTTACATAATATATATACTAGGCATTGAAATGGCGCCAGAATGTCAGTGATTGTTGCACACAGTCACGTTTTTCCTGGATGGCGCCAAGGTCAGTACTGCTGCACACAGACATGTTTTTTCCTGCATCATACCAATGAAGCTGTCAAGGTCAGCGATTACGTAACACATTTGCATAATATTGCGCAATTCCACAGACATGTTTCATTGGTATGGCGCCAAAAGGCTAGTTTAAGTCAATCATGGGTTAGAAATTAGTAGCCAACACGTGGATATACAATATTTATTGACAATAGAAATGATATACATACAGTTTAGTCCATGATATCGACAAGCACCCAATGGTACAGCTGTCCCAGGTTGGCAGCAATTTCACACAGTCCTTTGCCAAGAGGGAATTGTAAAATAATAGCATCATTGTAAAGATTACTTATGAAGGCTTCAGGAAAGCATAATGACACTGTTTCCACAAAGTTTTGTAATGTTCCAAATGGTTCAGGTTGTTCTTCGTAGCCGAAACAGAATAGTGGTTGCAGAATCCAGTGGTTGCTGGTAACATGTTGACAATCTCCACAATCGCACATTATATCGCTCTGCTGGCTCCACTGGTGATGGCTGGTGGCGGTGAGTTGTCCAGAGTCTTCGGTACAGCTGTAGTAGTAGAGAGCGTAGGACAGTGTGGTGTACAGACCGTGTCTGATGCAGCAATGATGGCTTCAAGAAAGCCCAGCGATGTGAAGGATGGGTGGAGACAGGTGCGCAAATTGTATGCGCAATGGACTCGTTGGCACAGGTCCTCCTCCACATTGCGTTCTGCAGCCAGCTTCATGTACCATTCGTTAACGTTATGGCCCATTGCATCAATGGCTTCCTGTGTAGTATTCTGGTGTAGCACCATTCTTGACACCAGGCACTGACGTATGTGGAACACATTTGATTTATCCAGTCCATGCTCCCTTGATGTTAGAAATTCCTCAGTCCTGTACTCTGGGTCCAACGAGCTAACACTCACAGCAGCTGCCACAAGTAGATAGTATGTTGCCTGCATCATGATTGAAGGTCATCCGCCGATGCACGTCCATTTATAGCCTCAATGCTCATTAATTCTTGGAAGTAATCATGACGTCACTGCTGTCCATGACGTCATCATCACTGCTGTCCATGACGTCATCATCATTACGAGCCCGCTTCGTGGGAGGCTGGTCTTCATCAGTGGAGGTTCTTTTGTTACTGAGCTGATGGTGTCCAAATGCCATAGTGCTGATGCCATCATCCATTATGCTTCGTTTTTCATCAGCATTGCTAAGGGCCTTCTTCTTTTGCACAGTCGTCATGATTTGGTGTTTTCGTGTGCTGAACATGACTTGCTCTCTATAGATCGCCTCATCTCCATAGAGGCAGTCCAGGTAGTCGTGGAAGCCGATGTAGCGTTTGGCATTAGGATGATCCTTTGATAGCTCTTGACCCAACACAGGTCGCCGTACTCCCTTGGCCTTCTTGATGAGTCCACTCTTTGCCTGGCTAGGGTCAGGATTGTAGCATCGACATGCGTACAGCTTGGAGCGCAGTCCAACATACTCGTGAGGAGCTCTGGCCGAATACTCATCTTTGAACTTCCCCAACACCATTTTGTTTGTATGAGAGTAGCAAGGATGGTCGGTTGGGTATTCTGACGTGTCAAAGATATCTTGCAGCTCCTTGATGTTGAGTATGTCCTTGTACATATCTTCTGTCTCAACCAGGTAGAAGAGGCTGTCTGTGTCCTGGTACAATAGCTTGAGACGATCGTTGTAGATGGGTTTCATCACATCATAGTGGAATTCATACATTAGGGTTTTACTGATGTCCAGCACAGATAGTCCAACATAAATCGGTTTGTTGAGATTAACTTTTTCCTGATGTAGGGTCACTGCACAGATGTTCTCTCCAAAGATGATTCGATCCTTGAATGATGGTCGAGCCACAAGCTTCTTTAGACGGTTCTCACAGTTCACCAACTCCATGTTCATACGCTTCCTCACATTCTCCATGGTCTTGCCAAAGACAGCGTTATTCATTAGTTTGAAGAAGTTTTTCTCAAACTTATTCTTTGACTGCTGTCTGAGACTGGTATTGAGCTGGATGTATGGAGCTAGGAAGTCGGTCTGCTCAAATCTCACACCTCGATGGACCTTGGTTATTCTCAAACCGTGTTGGACAGCTTGTTTGAGAAGACGGTAGTGGCAGACGTAGTGTGTATGCGAGTTCAGTGTTGTCATCAGGCGAACATATCCAGATTTCTGCATTTTCCGGTTTTCTGGTAGGAATGGAAACTTGTTGTGTAGATCATGCAGTTCGGCAGGGTACTCCACATCAACCTCGAGGATGTATCCAATTTGTTGTCTATCAGCAACACCTGCAATGTCCCTGATAACTGCCTCCAGTTCCTCTTTGCCCATCCATTGGAATTTCCGGCAAGGAAGTGGATTGCTCATTGCCCAGCCATACAGGTTGTTGGCGTCTGTGTACAAGAGGTAGGATGTAGGTTTCTCTGGATCCACAGGCGCCCCAGTATACTGGTTGTTGGCAATGGCATGGCGGTGAATGCAGGTGGTGATACCTCCTCTGATACCTCGTTCAATAAGCATGTACATGTCGTAGTCAGTCAGCAGCTCAAGTTCCACCTTTGTACTTTTGAGCATAACATCAAAGGAGAAGCCTGGTGATGTGAAATAATGGGCACAGTCCAGATCGTATGTCCTCATGCACACATCTCTGAAGCTTTCGAATACATCAGCCAGCAGGAGCACATCTGATTTTAGATAGAGATCACTGTACTCTCCCAGAGTGCTACAACTGAACTGGCGCCAGACACATTGCGCATGTACATAGTCCTCGTCACTGATACCGCGATCTGTTAGCCTACTGTAGAAAGCCTGTTTTGGAGGAAGTTGTGTCTCCTCCAATCTCTCCCATGAGTTGCAGTACTCGTACGGGAACACACCTTTACGGGACACAAGAGCCAGTTTATCTCTAAACTGTTTAGAGGTGTGCACCAATACATTGGCAAGATCAGAGGCATTCTCAGCTGTCTTGACAAGATTCGTTACCAGGTTGTCCAGACTGTCGGGTGTAAACCGGAATGTATCGATGAATCTCAGATGGAGTCTCTTTGAGATGTGCTTGGTGAAGGATATATATTTTTCAGATGTGTTTGGAATAACTGAAATTTCAGATTTGTCAGATCCAAGATGAGGAATGATCAAGTGGGTATCGTAATTTGAGGAATTGTGAAGGAATACAGGAATGTAGGATTGACGACGTCTCTGTAGGTTGCACTTGTTACATAATGCATTCCGGTACAACCCAGTCATATGACAGTGGTCCCGAACCTTATCATTGGTAAACTTTTTGTGACAGGCTTCGCAGAACTTAGCTGCATAAAATTCCGCCTTTTGTTTGTCAGAGAGCGGGGACATCCTTATTTTCTGACAATCAATGGTTTCTGCAATATCGGTTGCAACCTCAGTCAGTGTCTTCATGAAGTGGGCAGCAGCATCTGGCCCACGGTACACAATTGGGTCCTGGGGAATGAGGTTGCTGATGGTGAGCCATGAGGGAAATTGTTGAGCATCCCTCACAAAGTAGAGGCAATAGCTCATTGCCTTATGGTATTGGAGAACTCTTGTAGCCTTTCCAATCCACCGCTCTGGGGCTTCACCATCTTCCTCAGGAGTGGGCTGCTCCAACAAGCACTCAAAATCTGCATAGGCAACAAGTGGTAACCTAAACTTGTTCAAGTGCTTTTCAAACTTCATGGTAGGTGGGCTTCCATTGTCATTGGGCTTGGGCATCACAATCCTTGCTGTTTTGTTTGTGGCACAAAACTCCTCATGCTCCTTCATCCTGCGCTCGCCATCGTTAGCGACTGTGTAGTGGGTGAAGCAGCGTCTGCAGATGATAATCTGTCCTCTACGTTTTGTCAGCTGGGCTCGCAGCAACTTTTCAAAGTTCTTTATCCAGCAGTAGTGGCTATTCACTTCCAAGTCATCGCCATCTGCTGTTTCACTCTCACACTGCAGGAGTAGATCAGTATGGTCGGCCTTGATTTCCTTGCCAACTCGTCGCGGGAAGATGTTGTTGTCAGCATCTACACCATATACGTTGACTGATACTCCGGGATTGTTCCTCTCAAAAGTATTGATCTGGTTGATGGTGGTGGGGAAAGACAATCCGGAAAAGTTGTACTTGTCGGTCAGCTGGTAGTACCGGTCGTTGACTCGCTGTGGATTTGTTCCTTGGACATGCTTGGCAAGCATGGCCCACTTGAAGCATTGCTGGTCCTTGTTCTTCGGGTTCAAGGTGGCTTTCCTTGCTGCAATCTTGGTAGGCAGCTCAATGTATGATGATCCCCGCAGCGGCGAATACTTGCTGATGCGGATGAGGAGGCCATCGATGTTGAGGAGGGTCCATCCGCTGGAATTACCCTCAAACTTGGCTTCCTCCTCCAACATTTTCTGGCATGCCGCCTTGACAATGTGGGCAAGTTCCATGATGCTGACCACCGAATAGTTGGGCATCTTGAAGGCCACATCTTGGAACTCCTCCTTCTCCTGGTTCTGCTCATCGAGGCTGCTTTTGTAGTAGGTAGCCTCCAACACCAAGTTGAATTTCACAGTTCCGTGATGCAGAAACTCATTAGAGATGGCCGTAATGATTTTGTCCTCGAGGCTATTGAGCAGGGAGTGGAAGTCCTTGGCTGGATCATCCATGCAGTTGTTGTTGTAGAACAGTGTGCGGAGGCAGGAGTTGAAGGTGTCCTCCAGCACAACAAACTCTCCCTGAGAGCCCTCGGTCATCTGGCATCGGCTGGCCTTGTTCATCTGAAACAGAGAGCGCATTTCCATTAGTAATACTATGTTATTGCATCACATTGATGGCAAAACAGAATGGATTTTAGGGAATAGATACATACTTTTATTGGTTTGTAGATATGATGTCCTCTGGTAGGTTGAACAGTGTAAGCACTCGTAGATGTTCACTGAGATACTATGACTCTACCAGCCACTGATCCCCCATATATACTCATGCCAGGCCCCCACCCAAGGCCCCTGACCTTGGCCTATCAGTATTGAATATGCATAGTCATGCTATGGGCTACCTAAGTGGATCCCAAACTAATGAGTCATGAGCAGACACAACTGGAATGAGAAGGTTGATGATGTAGGATCTCTCTCTCTCTTTCTCATTGAAACTTATCCATTGGAATTTTAGGGAGAGGAGAACCACTTTTAAGGGGGTCATCTTTCGGGTAAGGGGGACCTTTTTTTAGGATTAGGGGTCCACATTTAGGGAGAGGGGGACCGTTTTTAAGATGAGGGGATCACTTTTCGGGCAAGGGGGAGCACTTTAAGGGAGAGGGGAACCGTTTTTAGGATAAAGGGGTCAACTTTTCGGAAGAGGGGGGGCCACTTTTTGGTAATAGGAGTCATTTTTCGGGCGAGGGGTCCACTTTTAGGGAGAGGGGTACCATTTTTGGGAAAGAGGAACCACTTTTTGGGGTAGGGGGTCCACTTTTAGGGTGAGGGGAACCGTTTTTAGGATGAGGGGGTTAACTTTTAGGGCGAGGGGTACCATTTTTGGGTCAGAGGAACCACTTTTTGGGTAAGGGGAACCATTTTTCGGCAGAGGGGGTCCACTTTTAGGATGAGGGGACAACTTTTAGGGAGAGGGGAACCGTTTTTAGAATTAGGGGTACGATTTTTGGTACAAAGGAACCACTTTTTGGGAAAGGGGGTCCAATTTTATAGTGAGGGGAACCGTTTTTTAGGATGAGGGGGTCACTTTTAGGGAGAGGGGGGCCACTTTTAGGAAGAGGGGTCACTTTTTGGACAGGGGGGTCCACTTTTCGGGGAAGGGAGGTCATTTTTCGGGTGGGAGGGGCCACATTTAGGGTGAGGGGGGGGGCACATTTAGGGTGAGGGGGGGTCATTTTTTGGGTATAGGAACCATTTTTCGGAGGAGGGGTACACTTTTCGGGTGAGGGGGGCCACATTTAGGGAGAGGGGGGCCACTTTTCGGGGGAGGGGGGCCACATTTAGGGAGAGGGGGGCCACTTTTTGGGGGGAGGGGCCAATTTTTGGGGGATTTTTGGGGGAGGGGGAGGGGGTAGAGGGGAGGGGGAGGGGAACATTTTGCAGGGGGAGGGGGAGGGCATGGGGGGGAGGGGGGGGTGTGCCAGAGGTCTCAAAACATATCTACTGCAATTAGTGTATAAGATTGTATATTTTTGTTAATCTGACTTGTCTTATACTCCTTAACTGGAGACTCCAAAACGTAATCTACAAAAAAAGATCAATATTTCTATTCGATACCCATTACTTTGGTAAACTTAAGTTTATTTCTGCTCCAAAAAGAATATCTTCGTCACTGCTTCCAATAGAGCAGATTAATTCTGCTGAACAGATTTGACTCTGCTATTTGTGTGATTTGATTATTTTTAATCATGCTCAATCTTCAGCTGAAGGAAGTATTTGTCTTTATTATAAGATGTCGAGAAGAAATTCTTGTTAAAAAATTAAATTAAAATGGGATGTATTGATTTTGATTCCAGCAAAACAATTATTTTGGTGATTTTGAAAAGTTTTTTCATGTGCATTGGCTTGAAAAGAAATTTTTAATTTAGACATTCCATATAAATTATGTGGAGCAATCTTTGAAAATGCATTGTCAGCGATTATTACAGCATTAAAGTATGCTATTCCCTATCATAATTATAGGATAGAGCATTTAGGCTGCACCTGATACTTCCCAAGTTCTCAATTTTCTGTTATTTATAATTATTATTTAGCAATGCAGGTAAAAGAACCCAGGTATGAAAAATGTAAAGGCTCTCTACTTTGCTTTGAGAAATTATTTGACTTTCAGCTTGCAGGAAAAGTTTTAAAATGTTGGAAATTGTTAAAATATAATTTGTTGTACTGCACAATTAATAAATTTATTATGCTGGCCCAAATTTATGATATTCATGATTGAAGTTGCATATATCAACCACATAATAGAATGGATGCAAAATCTTCAAACTCAAAAGATACTTGTAATTTCACAATAAACAACAGATTAACTTTATAGGTGAACTCAACGGCTTGCAGTCAATATTTATTAAGATTAATATTTCACTTACTCTCTTGGCCGAACGTTTTCGAATCGTTGAGATTCATTTTCAAAGGTCTTTGAGAACGTTCGGCCAAGAGTGTAAGTAAAATATTAGTTATTCCTAATAAAAATTGACTGCAAGTCGTTAAATTCACCTAAAAAGTTAATATTAACAGCGCAGTTCGTCATGGAAAAAGAAATCCAGGAAACAGCAGATTTTAACACCAAAAGTTAAAAAATATCAGTTGAAAAATAAATTGATATAAATAAATCTCACGTTGATCTGTTTATTGTTTTTTTATAATAAAAATTAAGAATAATAAATAATTATGCTTAGTCAGCTTTGAAGGATATTTTTCATCCATTTGATCCTTCGAATGGTTTGAGGATGTTTGAGGATGGAGGATGGGATGACCCAATAAATATTTAATGGATTTTTTATTTTATTTTGATTGATTACACATATTTTCTTCCTGGATTTCTTGTTCCATGACGAACTGCGTTGTTAATATTAACTTTTCATGTGAAAAGTTAATACATCTTTTCTGCTCAAGATGGCCCGCCGAATGAATGACAATGTTGCCTGCCTACAATAACAGTCCCTGTCCAATCATTATAAATACTCTCAAACAGGACTTATCATGTTATCTGATAAAAGCACAAAAATCTAATAAAGGCACTGTCCTTCAACACTCAGATTTGACCTGTTCTTTCTGTGAATTGGCTGTATCAGCTTTTACAAACTTGAATTAATTGCTTTTCAGCTAAATTATTTTTCCACTGTATCTGGAAGTGTCTAAGCAAATTTATTACTTTCAAACATGACTACTAATGATATTAAAAACGGGTTCAGGACCCTGTATCTCTTTATTCAATTATTAACAGGGCTAAGCAGTGGCTTAACCGCTTTTCTTTTAATATTTCCCAATAAATTGAGGGTCCTTTTGTGTTAAACCTATCCAGTGGCGCACCCAAGAGGGGTGCTTTGTGTGCTCAAGCACCCCCCTGAAGGCAATTTCTATACAAAGATTTAAATAAAACACTAACTTGAAAAACTCGGAAGTTTTAAAGAAATTAGAAAGTTGAGTGATTTTCAACTTTAATTTAAAATTAAAAATATATTCTCTAATCTGATTCACAAATTCAGTATTGTTCAAAAGGTGGCTTGCTATCATTATTAATAGAAAGACAGCTGCCAATCACACTATCAAAGAAAACAGACTGAATGGAATAGCAAGTTTCAATATAAATTGAGAAATAGAAGTGTTGATTGAGATTGATAATGGTGTAACAACCGAAACTAGTTTCTCTACGTTTTAATAAATGTGGTTGTGACAATTTCGTCTTTTATTAATTATGGATACCTTCCACAATATCACCTTCGCCACTACAAAGAAAGTTATACGTGTAATCATTCATATACTGGCATACGCACAAAGCTGCTTCCTTGACACAATTGTCATAAAATCATCCAGCGGTAGAAACGAATAAATTTAATTATTAAAGATACAAAAAAAGAGGAAAATAAACAAAAAATTAAAATAGCAAAATAATAGATTTCCTATGTATAATTAAGAGTGCGCTAATAAATCATTAATTTTCCGTCTGGATTCTGTCAAACTATCAGCAAACACGTCAATATTTCCATTAATATTCATTTGATTTTGATATATACTTAAAAAAGTACATTTCTATGTAAGTTAGTGCAGGCTGCGTTCCTATTCACACCTTGTTCTAAACCAAACCAAAAGTCAGTCACTAAATTTTTTTTATAATAGAGATTTTTTAAATACATTTTTGTAGTTCATAAGTTATTAACACTATTATGAATATTATAATATTAATACGATAAAACCCCAGACAAAAATTAATAATACATAGTATTATAATTCTATTCTTGGTAGGATACTTCATGCGCATTTCCCATGCTTCAATTTGATATCCATTACAAAAGAGTCATGTTGCGTCTGAGCCATTCAAATTAAATAATTCCAAACTACGCGCCATACCTGTGCCGCCATCTGGAATGTCTATTCGCAAGGCTGTGGCGACCTCATCCACTGAGCTAAATAATATTATATTTAGTGACCTCAGCCATCGACGCATCGAGCTATATCAAAGAATTTTCAATATGAACCAAAGCCTTTCATTAAGTTACAAATTATTGAGAAGCTTTGATATTACAAACTCTTTGAGTCAGTTAAAAATAAAAACAATACAGTTACTTTACGAGAAATGAGTGCCGTTGAATGTTATATTTTGTTATGTTGGCATCATGATAACGTTCTATCTCACTATCTGAGGCGGGAGCCGACAAGGAAAGCATACATGTGTGTGAGGCGTCTTTGACAAACATTTTTGTTAATCATTGCTGGAAAATTCTAGCTTCAATTTTTCCATTTCAATTAAAAAAATATCTAGTTGATAGAGGTTATCTAGTTTAGGCCTACAAATGTTTCTTTCCGACTAATTTCATAGTCTTAACAATTATAATTTTATCGACGGTTAGTAAAATATTGGTACCGTAACATGCGAGCAATGTTTGCATTGACTCGTCTTATAATAATATATGTCTAGAGTTTGAAGACATAGGTTAATATTCAAATGAGTACAATCAATAATAATAATAATAATAATAATAATAATGCAGGATAATAATTATAATGCTGGATAAAGAGGATGGAAGAAGTTAGAAGCAAGACATTTACATATTCATTATAAAAGGTGGGTGGTTTAGGCCAGGGGCTTCACCATCTTTGTGCATTAGTTAAATTTAATTATCATAATTTAATATCAAATTTCTCACATTAGCATTTGAGTGTAATAATGAGAGCATTTGGTTTTTTAATAGGTTAAAATTCATTAAAAATTATTTTCATCTTATTTGAAAAAACTTCTACTGGGGTTTCTTCATTATAAAACCGATGGAACAGTTATTCCAAGTTTTGATCTTCTGGTGCCTTTAATGTGTTCTCGCGTTGAAGTTACTCTTTTTTTGTTCGGATGAGCGGGGTAGAAAAGGGTTCTATTGTGTGAGTGCTGGGGTGTGAGTTTGTGGAATAGTTTTTGATGCCTTTTTTTATGTATTTGGGTGGTTTTGTTAATTCTTAGAACTACTGCAGCAAAGAGTGCAATGCAGATGAGATTGACATTTAAAGATATACTTTTCAAAACAATATTATTATTTATTTATAAAAAATGTGGTCAGGGGATGCTGTTTGGTTGACAAGACAAAGGTGATCTCTGGAGGTACCCCAGAGATTGCCTTTTGACTACAATACTATCTCCCTCTTTAAACAGGGTTGTAGTTAGGTGGATAGAAGCACCATCCACCTAGACACTTTTTGGGTGGAAATGGGACTGTATTATTCTTTAAAATATGAGAATAACTAGACATTTTGTCTGGAGCTGTATTTGAAACAAAAGTTGAACAAATTTTTCAAAATGGGGCTTCTTTTTTCATAAAGGTTTTTAGCGGTAAATAATTTGTATTGATTTAACTCTGTTGTAGCTGTATTTAGATTTGGTTTGCCTCAACTATATGCCAAATTCTTCTTTTGTGAAAACCACCTACTGAAAAAAGATTGAATTTGTCACCATTGCTCTCTATGTTATTGAAGTCTAAAATATAAGTTTTTTACTTCCAATTTCAATTTTTGAAATGTTTTGGTAAAATGTGGCATTGATAGAGCAATAGTTGTTAATCAGGTCATAAGTACTTCAATACCAGAGATGAACTTATTTGAAGCTTATAATAACATGTTTCTAAACTATAAGGTTGCTCAATTCAGTTGAATCGAGATATCTAGAGCATTACAACTAATATTCTGAACATGGTATAATCATTATTATCATGGCATCCTAGAATATGTTGTGAAATTTCATTTCCAGCATCGCAGTAACAGTGTTTTCAGAGCTACAGACAAGAAACATATCCGACCAGACCAAAATGAGCTTTAAAAAATTCCCATTTCTGAAAATAATGCTTGGTTCTCTCAGAATAATTGCATGCCTTAAGTTGCATGCCTATAGGTGTGAAACTCATACAAATCCATAGAAAATTACGTCCTTGTCTAATATTCTACGTTGAGTGTCTTTAGATGTGAAAGTAAATCAATTCATTACTTGACTTGATACGGTAGTTATCTAGTTAACTTATTTATCTCTATATTCAGATTGTTACTAAGATATTTATCAAGCTATCAAATGAATGTCAAAGCTATGTCCATCTCTGTTGATAAATGAATCGTATATTGTAGGAAAGCCTCCATGTTTTCCAAGCTGAAACTCAGTTAATAATATATATTGTAAATTTAAATTATTGTGCATATACAGTATATAATATTATTATGCATATTGGAAAATTTGTTATAAATATAATCTTTTCTTGAGCACAGTGGGGCTTATATGAACTTGTGTTTTATCAGAAGTTGTACACTGTACTTGTGGGATTACGCAACCCAAACAAGTGTAAAAGGTAATATCTGTAAAAAATTTATTAGTGATACTTGGCTTGGCTCATCAATATACTCAGAAGGCTATTGTCATGAGCAAACATGATGATTTTTGGTAGGTCAGCTAAATTTGGATGAAGTTGAACCCAAGGGAGGTCCGGGACTTCACAGCAAGCATAAAGTTTAAAATAAGCTTACTCCTAGAGACTGCAATTTATGTTTCTGAAGCATAAAACATGAGAAATTGAAGATTAATTGATCTAATTTAATTTTAAATTGAAGGTTAGAATGAGAAAGCAGAGTTAAAATGTGATACTGTAGATCTGAAAATTAAAATCAATATTAGTTGTGTAACAGTTTTTATTAACATATAATTTGAATTTCAATTTGAATTCGCGCGTTAACCGGTCCCTTTTTGTTTTGTAGTCACGTGTCTTTCCACCACCAACTTGAGTTCGTCCTCCATCAAGTCAGTGCCGCCATTTTGCCTTTTTACAGGAGAAGATGTCAGCTTGGAGAAATTTGAAGTGAGTGTGGTTATTCCGTCATGAAGTAGTGAAATTTTTGTAAATGTGTTCAATTGAAACTTCTGACAATGAGTAAAGAAAGTAGCATACGAACCAAAAAGACTCATTCTGCAAAGCCATACGATGTTTCTCAAGTAAGTAGAAGTGATGAATTATTTTGTGCAAGGCGCCAAAGTGTATCGTGCTCGTGGGCTCTCAACGACCTCCAACTGCGAATCGGTTATTTAGTTTAATCCATTTAAATTCATTACACAGTATTACTCTTCCATGATTTTCTAATTATTTGTTTTCTTCCATTGGTTTTATTAAGATTTTATTTGACGATTCGAACATAATTTGTTGTCCTAACCTTCCTGTTTGACATGAGGTTTTTGTCATGTACATGAATTGCCTAGATCTTGTCAAAAGTATGTTATATTTTATGAATTTATCTGTTTATGATTGCTTCTTTACTTTTATTAATGTTTAATAACTCGATTCGACTCTTAATTCATTCAGATAGTTCGATGAAAACGTAACCCGAGGCTATATACAAGTCAATTAGATTGCATTTTTACGATTTTCACTGTTCCTAATAATCTTTTAGACTTTTATAGCTTTTTATTCTCCAACTCCATTGATTTTTAGTTGGAAATAACTCTAATTTCATCAATACTCATTTGACATCATAGAAGCAGGTGTCCGTGTATAGGTTAGGTAGCTCCAGAAACAGTCGTTGGTTATGAGGCTATTAGTTACTGTTCAAATGCTATTGTTTATTGAAATATAAGTTTCATTAACCAATTTGAACTCGATATGACCACAATAACATTTTAATTCGTGTTTTACATTAGATGTTGAATTTTCTATTCATTCATGCATTGTATTCCCTTCTGCAAATTGTTTGTTCTATTTTTATTCAAACATCTCATTTTAACTGTATTCACACAATACATATAGGAAAACGGATAACAAAAAATTCGATACAATAATTTAAAGCACAAAATAGCAATGCAGGTGTGCTGCAAAGCTTGTGGAGATATTCTCACCTACGAGAGAGATGATACAAATATTTTAGTACAGCATATCCGCAACAGACACCCAGAAAAAAGTGTAGTTTGTCTACCGGCCGTATATTCTGACGAAAATGCGAATAAAGAGGGCGCAAAAGGCACAAGTAGTAAACCAGCTCTAAGAAAAGAAAAAAATAGCAAACCAAATAACAAACACAGTAACTGAAAATTCAATCATATGTGTCCAAGTCCATATGATTATCATACCACAATGTTGTATTACCACTCAACACTGTTACTCATATATCTCAGGCTTATGTAGCTATCATCTACTTTAATAATTATAATTCGTCGTAGAAGAAATATATCTAGTACACAACCACTCTCTTCTATTACCCGTGGTACATTCAATGGTAGATAAATAACGCGGTACTGTTCGATACAGTTTTTGGTGTAAACTGATTATTAAAACATCAAATTAAACAGATGATTAGACAAGTGGTGAAATGGGATCTTGCGCTTGAACATTTCTTTGTTTTCTAAATACTTTATACTATTTAATTTCGTTTTGTCACAAGTTTAAAAACTAACTAATAAAATTAATGGTTGTGGCCAGAAAAAGTTGACACATAACAATGCATTGTCAAGTCCATCATATCAATATCAATCTAGTGATAGATTTCGTTATAAATAATTATTATAAATCACTTACCCGGTGGTTTGTAACCCACTTGAAGATGTGTTCCTCATAACATGGCTCAAACGGTGAGGTGGAACTACCCGTAAGCGTCTCCCCACCAATAAAAGCCGTACTATTATTATATAAATAGCTTCATAATACTTGAACACTTGATAGCTTTAACCACTTTTGTGATACTGTACTAAAACACTACCCGTAGGGCAAGTTTAGATTCCACGAAGTACCTAACTGTTGCCCTTTAACTGATTTAACTGAGACCAGCTTTTCAGGCATCTTTTCCTGGAAAAGTTTTGGAAAATTGGTATTTGAAAGCAGTATTCCAAGCAGTTTTAGTCATAAATTTTAACGCATAATGGAATTTTAAATCTAACCCAAAGTAGATGAAATTCATTTATTGCTCATTATTTTGAGTAACTGATCATGATAATATTTCATTTATATCAATGGATGACTTATACAAAGTTCACTTTATATTTTGTTTCAGTTTTATATTCAGTTTGACAACAGGTTAATAGGTTTGTTTTCAATGTTTTGGTACTTTCACTGATGTCTTGTAATTTTTTACTTTGAACTATGAAAGCTTAATTTTTTTATTTTTGGTCTGGATGAAAATGATTTAACAATTTCGTTGAGTCCATTTTTGGCGGTTGAACCTTTTGTTATTGAATAATGAAACTAGTCTATTTATTTTTTAATTATTGACCAATTCCAAGCATTTATATCCAACGTACTTCTTTATCCACTGACGACACAGTTAGAACCCGCCTTGTAATAATGAACAATGAATAAACAAAACTATTGATGCAATAGACATTAGACAATAATAAGACCTGCATCGTCATAATACAAAAGTGAAAATGGAAATTTGAGTCCTCCCTGTTGATTTCCTGTAACCCGATACATTTAAAACACTCAGATGCAATAATATTGTACTTGGAAGTTCGAAGCGAAAAAGACAATTAATAAGTAACCATTATTCCAATTTAACAACGCAAATATTCATTTTACAATTATACTTCCTTTCATGTGTGTGATTTTAGTGTTCACTCAAAACTATGTCGCGGGCCGTAGTTAGTCCATCACTGGTATAGATAGATTATAGCATTCAACAATAAGGGTGTTCATGAAATTTTTCAGATGCTATTTCAGGAATGTCATATGAAGCTGTTATTGATCATCGCCATACAATTGGAGCAAATTCTAAATTTCTGATGTACTTTTTTGCAGTCTTTTGTGGCGAAAGTGGCATCGCGCTTTACCAGCCTCAATCCACGATCTTTGATCAATCGGTGGCTGGGTCCTGGAGAGACCAGTGGGGTACCTGTTCATCCGGCTCCCAATCACCTTGTGAATTCGCATCCAGTCACAAGTCTGGCTCAGGATGTCGGTAATGATGAGCCTAGGCCTTCAAAAAGGCCTAGACTTCCTGTTGACTCGCCATTTCCTACAAAGAAGCGATTCGCCATTGTAGCAACAAATGGTAATTATTCTCATGAAATACTTTATGGACCTAAATTGTTATTTGCCAAAGTGATGGTACATAATAATTTCCGTTATACTTGCGGAAAAATTGCCGTTTTTTTATTGCTGATGATGCCCACATAAATCCGAGACTTGTGCGTGGGTAATGAGGGTAATGGGCAAAAGGGCATCTATGATACACATAGATGCCAGACGGAGGAGTGGGAATCGAGCCCACGACCGCTTAACCCATATAGCAGGGCGACCTTGAATTTCAATGATGAATGCTTCCAACACCTAGCAGTTCATGTTTGTTGTCCGCTTCTCGCTGCAGCGTGTGACAGACTGACAAGCGTTCTCATAACGTTACCACTGCCGACTGGGTGGCGTCACTCAGAAGTGGTCGGCTGAGTCACCGATAGTCGACCGGGTGGCGCGACCAGAGAAATCGCGCCACGCCGTGTGAACTCTCAATCAGAAAATACTTGACTGGGTGGCGCCACCTGGGTCTCCCCGTCTGACACCGGCCTTATAGTCAATATAATTATTACATTTTTTGTAATGCCAAAAATAATAAAATTCAGTAGTAGTTAGTAGTAGTTCTGATGCTACTCAGAACTGTTGTGTTTTTCATTCTTGACTGCACCGAGACAGAAGCCGAGAAAAAATAGTTGTCCATGATGTACAACATCGCTTATACAATAAATATATGTCTTATCAGCTTATCACTGATATTAACGACTTGCTGACAGATGTTTATTCTAGCGATCATGAGCTTAGACAATGAGTTTACATGAAAATAATCAAGATGGAGAAAAGAAGCATGTTCCATTAAATAAGATATGATTTAATAGTGAACTTGGTTAATCCTACATTAGGATACTAAGAAAATCAGGAACTTTTTTGTTCTCCATCGTGATTCATTTCATTCATTGCTAAAGCTGGCTAGTTGATTAAATGGCATGTTATATTTAGTTTGATTCCTTTACAAAATACGGTTTTTGTGTTTGTTCAAGTAATTCAATTTTCTTTCCCATTAATGCAATTAAACTAAAATAAAACGACTTTAAAGTGGGAATTGAACTCGAGTTCACTGGTTTATATAGTCTGATGGTGCCACTATTAGAGAGAAACGATCGTCACTCAAAATGGAGTATTTATTCCACTTTAAGTTGTTTTATCTCAGTTTAATAGTTTATTAAGTACCTTGATAAATTGTGTGTCGATGTAAGCTCATTATTGATTCAAGCAGTCAGTTATTAAACTGATTGTCATAGTTTGTGTTTTTAGTTATCTAGTTGAATTATTTTTTGTCTGGGTTGACACATTCTTGAAAATTATATACTTTTTTACAGAAGAAATAAGTCCTATTGGACCAGTAATAGCTAATGACGTATCAGTAGCTGCCGAACCAGGAGGTTCCCGTCAGGTGAATAGAAATCCAAGCTTCGCCAATATGAAAAAGATTTCAACGCCAAGACGAACGGTGAAAAAAATATCAGCTCCTACAACCATTACTACTCAAGCCACTATTGAAAATGTGGAAAAATTCAATGGTAAGAATGCGTTCCCCAGTTCTTAGTTTAGCAAGAATATCATACATTTCCGTTGCGAAATTTGTTCATAATCTTTTTCAGCTTTTTTGTCTTCAAATCTGTCCTATTTGTTAGGATTTTTGATTATCAAGTTATTGTTTAACTCGCAATTCTGACCGGACACTTCCTACCATCTAAGCTGGTGCTTTGATTTCAATTTCAATTTATTCATATACATGTCATAGGCTTAACATCAGTCAGCATTGACAATAGTCATACAATATAGTCTTATTGACAATACATAATATAAAGGTCTTACAATATAAACAATCTCAACAAATAGTTTTTTCCAGGTGGTAAAATCACAGTCAATCTCAATGTTATTATTAATAATAATATTAAATGATTAATAAATAAATACACAATCTTTTAACACATTCTTACTACAGTTTTTGGATGAATTTGAATTAAATTAAGTTTTTTATTATTTTCATGCTCATCGATTTGTATATTTGTTCAGTTTGTCTCATTACAGTATTACTTTCCCTCTCTGTTCAAGGTATTTTTGATATTTACGCATGAATATCGTACAACTTCTGTCCAACTTGAGAGACTATTATTAAGTAATGTCTCTGACATTAAAAGAGATAGAAGGCTTGATTTTCTTTTAAATTTAGACTACAAATAAGTACATACAAAAAATAGATGGTATAGTATACTCAAAATTCGTTTTCAGTACAATTTTTCAATATTCTAAATTTAGTGGGGACATTGTGGAATGGGTAATATTTTCTTATTTCTAGCTACAAATTGTTTTTTATATATTGCATTGCAGTTTTAAATTATCCTGCATGAAGTTATCAACAGAATTTTAATATTCCTAAAATATTCGAGAATGCACCTACAGTATTGTTTTTTATTCTAAAACTTGATTATTACGAAGAAGTTTCTAGTGATCAATAAATGTTCGCATTCCATTCTACTATAATAATTGGAATAATATTTTTCAAGGTGGTGACGATTGTTCAGAAAGTAGTGAATCGACTAGTGGATGTTCATCGTTGGTTCCACAAGCACAATCTTCATTGCAGTCCAGGCACAATGAGTCTAGACGTCACTCTATAGCAGGTACATTATTTCATGTAGAATATATCTCTTAACTCTTCTTTTTCTCGCTCTTTTTTAACACTCACTCAATAATCCAGGGGTCAAGTATTACAAGAATCAAAATTTTCCTCAATTTCGCTGTTCTATATAAACTTTAATATCTACACTTTCTATACTTAGACGTATAAGTAATTTTTCCTACAACTGCTCGTAAAGAATTAGTGTACATGCTGAAAACTAATAAAACAGCTGTCAACTGAAAAACGAGCAATAATAGTTGTTTATGTATTAAGAGCGTGAAGCGCGACTTTATTGCTCGAGCCAAAACATTTACTGCGCGACGTGGAGCGCAGTAATTTTGCAAGAGCAATAAAGAAGCTTCACGCGCGAATTACATACAATATTTTTCCTACAACTGAAGTTTTGGATTCCAATACAATAAAAACTTTTTCCTACAACTGCTCGTAAAGTAGTTCTTTACGTACTGAAAACTAATTGTAAAATACCTCTTTACTGCACCGCAAGCGGTAAAGTACTTTACGCTCGCCAGCTGTTTTCTTTACGCTTCTGTTTTGATTTTGATGTCTTCTCATTGGTGGATCACGGAATCCGTGAAATTCACATAACCTCAACAATGGCGAACGCTAACCAAATCCGCGCATGGTCTGTGATGTTACAAACTACAAGCTTTTATTGTGTTGGAATCCAGAACTGCAGTTTTAGGAAAAATATTGTATGCAATTCGCGCGTGAAGCTTCTTTATCGCTCTCGCAAAATTACTGCGCTCCGCTACGCGTCGCGCAGTAAATGTTTTGGCTCGAGCGATAAAGTCGCGCTTCACGCTCTTAATACATAAATAACTATTAGTTTGTAACATCACAGACCATGCGCGGATTTGGTTAGCGTTCGCCATTGTTGAGGTTATGTGAATTTCACGGATTCCGTGATCCACCAATGAGAAGACATCAAAATCAAAACAGAAGCGTAAAGAAAACAGCTGGCGAGCGTAAAGTACTTTACCGCTTGCGGAGCAGTAAAGAGGTATTGTACAATTCGTTTTCAGTACATAAAAAACTACTTTACGAGCAGTTGTAGGAAAAGTACTTTATCCTCACCAGTGTTGCCAACCGTTCAGTCTCGAACCTGTCGAAATTGTCGAAAGTCGAACCTGACCAAAATTTATGAAATATTTTCAATTATCAACTTTGTAATAAATAACTTTTTTAAATATTTTAATTTTTTTAATGAGATTTCTTTGAAATTATTGTACACAAGAGCATATCTTACATCTTGCAAGAAGCAAATTATCATACGGTTGCCAACACAGAAGCTTGCCAGCTGATTATTGCCAGATGAATTAACCTCAACGATGATGGTACATTGTGTACGTAAATGATAATTTCTATAGTTATTGGATGGAAATTCAAAAAAATTCAAATTCAAAATTCTTTATTGCCAAACTCTTGTAAATAACAATCAATCACACACAACTAATACATTTTTTTTTGGCGCCATCAGCAAAGCATAGCTTGTAATCCAAGACTAGTTGTAGGAAAAATGTTGTATGTATTTTGAGCTTCTTTATCACTCACGCAAAATTACCGCACTCTTCTACGCGTCGTAACTGTCATGTGGTAACTGTTAAGCTCGAGTGATAAGGTCGCTCTTAATACATAAATAACTATTTTTAATACTCTTCTTCAATTATAGTAAAACAAGGGTAATGTTAGTGTATATATCCTGTTGAAAGACTACTAAAAATTCATTTCCTCTACTAAATCATAGAACCTAAAAGGAAAGTAAGCAATATGCCATCCATGGATGTGAAAAAAGCCGTCGAAAAATGTTGGATTTATATATTTATCTAATGATTTAATTAATCAAATTTTATTATATCTATTTGAATAATCTTATTATTTAAGATTACTTTATTTATAATGCAAGATGCTCAATAACAGATTCCGTGTCATTTAATCACATATCGTACATCCCTATAGCAAAAACTTTTGAATTGCTCACTAGATGAGTTTGTACCGTAGTCATTTTAAATTATCAAGAACAATTAACAAAATGAAATGAATATTTCTTTCACAAAATGAAAGAAAAATTATTCAGTAATGAATTAACAGTGCATAAATAATTTATCATTGAAAATATTTCAGGTGCTGGAAATTTGAACGGCTCATTATTCCCCGGTCGAAGTTCTCCAAAAGTTGACATGTCAACATACAATAGTAGACGTCCGTCTTTTAATACAACTGCATTCAATTCATCAAGGGTAAGTAACTTTTTGTAATTTCGATTATATTTGGCAAAATAATAACGGTATTCGGTGATTTATATTTTTCAAGATTATTAATATGATTATTATGTGCAAAGGTTTCAAATAGGCGATAATTTTTAAACTGTATAAGGAAATAGAAGATACTTTTGTTTATTATTTATATTTATAGATTTAAGCTTTATATTTACGTTACATTTTATTTAAGTATTTTAACATTTATCAGCGCTCTGTTTGTGTATCCGTTTACAGCTTTCAATATTCATGTTTTTATTCGATTTTCAATATTCATGTTCTGACAAACACTTCCCGGTGGTTCGGAACCCACCTAAAACTGTAGGTCCAGCTCATCAATCACCATCATCCAACTCATTACCCACGCACAGGACTCAGACCTATGTGGGCTTCATCCTCAGAAAAAAAAATAATAAAAAACACCATATAGAATTTACGTTTCATTTTAGTTGAATAGCTTAGGTACTTATTCAACATGTTATTTTGGCATCCAATCATGTACAGTTTGATAATAATAATTTCAATGCTCAAATTAATTAATTTCAATAATAATTTTATGCTCAAACACTAAATGACCTGACAAGGCCGTATTGTAATCGTACTTTAACCCTTCGTTCACGCAATATTTTATGGCAAAAAATTGCAGTCTCTTGAAACTTTGTGTAGAGTTTCCTCTCAGTCCAAGTAAGAACGCTGTTGAATTTGGACGTTGAGTCTCAAATTAAAAAAATATATAATAATAAAATGAACAAAGTTCAGGGCCAAAAAATATAAATCAACTTAATTTCTATCTCTGCAAAGCTACGGTAGCTGCAAGGCCTAATGTGAGACTTATGTCTGTATACAAGAACCTACCTAAAGGTTTCCTTAAAACAAGGTGGAAAAGCTTTTTCAGTGGATGCTTTTCAAGCTTCCATTGAGTAAAGGGAGCTTTAAGTTAGGTCTTTGAATACGAGCCTCAAATTTTTATCTCTAGGCACGTGGGTTCAAGTCCTACTCCATCCGAATTTTTTGAACTTCCGATAGGATATGATACAGTATTCTGTTTTAAATTTCCGAGTGAGACTAAAAGTTTTCTTGTGAACTAACCTACAAAGATTTGGATTCTGTAGTCGAAATTTGTGGAGAAAGCAGTTTTGGGCTTAGAGTCTGTTGCATATGTACATTCCATTGTAATTTTGGACTGCTGTCCATATCTTCCCCACGAAACAATCGTTTAAGAGAGTTGATAGTCTATATGAGAGGAACGTTAGGTTTAGCCTTGGTTTTTTTGCAGATATCGATTATCGAAATTTTCATTCGACTGTCGTGGGGAAGCTACAGAACTGCAACCTACTTCTGTGTTAATGAATAAATTATATTTCAGTAGATTTACACTTATGATAAATTCATCCAAAATAAAAACTTAGTCACTGCAGAATAATGTAGAACGGTTCCTTCGATACTTTAATTATAATACTGTATTTATTTATTAACTGTAAATAGTTACAGGATATGTAACCTGTATTTCTTGTTCCATGACGAACTGCGTTGTTAATATTAAATTTTTAATTGAATTCAATTGAATTTTTATTAAGAATAAGTAGAGTTTTACTTACTCGGTTGGCTGAACGTTTTCGAGTTGTTGAAACCCATCTTACCCAGCCTTGAATTCACTTGAAAAGTTAATGTATATTATACTTATTGATACTGTATTTTATTTTTGGGGTTTTACAGCTATTCAACAGTAGTCAATTTCAGACTAGCCAATCGTCGCCCTTCTACAGTGGGAGAACGATGTATGGCGGGGCTTCGGCCTACCAATCGTCGACGTCTGGCTTATTCGCGCCAACGCCGCGTCGTGCAGGCGTCACCGTAAGGCCCGTGTCCACCGCTAACTCGTCATCGACGCCTGCTCTCAGCGCCACTGCTAAACGAATACTGGACGCTTTGGAGCAGTTCTCAACACCTGTAAGTTTTAGTTCACACCCTTTTTTTCTTAGTAGAATTTTAATTATTCTGTTATTGTTGGGTCTTTGTTGTTGTTAGTGATCTTCTATTACTGTTTTGATCATATTTATTGTTAGTCAATGATTTATTGATTGACTGCCTTTATTATTTACGTGAAAGGGCGAAGTTAGGGCGCAGCCGGCCCTCTCTTACACTTAACCTCTTACACCTCTTCACTTACACCTCTCTTACACTTAACCCTCCCATAATGGAATGAATGATGGATATGATTAAGTGGAAGAGTGAACCTTACATTTCAAACTTTACCGCAATAAGGAAAATGCTTTGGTGAAGTGGACTGCCTGAATACTTGCATCTCAAATTAAAGTGTCATCAATAGTAAATCAAAAGTTTATTGAAGAAATATCAAGGAATTGAAGTTTAAATTGAAGAATTTCGTCATTAAATGCTTAATTCCAATCTTGATGTTAGCTATAAATAGTTCTAAAGATAGAATGAATACAATATTTTAAAATTAATTAATATTCCTATGTGATATTCTATTTTTGTCTTTGATGTATGTTATAAAGAGCTCTAAAGATGAAATGATGTAGTGGCCGAGCTTAGTAAGTGCGATATGAGTCATGAAACTCCAATTTATAAAGCGGATGTGTTTTTATCTGTTATGCTATTGCATAGTTTATATCCGGAATTACGTTTTTTTTCACGTTTTGTTAGATTATTTTTAGTTCATATCACAATATTGACAAAGATAAATAGCCCACTTAAACAAAAATAAAGGTTCTTTATTGGAGCCCTTCAAAAATTACACACCCAATCTGACAAAAAGCTATATTCATAATTAGGTATTCGAGATGTATAATGTTTAATTTAATTATTGAACAAATATATGAGAAATAGTGTAGTGAGAATTGAGAGAAAGAAGTGGTTCTCGGTGTTATCTGCTATGTAAATGTTTACTTCTAAGCAATTAATTACTCTGCTTTTGACACTTTTATGGTGTTTACTTGGACCTTTGTAGAATGTTCTAGTTGTTTGATTAGAAATTAATGGAGTCTTATCGAATATTGTGGAAGGGTTTATTTTAGAAATCAGTAGAAGTTAGTAGAAAAATCGAGAGATATCTCAATTATGGAAAATTATATAAAAAGAGGGAGACTTTTGTTAATTAGTTCAGTCTTGTTTGAAATTCGTCCTGATAAACAAGTTGTGACAGTTCTATATATTGTGCCTATGTAGTGATAATTCTTTCTCTGTGCCTATAGTGATAATTAATTTTTCCTGTTTATTTCATACCAGTGAGCTACTAAATAGTTTTTATTGTATTACGGACTAGTGCTACGTAAGTTGATTGTTCTTTTTCGACGTTTCTTTTTGAATACTATTGGACAGTTTATTGTACAATTATTATTTAATATTAGATCGGCCTTTTAACTGTTAGTGATTGATTTTTGTACAGTTTATTGAAATCTCTTTATTAGTTGAACAATATCGATTTATCTGTCTTTAATTGCTTATTTTTCTGTAAGACATTACTGATCAGTGAGTGTTGTGATTATTTGTGTAAATAAAGTGCGAGTGATAAATTTAAGTGTTGCCAGCGTTATTTTGGACATAGAACCCGTAACAATACTTAATTTGCCAGATCACTAGAAAACACAGGCTTGAGCCTATCCGTGAATATCTCATGTTTTAATATGCACTTGTAAAATTTACTCATATCAGTCATAAAGTTGTGAGAGTAGTTTTCATTAATTCAAGTACTGTATAATCTTGAAGTACTAGCAGGTTGTCCAGTTCAATTGAATCTGGCTTTCTAGAACGTGACAACAAATTCTGTTTACAAAATGTAATTGTCCCTTTTTCTTTTCTTCCTATGTACCCTCACCCACCGCCTGCCATTCCTCCTCCTCCTCTTCTTGTTTTTTACAGGTTGAGTTGAAGAGGGTGTCTTGAGTCCTAACTTCGCCCTTAATAAAGGCAATCTATGTATATTTTTGTTATTTTTCTCCTCATTCCTCTCCTACTTCAATCCCTTATTATACAGTGTTGGAGTTTCATCGACAGAGGACAGCATTTAGTTGTTAATCATATACTGTAATGTATAAATTGAATTATCTCAAATGGAAAATCTTATTTTAAGATACAATTTGAAATGAATAAGTATTGAAACTTGGGTATTCGCTTCTAGGTTGTTGACGCAAAACGATTGCCAGTGATGCCAGGCTCTTCAAAGCGCAAGCTGAATCGCTACGCCGAGCTTTCTGTGCCGCAAACGTCTGATCTGCTGCGTGTGAAGCGGAGGGAACGATTGCAGGACTCGACATGCGCCGCACGACAGGCTTCAATTTCAAGCTCGACGGCTGTCCCCCCACCTCCTGCACAGAATGTGCAATATAGACTAGGGTTAGTATTCATTGTATTCTGTAAGCAGCTCCTAGACATTATCATTTATTGTAAAAATATTGTTGGTTATATTTTATTCACGATTCTTCAGCTTTCATGGCGAACACTTGAGAGTGAAAAATAAAATAATACCCCGTCAAACTTCTATATACAAAATTTCGAAATATCAAATTCTTTAAATAAAGAATCTTTCTGGTGTCTCTTTACATAGAAATCTTAGCAAGACGACCTCTACGTATACAACCGCTTTGGAATAGAGCAAAAAATGGAATAATTTATATTTTGTGGAAACTGGAAAAGTTCCTCATTTCCTATGAATCACCTCTTTTTAGGGAAGAGGTGAACATGGAAAGTTGCTCTTTTATGTTCAAATAAACATGTTATTTGTGTTACACATTCTATATTTAACACTCAGTAGTATATTCATAGGAAATGATAAAATATTGGATAATTCATACTAATAACATTAATATTTGTACTGATACATAAAAATGAGAGAATCCATTTAAATTATGAAAAAGCTTTTAACGTGCAGAATTACAGCTCAGGACCTTTGTTGCACTGTAATAAATTGATTGTTCTCATTCCTTGATTAAATTTTTGTTTTGTCTATTTTACAGAAATGAAGGAAAAAGTACTCAATCATCGCACATAGGCAAATTGAAATATAATGAGGAAATGGAAGAGAAAACCGTGGAAGAAGTTCGATTACCAGCGGCAGTTCTTCCTATTGAGAAGCTACCTCGCATTGACATCCAAGTTCCACCTCCTCCACCACCTAATAAGACTGTGTTTGAAATCAAGTCAACTCAGTCTCAATCAATATCCAAAGCTACAACGGCTAGTGGTAATGATTTTAAATTTTCCAAACCAACTCCGGCACAAATTGAAAACAGTAGACTTAATAGTGAAGGAAGGGAATCGTTTGTTTTCAGTGAACCTTGCAAATGGAGTGAAGAGTCAAACGTGAAGAATGATTTGGCGAAAAGTAATGTTAGCAAAGTGGTGTCTGACAGTAGTGTTGGTAAGGGAATGGGGTTGAACGTTAGTAAAGTAAGTAGTCCTAGTAATTCAAAGGCGACGGAAATGCCAGTAGCAACCAGTGTGGTAGATAGTAAAGCATCAAATCATAAAGACAGTAGTAACTGGAAGTGTTCAACGTGTATGGTAAAGAACAGTGAAGACAGTAGTAAATGTTCAGCTTGTGGCACTTGCAGAACTGTGACGTCTAGTTCTGTGTCTTCGCCATTAGTTTTTAAAGTTCCTGCTGATACGTGGCAGTGCAAAGAATGTTTCATTAGAAACAAGAACACATTAAACGCTTGTGCTGCCTGTACGACTCCAAAGCCATCTGCAAGTAAGCCCCAAATCGTTTCTATTTCTGGTACTCCTCCAACTTCCTCATCCTCAATGGCATCAGCACCCACCTCCAGTAGTCTCAACAGTTTTGGAGACAAATTCAAGATGCCAAGTAACAAATGGGAATGTAAAGAATGCTTTGTGAGGAATGACGACACCGCTCAGAAATGCGTTGCTTGCTCTACTGCAAAGCCGGGAGCTGCCGTGGAAGCAAAGAAGCCGGAGGTTGGATTTGGCAACATGTTTAAAAAGCCCCAAGGCTCTTGGGAATGTGGAAGCTGTATGATTCAAAACAAACCAGACTGTAACAAGTGTGTTGCATGTGAGACACCTAAGCCAGGCACTAAGGCAGAGAAACCGGCTGCTTCTACAGGTTTTACATTTGGCAACCCTATCACTATCGAGGGAGCTGGAACTGTCACATTTGGCTTCGCCTCCAATAGCTCCGCTCCTAAAAAAGAAACAACAAGCTCTTCAAACTTTGTGTTTGGTGCTACAAATTCTTCAGCCGCAAATGCCAAGTTCACTTTTGGTATACCACCGGCTAATTCATCTGATAATAGTGACACAGCTCCGAAGGAAAAGAAAATCAAGTCACCCGCGACAGAGAAAATCTCTAATCCGTTGCAAGAACTTGAAAAGTTGCAGCAGAAACAAGCAGCAGACACGACGGTCTCTTTTAAATTTGGATCTGTCAACCATTCAAATGCTGATAAAACTTCCACTTTGTCTGAAACAAACAATTCGCTCATTTCTGGAGCATCCAAATCTGCTGCAAAACCAGAAACCGATGCCTCTGCTAAGCCCGCTATTGCCAACTTTATGTTTGGCTCAAATACTAGTAAACCTAGTGAACAAATTGTTACAAACTTTGCTCAGAGCTCAGAACCAACAAAGAGTATTGTCTCTTCTGTGCCTGAAAAGTTTTCTTCAACCTCGGTACCAAGTTCAATGTTTGGTGGTACCTCCACAGATAAACCTATTTCCAATCTGTTCTCATTCGGCTCCAGTAATTCAACATTATCAAATGAGAAGAAACCGCCCGTGTTTGGTAGTGTGGGAAGTACTAGTAGTTTGACTTCCAAACCACCTGCATCAGTGGAGCCAGCAAAGCCATTATTTGGTGCATCCAGTAGTTCCTCTTCTATGTTTATGGCTCCTAGCACTGAACAGAAGAATTCGTTGTTTGGTTCCGCTAGTGAAACAAAATCAGTTTTGGGCAATGTTAGCAGTACGGTTCCTGCGTTTGGTGTGCCCTCTGCAGCAGGTACTCTTGAGCCTGTTAAACAGTTTGGCCAGTCAGCACCGACAGCTGCTACAACCACTGCTACTGGTTTCGGATTTGGATCTTCGCCATTTCTTGCCAGCTCGCAGCAGACCGAGAAAAGTAAGCCGTCAATGTTCTCCATGCCATCCAGCAATCTGGGTACTGCACCGCAGACAACTGGTTTTGGCTTTGGTGCTCAAACAGCTGCTCCTGAGCCAGCTAAACAGGCGACTTTCGCTTTTGGAGCTTCTTCCGCTCAGCCAGCACCAGCAGCGCCTGCTGCTAGCAGTGCATTCACCTTTGGCTCTGGAGCTACCGCGGCGCCCAATTTCAACTTCACTCCAAAGGTACTGTACTCATTCAATTGTCTACTTCAGACTATATTCATTATTTATGTAAAACAAAATTAGAAATGAGTCATAATATGCATTAGTCCATATGATGAGTCAAATTATTGACACAAAAGTAAAAATTTAATTCACATATATTACAATTACAGTAGTTTAAAAATTTTGACTTGTTAGTTCTCTGATAAGCTAAGCTGGGCTTAAAGCCAATCATTGTCGGATTCAGACAGCATAAAATTTCATTCATTAAATGATAATGTTAAAAGTGAAAATATAATGTAATAATGAGCTTTTTTGAGGATGAAGCTCACATAGGTTTGAGACCTGTGCGTGGGTAATGAGTTGGATGTTGATGATGATGATGATGATGATTATTGATGGACCTACAGTTTCAGTCTTTTTTGCTGGCCAATCCAATCGGTCTCCCTTAAAAATAGGGCCGAGGAGTTCGTAGCTTATCTTAATCTGACTTAACAGATGCCAGCTACGGCTCGCGGCTATCACTTCTTTTAATTAGTGATGAAGATAGTATCATGGCAGATATCCGTAAGAGACTTATGTTGTCACGACCTCTTCTATTATAAACTCACGAGAACCAATTTCGTGTTTTTGTAATAATAATGGTGATAGCATTGGTCATATTCATCAATGTTCTTTTTATAAAAACAGAAAATAAAAACTAAATTTGGCTAACTAGATCAATTAGTATTCATTTCAACTTATTTAAAAATCAAATCCAACCATTGTTATATCTATTGTATGCATTCTTTTTATCTATTTCCACTAGAATTATGTGTTAATTTAGAAGAATTTCTCATCTCAAAAATCCAGGAACATGTTCTCTAAAGCGACTATAGCTAGATCAGATTTCAATCATTGCTTAATCATAGCCATAATAATCACTAATATTAAATCTATTTCATTCATCCAATTACCGTTGTAGTCGAATCCCTCCAATTCCTCAACCTCGGGACTAGGATTATGGTCGGAGCGCAAAAAAAGTTGATCAGAAAAAGTAATTATTCATTGTACAATATGTGGAAATACATTTTTACAGTGAACTTTGTAATATTGAAATGAAAAAAACGGCTGTATTTTTCTTTAAACTCATTCCCCCGCACAGATGAAATGCCTGAGCACAAATTTAGTTATTTTTAGTGTAAATAAAGGTTTAAATACATGCGTTTTGGTATCCAATAATTATTTATTCACTACCGGTTTCAGCCCTCCATCATCAGGTGGTTGTGGACGTCGGAAAATAAAAAACACACATCACATAACACTACATTTTTAGTAGTAGGAATTCATATTTGTTTTAATGTGACCCATTTTAATCTATTATATGTGAATAAGCCACTTTTGCACGGTAATGGGTATTTACAAAATTTGAAACTTATTAATTTGCGTTGCACATCTAAAAGTGGAAATGATTGTTCGCAATCAATTGGTCAAAATAAGGTATACATTTAAATCTTGTATTAAATTTGGTGAATTGTTTTTCATTTATTTACTATTTTACTCTTGTTGTTTGAAGATTATTAATGATTGCTGTATTTTGTTTACAGGAAAGTGAGCAACCGAGACCTGCGTTTCAGTTCAATGCTGCTCCAAGTCCTGCGGCTCCAGCCGTGCCCACATTTGGAGTGCAACAGCCACCAGCATTTGGATCAAGCGAAAGTCAGCCTGCGTTCTCGTTTGGGGCTCAGCAACCCGCCGCGCCTGCAACTAATCTGTTTGGCTTCAGCGGTTCACAGGTAACTATTGTAATCGGATTATTCTTCTTGTCTTACTCTTATTTTATAGTGTTGATCAGCATTGCCATCCTGTATTTTATCTCAGCACCCTATAATTTTGTCTCCTTCCTCCAATCACTCGCATATTCAAATAACTAAATTAAACGTGTCTGAACCACCTTTTTTCTTCATTCAAAAATTTTTCCGCATTTCTGAATTCACCTGTTTACTTGTCAATCTACTATTTCAGATTTAGTTGAATAAAACTATTCAACTTGAAACAGCCATTATGAATAAGACCCGATGTTGTCACAACCACCTTTATAATAAAAAAACCTATATAGGAACGATATAAAACTCAGTTTGATTGTGATTGAAAATTGTGTAACTGCCGAAACTAGTATCTATAAAATTAATTTGTATCTACATCGAGTCTTATTACGAAAATATCAACATCATTTATCGCCAATACAAATAAGTTAGCTATGGACATGCTAAACCATGTCCTTGCTAGCTAAGAGTATAGATAGCACACGAACTTCAAGTGTAGATCCTAAAGAAATTACTTGAAGACCAATATGTAAACTCATTTTTTAATTAAAAAGTATTTTTGAAATTGATATTGCCTTTAAACATGACAATTTAATCTGTTTTATGATGAAGTTATACAAATGAATCATTTGAAATTTTTCTGATGTCATTCTGTATACAGTACCCAAAATCAAAGGAATTTAGCTACGTACTGGTAAGCAATTCTTCTATCAGAAAATGGTCAACGCTGTTGCAGTAGAGACTATGTCCTGCAAAATGGCGTAAGATAGAACCCGCCTTTGTACTTTGAGAACAAATAAAGTCAAAGGTAAAATCAAAGGCAATATCCAGAGGTTCAAACGTATTTTTTTCTGGAGGATGAAGCCCACATAGGTCTGAGACCTGTGTGTGGGTAATGAATTGGGTGATGGTGATTGATGAGTTAGAGTGGGGTGTTAGAGTTTGGGTGGGTTCCGGACCACCGGGAAGGGATTTTACAGCAGAGAACAGTCTTTTTTGCTGGTCACCCTTACAAAGAGCGCCCAAGAGTTTCGTAGCTTATCTCTGATTGAACAGATACCTGCTGACTAGTTTAGTTAGTAGATTAGTTGACTTGAATGGCTCTGAAGCATGAACTCTGTGAGAGCAGCATAAAAGTTATTAGAGCTGCCACTCCTGTATTTATTACCTATCATGGATAATAGAACACTGAGAAATAAAGAATACTGTTATAATATTGAACTTTCCCATCGATGTATTTTTTATTAACGTTTCTTGTATAGGTGCTATATTTCCTGCTCCCTTTGGAATTAATAAATATTTCTTGATAACAATATTATTTGATTTCTGTATTTGATGGCGTTTAAATTGATTTTTTATTTTTATTTTTCTCTTCAGCAACCAGCTCCTTCAACTTTTCTGTTTGGCTCTGGAAGCACGTCAGCTGCCACTCCTGTGCAACCAACAGTGCCAACGTTTGATCCAAATGCTAGGCCGACATTCAACTTTACTGCAGGTGCTCCTGCTCCTACATTCTCGTAAGTATATCACTCAATTCTTCAAAATTTTATGATTTGAATCATTTTTAATTTAATAATAAACAAACAATGAATTTTCTATTTAAAAAGTAAAATACCAAACTGACAATAAAAATCATCACTTGATATAAATTGATTGAACCTATCTATACTTGACTTGTAATTGATATAAAGTATGCAATTGTAATAAAAATACTCGCACTTCGCGTTCGTGAAATGGTTGTATCCATGCCGCTAATATAATGGAAAAACCGTATGCTTTGTGATGTGGCACAATTCTGCTTTTCTTGAATCAGTTTTCTAGCATACTTAATTTCCAGCACCCCTTACTCAGAAGGGGATGATTTTTTCGAAAATTTCTAAATATACTTTTTAGTCATTTTTTATTCCTTAATCGATTTCTTAATTGAAAATTGGAAACTACCCCACAAATAATTGCTAGGGATTTTTATCATTCGCCTGTGTTGAATATCAACATCCAGCCATGAAAATTGTAAAAAATTTTAACAAATAAGTTCAAAATTTACAAAATGATTTTTTTTTATTATGCTGCACTTTAGGTAGGCCCCCGTATTCCGAAGGGGATGATTTTTTCGAAAAATGTTCACGAACACTTTCTTTTAGTTTTTATTGCCATATCGATTCCCATTGTCAAGATCACAAATAAACAATATTTGAAAACTTTTAAATGTTTTCAACCCCCCTAGAAAATACCCCTTAGTAGGAAAATGGGTTATCATGAATTTCCTGCATGAGCTTTATCCTATTAAGCTTCTCCAGTAATAGAAAGTTAATATTATTGATCAACAGAAAAGTTAAAAATTTAATTTTTTTTTTCATTTTCTCCCATTTACTCTCAAAAATCAAGGGTAAATTGAGCACCCGCTAAAAAAAAAAGGAGGGGCATTTTACAGCAGTGTTGGAGTTTTTCCCCAGTCGAACCCCATGTCCAAAGACTATCCAATATAAAAACCCCAAGAAATCAATCTGCATTATAATAGTTATTTATGCATTAAGAGCGTGAAGCGCGACTTTATCGCTCGAGCCAAAACATTTACTGCGCGACGCGTAGCGGAGCGCAGTAATTTTGCGAGAGCGATTAAGAAGATTCACGCGCGAATTGCATACAATATTTTTCCTAAAACTGCAGTTCTGGATTCCATCACAATAAAAGCTTGAAGTTTGTAACAGCGCAGACCATGCGCGGATTTGGTTAGCGTGCGCCATTGTTGAGGTTATGTGAATTTCACGTATTCTGTGATCCACCAATGAGAAGGCATCAAAATCAAAACAGAAGCGTAAAGAAAACAGCTGGCGAGCGTAAAGTACTTTACCCCTTGCGGAGCAGTAAAGAGGTATTTTACAATTAGTTTTCAGTACGTAAAGAACTGCTTTACGAGCTTTTGTAGGAAAAAATCTTTAATATCATTTACTTGAATAAATCGTTATTGTTGTTTTGAACAATATTCTATTGTCTATCGGTTAAACTAGTATTTGGTTTGAGACATTTTCAGTTGATTGTGATGTTCAATGTTTTATTGCCATTAATAACTTTGTTTTACATGTTTACAGAGCGACAACCCCGTCTACACCTGTATCCACCACTACTGGGAGACCCATCAAAAAAGCGTTCAGAAGAACTGGTCAAATGAATCGGTAAAGTCAAAATTTGAGATTTTAAATATAATAAGCAAATTACACCCAAAATCAACGAGTATCCTTTCTTATTATTTTGTTTGAAGTGAATTCCTAAATTAATATTCTTCCATTGAATAGAATCAGTAATAATTGTACTCTTATTGTGACGTTTAGAGTGCCCAAGATTTGGACTCAAGTTGACTCTGTTGTGCCTTCATATTAATTGTATTTTGGTCTTGGTAAATAAAGAAATGTCATGCAATTTTCATATTGAGTTTTACTGTTTATAATTTAAATTCATGACAGCTACTTGGAAATTCATTCAAATAATTTGAATGTGGATTGAAATAAATAATTTACTACAAATAATTTTACTTTAAATTTCATAGCGAATGGAACGCTAATATTTTTAATAATTTTACATTTAAAAATTGGTTGTCATTCAGAGAATAACCAAATGGTCAAAAAATAACAAAATATTTCTTGATATTCTCATATCAAGAATATTTGTCGCTTTTTTGATTTTGATTGTGTGTGTTTCTTTATAATGAAAATCTAAATAGTAAAGAGTTATATGTTATTCAGAATATAATGAAACCAGAATAACAATACATACACAATAAAAACATTGACTAATTATCTTAAACCAGAGTCATTAATTTCGTACACAGATGAAAAAGCCAGATTCACTCCCAAAGACCTGCTAAAAGTAGACATTTAGAGCACAAGAGTGCTCTCGTAGAGCAATCTAGGCTTTTCTTACATTCGAATAGAACAGTCGTACTAGAGTATATAATCTGACTCCAGTCTAATGGAGTCATGTAGAGAGCGTCTCATCGCGACTATTGTCTCGTTTTGAACGAGCTTTGAGAATGAACATGTGATTTTAAATACATTGCAATAGATGATTCTATTTATGTTTAAACCATGATTCTAATCAGTGAATCAGTCTAGTCAAAGATTATAAACAATTGAACCAGTTGGAACTATCTTCTTTTTTTAAATAGTCCTGATTGTCAGCTAGTTACGAAAAACCCTTACACTTTACAAAACAAAATGTTCTCATTTGGAAAGTGATAGCCGTGAGCCGTAGCAGGTATCTGTTCAATCAGATAGAGATAAGCTGCGTTCTCTTGGGGACTCTTTGTAAGGGTGACCGATTAGATTGGCCAGCAAAAAATACACTTCTCTGCTGTAAAATCACTTCCCGGTGGTTCGGAACCCACCTAAAACTGTAGGTCCAGCTCATCAATCACCATAATCCAACTCATTACCCACGCACAGAACGAAGACCTATGTGGGCTTCATCCTCCAAACAAATTTTACAGACTATTAGAAATCTATGGTCAACTGTTCAAATCGGAAACAATCCATTGAATGATTCTGTGAAATGCATTTCCATCAATCTCCAACCTACCTGTTTCAAGTTCGCCCATTATAAACTATATTAAAGATGTCTTCTGTACAGTCCGTCCCTGTTCCAAGTTACCAACAATTTATTCGACATGTTTTCGTCTCTTATCTTGTCGGGCATATTTCTGGGCAGCATGTGAACAATAAAAACTGTGTTTTAGTTGAATTACATTTTTTTATTTGTAGTTATTGAAAAGGTTGAGATACGGGTTTAAATTTGTGCCATCGGATTGGATATCTAGAACCATAATATTTTGAGGAATGAGAGTTCTACATTGCCGAGTATTGCCTGAGGAACTATTTCTGAATATCTGACCGATGAACCTTTGGGTGCCTAATTGTTACAGTTGAACACTTGGAAATGCTTTCCGCCCACATGAGTCTGAGACTTGTACATGGGTAATGTGATAGTGATGTATGTAGAACCTACGGTGTTAGGTGTACACTGAACCACCAAGTAAGTGATAATAAAGTGATGACGTTGTGCTAAATTTTGCCGGTCCAAGCACAGTCCCGAGTGCTCGAAACTGAACATCACGATCCGCCCTGGTTGTCACCGCGGCCAACAGGCGGCCAATCACTTTTCTAATCTAAAAAATGAACATTAAACTTGAAGCCAAAGTTTAATGTTAATTTTTTTAGATTAGAAAAGTGATTGGCCGCCTGTTGGCCGCCTAAACTTTATAAAAAAATACAGAAATATCATATTCAACTGTGACATAACTTCAACAAAATTACTATGATAAAATCTCATTGAAATAAAAAATTGTATCAGTGCATAATAATAAACTACTAAATAAATGAAAGAAAGCTTGATAGAAACAAACGACCAACGGCCGATCACTAGGGAAGTGATAGCCGTGAGCCGTAGCAGGTATCTGTTTAATCAGATTATATAAGCAACGCTCTCCTAGGCCTCTGTAAAGTTGACAGATTAGATTGGCCAGCAGAAAAGACTTCTCTGCTGTAAGATCACTTTCTGGTGGTTCGGAAACCACATATTGTAGGTACACCATGTTTCCAATGACATGGCTCAAACAGCGACTTGGAACTACCCGTAAGGGTCTCCCCACCAATAAAAGCCATACTTTTTTTTTTTAAATAAACTACTATTAAAACACAATATAATACTGAGTTATAATGAACTTATAAATAATTGTTGATAGGTTATCAGTGTTTTTATAAAATAGAAGGGGACCTAGAACAGATGGCAATCGCGGTGTAGTCAGTATCTTAGACAAAGCTCTGACTGACTGCTACTTCTGTGGTCACGAGCTCGATTCTCGTTCAGATTTGGTTATCGGCTTATTTTGTGTAATCATTCACCTCATTACTCACGCACTTTGAAACAAAAGACTGTTGTAACAGCAGTTGCTCAATAATTATTTTTCTTGGAGCATGAAGCCCACATAGGTCTGAGACCGGTGCGTGGGTAATGAATTGGATGATGGTGATTGATGTGTTGGTCCTACAGTTTTAGGTGGGTTCCGAGCCACCGGGAAGTGATTTTACAGCAGAGAACAGATTCTTTTACTGGCCAATCCAATCGGTCACCCTTACAAAGAGCGCCCAGGAGTTTCGTAGCTTATCTCTGATTGAATAGATACCTACTACGGCACTCGGCTATTAAAAGCGCATCACACAAGACAGGAGAAAGTTAGTGTCACTAATCTACTGTAAAGAAGAAATGAAACTGTGCCAGATTTTTTGATGATTGTATTTTTCCATTCCATTTGCAGAAGGAATGGAATGAGTTGAAATTATGTAACTTGTGCAAATGAAAAGATTTTATAAATATTTCGTTGGAGGAAAATTTACGCATTTTTGTTTTTGTTTCAGACGCAATGTGTAATGAGCTGACACCCTGGACAGGAAGTCAACTCGATGCAGACAACCTTCTCTGTATAATCTTTCAGAGTACAACTTCGATGGTATTTTACCATATCATGGCAGGTACCTGGATGACAAGGATATGTTACATCAGGCACACCATTGAAGGAAGTATGTTACCATACCTTGTCAGCCAGAACTCAGCCGGGTTGTAATAAAAATTACTGTCTCATCTGTAAAATAACACTATATACTACTTCTGGAAATCTATTCAAGATGATTGTGTGGTTAAAAATCTGTCAACGGCTATAGTTTACTATGGCAGTGTTAATGAAATTGCATTGGATGTAATAAAAAATTATAGTAGCCTATCCTACTTTGAACAAATATTATTTCCAATTAGTAAAATTTTATTTGAAGCCCGTGTTGGCTTGAAGAATCTATCATGTATTACGTGAGAAGGCTAGTAAACATGCTCTTGCCGGTCAAGAACAATAAAAAATGAAAATTATTCCTAAGAAAACACCACATTATCTAGTGTTAACTGCAACGTTGGTGTACTCTTGAACATGAATATCCAATGTTTTCATTTTTAGATATTTAGACTGTACATTTTGATAGTTTTGGATTTAAGTTTTAATGTTCACAACAGATTATTTTGTATCAACTACTTGTACCGTTATAAAAACTCAACTCATCAGCTAAGTGCGCTTGCAATTAAAAATAAAGTTTTACAAACTTCTTGTCAAAATTTCTTTTTTTTCAATCGTTCTAAATTTAAAATCTTTGTATCCTTTTTCAAGGAGCTTGGCACATTTTGCTTTAAAATTCTATTAGAATGCTAATCGTTACTACATCCTCAGATTTTACTACACTTCAATAATGGCAACCAGCTTGGAAGCCTGGGCCTTCTCTTGGCTAGAGTCATTGGCTCTGTAGTCAAAATACAATAGTATTTGAGTTGGGTCCTTTAATGTTGAACTAAAAAGTGTCTAATGCTTTCAAGAGCTATGACCCTAGTTGAAAGATTATTCTAAAATATTTATTCTTAGTTATTTCTATGCAGCCAAAGAAAATTGTAGATGCAATATTACACATAGTATTTACCATAAAATAATCGTTTCACAACGGAGGAGTAAACATTAATAACAGTCCAGAAGATATCGGCAATCATATCATGTTAATCCTTCCTTATTTATAGATTATAAAATGTGTAATATTGTATTGAAAATTTTCTTTGGCTGCATAGAAGAGATATTCATGCATTATAGTACTTTGATTGCAATCTTTTTGTTAAAGAAAGCTTCATTTTTTGTCAATATCTATCACTTGGAATTTATATTTGAGTAATGCATAAGAACATTCTTTCCCGACATCACAAAGATTCTCGTTTATGAGTATTACGTCCGTGACTTTCAAAATAAGTTAGTGCAAAATCGATAAATTACTGAAGACGTTCAAACATATTTATTCATTGAACGGTTTTATCCGATCTTTGATGTCTTATTTTCATTCCTCATCACATCACACATTTATTAAATTGTTTATTTTCATTTTTTTATTCTATTTTGTCCTCCGAAAGGTGATGGTTCCATCGCTGAAGGTTTAGGTTTTCGTCAGCAAAGTTGTGCTAAGCTTGTTTAAAATGAACAAGCGTTCACAGAATTCAATTTGTCTACTAGCCTTTATAATTTTTGGATAAATTAATTGTTGGAAAATCCCGTTTGGATTCAACAATGGGAAATTTGTCTCCGAACTAAACTCAATTATGATTGGAATAATCTACATATTGATAAATTTGAGTGATGAATTTTGTTGAAAAATCAACATACCAAGCAAAGCGACTAAGATCTAGTTTTATGATCTTTTATTGTTAATAGATATGCAAGGAGAAATTTAAAAAAAAATACAAACTTAACGCAGCTAAGCTCACTCAAAGTTTTGTTTTGTTGTGGAAAACACTGTTTTACAGTTATAATTCTAAGAAAAACAACCACTCTTCTCTTTTTTCTAGTTGGGATTTTGGGTAAATAGCCAGCCATCGTGCTGAAGACTAATTTGCTTGCTAACCAAGAGTATGTATCAGTGGAATCAAGTATTGAAGTTTACTTGGGAAAAATCATTTAATGCCAATATTTTTTTTAAGAACATGAGTTTGAGTATACTCTGAAAAATTTGGAAAACTTTATGAATGTTTTTTATTATTTATAAGTATCTATCATATTTATTCTAATAAAACGTATTAAAAGAACAAAACTCTTTTAAAAAACTTGTCCACTCAAATAAATAAGAACATTTTCACTTTTATAATACGAATGTCTTACCCCTTACAAATCGTATGCATTGAAAGCATTGTATTATCGCAAAGCATTGATGCATTGGAAGCATCTTATGCATTGTTCAAATTTTTTGTGAATGGGTTCGGAACTCACCTAAAATGGAAGGTTATTTATGTTTCCCAATATGACTCAACCGGTGAGTTGGAACTAAGTTTTCCCCAACAATAAAAGCCGTAAGCTTATTATTGTAATAATCCTTAAATATTATTTCAATTTTAGTTTTCTCTGAATTGTTACTACTGTAGTAGTAACATGCTGCTATTTGAGCTTTAAAGGGTAATAAAATCAAACTTATCAATCGGTGGACCAAATTCGAGAATTAATACACAAACTTTAATTATTTGAAATTCTGTTTGATATTTATAATTCAATGAACACATAATAAAAAGTAAGAAAGTAATATTCTTTTACACTCAATTTATTTTAAAATGTATGTGTTCGTTATCTAAATAACGGATTCTCTTTTCAAATGTCTTATAATGGGAAATTATATTTGTATTCTTTGTGGTTGTCTAAAAAAACATAAATTGAATTCAGTGGATTCAACTAAACTCAAAAATTCTTAATTCTTCATTTCGTTTACAATAACAAAATAAATAATGATCAATTACTATCAGTTCAACATCAACTTAAAAATTATAAATTTATGTCATTTATTTTCAGATTGTATGTTAATTAGTGAACTCAGCCATACACGACATACAGTTACACCTCACAGTACATTATATTGTGTTTTACATGTAAGTCTTTCTACAATTACGTCTTAGAGACTAATAAATCAAGTTTATATAGACAACATGTATACACAATATTAATGAAACATGTCTATCATTACTAAGTATACTGAACTATCTATACCAGAGCTTCGAACTTTCTCATGTATAGGCTATATTAATATGTTATACCGAATTAACTTTCAAGTATTGATAAAAACTGTTTGTAATAATTAATTACAAAAATACACATTTACTGGTATGTCTCTACAAATGAAAATAATCTTAAAATTCAATTATACTGGTGTGAATGTTTGGAGCAAAATTAATGATTTTTCTAGTTGTAAGACATTCTTTTTGTATTATAGATTTTTATAGAGAAGATGACGTTTATTTTTGAAAGAATAATGTTCAAAGTTTTGAAAACAAATGTCATTTTCTCTGATGCACTGTTACAATAATTCATGTTTCCTTCTTGGGTAGTCAAGGAGGGGAATGACTATTAAGATACAGTTTCATTAGTGTGAACATTCTCTTTGGCAAATTGCACTAAAAGGCAATTGAAAATTTATAAATATATTATGATCGGTCTCATGTAAAGGTTTATTTAATAAATAAGAAATTCTGAACAGTTAGACGTTTCAGAAGAGTGATAAATTTAATGTTTCATGTTGAAATTTTTACTTGCGAGAAAGTATTTTCTCAATGCAATGGCCTTAATTGAAGAAGATAGATTGAAAATGTTACTAATTTTCCATTAACTAGTTCTTGTGCCATTCACCATATTTGGAGAATGTTCACATGGTGCAGGCGGGATGCTACACAAATAATATAGATACCAATAGTTTCTAGATAAAATATGACAACCATTAAAATTCATTTACCTGTCTAGGTAAGTGAATTATTTATCTTGAAACTAAACATGATTTATTATTAGAGTAGATGTATGTAATAAATTACAATTATTATAGTTTTAGATATAAACGGAATCCAGTGTTTCGTATTATACATAGAGATTCAATGGCCTGGCCCATTGGACTTATAATGTGCATGCGTGCATATTATATTTATAATAAATTGAAAGATATTATTTGTATATTAATGACGGCGTTCTAGTTACTAATAATTATAATGACGTTAAAAGCGTTTCAGACGGAGATTTTTATACAATTTGCATACGAAATATATACGGCGGTACGATAGCGAATTATTTTTTACAATCGGAAAAAATTACGGTATGAAAAATACTAATAGTAGTATTGTTAATACTACTATGTAATCATTACAAAGTAATGATAATTAATTGCTGTGATAAATAAATGGGCCAGGCTTCGCTAGAAGTTGTTGAAACTTTTTATTCTTCAACTTCGAATCCATGATGTATTGATTGTGTAACAGCACTGCAATTTTATTATCTACATCATGGAATAAGTTGAGTCTGGGATGTATTTAGTTTGTATGATTATTGATATTAATATCAATTATATAACTTGTAAATATACATATTGTAAGCATTTTAGATTCGTGAAGTATTTGGTACTTTGTTTAATGTTTTCTTATTACCAATATTTTCTGTAGTGATTTAAAAGCGGATCCGGTCGTTTCATTTTTTTCAAGTTGAACATTCGTGAATTAATTATTTAAACTGGATGTGCTTTACAAGATGGATCAAAGAGACAGTAGTTACTCTTTTCTAGTCATTTGAAGCCTTCTAAGTAATGAACTAGATATTTTGGGTTCTACTCCTTTTTTATCAAAAATCATACGGTATTAATTTATGAAATGATATTTTAAATTACAATACAATAAATCTTTGAATTGTTTCTCAAATTGTAAATTCACGATCAAAAAATCATTAAGTATATTAGAAATTAACAAAATGACAATCAATGTTTTCAAAAATGTTTATGAATCCCATAGTAATGGCTTTGATAATATTTAATTTGTTTTTCGCTAAAAATAATGAAAATAGTGTAGAATTTAGAGTGAAATGTAGTCTTGGACAATTTTGTAACATTGATCAAATGCATTCTTGATAAGACGAAGTTGTAGGAGTCACAAGCACAAAAAATCAAGTTTAAGCACTTTTTACCGATATGGGAATATGATTTCAATTGTTATTCGCAATCAGACCAAAATTAGGATTCAATCTGGAACATCAAGTTGTGTATCAAATTTAATCACCATGTGGAGTAGATTGCCTAATTGGTACCGTACTGGGTTAGATTCCCGGTTCGGCCTGTCATGTTTGGTCTTTGTTTCACCTTAAAGTAGTAAAAATCCTTGAAGTAGATTTTAATTTTCTCATTTCGGATGATTTTAAGAAAAACCTGTTTGTTTTTTATTCATGCTAAAATTTACATCTTCTGACGTTATTTGTTTGTCAATTACTTGGATTCTATCCCTTTCAGATGATTGTCAGTTTCACATTCAATTTATTATGGTAGCAAAGATCCAGGGGTAATATTATTTAAACATGTATTCAAATGTAAAAACAACCTTGTTTATTATAACCCGGTTGTTCGGTACCCACCTAAAATAGTAGATCCACCATGTTCTCCATAACATGACTGAAACGCCGGGGTGGTACTACCCGTAAGGGTCTCACCGCCAATAAAAGCCTATTATTGTCACTAACAACCTTGCGTAAATTATAACACTAATCTAAACGTTCAAAAATAGTTTATTATGTTTCTTGGAAGGCCTAATTAATTTATCCAAAAATAAAAATGACTACACTAACTTTATACGGATGAGAACTGATTGTTTTTGTGCAAGCCTAAATGGGATCCAGACAGTATTTTAAGCGAACTAGTTTTTCCTATTTCCCTTTTCTCTTTGATCCAGTTTTGTTATTAAGTCAAGTTGTGAATGGTTGGAAAATGTTTCTTAACTCATCCACGCCAGAATCGTTGGGAATTGACATTTAGGAAACTTTATCAATAGATTGATTTCATTCTCCGAATTTTTAATGAGATAGTTTCTGTGTACAACTTTTTAAATAAATACTACTAAAACTACTTTTTAGGTATTACATAGTTAATTTTCAGAAAAAAAATTGTATTTACAATTTGTCAAATTTTTAATTTAGAAAAATTACTTGGAACGTATTTTATGCTTTAACTTATAGGTTCTACAATTTATGAGTGTATAAAGCTATTTTTATTATTTCTATCGCCTATCTGGTAGGTTTTCTCATTAAATATTAATGTTTTGTTTGTATGATTAAGTTTCGTGATATTGGATAAACTGCACCTTTAAAATCACTACGTGGAACTATTAGACGATTCACAGACCATAATAATAACTATAAATGAGTTGATCGTAATGTAAAATTCTCTGAAAAATGCAATTTTGAATATTTGTTTTTATTAGCGTCTGGTTGTGACTTTTCCAGATAAATTTTAAATCTTAAATATGTTTTGTTAGTCGTCTTTTAGTTTTACTTAATGAAATTCTATTATATTCTATTATCTATAAATTCCATGTGTTGTTACTTATATTTCAGTTCAACGAATAGTGTTTCTCAGTTTCAGTTGTTATATCTGTACTTTTTTATTTATTGAACTCAACCGTTATGTTATGTATATTTTCATTTCAATGAATAAAAATGTTCATGATAAGGGGCTCATGGTATTTACTCATTGGTCCTTTCTTCAGTTACTATCAACTATATTTGCTAATGGACTAATTTTTCCAACTAATCTGGAAAATGTCGCTCACCTTCATGAAAAGTGTAGGACATTTAGGGCCGTTTCACACACATCGATATCATCGGCCATACGATTTCAGCCGTTTGGTTGATCTCGAACGGAATGGACAAAAGTGAACAAATTTTGAACTCCGAACGGTTTTATGGTGATAGATAAAGATAAAATTACTTTATATAGACAGAGAAGTCTCTGAAGAAGAAAAGCAATGCAAATAGATAATGCATTGAATAAGCAATGGGCAATTTCGATATGCGGCAAAAAAATCCGTTGACTCACATATAATAATAATAATATAATATCGTGTGACCTGGCTGGCTCAGGTCTGGTGTCAGAGTTATCAAGTCGCACCTGAATAAGTTCAGGGCCTCTGACGTGACTTAACGACTGTTTTTAGGCAGCCGGGACCGACAGCTTAACGTGTCCTCCGAAACACGGGAGTGGCCAGAGGTAAAATACATATTATATGTATAGTTTGAAGGTATATATTATAATGAAGGTATAGTTTTTAATGAGTGTACGAAAAATAAAAAAAATAGATATAGTCAACTCATTACATTACTCAGTACGTATGACCATGGCCGACTCTAGTTAAGACTCACTAGAGTCGGCCATGGTATGACTCAATACCTGTCTCGAATATTATCCAGCTGATTGCACTAGGCTATCATTAATTTTGGTTTATGGGAATTTGGCAGTTTTTTGCAAGATTCCCTGTCTATCCTTTTTCAACCCCCTTCCAAAGTTGAGGGTTCCCCTTCTGATTTTGGTGGTAGGGAGTCATGACCCCCCCCCCCCACAATGGGATCGCTGTTGAAAAACTTGAAACCAAAAGGTTTTGTTTAGGTCTACTTTAAGAATTTTGAAGAGGGTTAATTGAAACATAAATTCACGAGCTGAACTTGTAGTTTGTCTGTCTCTTCACATTTTTACTCTGCTGTAAGCTCTTGATGTTTGAATAAGCCTTTAATGTCAAAACCATGTGAAAAACATAGTTGAATCAACTACATAAGGTCTTTTATGTGATTTCTCAATCCTACTTATTGAATAAAGTGATAAAACATACCCCATTGAGCCAATTTCTTCTAGTTCGGATGTTTTAAAGCTACTTATGTAGTAGTCAACTTCTGACGGATGTAAAATGTGTCCCATTTTGTAAAAAAATCTCTTCTTTGAAAATAGATGGTTCAAATAGTTGGGGGTTGAATATTGCACATTAGTTCAAATCAACAATAGATTTTCAATTATTTATTTGGTTGTCAAGAGCCCCGTGCCTGCAAACACAAGTGCGCAAGTTCAAAAATCGTCCATCTATGCTCGTTGACCAACGTCACGGCACTTCTATTATCCAGCTGCTCTATTGCTGGTTACTTGGCCAGACGCCTAACCTCAAAGTTGGTTCATATACTGTGCGTGTAGGTGCTAGGTTTGGAGTTACTTAGTAAGATTTTCAATGACCGGTTTATATTTATTGTAGTGATTACTAATCTTTTCAAATAAGAAAAATAAGAATGATGCACGTTTTTACCCGATTATCATCTTCCTTGAGGTGTTCTTGCAAGGATAATCGTCTCAGTACTATCAACCTTACAAGTGAGTTCACATTTTTGTGCAGCGAAAGCATTGTAACGGTTTTTCAATATTTCTTTTTGAGTTTAAAGATTTTTTGGCACTAACTACGAATATCGCAATAAGTTTTTCACAAATATGCAAAATTTTCATAACTTATGTTAGGCTATAATAAATTGACTGTCTTTCGTAAGACTCGATGGTGTTTGCCCATTGCCGTTTTGAAATCAGATAATTACCTATTAGACCTATTGGGCGATGAATTATATTATTTTCTCTTTCTTTTACAGAATTTATCAGTACCGGCTCACCTGCAGTTGAATCTAAACAGAAACGTAGTAGTAGTAGTAGTAGTAGCACTAACTACGAATATCGCAATAAGTTTTTCACAAATATGCAAAATTTTCATAACTTATGTTATAATAAATTGACTGTCTTTCGTAAGACTCGATGGTGTTTGCCCATTGCCGTTTTGAAATCAGATAATTACCTATTAGACCTATTGGGCGATGAATTATATTATTTTCTCTTTCTTTTACAGAATTTATCAGTACCGGCTCACCTGCAGTTGAATCTAAACAGAAACGCCAAAAACGAAATGAGATTTTTGATTTGGAAAAGAAGCGTCAAAAAGAGAAAGTTGGCCGTATTGAAAAGATATCGGTTAGATTCCTGGATTTCTTGTTCCATGACGAACTGCGTTGTTAATATTAACTTTTCATGTGAAATTTAACGACTTGCAGTCAAATAATTTGACTGCAAGTCGTTAAATTTCACATGAAAAGTTAATATTTACTTTACTATAATTAAATAATTTGACTGCAAGTCGTTAAATTTCACGTGAAAAGTTAATATATCGGTTAGCTATAAAGGCGCCCCGGAAAACGTAGAACTTGTCATGAACAGAGGCATTTCCACGCCGTACAATGTAGCACAACGTGAGTTGAGATAATTTATTCATTTTTTTTCATTTTTAAAAGATTTTCTTTCATTTAAATAGTTTCGGTAAGTTAGGAGGATATGTAATTGAATAGCTTGATTGACGAGCACTTAGATGAATGTTGAAGTACAGATGGTAGAAGCACATTGTTTCTGCTGTTTATTGTAGATTTTACGGTAATTTTTCTGTCTTAATGCAATTAAAAGATGGTATCTACAGAAACTTTCAAGAAAATACTAGTTTAACACATCAGTTATGTTAACCCCCAACCATATATGGCCCCTAACACTTAAAACCTATAAAATCCGTAATACTTCACCTCATAATGTATACTATATTAAAGACAAAAATCAATGAATCATCTACTGAAAACTTGAAGCAGACGATTATTTGTTTAGGTTAGAAGTGTAGGGACCGATAATTGACATGTTTATCCTACAGGCTAGGAAATTATGTACTATTATCATTACTCTGTAGATTCCTAATTGTTTTTAGCTGCTTATTACGTTACGGTTCAAAATTTATCTGTATAGTCTGTCAATTGATTGCTGGCAGTTCGCAGAAATTTGTCTAGGAAGCATATACACTGTTCCAAGCGGCTTTACCAAGAACTAGTCATTCTTCATTTATGATGAAATATTATGTGAGAACATCTCATAGCATAAAGTAGAAATCCAACAAGTAGAGTGCAGACATGCGCGAGGCAAATTCATACAACTGGCAATAATGAGTTAGTAGATTCTGCCTTCGTTTCTTAAGGGTGTTTGAACGCCTCTGGTCTTCAGTGTTGGATAAAAATAGTTGGAGAGTTCGATACCCGTAGTGCTGAGTGTAGTGAAGCTCGCAATTCAGTTTCTGTCTTCCCCCACTCATCCAACAGGCCACTCGACCCTCTCGCTTATAGACTCTCTCACTTCTCTGTTGACGCGCCAACCTTATCTGTCAAAACGGAAGTCACGCATACACCAGCTCACTGTCACCTCACTACCTCCCACCGTCCCGCCCTTTAGGGTGATTCACATACCTGCTAGCAAAGACAATGTAATATTTACATTATATTATCTTTGCTGCTAGTGAACATCCACAATCTGCTATTGGATTGCAATATTTACGCAGCTATCTATGATCAGTGAAGGAAAATGTGACCACAATAAATACACCAACCACATAGTACTATTCATAACAAACGTTTATTGCATTTGAAAATGTTTTCTTATCAGAACAAGTACAGTAAACAATCAATGTAATGCAGACATTATTTTATATACAGGGGTCAATACAACCAAAGGTCTACCACTTTTCGTTTACTGTCTGTCCATCTGTATGTTTTTGACAAAACAATTTATAGCTCAAATAGTACTGAACCGAGTTTTACCAAATTTTCATCAATCTTTTAGAAAGACGTGCACTAATTTAAAAAAAGTTTTGTAAATTTCCCTTGCTCCTTTTCAAAATGGCGGCCGTTTAAACTTTTAAAACTTGAAGAACTCAAAAACGAAGCTCTTAAAAAATGTCAAGAATAACTTTTTTATTTTGTTCGCCATCCAAAAACGCTCGTTGAAATCGTATAGAAAATAACCGACTAATTAAGTTTTTGTCCAACATAGCAATAAGCTAATATAGGACAACAATGGAATTCGTGTTTTCCTTACAAAAACTGTAATAAGTCCGTTATTTTCCATCCGATTTGAACAAGTGGAAGTGTTGTTGGATTGATAATAAAATTCTCTGAAGAAAGTTATTCTTGACATTATTTTGTTAAGAGCTTAGCTTTTGAGCTTATCAAGTGTTAAAGGTTTAACATTAAAACATTTTTACAACTAGATTGGTGTTATAAATAATAAAATAAACAAATTTACCCAATAATAGACACAATGAAAAAACGTAGAAACTCTCACATTTTTTACATACTCAGAATGCCCGACAACAGAATTCTAAAACAACTAGTGACTAGAAATTTAAACAAGAAAAAACAAGGAATTTATGCAACACAAGTTTCAAAGGATCACATAGAGCTTGAATTGACTACCAAGGATGCGCAAGATAAACAAAAAATTAAAAAAGGTTTAAATCCAAAAAAATTGACATAGATAAGGCAGATAATCAGAAATAGACAATCAGAAATCTCACACTACACCGAGATTTTCAGACGATGTCAGAAAACAACGATCTGACAGAATGAGTATTGGAGGAGAAGGATTGAGGTTCGAAACAAATTTTAAAAAATTGAAGTACAGACTTAAATGATCCTATGAGGTCGCAAGGAAGGAAAAAAATAAAATAAAAATGACTAAATCAAAATGTTATAACTTATAAGCAGAAGACATAATATATTAAAAAATTGTGTGTTTGCCGCGTTTTTTGTTCAAAAGGAAATATCTTCATTACAGTTTTAAATTCCTGTATCAATTCGTTTAGATACATATATACATTTTGTGCATACACTACTCTGTTTCAGTTTCAACCACCAGAAAAAAGTAGCCATTTTAAACTGAGAAAAATCTAAGAACTCGTAAAAAACCAATCAAATGTAATAGTCTTATAAAATGTTGTGAAATAAAGAACAAACTAAACAAAAATCAACAAATAAACATAAACAGGCCTACACAATTAGATCACAAATTCGTATTAAAATATATAACTTATACATCAGTTTGTGATATAGAGGGCCAATTTCTACTCAACTCCATAAATCAAAATTACACCTCCATAACTTATAAAAGAACACATCATGTTTTTCACATAAAACAGCTTCTTTACCGTTTTAATTTCCTAAATAAGACAATTTATATACATATTTACAAATTATTTATTACTCCTCTGTTTTACTTTTAACCGTCAACTTATGATATGAAATATTACAATACATTTTTAATTATTTGCAAAAACAAACCTATAAAATATATGGGTGTTTAAATTTAGGGCCTATACTTTTAATTTAACATTTTTTGATTTCTTTTCCTCCCGTTTTATTTGTGCTTCAACTATGTAGGGTGGGTCACGAACGCGAAGCTGCCGGTTTATCCTACTGTCTACAATTTCTGGAAGCATGCATTCTTTGTAGAAACACGTAAGTTTGGGGAGCATCATGTTCTTCCACAAATCACAGTCCACTTCGATGCGTTCAACAAACACTTCCCTGGATCTGGTGAACACCACAAAATCGCACCATTTTTATTTGTAATGTTCAACTGTCCTTGTACTTGATAAAAATAGTTATTTTTTTTTTCAATTGTAGGTTTCCGATTTCATTGATTTCCAAACAGGTTTTTTTGTTTTCTTCAACAAACTCTTTTAGTGGTCCTTTCACAGATGGTAAACATTTTACCTCTACAATTCCCTCATCACCAACCAACCCATCTGGACTAGCTCCCAAGTATCCTCCTTTTTCATATATGAAAAGGCCACAAGGTTGGACCAAAACATTGGCAAGTTTTTCATATTCTGCTATTGCATCTTTCTCATGTACTCGGCCAAACAACATTGCAGAAGTGTTAATATCTTTTGAGTAATCGAACGTTTACATAGTTTGTGTGGACTACGTTTTGGCGCCATATTCACGCTAATAAAGTGTTGACTACTGGAAAGATAAACTCCACTACTAGATAGAGATGAACAAGTCGAATTCGTATGTCAGTGCAATCGGTCACAACACAAATTCAAGAAGACGGAGGAATCCCCAAGGTTACTCCCGGCCACTCAGCCGTGAAGGGGAAGGCTACCGTCCCCCCAATGCCACCCCTCCACTCCACGCACGCGCGTTTTTGCGCACGAGCGCACGTATAAACATTGACTTCTTCAAACAACCTTCGTTTCTAGACGGATACATAATAATGAAAAACAAAAAATTGCATTGGGTAGGGAATTAAAACCCACGTATGCTAACCTAAATTTTAAACTGAAAATTTCACTGTACAATTCAATAAAAAAAATATTTTGTAAAAAAAAATTAAAATTGATGTTTATTTTTTTAATGAAAATAGATCACTAGAAAGAGCATATTTTAAAGAAAATTGTCCCAAAGTTTCATTGCTATGGTGTTTTTCGTTTCCATTTGTAGCTTGCTTGAAGAATGCTCAAAATGTACACTTCAAGGTCATACATAGGCCGCAGTTAATTTTTTTCGATTTTTTAAATGCCACATTTGGTTTTGTCTAGATGAACTTTAAAGTTTCCAACAAAAAAAAGTAAATAAAATTTTTTGTTCAAACACCCTTAACCAGTATTCAAGTTCAACGTGGTATATTGTTATTCATAGGAGCTTTGTTCTCATCTACATCATGCTCGTCCAAACATAAATAACACCAAGGCACACTTCACGCTTGTCAAACGTTCCAAGTATGGAGTGCTAGAGCCATGTATGCATTTTAAGCTTAATTTGTCTCCCTACTCAACCAACTAACTTAAATAATCGGTACTCTATAGCGCATAGACAGTTGCATTTGCACGTATGAAATGATAGTTTATTCAAAAACACTACATATTGGGTGCTGCGAATGAAGTTGATTATGTCGAGTAAGTTAACTCATATTTTTTCTAACTCAGCGTTTGGAATTGTTGTCATTTTAACTGAATTAAATTGAGTCAATCACAGCTATTTCTCACGCCTTACAATCGGACATCCGTTGACTTAACTAATCAACAGACTCCGGTCATTCAACCGAGTCGACTCGCTCAACTTTATTCACTCCACCCATATTTATTTATTGATACAGTCAAAATACAAATTTTTGTCAAGAAACAACAGGTTTTTAACCCAGAACTGCCTCTATTACTAAATGTATACAGGAGTCCAAATATTATTTGTAAGCATAGGTTATGTTTACGTTTTGATTAAAATATAACTTGAATCTTCTAGAAACATATTTACCAAGTTCAATTTAAACGATGATAAGCACTTTGATTGTTTCTATTTAGTATTCTCCAAGATAATTCAGAATTTTTTAAATTGAATCACTGAAATTTAGACTGCATTATCAGAAAAAGTTCAATTTCAATGTTAATTTCAATTTTATATATTCTTTTTCAGTTATGGATCTTGTCTTCATCATTTCTCTTCCAATTCCAGATTTCTCCAGAACTTTCCTTAAGTGTATCTTGACTTAAGGGACTCTCGAAATACCTATATACACAACATTTCAAGATTCAAGAGTCCCTCGAGTCAAGATTCAAGAGTCCCTTGAGTCAAGATTCAAGAGACCCTCGAGTCAAGATTCAAGATTCCCTTGAGTCAAGATTAAAGTTTCCCTCGAGTCAAGATTCAAGAGTCCCTCGAGTCATGATTCAAGAGTCCCTCGAGTCATGATTCAATAGTCCCTCGAGTCAAGATTCATGAATCCCTCGAGTCACGATTCAAGAATCCCTCGAGTCAAGATTCAAGAGTCCCTTGAGTCAAGATTCAAGATTCCCTCGAGTCAAGATTCAAGATTCCCTCGAGTCAAGATTCAAGAGTCCTGCGAGTCAAGATTCAAGAGTCCCTCGAATCAAGATTCAAGAATCCTTTGAGTCAAGATTCAAGAATCCCTCGATTCAAGATTCAAGAGTCCCGCGAGTCAAGATTCAAGAGACCCTCGAGTCAAGATTCAAGAGACCCTCGAGTCAAGATTCAAGATTCCCTCGAGTCAAGATTCAAGAGTCACTTGATTCAAGAGACACTGAAGGAACGTTTAAAAATACGACCCGGCTTTCCTGAAGCTAGTTTTTATCTTCTCGAGTTGGGAACTTACATTTATTTCTACATTCATTTATGTTTCATATTTTGCAGACTTATTTGAGGCAATAGTGAACAAAATGGCGTTGGCGTTGATTGATGACACGACACTGTGGGACGTTCACAGACCGCTGGAGAATGACTGCACCATGCAGATTTTGCACTTTGAAGACCAGGACCCGTTTCACGTAAACAAGGCCTTTTGGAGAACTTGCTCGTTCCTGCTCGGTGCTATTGCCGATTCGTGCCTTCAAAGATCATATACCCGTCTCGTTGCTTAGTTTTCCACCACCCAATGATAAGTAATGGCTCATTGGCAAAGATTTTTTATATCTTAACATAGTGTAATAAAATATTAATTCATTCAAAATATTAGTTTACTGTCTTTAAACCACTAGTGAGGTGTAAGTAGGGACATAAAGGAGCGAGTTCTCCACACACATCTTGTGTGACTAAAGGCAAAATACAATGCATGCAATATTTTATTAACTATTATCAATAACTTACGATTAATGTAACTATAGCTGGGCATTCACGTTCCGATTTGCAGTACGACTTGTGGTCCAACCTCCAAGGTTGGATCCGATATCGGAACGTGAATGGGCTTGTTGGATAGTTGGTAGTGTAGATGGACGAGTCGGAACATCTAGAGGGACGACTAGAAGTTCCGACTGTCGACGGAGTTGGAGCGTGAGTGGGGGAGTCGGATCAAAGTCGCCCAACTTAACTCAGTCAGCTTGACCTTCGGTTACATTTTTCGGCTCGAGAGCGATGTTCACAGCTGTAAAAACAGACTAGGACTAAAGTTGGATCGTTAGTTGGATAGCAAGTGGGAGCGTGAATGGAGTCGACTACCCTACTAAGTCGGTTTGGTTTACCAATCACTTGGATAACTTACCCAAGCTTACATAACCTAGAATACATGATTGTTGACGATTGGTTCTGATGTGAAATTCAATTTGATTTCAAAATGTTTAAATCAGCTGATGTGACTATTGCATAACATTCAATTCGACACTTTTGAAGAAATCCTGAGTTCTGATTGGTCGAGTGCCGGTACTGAAAACTGACGGTAGTGTTATTATAGCTTTGATAAGGCATGAATAACGTGAGATAAAGTCAAATGAAGCATTATATTCTAACCTCTAATAACTAGATACTTCTTAACGTAGTCATAAATAAACTACCTTTATATTAATTCCATGTAGTGTATACTGATAATTCCGTAGGGCAGAGGTCTCCAGTATGATTTGTAGCATTAAAAAGAGTTTAAAAATTAATTATTTTTCTCGGATGATGCCGACAAGAGTATTGAGACTTGTGCGTGGGCAATGAGGTGAAAGATTAAAAGGTGAAAACATTCAAGCCTGAACAAGATTCGAACTCGAGACCTTAGGAGCAGCAACCAGTCACAGTGTTATCTAATCAGAGACAAGTGTTCCAACTGACAGCCACCGAAGCTCAGTTGTACATAATTATATTTAATTAGTTGTATATATTTCGTAATTATTGTAAAATTCAAATATTGATATCCTTAGGGAGTGTATACACTTGCACGATTTACTGCAACTTTTGTTACATTAAAAATCCTGACTTCATTTTTTGTCAGACTTTTTAATGAGACCATTCGCATTGATGCAGTGTAGAAAATGTAGGTTCGTTCTTGATGAATTGTGATGCCAAATATCTTTACCATTCACATTGATGCAATGTAGGAAAATGTAGGTTAGTTCTCGATTAATTGTGATGTCAAATATGAGTTTATCTGCTATCACACTTACCAATCAGAATGAACTTACAGTAGTTGTGGTCTACATTGATTCGATTCAGACGGTGGGGTTGGGAAGCCTGGCATAATAATCAAGACAAAATTTGGATCAAAAGAGTTGTTGCAAGGTCGTGCTATTGTGAAAGTGATTTTAGAGTCGTAAGTAGTATACGTCAGCATTCCAATAAACCATAATTTTATCCTGTGTTTCAAGAATGTGTTTCTATATCGTTAACTTGCATTAATAGACAACAACTTCGTGTAGTTAATTGTGACTGAAATTTCACTATTGGGTAAATTTTGACAAGTACAACTGTAGAATTTGTACATGAAATAGATGGAAACAGTTCTTAATTGCTCTTATTGAACATTTTATTGTCTTTTTCTATCAAATAATAATCTCATTTCAGGAAGTCCCTGTTATTTATTATTATGTACATAATCGGTATGTCAATTATTTTTAAATTGGCATTCCAATCTTGAATTTATATTTCTTATAATTTGTACTCGTAATATAATATTTAATTTCAAATATTCAATTATTGTACTGCTTGAATGTTTTGTATCTGCTGTATTTGTAATAACAATAATTTGTAGTAACGATAAATATTTCATTTCATAAATATAATAATGCATAGAGACGGTAGCGCTTTTGGCTGGAGCGCTTGTCTGTGATTAGATAAGAATCTGGCTGGCTTCGTATTCTTGCAGCCTTGAGTTGGTGGCAGGCTGACGAAGGTTTTTTCAGAAGCGAAATGCATCCCCCCAGTATAAACGAGTAAAAAATCATAATTTAAATAGAAATACAGTGCTAGTTTTAATAATATTAAATTGATTACAGATCACAGAAAAATATCCTTTCGAAACCATCATTTTGTTTTGTTTACAGTGAAGAGTGGTAGTTTTGTTTACGATGTGAAACTCGGTCTGGACAAGTGGGTGCCGTTGAAAGATGACCTGAGAACTTTGTCAGCGGAGTTCGTGTCTCTCGCCAAAAAGGATCTGCCCCTGGAAAGGTTGGAAATCACCGCCGACGTAACTCTGGAAATGTTTGCGGATAACGCATTCAAAGTGGAACAGATTCCTGACATTGCTTCGTCAAATCCTGGTGAGTACTTGGTAAATCTTGACTTGAAATTTAGACAATTGAAAGCCCACAGAAGTCGAGTATGCTAGTCGAACGCGGAGCGCCGAATTTAACATGGGAGAGAAAACTTTTCAACTAATTACAGGCTTCTTAAAAGGACTTGGCGGCTCTGGTAGCGCAGTTGGTTGGAGCGTTTGTCTGTGATAAGATAAGTGGCTCTAGCTGCCTTCGTTTCCTGCAGCCTTGGGTTCAATTCTTATTCAGCCATGGATGTTTCTCATCATTCACCCATTCACCTCATTACACAAGCACAAGTCTCCGGACTTATGTGGGCATCATCCGCAAAAATAAAAACTAGAAATATTATCTCAGTCGAAAAATGAGTTTTTCGTAAGCTTTCATCCAATGTAAGCAACATTGCGATACAATTACCGGTTCTTTTTCAATTTGTGTAAAAATTCGTTGGGTTTCCATAAGAAATCAACAATTGTTTACCAATTTGAAAAATAACTGTTAATTGTTATGAAATTTTTCGTACACCAAATTCAAGCTTGTAAAAAAGTATGTGCTTGAAATGAAATAAATTTATTCATCCACAAGACTAATTGTACAATAAACAATAAGCATTCTTTTATTATAATACAAATTAAATATATTATACGATATAATCATAAAATAAGATTGTTTTCCAAGGATGAATAAATTAAAAAAACATCCCGAGGCCTAGCCTGTGTGGGATGGTATGCAAAAAACCTATACCTTGAAATAGAGAACTGAATTTATAATAAAGAAGGAAAAACTAATAAGAAATCAACTATTGTTTTACAAGTATTATAAAAGAACCGTTAATTGTATTGAAATGTTTCTTGCATAGAATGAAAGCTTGTGAAAATCTCAGTGTTTCGACTGGGATAATTAAACAAAATACTTTTAAGAAGCCTGTGATTAGTTTAGTAGTTTTTTCTCCCATGGTAAGTTCGGCTTGCAGACTCTACTACTGCCGGATTTTAAGAGATCGACAACAGAACAGGAACTCTCAATAATGATGAAATCTTCGGAAAAGAGGAAATAGCTATTTGTGTAACTAGAGTACAAAGTGGGGTTTTTCTGCACCGAGAGAAACGTTTCTCAAGTGCAGAAGCAATACTTTGCGCTCGAATTATACATTAAATTTTTCCTACAGTAACGTATTAAGTAATTTAAACAGAAAATGTTTATTATTGGGTTTCACTCTATCCACTAAAGCCATACATGGTGGCTACCCACTTGAATTGTAGCATTTTCGTTTTTCCTTCTTTATTATAAGCACAATATCTATGTTTTATCTTCAAAAGGAACTCGCAATATTTTGTTTATCATTAATCTATTTCATCCGTTTACTTTCAATTTTCTTATATTTTATTTTCAACTGGATAATTCTTTTGTGTTATGAATGCAATAATGGGGGTCTACCTGGTGCCCTCACAGATTGTAATTTTTCAATAAATCAGTAAAACTGAGCCAAACTTAGACAAGGAATCAATAATAGCAACAACAACAATGAGAAATGTGAATAATTTGTTGATGCATTTATTTCAAGTGTAACTTGTCCATGTAACTAAACTATTTTTGAAAGTCAAGAAACAATTTTTAGGATATTTTAGAAACAAATAAAATGTTAGGAGACAGTAAAGGTAATCCAATGTAGGAGTCTTAGCAACCTCATTTTATATAATTTTCATGTTCGTTTTCATTCTTTTACAATTGATTTAATATTTTGTCTACAGGGAGTACTGTGACGGTGTATAGAGCCGGTGACCATATAGATATAAGTCGCGGGCCCATGATTGCCGGAACTGGATTCATAGGGCGTGCTACCATAACGGCTGTACACCAAATTGAGACTGATCTAGGCCAGTTCTACAGGTTCCAGGGTGTCGCTCTTCCCAGAGGAATTATGGTGAGTTTAAAAACTTACGATTGGTAGATTATCTTAACTGATTTCTAGCTTAAAAAAGGAAAAATAGATAAATGTTGGGTCATTCAAAAAGATGAACAGATTTCAGGCATTTATTTCTCCCACAATAATACAATATTCTCCATTAAATAGAGAGTTGTAGAATTTTCCTTAGTTGATCTTTTCTTATAGGTAGATTTTTAGTTACTTTGGTCTGGATGTTATATTGGCTTGCTAATTTGATAAATATTTCATAATGTAGGCTATAAGAAATTTCTCATGTTTTCAAAGTTTGAAAATTCAACTAAAAAGCTTAAAATAAAACAAATTTCAAAACAAAAAAATAAACCGACTTCAATGAAAAGATACTCAAAAATTAATTACTTGCGTTCTAAAAAGTTTAAAATAAAGTATTCACTTTAATCTGAGAAAATTATAAATTTCATTCAAGTAATCTTTTAAAGTCGGCGCCAAATTTCCCATAAATTTCTAAATTATAACATAGAATTTCACTGTGATGTTTTCCATGACGAAATATTTTATGAACAATCTAATATCAAAACTGACACTTCATTTCAGTAAAAGTGAGTGAAAATCATATATTTAATTGAAATACAGTGTCAGTTTTGATATTAGATAGAATATCAATTTCATAAAATATTTGGCGCCGACTTCAAAAGATTACTTGTATGAAATTTTAAATTTTCTCAGTTTAAAGTAAATACAGTACTTTATTTTAAACTTTTAGTACGCAAGTATTTAATTTTTGAGTGTCATTTCATTGAAGTCGTTTCTTTTTTGTTTTAAAATCTGTTTTATTTTATTATTTTTCTTCTCCTCTTCTCTTTTCCCTTGTTCTTCTATATTTTTTCTCATTCATATTCTCTGTTTTTACTAAACTATTTTTATAAACTATTTTTGAAAGTCAAGAAACAATTTTTAGGATATTTTAGAAACAAATAAAATGTTAGGAGACAGTAAAGGTAATCCAATGTAGGAGTCTTAGCAACCTCATTTTATATAATTTTCATGTTCGTTTTCATTCTTTTACAATTGATTTAATATTTTGTCTACAGGGAGTACTGTGACGGTGTATAGAGCCGGTGACCATATAGATATAAGTCGCGGGCCCATGATTGCCGGAACTGGATTCATAGGGCGTGCTACCATAACGGCTGTACACCAAATTGAGACTGATCTAGGCCAGTTCTACAGGTTCCAGGGTGTCGCTCTACCCAGAGGAATTATGGTGAGTTTAAAAACTTATGATTGGTAGATTATCTCAACTGATTTCTAGCTTAAAAAAGGAAAAATAGATAAATGTTGGGTCATTCAAAAAGATGAACAGATTTCAGGCATTTATTTCTCCCACAATAATACAATATTCTCCATTAAATAGAGAGTTGTAGAATTTTCCTTAGTTGATCTTTTCTTATAGGTAGATTTTTAGTTACTTTATGTTATGTTATGTTTATGTTATGTTTGAAGGGACGGATTCAAAGATCCAGAAGATTCAAAGATCCTCACACGTCAACCGAAGCTTATTGTGTGTCCCTAGTACGTTAGTTAGGCAAACCAATACCTGTGCCCTTTACAAGATCCAGGAGTTTCTTCCCTATGCTAACGTCCCATTCATCACCTGGTTGCTTAAAGCCAAACAGAGCCATTCTCCTTGCCCCGAGTCTCTCGCAATCCATTATGATATGCTTGGCAGTCTCTTCAGACTGATTGCAAAGCCTACACATCTGATTTTCATTTCTGAGTCCGATTGTGTGGAGATGTTTCCTGAAGTGGCCATGTCCAGTTATCAGAGCAATTAGCTGCTTAACCTGACCTCTACCCAGCCTCACCAGCCAGTTGGTGAAGTAGGAGCTTGTGTCTGCTAGCAGCCTTTTGCCAAGTGCTTGGCCTGAGTGACCTTGCCATTGCTGGTGATGTAAGTCCCTGGACCATTTGTTTATTGTGTGGAAGGCAGTAGTTTTGCTTATGCCACAGCTTGGCTCTGGGCCAAAGAATGACCTACTAGAACCTTGCTTAGCAAGCCCATCTGCACACTCGTTGCCACCTATGCCTACATGGCCAGGTACCCAACCAAGATGCACAGAGTTGTGTGTTGCAAGCTTGCTGAGTGTTTTGTGACACTCCCACACCAATTTTGACTTGATTTCATTAGAGTCAAGAGCCTTGAGGGCTGCCTGACAATCTGACAAGATTACTATATGCTTGTCGCAATAGCGTCTGGCAATGCCTATATTGGCACAAGCCATGATGCCCCAAATTTCTGCTTGAAAGATAGTACAGTATTGTCCCAGACTTGCACAGATTTCTGTTCTGGGTGATTCACTGTACACCCCATAGCCAGATTTCCCTTCAATAAGAGAGCCGTCTGTGTACCAGACAAGGCTACCTCTCCTGATATAGGGCCCTTCCTCAGACCTCCACTCCTCTCTAGAGCAGAATTTAACAGAAAAAGGTTTAGTGAAAACCATCTCCATACTCATGACATCTGAAGTCATTTCAAGCACAGGGCTATGAGCAACAGCTTTGGTGATTGTGCAATGGCCTGTTCCAGACAGGCCTTCCCTCCATTGGCCTGTGACTTTCAATCGATAGGCTGATTTTCGTGCTTCTGCCTTGATAAAAATATCCAAGGGCAGCAAGCCAAGAGCAACTTCAAGAGTTGCTGATGGGCTGCTCCTGAAAGCTCCAGTGACTAGGAGTGTGCCCATCCTTTGTAAACTTGTGAGTTTGGCTGTAGCTGTAATCTGGTTCACCTTTGTCCACCAGACTAGTGATCCATATGTGACTTGAGGCCTTATTACTGCCTTGTACAGCCACAGCGCTATGTGAGGCTTGATCCCCCACATGGAGCCTGCAAATCTCCTGGACGTCATAAGCGCCCATTTTGCTTTGTGCAGTATATTATTCAAATGATTGTTCCAAGTCAGCTTGGAGTCGATAGTCAGCCCTAGGTATTTGACTATACCTGATACTTTGAGCTGTGTTGGTCCAAGTTTCAACCGGGAGAGAGACTCCAGGTTCTTTTTCCTTGTAAATGGAACAACTACAGTCTTTGAGGGATTTATACTTAGTCCCTCTCCAAGACACCAGTCATTAACAAATTGAAGGTTGACGTTCATGACATCAGCAACAATATTTGTGAACCTTCCCTGTACCATGAGGACTATGTCATCTGCATAGCCCTGGACAAAGACACCTCTACTAGTGATTTCACAGAGGAGACCATCCACCACAAGGTTCCACAGAAGAGGAGAAAGCACACCTCCCTGCGGACAACCTTTTGCAGGTATGATCACCATCGATTTGTCTTGAAGATCAGCCCTGATCCGCCTGGAGTGGAGCATGGCCTCAATCCACCTACATATAGCAGACTCAAGACCACGCCCATGCACTGCCCGGACCATGGCCGTGTAAGTAACATTGTCAAAAGCACCCTCAATGTCCATGAAGGTGCATAGAGCAATCTCCTTGGCAGCAAGGCTGTCCTCCACCCTGCTCACAAGTTGATGCAGGGCTGTTTCACAGGACTTACCAGGCTGATAGGCATGCTGATTCCGATGAAGAGGAGTACCTGAAAGCACTCCCTTTCTTAGATGTCTCTCCACCAGTCTCTCCAGTGTCTTCAAGAGAAACGATGTAAGATTGATGGGGCGAAATGATTTTGCAGTTGAGTAGTCTGCTCTTCCTCTCTTGGGAATGAAGACCACCCTACTGAGGCGCCAAGCTTGAGGGATGTACCCATAAGCCAGACTTGCTCTGAAGAGTTCGCACAGGAGGACCAAGAGAGCTTCTGGTCCTTGCTGCAACATAGCCGGTATGATACCATCCCCCCCAGGAGATTTGAATGGGCCAAACTTGGAGATGGCCCATTTAACTTTGGAAAGTGTGACAATACGTCTGGCTAAAGTCCAGCTTCCACGATCAGCTCTTGGCCGTGAGCCCATTTCGCTGTTGCCGGACATGCCTGAGCAAGCACCCTCAAAAACACAGTCTGGAAAGTGAGTCTCAAGGAGAAGTTTGAGACTTCCACCAGTTCCAGTGGTATATTGTCCCCCTGGTAACCTCAGAGTTCCCAGGAGGCCAATTGGGCTTGAAGCTAAGACACGCTGCAGTCTTGCTGCTGCCCTAAGACTATTTACCTCCTGTGTAAACAGTCTCCAAGAGTTCTCTTTGGCTTTCTTGATTGCAAGGCTGTATTCTGTGAGTGCCCTGTGGTATGGTTCCCAGTTACGGCTCCGTTTGCAATGGTTATGAAGCTTCCTGACAACCGCCCTTCTGCGGTCAAGGTCAGCAGTCCACCATTTAGTATTAGTACGACTCTTTCCCCGCCGCAATGGACAATTGTCCTGAAAGCAGCTTATGATTGCATTCTGAAGATCGGAAGCAATCTGATCAATGTCTGCAAAGCAGGTGACCCTCTTGCCTAATGATCCAAGTTGAGACAGGAGGTCAGACTTATAGAGTGACCATTCTGTTCTCCTTGGATCTCGATAGCAGGATGAGCTGCCTTCACTTTGCAGGTTAAAACAGATGAACCTGTGGTCAGACAAAGAGGCCTCATGACTTACGTGCCAATTGTCAATGGCACTAAGGAGTCCTTCTGAGCAAAGTGTAATGTCAATAACCTCACTTCGATTTCGTGTAACGAACGTCGGACGGTTTCCAGCATTACAGACATAAAGATTATTAGATATGAGAAACTGAAGGAGAGCCTCACCTCTTGGATTAGTGTCAGAGCTTCCCCATCCAATTGTGTGATGAGCATTGGCATCACAACCTAAAAGGAGTTGTTGTCCGCCAGCGCAAGATGACTCCACCAGAAGTTCGAGTTCTCTTGATGGAGGAAGGTCCCCGGAGTCGTAAGGCAAGTAAACCGAGCCTGCAATTGTGCTCCATTCCTTGCCTTCATTGCTCCAGGTTATAGACACCGCAGTGAGATCTCTAGAACAGAATTCAGTGAGTGTTAGGCAGTCCATACCTCTCTTCACAAGTATGCAGGTTCTGACATTTTTGAGAGAGGTACAGTAAATTAACCTACCCTTGGTATCACCCAGGCCTGCAACCCTTCCTTGGTGAAGCCATGGTTCCTGGATCAGTGCCAGGTCAAATCCCTCTCTGAGGAAGAACTGGCAGAAAGCAGCTGAGGCTGCTTTACTGTGATGTAGATTGATCTGGAGGACCCTGGGCATTGTCCTTGACTGTTGTTGAGACAATTGAGACTTGCCAGAGTCCTAGGTTGGCTCTAGAGTTGGCCGACCTAACAGCATTGAAGCAGGCCTCATCCAGGAAACAGACAAATCCATAACCTTTTGGGTCTGGCTTGGCTGGCAGGACCTTCCACTCCTTCACCTTCAAGGTGGGGTTTTGCTTGTCAAGCATCTCAAGGACCTTTTCTGGAGTCTTTTTCAGAAGCTTTGGATGAGCTCTAAAGAATACCCTCATTGACTTCATAATGTCTTTCCTCAGACCAACAATGAGTTTCTTCTCCCCAAGTGGTTTGAGTCTGGGGATGAGTACCTCCAGCCAATGCTTAGTAGCATCGTTAATGCAGGATATAATCAAGACACCTTTTTCCATGTAGGTGCCTGCAAATGATGGAGTGCAGCCGTCCTCCAGGAGCTCATCCATAATGGCGTCTTCAATGACTTCTCCTTGCTCTGCTGAAAGCTTAGCCTCAGGATAGCTTTCCAAGACAATGGCCATTTTGGTGGCAGAAATGTCCCTGTAAGAGACTCCTTTACTAGAAGTCCCTAGATTAAGGGGTTGGACATCATGACCTCTATGAGTTCCACTCCTGGCCTTTTTTGTAGGTCCTTCCGCTGAGGGAGGGGTGGCCATGTTGCCTCTAGGGCGCTTGGCCACCCTTGACCCAGCCTCTAGACCCACATTTGTGCCTGGAGTTTCACCCATCTCTGGTCTCTTAGGTTTTTTCTTTTTACCCCTCCGAAACTTTGCTGGGTCAAAAGCTTCACCTCTCTCAAGAAGTTTTGCCTGAATGGCCGCCCTTCTTTGGGCAGTGGTGAGGTTTGGTTTCTTTACCCGCAAGCTGCTCAGTTGCTCTATGGCATCTTCAAGCATACCGGCGGATTTTGGTGTTTCTGGACTTCTGAGAAGCTCATCCTCCCCCTCCAGTGGGGCTGATGCGATTGAGCTCATGTCGTCCATGTTGATATCCATAGAAGCCTTCTCAATGTTGATAGCCTCTACATGAGAATGCAACGGAACCTCCTGTGTTCCTGATGCACCCATTTCAGATTGAGGAACCTGCCCTGATGGGGCGGATCCTGATGGGTTTGAGGGCAAGGCAACTTCTGGAGTTACCTTGGGGTTTGGTTCTGGTTGTTTTGAATTTTGGAGATTCATGTGGTTCCCACGAGCAGCTAGGGAAGTGGAGTCAACCCAGACAGAGCCCCGCATGCCCGGGCAAGGCTACATACTGCAGGAGGGCGCCTGGTGTCCTGCAGGCACCGTTTGAGACACTGTACAAAAGGCCCAGTGTCATCCACCCATCAGCACGGTTCACATCACACCTTGGGTTGGCCTATAACAGAGAGAGAGGAAAGGGTGGAGGAAGGGGCTGGGATGAAGAGCAGGATAAAGGATAGGTTTCCAGGATAATGAGGTCAACGGACAGTTGCCCTTTTAGTCGCCTCTTACGACAAGCAGGGATACTGTGGGTGCAATTCTACTACCCCCACCCACTGGGGGTTTTAGTTACTTTGGTCTGGATGTTATATTGGCTTGCTAATTTGATAAATATTTCATAATGTAGGCTATAAGAAATTTCTCATGTTTTCAAAGTTTGAAAATTCAACTAAAAAGCTTAAAATAAAACAAATTTCAAAACAAAAAAATAAACTGACTTCAATGAAAAGATACTCAAAAATTAATTACTTGCGTTCTAAAAAGTTTAAAATAAAGTATTCACTTTAATCTGAGAAAATTATAAATTTCATTCAAGTAATCTTTTAAAGTCGGCGCCAAATTTCCCATAAATTTCTAAATTATAACATAGAATTTCACTGTGATGTTTTCCATGACGAAATATTTTATGAACAATCTAATATCAAAACTGACACTTCATTTCAGTAAAAGTGAGTGAAAATCATATATTTAATTGAAATACAGTGTCAGTTTTGATATTAGATAGAATATCAATTTCATAAAATATTTGGCGCCGACTTCAAAAGATTACTTGTATGAAATTTTAAATTTTCTCAGTTTAAAGTAAATACAGTACTTTATTTTAAACTTTTAGTACGCAAGTATTTAATTTTTGAGTGTCATTTCATTGAAGTCGTTTCTTTTTTGTTTTAAAATCTGTTTTATTTTATTATTTTTCTTCTCCTCTTCTCTTTTCCCTTGTTCTTCTATATTTTTTCTCATTCATATTCTCTGTTTTTACTAAACTATTTTTATAAACTATTTTTGAAAGTCAAGAAACAATTTTTAGGATATTTTAGAAACAAATAAAATGTTAGGAGACAGTAAAGGTAATCCAATGTAGGAGTCTTAGCAACCTCATTTTATATAATTTTCATGTTCGTTTTCATTCTTTTACAATTGATTTAATATTTTGTCTACAGGGAGTACTGTGACGGTGTATAGAGCCGGTGACCATATAGATATAAGTCGCGGGCCCATGATTGCCGGAACTGGATTCATAGGGCGTGCTACCATAACGGCTGTACACCAAATTGAGACTGATCTAGGCCAGTTCTACAGGTTCCAGGGTGTCGCTCTACCCAGAGGAATTATGGTGAGTTTAAAAACTTATGATTGGTAGATTATCTTAACTGATTTCTAGCTTAAAAAAGGAAAAATAGATAAATGTTGGGTCATTCAAAAAGATGAACAGATTTCAGGCATTTATTTCTCCCACAATAATACAATATTCTCCATTAAATAGAGAGTTGTAGAATTTTCCTTAGTTGATCTTTTCTTATAGGTAGATTTTTAGTTACTTTATGTTATGTTATGTTTATGTTATGTTTGAAGGGACGGATTCAAAGATCCAGAAGATTCAAAGATCCTCACACGTCAACCGAAGCTTATTGTGTGTCCCTAGTACGTTAGTTAGGCAAACCAATACCTGTGCCCTTTACAAGATCCAGGAGTTTCTTCCCTATGCTAACGTCCCATTCATCACCTGGTTGCTTAAAGCCAAACAGAGCCATTCTCCTTGCCCCGAGTCTCTCGCAATCCAGTATGATATGCTTGGCAGTCTCTTCAGACTGATTGCAAAGCCTACACATCTGATTTTCATTTCTGAGTCCGATTGTGTGGAGATGTTTCCTGAAGTGGCCATGTCCAGTTATCAGAGCAATTAGCTGCTTAACCTGACCTCTACCCAGCCTCACCAGCCAGTTGGTGAAGTAGGAGCTTGTGTCTGCTAGCAGCCTTTTGCCAAGTGCTTGGCCTGAGTGACCTTGCCATTGCTGGTGATGTAAGTCCCTGGACCATTTGTTTATTGTGTGGAAGGCAGTAGTTTTGCTTATGCCACAGCTTGGCTCTGGGCCAAAGAATGACCTACTAGAACCTTGCTTAGCAAGCCCATCTGCACACTCGTTGCCACCTATGCCTACATGGCCAGGTACCCAACCAAGATGCACAGAGTTGTGTGTTGCAAGCTTGCTGAGTGTTTTGTGACACTCCCACACCAATTTTGACTTGATTTCATTAGAGTCAAGAGCCTTGAGGGCTGCCTGACAATCTGACAAGATTACTATATGCTTGTCGCAATAGCGTCTGGCAATGCCTATATTGGCACAAGCCATGATGCCCCAAATTTCTGCTTGAAAGATAGTACAGTATTGTCCCAGACTTGCACAGATTTCTGTTCTGGGTGATTCACTGTACACCCCATAGCCAGATTTCCCTTCAATAAGAGAGCCGTCTGTGTACCAGACAAGGCTACCTCTCCTGATATAGGGCCCTTCCTCAGACCTCCACTCCTCTCTAGAGCAGAATTTAACAGAAAAAGGTTTAGTGAAAACCATCTCCATACTCATGACATCTGAAGTCATTTCAAGCACAGGGCTATGAGCAACAGCTTTGGTGATTGTGCAATGGCCTGTTCCAGACAGGCCTTCCCTCCATTGGCCTGTGACTTTCAATCGATAGGCTGATTTTCGTGCTTCTGCCTTGATAAAAATATCCAAGGGCAGCAAGCCAAGAGCAACTTCAAGAGTTGCTGATGGGCTGCTCCTGAAAGCTCCAGTGACTAGGAGTGTGCCCATCCTTTGTAAACTTGTGAGTTTGGCTGTAGCTGTAATCTGGTTCACCTTTGTCCACCAGACTAGTGATCCATATGTGACTTGAGGCCTTATTACTGCCTTGTACAGCCACAGCGCTATGTGAGGCTTGATCCCCCACATGGAGCCTGCAAATCTCCTGGACGTCATAAGCGCCCATTTTGCTTTGTGCAGTATATTATTCAAATGATTGTTCCAAGTCAGCTTGGAGTCGATAGTCAGCCCTAGGTATTTGACTATACCTGATACTTTGAGCTGTGTTGGTCCAAGTTTCAACCGGGAGAGAGACTCCAGGTTCTTTTTCCTTGTAAATGGAACAACTACAGTCTTTGAGGGATTTATACTTAGTCCCTCTCCAAGACACCAGTCATTAACAAATTGAAGGTTGACGTTCATGACATCAGCAACAATATTTGTGAACCTTCCCTGTACCATGAGGACTATGTCATCTGCATAGCCCTGGACAAAGACACCTCTACTAGTGATTTCACAGAGGAGACCATCCACCACAAGGTTCCACAGAAGAGGAGAAAGCACACCTCCCTGCGGACAACCTTTTGCAGGTATGATCACCATCGATTTGTCTTGAAGATCAGCCCTGATCCGCCTGGAGTGGAGCATGGCCTCAATCCACCTACATATAGCAGACTCAAGACCACGCCCATGCACTGCCCGGACCATGGCCGTGTAAGTAACATTGTCAAAAGCACCCTCAATGTCCATGAAGGTGCATAGAGCAATCTCCTTGGCAGCAAGGCTGTCCTCCACCCTGCTCACAAGTTGATGCAGGGCTGTTTCACAGGACTTACCAGGCTGATAGGCATGCTGATTCCGATGAAGAGGAGTACCTGAAAGCACTCCCTTTCTTAGATGTCTCTCCACCAGTCTCTCCAGTGTCTTCAAGAGAAACGATGTAAGATTGATGGGGCGAAATGATTTTGCAGTTGAGTAGTCTGCTCTTCCTCTCTTGGGAATGAAGACCACCCTACTGAGGCGCCAAGCTTGAGGGATGTACCCATAAGCCAGACTTGCTCTGAAGAGTTCGCACAGGAGGACCAAGAGAGCTTCTGGTCCTTGCTGCAACATAGCCGGTATGATACCATCCCCCCCAGGAGATTTGAATGGGCCAAACTTGGAGATGGCCCATTTAACTTTGGAAAGTGTGACAATACGTCTGGCTAAAGTCCAGCTTCCACGATCAGCTCTTGGCCGTGAGCCCATTTCGCTGTTGCCGGACATGCCTGAGCAAGCACCCTCAAAAACACAGTCTGGAAAGTGAGTCTCAAGGAGAAGTTTGAGACTTCCACCAGTTCCAGTGGTATATTGTCCCCCTGGTAACCTCAGAGTTCCCAGGAGGCCAATTGGGCTTGAAGCTAAGACACGCTGCAGTCTTGCTGCTGCCCTAAGACTATTTACCTCCTGTGTAAACAGTCTCCAAGAGTTCTCTTTGGCTTTCTTGATTGCAAGGCTGTATTCTGTGAGTGCCCTGTGGTATGGTTCCCAGTTACGGCTCCGTTTGCAATGGTTATGAAGCTTCCTGACAACCGCCCTTCTGCGGTCAAGGTCAGCAGTCCACCATTTAGTATTAGTACGACTCTTTCCCCGCCGCAATGGACAATTGTCCTGAAAGCAGCTTATGATTGCATTCTGAAGATCGGAAGCAATCTGATCAATGTCTGCAAAGCAGGTGACCCTCTTGCCTAATGATCCAAGTTGAGACAGGAGGTCAGACTTATAGAGTGACCATTCTGTTCTCCTTGGATCTCGATAGCAGGATGAGCTGCCTTCACTTTGCAGGTTAAAACAGATGAACCTGTGGTCAGACAAAGAGGCCTCATGACTTACGTGCCAATTGTCAATGGCACTAAGGAGTCCTTCTGAGCAAAGTGTAATGTCAATAACCTCACTTCGATTTCGTGTAACGAACGTCGGACGGTTTCCAGCATTACAGACATAAAGATTATTAGATATGAGAAACTGAAGGAGAGCCTCACCTCTTGGATTAGTGTCAGAGCTTCCCCATCCAATTGTGTGATGAGCATTGGCATCACAACCTAAAAGGAGTTGTTGTCCGCCAGCGCAAGATGACTCCACCAGAAGTTCGAGTTCTCTTGATGGAGGAAGGTCCCCGGAGTCGTAAGGCAAGTAAACCGAGCCTGCAATTGTGCTCCATTCCTTGCCTTCATTGCTCCAGGTTATAGACACCGCAGTGAGATCTCTAGAACAGAATTCAGTGAGTGTTAGGCAGTCCATACCTCTCTTCACAAGTATGCAGGTTCTGACATTTTTGAGAGAGGTACAGTAAATTAACCTACCCTTGGTATCACCCAGGCCTGCAACCCTTCCTTGGTGAAGCCATGGTTCCTGGATCAGTGCCAGGTCAAATCCCTCTCTGAGGAAGAACTGGCAGAAAGCAGCTGAGGCTGCTTTACTGTGATGTAGATTGATCTGGAGGACCCTGGGCATTGTCCTTGACTGTTGTTGAGACAATTGAGACTTGCCAGAGTCCTAGGTTGGCTCTAGAGTTGGCCGACCTAACAGCATTGAAGCAGGCCTCATCCAGGAAACAGACAAATCCATAACCTTTTGGGTCTGGCTTGGCTGGCAGGACCTTCCACTCCTTCACCTTCAAGGTGGGGTTTTGCTTGTCAAGCATCTCAAGGACCTTTTCTGGAGTCTTTTTCAGAAGCTTTGGATGAGCTCTAAAGAATACCCTCATTGACTTCATAATGTCTTTCCTCAGACCAACAATGAGTTTCTTCTCCCCAAGTGGTTTGAGTCTGGGGATGAGTACCTCCAGCCAATGCTTAGTAGCATCGTTAATGCAGGATATAATCAAGACACCTTTTTCCATGTAGGTGCCTGCAAATGATGGAGTGCAGCCGTCCTCCAGGAGCTCATCCATAATGGCGTCTTCAATGACTTCTCCTTGCTCTGCTGAAAGCTTAGCCTCAGGATAGCTTTCCAAGACAATGGCCATTTTGGTGGCAGAAATTTCCCTGTAAGAGACTCCTTTACTAGAAGTCCCTAGATTAAGGGGTTGGACATCATGACCTCTATGAGTTCCTCTCCTGGCCTTTTTTGTAGGTCCTTCCGCTGAGGGAGGGGTGGCCATGTTGCCTCTAGGGCGCTTGGCCACCCTTGACCCAGCCTCTAGACCCACATTTGTGCCTGGAGTTTCACCCATCTCTGGTCTCTTAGGTTTTTTCTTTTTACCCCTCCAAAACTTTGCTGGGTCAAAAGCTTCACCTCTCTCAAGAAGTTTTGCCTGAATGGCCGCCCTTCTTTGGGCAGTGGTGAGGTTTGGTTTCTTTACCCGCAAGCTGCTCAGTTGCTCTATGGCATCTTCAAGCATACCGGCGGATTTTGGTGTTTCTGGACTTCTGAGAAGCTCATCCTCCCCCTCCAGTGGGGCTGATGCGATTGAGCTCATGTCGTCCATGTTGATATCCATAGAAGCCTTCTCAATGTTGATAGCCTCTACATGAGAATGCAACGGAACCTCCTGTGTTCCTGATGCACCCATTTCAGATTGAGGAACCTGCCCTGATGGGGCGGATCCTGATGGGTTTGAGGGCAAGGCAACTTCTGGAGTTACCTTGGGGTTTGGTTCTGGTTGTTTTGAATTTTGGAGATTCATGTGGTTCCCACGAGCAGCTAGGGAAGTGGAGTCAACCCAGACAGAGCCCCGCATGCCCGGGCAAGGCTACATACTGCAGGAGGGCGCCTGGTGTCCTGCAGGCACCGTTTGAGACACTGTACAAAAGGCCCAGTGTCATCCACCCATCAGCACGGTTCACATCACACCTTGGGTTGGCCTATAACAGAGAGAGAGGAAAGGGTGGAGGAAGGGGCTGGGATGAAGAGCAGGATAAAGGATAGGTTTCCAGGATAATGAGGTCAACGGACAGTTGCCCTTTTAGTCGCCTCTTACGACAAGCAGGGATACTGTGGGTGCAATTCTACTACCCCCACCCACTGGGGGTTTTAGTTACTTTGGTCTGGATGTTATATTGGCTTGCTAATTTGATAAATATTTCATAATGTAGGCTATAAGAAATTTCTCATGTTTTCAAAGTTTGAAAATTCAACTAAAAAGCTTAAAATAAAACAAATTTCAAAACAAAAAAATAAACTGACTTCAATGAAAAGATACTCAAAAATTAATTACTTGCGTTCTAAAAAGTTTAAAATAAAGTATTCACTTTAATCTGAGAAAATTATAAATTTCATTCAAGTAATCTTTTAAAGTCGGCGCCAAATTTCCCATAAATTTCTAAATTATAACATAGAATTTCACTGTGATGTTTTCCATGACGAAATATTTTATGAACAATCTAATATCAAAACTGACACTTCATTTCAGTAAAAGTGAGTGAAAATCATATATTTAATTGAAATACAGTGTCAGTTTTGATATTAGATAGAATATCAATTTCATAAAATATTTGGCGCCGACTTCAAAAGATTACTTGTATGAAATTTTAAATTTTCTCAGTTTAAAGTAAATACAGTACTTTATTTTAAACTTTTAGTACGCAAGTATTTAATTTTTGAGTGTCATTTCATTGAAGTCGTTTCTTTTTTGTTTTAAAATCTGTTTTATTTTATTATTTTTCTTCTCCTCTTCTCTTTTCCCTTGTTCTTCTATATTTTTTCTCATTCATATTCTCTGTTTTTACTAAACTATTTTTATAAACTATTTTTGAAAGTCAAGAAACAATTTTTAGGATATTTTAGAAACAAATAAAATGTTAGGAGACAGTAAAGGTAATCCAATGTAGGAGTCTTAGCAACCTCATTTTATATAATTTTCATGTTCGTTTTCATTCTTTTACAATTGATTTAATATTTTGTCTACAGGGAGTACTGTGACGGTGTATAGAGCCGGTGACCATATAGATATAAGTCGCGGGCCCATGATTGCCGGAACTGGATTCATAGGGCGTGCTACCATAACGGCTGTACACCAAATTGAGACTGATCTAGGCCAGTTCTACAGGTTCCAGGGTGTCGCTCTACCCAGAGGAATTATGGTGAGTTTAAAAACTTATGATTGGTAGATTATCTTAACTGATTTCTAGCTTAAAAAAGGAAAAATAGATAAATGTTGGGTCATTCAAAAAGATGAACAGATTTCAGGCATTTATTTCTCCCACAATAATACAATATTCTCCATTAAATAGAGAGTTGTAGAATTTTCCTTAGTTGATCTTTTCTTATAGGTAGATTTTTAGTTACTTTATGTTATGTTATGTTTGAAGGGACGGATTCAAAGATCCAGAAGATTCAAAGATCCTCACACGTCAACCGAAGCTTATTGTGTGTCCCTAGTACGTTAGTTAGGCAAACCAATACCTGTGCCCTTTACAAGATCCAGGAGTTTCTTCCCTATGCTAACGTCCCATTCATCACCTGGTTGCTTAAAGCCAAACAGAGCCATTCTCCTTGCCCCGAGTCTCTCGCAATCCAGTATGATATGCTTGGCAGTCTCTTCAGACTGATTGCAAAGCCTACACATCTGATTTTCATTTCTGAGTCCGATTGTGTGGAGATGTTTCCTGAAGTGGCCATGTCCAGTTATCAGAGCAATTAGCTGCTTAACCTGACCTCTACCCAGCCTCACCAGCCAGTTGGTGAAGTAGGAGCTTGTGTCTGCTAGCAGCCTTTTGCCAAGTGCTTGGCCTGAGTGACCTTGCCATTGCTGGTGATGTAAGTCCCTGGACCATTTGTTTATTGTGTGGAAGGCAGTAGTTTTGCTTATGCCACAGCTTGGCTCTGGGCCAAAGAATGACCTACTAGAACCTTGCTTAGCAAGCCCATCTGCACACTCGTTGCCACCTATGCCTACATGGCCAGGTACCCAACCAAGATGCACAGAGTTGTGTGTTGCAAGCTTGCTGAGTGTTTTGTGACACTCCCACACCAATTTTGACTTGATTTCATTAGAGTCAAGAGCCTTGAGGGCTGCCTGACAATCTGACAAGATTACTATATGCTTGTCGCAATAGCGTCTGGCAATGCCTATATTGGCACAAGCCATGATGCCCCAAATTTCTGCTTGAAAGATAGTACAGTATTGTCCCAGACTTGCACAGATTTCTGTTCTGGGTGATTCACTGTACACCCCATAGCCAGATTTCCCTTCAATAAGAGAGCCGTCTGTGTACCAGACAAGGCTACCTCTCCTGATATAGGGCCCTTCCTCAGACCTCCACTCCTCTCTAGAGCAGAATTTAACAGAAAAAGGTTTAGTGAAAACCATCTCCATACTCATGACATCTGAAGTCATTTCAAGCACAGGGCTATGAGCAACAGCTTTGGTGATTGTGCAATGGCCTGTTCCAGACAGGCCTTCCCTCCATTGGCCTGTGACTTTCAATCGATAGGCTGATTTTCGTGCTTCTGCCTTGATAAAAATATCCAAGGGCAGCAAGCCAAGAGCAACTTCAAGAGTTGCTGATGGGCTGCTCCTGAAAGCTCCAGTGACTAGGAGTGTGCCCATCCTTTGTAAACTTGTGAGTTTGGCTGTAGCTGTAATCTGGTTCACCTTTGTCCACCAGACTAGTGATCCATATGTGACTTGAGGCCTTATTACTGCCTTGTACAGCCACAGCGCTATGTGAGGCTTGATCCCCCACATGGAGCCTGCAAATCTCCTGGACGTCATAAGCGCCCATTTTGCTTTGTGCAGTATATTATTCAAATGATTGTTCCAAGTCAGCTTGGAGTCGATAGTCAGCCCTAGGTATTTGACTATACCTGATACTTTGAGCTGTGTTGGTCCAAGTTTCAACCGGGAGAGAGACTCCAGGTTCTTTTTCCTTGTAAATGGAACAACTACAGTCTTTGAGGGATTTATACTTAGTCCCTCTCCAAGACACCAGTCATTAACAAATTGAAGGTTGACGTTCATGACATCAGCAACAATATTTGTGAACCTTCCCTGTACCATGAGGACTATGTCATCTGCATAGCCCTGGACAAAGACACCTCTACTAGTGATTTCACAGAGGAGACCATCCACCACAAGGTTCCACAGAAGAGGAGAAAGCACACCTCCCTGCGGACAACCTTTTGCAGGTATGATCACCATCGATTTGTCTTGAAGATCAGCCCTGATCCGCCTGGAGTGGAGCATGGCCTCAATCCACCTACATATAGCAGACTCAAGACCACGCCCATGCACTGCCCGGACCATGGCCGTGTAAGTAACATTGTCAAAAGCACCCTCAATGTCCATGAAGGTGCATAGAGCAATCTCCTTGGCAGCAAGGCTGTCCTCCACCCTGCTCACAAGTTGATGCAGGGCTGTTTCACAGGACTTACCAGGCTGATAGGCATGCTGATTCCGATGAAGAGGAGTACCTGAAAGCACTCCCTTTCTTAGATGTCTCTCCACCAGTCTCTCCAGTGTCTTCAAGAGAAACGATGTAAGATTGATGGGGCGAAATGATTTTGCAGTTGAGTAGTCTGCTCTTCCTCTCTTGGGAATGAAGACCACCCTACTGAGGCGCCAAGCTTGAGGGATGTACCCATAAGCCAGACTTGCTCTGAAGAGTTCGCACAGGAGGACCAAGAGAGCTTCTGGTCCTTGCTGCAACATAGCCGGTATGATACCGTCCCCCCCAGGAGATTTGAATGGGCCAAACTTGGAGATGGCCCATTTAACTTTGGAAAGTGTGACAATACGTCTGGCTAAAGTCCAGCTTCCACGATCAGCTCTTGGCCGTGAGCCCATTTCGCTGTTGCCGGACATGCCTGAGCAAGCACCCTCAAAAACACAGTCTGGAAAGTGAGTCTCAAGGAGAAGTTTGAGACTTCCACCAGTTCCAGTGGTATATTGTCCCCCTGGTAACCTCAGAGTTCCCAGGAGGCCAATTGGGCTTGAAGCTAAGACATGCTGCAGTCTTGCTGCTGCCCTAAGACTATTTACCTCCTGTGTAAACAGTCTCCAAGAGTTCTCTTTGGCTTTCTTGATTGCAAGGCTGTATTCTGTGAGTGCCCTGTGGTATGGTTCCCAGTTATGGCTCCGTTTGCAATGGTTATGAAGCTTCCTGACAACCGCCCTTCTGCGGTCAAGGTCAGCAGTCCACCATTTAGTATTAGTACGACTCTTTCCCCGCCGCAATGGACAATTGTCCTGAAAGCAGCTTATGATTGCATTCTGAAGATCGGAAGCAATCTGATCAATGTCTGCAAAGCAGGTGACCCTCTTGCCTAATGATCCAAGTTGAGACAGGAGGTCAGACTTATAGAGTGACCATTCTGTTCTCCTTGGATCTCGATAGCAGGATGAGCTGCCTTCACTTTGCAGGTTAAAACAGATGAACCTGTGGTCAGACAAAGAGGCCTCATGACTTACGTGCCAATTGTCGATGGCACTAAGGAGTCCTTCTGAGCAAAGTGTAATGTCAATAACCTCACTTCGATTTCATGTAACGAACGTCGGACGGTTTCCAGCATTACAGACATAAAGATTATTAGATATGAGAAACTGAAGGAGAGCCTCACCTCTTGGATTAGTGTCAGAGCTTCCCCATCCAATTGTGTGATGAGCATTGGCATCACAACCTAAAAGGAGTTGTTGTCCGCCAGCGCAAGATGACTCCACCAGAAGTTCGAGTTCTCTTGATGGAGGAAGGTCCCCGGAGTCGTAAGGCAAGTAAACCGAGCCTGCAATTGTGCTCCATTCCTTGCCTTCATTGCTCCAGGTTATAGACACCGCAGTGAGATCTCTAGAACAGAATTCAGTGAGTGTTAGGCAGTCCATACCTCTCTTCACAAGTATGCAGGTTCTGACATTTTTGAGAGAGGTACAGTAAATTAACCTACCCTTGGTATCACCCAGGCCTGCAACCCTTCCTTGGTGAAGCCATGGTTCCTGGATCAGTGCCAGGTCAAATCCCTCTCTGAGGAAGAACTGGCAGAAAGCAGCTGAGGCTGCTTTACTGTGATGTAGATTGATCTGGAGGACCATGGGCATTGTCCTTGACTGTTGTTGAGACAATTGAGACTTGCCAGAGTCCTAGGTTGGCTCTAGAGTTGGCCGACCTAACAGCATTGAAGCAGGCCTCATCCAGGAAACAGACAAATCCATAACCTTTTGGGTCTGGCTTGGCTGGCAGGACCTTCCACTCCTTCACCTTCAAGGTGGGGTTTTGCTTGTCAAGCATCTCAAGGAACTTTTCTGGAGTCTTTTTCAGAAGCTTTGGATGAGCTCTAAAGAATACCCTCATTGACTTCATAATGTCTTTCCTCAGACCAACAATGAGTTTCTTCTCCCCAAGTGGTTTGAGTCTGGGGATGAGTACCTCCAGCCAATGCTTAGTAGCATCGTTAATGCAGGATATAATCAAGACACCTTTTTCCATGTAGGTGCCTGCAAATGATGGAGTGCAGCCGTCCTCCAGGAGCTCATCCATAATGGCGTCTTCAATGACTTCTCCTTGCTCTGCTGAAAGCTTAGCCTCAGGATAGCTTTCCAAGACAATGGCCATTTTGGTGGCAGAAATTTCCCTGTAAGAGACTCCTTTACTAGAAGTCCCTAGATTAAGGGGTTGGACATCATGACCTCTATGAGTTCCTCTCCTGGCCTTTTTTGTAGGTCCTTCCGCTGAGGGAGGGGTGGCCATGTTGCCTCTAGGGCGCTTGGCCACCCTTGACCCAGCCTCTAGACCCACATTTGTGCCTGGAGTTTCACCCATCTCTGGTCTCTTAGGTTTTTTCTTTTTACCCCTCCGAAACTTTGCTGGGTCAAAAGCTTCACCTCTCTCAAGAAGTTTTGCCTGAATGGCCGCCCTTCTTTGGGCAGTGGTGAGGTTTGGTTTCTTTACCCGCAAGCTGCTCAGTTGCTCTATGGCATCTTCAAGCATACCGGCGGATTTTGGTGTTTCTGGACTTCTGAGAAGCTCATCCTCCCCCTCCAGTGGGGCTGATGCGATTGAGCTCATGTCGTCCATGTTGATATCCATAGAAGCCTTCTCAATGTTGATAGCCTCTACATGAGAATGCAACGGAACCTCCTGTGTTCCTGATGCACCCATTTCAGATTGAGGAACCTGCCCTGATGGGGCGGATCCTGATGGGTTTGAGGGCAAGGCAACTTCTGGAGTTACCTTGGGGTTTGGTTCTGGTTGTTTTGAATTTTGGAGATTCATGTGGTTCCCACGAGCAGCTAGGGAAGTGGAGTCAACCCAGACAGAGCCCCGCATGCCCGGGCAAGGCTACATACTGCAGGAGGGCGCCTGGTGTCCTGCAGGCACCGTTTGAGACACTGTACAAAAGGCCCAGTGTCATCCACCCATCAGCACGGTTCACATCACACCTTGGGTTGGCCTATAACAGAGAGAGAGGAAAGGGTGGAGGAAGGGGCTGGGATGAAGAGCAGGATAAAGGATAGGTTTCCAGGATAATGAGGTCAACGGACAGTTGCCCTTTTAGTCGCCTCTTACGACAAGCAGGGATACTGTGGGTGCAATTCTACTACCCCCACCCACTGGGGGTTTTAGTTACTTTGGTCTGGATGTTATATTGGCTTGCTAATTTGATAAATATTTCATAATGTAGGCTATAAGAAATTTCTCATGTTTTCAAAGTTTGAAAATTCAACTAAAAAGCTTAAAATAAAACAAATTTCAAAACAAAAAAATAAACCGACTTCAATGAAAAGATACTCAAAAATTAATTACTTGCGTTCTAAAAAGTTTAAAATAAAGTATTCACTTTAATCTGAGAAAATTATAAATTTCATTCAAGTAATCTTTTAAAGTCGGCGCCAAATTTCCCATAAATTTCTAAATTATAACATAGAATTTCACTGTGATGTTTTCCATGACGAAATATTTTATGAACAATCTAATATCAAAACTGACACTTCATTTCAGTAAAAGTGAGTGAAAATCATATATTTAATTGAAATACAGTGTCAGTTTTGATATTAGATAGAATATCAATTTCATAAAATATTTGGCGCCGACTTCAAAAGATTACTTGTATGAAATTTTAAATTTTCTCAGTTTAAAGTAAATACAGTACTTTATTTTAAACTTTTAGTACGCAAGTATTTAATTTTTGAGTGCCATTTCATTGAAGTCGTTTCTTTTTTGTTTTAAAATCTGTTTTATTTTATTATTTTTCTTCTCCTCTTCTCTTTTCCCTTGTTCTTCTATATTTTTTTTCATTCATATTCTCTATTTTTACTAAACTATTTTTATAAACTATTTTTGAAAGTCAAGAAACAATTTTTAGGATATTTTAGAAACAAATAAAATGTTAGGAGACAGTAAAGGTAATCCAATGTAGGAGTCTTAGCAACCTCATTTTATATAATTTTCATGTTCGTTTTCATTCTTTTACAATTGATTTAATATTTTGTCTACAGGGAGTACTGTGACGGTGTATAGAGCCGGTGACCATATAGATATAAGTCGCGGGCCCATGATTGCCGGAACTGGATTCATAGGGCGTGCTACCATAACGGCTGTACACCAAATTGAGACTGATCTAGGCCAGTTCTACAGGTTCCAGGGTGTCGCTCTTCCCAGAGGAATTATGGTGAGTTTAAAAACTTACGATTGGTAGATTATCTTAACTGATTTCTAGCTTAAAAAAGGAAAAATAGATAAATGTTGGGTCATTCAAAAAGATGAACAGATTTCAGGCATTTATTTCTCCCACAATAATACAATATTCTCCATTAAATAGAGAGTTGTAGAATTTTCCTTAGTTGATCTTTTCTTATAGGTAGATTTTTAGTTACTTTGGTCTGGATGTTATATTGGCTTGCTAATTTGATAAATATTTCATAATGTAGGCTATAAGAAATTTCTCATGTTTTCAAAGTTTGAAAATTCAACTAAAAAGCTTAAAATAAAACAAATTTCAAAACAAAAAAATAAACCGACTTCAATGAAAAGATACTCAAAAATTAATTACTTGCGTTCTAAAAAGTTTAAAATAAAGTATTCACTTTAATCTGAGAAAATTATAAATTTCATTCAAGTAATCTTTTAAAGTCGGCGCCAAATTTCCCATAAATTTCTAAATTATAACATAGAATTTCACTGTGATGTTTTCCATGACGAAATATTTTATGAACAATCTAATATCAAAACTGACACTTCATTTCAGTAAAAGTGAGTGAAAATCATATATTTAATTGAAATACAGTGTCAGTTTTGATATTAGATAGAATATCAATTTCATAAAATATTTGGCGCCGACTTCAAAAGATTACTTGTATGAAATTTTAAATTTTCTCAGTTTAAAGTAAATACAGTACTTTATTTTAAACTTTTAGTACGCAAGTATTTAATTTTTGAGTGCCATTTCATTGAAGTCGTTTCTTTTTTGTTTTAAAATCTGTTTTATTTTATTATTTTTCTTCTCCTCTTCTCTTTTCCCTTGTTCTTCTATATTTTTTCTCATTCATATTCTCTATTTTTACTAAACTATTTTTATAAACTATTTTTGAAAGTCAAGAAACAATTTTTAGGATATTTTAGAAACAAATAAAATGTTAGGAGACAGTAAAGGTAATCCAATGTAGGAGTCTTAGCAACCTCATTTTATATAATTTTCATGTTCGTTTTCATTCTTTTACAATTGATTTAATATTTTGTCTACAGGGAGTACTGTGACGGTGTATAGAGCCGGTGACCATATAGATATAAGTCGCGGGCCCATGATTGCCGGAACTGGATTCATAGGGCGTGCTACCATAACGGCTGTACACCAAATTGAGACTGATCTAGGCCAGTTCTACAGGTTCCAGGGTGTCGCTCTTCCCAGAGGAATTATGGTGAGTTTAAAAACTTACGATTGGTAGATTATCTTAACTGATTTCTAGCTTAAAAAAGGAAAAATAGATAAATGTTGGGTCATTCAAAAAGATGAACAGATTTCAGGCATTTATTTCTCCCACAATAATACAATATTCTCCATTAAATAGAGAGTTGTAGAATTTTCCTTAGTTGATCTTTTCTTATAGGTAGATTTTTAGTTACTTTGGTCTGGATGTTATATTGGCTTGCTAATTTGATAAATATTTCATAATGTAGGCTATAAGAAATTTCTCATGTTTTCAAAGTTTGAAAATTCAACTAAAAAGCTTAAAATAAAACAAATTTCAAAACAAAAAAATAAACCGACTTCAATGAAAAGATACTCAAAAATTAATAATACATCAGAATGTATATTTTGATGAACATGAATTTTGAGGTTGGAAAACAATAGTAAATCAATAATATAAAGGTAAAAAATTATAATGAAGCATAAATTGATAAATAAAATGTTAAATTACAATTATAAAGGTATTTTTATCATGTTTTATGTAATATAAATTGGTTAGGTTTGCTAATCTGCTTGCATTTTCGGTGAAGAAGGGTGTGGTTGCTTTTGCGTTTTTTTTTTTTTTTTTTTTTTTGTCTTTGGTCTCTGCTATGGTTAGTTGTTAGTATTTTTGTTCTCAAGATTAATTTCTTTAATTTTCAATAATAATTTTATAAAAAGACCAGAGAGACACAATAAATATGGTGCACCAGCCAGGTATGTTAGTCATAAGATAATTTTAAGAATTAGGGTCCAATATTTTCCAAAATGAGATTGAAGTCAGTATTCAGTTTGTAGGCTAAGTTGAATTTGGTATCTCGTGTTTTTCAAAATGTGTTTCAAATGTGTATGTGTTTTTTCGTAAGATCGAAAATGGTCTACCAAGAATAAATTTGAATGATTTCAACTTGCTCTCATTCATTGAATTTCACTACGCCCAGGTTTCAACTCTGATTAGTACCATTTTCCATTGGCAGCAGCGTGGCATTGCATATTATGTTATTCATTGAAATTAATGGTAAGTCTTGTTATTTATATATGTAAAGGAGTGTTTAATTGCTTGGTTGAAGTATCTACCTGCCATAACCATTTCAAACTATAGTCGATGAACTGTGAAAACTGCGTTGACTATGGATTGAATTTATGTTCAGGCTAGGCTGGTTCTACAACAAACAAGTAAAAGTGAGTGACCGGAACATTTTCCGAATTGCTCCAAATGGTACAACCTGGTGGACTTTTTGCTTATTGCAAATGGGGACCGAATCTACAAAACTTTCAGTGAAAGGAACCGATGTTTATGAGTGTAGTAATCAGAAGTGAACTTGGGTATGTGGAGTTTGATGTGTGAATGGCGTAGTGTAAAAAATTGTTGTTTTGTCAAAATATGTTTCATGAATTGAACTATTTCAAGCGTAATTTGCGTTCTCATTCAAAAATGAATGACAACAGAATTAATAGTGAGGCATCGGCCGACACTGTCATTATAGAAGACGGACAGTCTCAAAGTAATAGGAACCCAACCTTGCCAGCATTGCAAGACGTATCTGATACTAGTTCCCACAGTAGCCTCGACATAACTTTTCAAGGATCACAGGATTCCAATAATACTATCATTGAAAATGAAAACTCTATTGATGAACAGATAAGGAAAGGTTATGATAGGTTAGATTCAAATAGTACAGTAAATGAAAATGAACTAGGCTCGTTTCATGATGTTGAAACGAATTCAAATAGGCTATATTCAGATGAGGCTATTGTTGAAAATTATGAAGTAGATTCTGTAAAACAGGCAGGAATGATTTCTGATAATGCTACTGTCGAAAATGATGAAGTAAACTTGGATAAAAATAATACTTCTGTAAAACAGGTAGAAAAGATTTCTAATAGGATAGACCATGTAGTCCAGGTAGAAAGTAATCCCAAACCTAATTCAAATGACAACTTTGACTTGAGAAGTCTTTTAATAAATTTGTCCAAAAAGATAGATGACTCCTCAGAAAAAACTGAAATTAATTTCTCAAATATGAAACTTGACTTAGCTGCACAGGCAGAAAAAACTGAACATTTATCTAAACAAATAGATAACTTGTCTAAACAAACAAAAAACGACCTATTCAAACATGCAGAGTTAATAAATCATAAGTTACAAGAACATAAAATTGAAATTAATAAAAGGTTAGATGAACAAAAAATTGAAATAAATCAAATAACTGGTAAGTTTAATATACATGAAAAAGAAATGCAAAAGATGAATGATACATTTAATGAGAAGTTTATTCAACAGGATTCAAAGCTTGAAAAATGTCATTTAACAACAAATAATGAAATTAAGGAATTACGGAAAGAAAATAAGAATATGCAGCTGCAAGTTCAACAAGTTGAAAAAACTATTCACACAAATACAGATAAATTGACAAACAAGATAGGGAATGTAGAAGACAAAATAAATCAAGTTAGGCTTCACCATGAACAACATATTATGCTACAAAGCAATAATGAAGTAAAAATAAATCAAAGCATCAAATGTCTTGAAAATAAAATGGAAGAGGAATCCATTGAAATTTCAAACTTGAAAATCAACTTAGAAAAAAATAATGAAACGGTAACTAAATTGCAGAGTAAAATATCAGAGACTGCTAGTACTTCTGTTGAATATCCCCTTTCATTTAGTCATGCTCAATTTGATAAGTTTGAGTTTCAGATGAAAATTGATCAAAATAATCCCATGTCGTTTATTGTAAATTTGAAAAAATACTTAGAAAGGAACCATATCACAAATTGGAATAGAATTCAGGGCATACTTGAGAATAATCTAGATTCAAAGCAGAATCATGATTCAAATCATAACCTTAAAGAATGGTGGGAGTATATCAAGGTAGATTTAGTTGATTTTGATGATTTTGTTGGCCGTTTCACTAATAAGCTGTGGTCAAAAGACATACAAAAAAGTGCGAAGGCTGATTTAAGATTTGGTAAATATGTAGTAGGCAGGAAGTTGAGCTTAACGGAGTATTTCATCCATAAGATGAACATTGCAAGAAATTTTATTCCCAGTGTGAGTGACGAAACAATATTTGAATGTTTGAAGGATCATTTTGATAGAGAAATAAATAGATCAGCTATTAGTTGGCACGTAAAGGGTCCAGAAGATTTTTTTAAATTATTAGAAGAGTACAACAATAATGAACAGTATAGAAATAATCCAAATTACAGAAAGCCCACATTTGAAAATCAGAATAGAGTAGAATTTCATTCAGATAACAAGAGAATGAATGGATTCAATAATAATAGAAAACCACACTTCGGTGGAAGAAATAATTACAATGATCGTCAGAATTCTAATGCATTCAATAGACAAAATGAACATCAACAAAATGCAATTCCTAATTTATTTTCACCACAATTTAATTATCCACCGCCAGGACACTTCAATGTTCCACAAAATCAACCTGTTGTACATAATATGCAACATGTTCAACAAAATCAACCTATGGTACATAGTATGCCTAATGTTCAGCCAATTCATCCTATGGCAAATAGAGTACCTCAAAATGTATTTTACAACTCAAATCCATCGCAAGATTTTAATAATCGACAGCCTTTAAACTAGAGGTTGAACAACGAAAAAATGATTTTCCTCTTAGTTCATTAAGTTCAAGGTTTAAAATAAATGAAGAGTTCAACAAACAAGATGATAAATTTAAAATAAAAGATGAATTAAAAGAGAAAGACACTAAAATAAGAAAAACATGCTGTATTTTTCAGGAATTAATGTATGAACCAGAAATGCCTCAACATGAAAGTTATGAATTGCTTGAAGTTAAGGTCAAAGTTTATGAGAAGGAACTAATCTTAATACTGGACACTGCTTCTGAAGTTAGTGTAATTAGTGAAAATTTTTTAAAGGAAATCCAATCTTTAAGTTCAAAGAAGTTGAGCATAATTCCTGCACTAAACATTAGTATTGTAGGTGCAACTAGTAAAAAACATAAAAAGATTAATAAACAAGTACTTTTGGATATAACATTTGAAAAGTTTGAATTGCCCTTTGTATTTCTCATTGTAGAAGATTTAAATGCTGACTTAATAGTAGGTATTGATTTTTTCAAAGATGTAAGGCCAATCATTGATTTCACAAAAGAGATAATTTCTATAAAAGGATTTGAAATGTCATTTGTGAAGAAGCCTATGAGTAGATATGGACAAATTTTTCATGTAAAGTTGGCTCAGGATTGCAAATCTAATGATGAAATTTGGGATGAACAAATTCTAAGAGTTAAGGGTAGTTTACAAGAAGAACCTGAAGAATTAGTAACGAAATTGATTAATGTGTTCAATGAGAATAAGGAAGTATTTTCAGATTATCCAGGCTCAGCTAAAGGATACATTTGCAAATTAAGGATGAAAAGTGAGGTAAAGTTAGTGAAAAAGAGTTATCCTATTCCTTTTAATCAAAGAGATGCTGTTAGGGAAGAGTTAAATAAGATGCTAGAGCAGGGAATAATAGAGCCAGGTTGTTCTGAATACACTAATCCTATGGTTGTAGTGAAAAAACCCAACAATGGTATACGTTTATGTTTAGATGGAAGAGAAGTAAATAAGTTCATATTGAGAGATTACACTGAACCTGAACCAATTGACAGCATACTGATTCGATTCAATCAATGTAATTATATTACAAGTTTGGACTTGACCCAAGGTTTCAATCAGGTGAAATTGGATGAAGACAGTAAAAGATTTGTAGCTTTCAATGTATTTGGTCAAGTGTATAATTATACTCATCTTCCTTTTGGGTTGAACATAAGCTCATCTGAATTTATAAAGTGTCTGTATCAAATATTAGGAGAAGATGTATGTAAGTTCATAATTGCCTATGTAGATGACTTAGCGATTTGTAGCAAGAACTTAGATGAACACATTCAAAGGCTTGAACTTTTATTCAAAAGATTAAAAGAAGGAAATTTGACTCTGAAATTAGCTAAATCCAAATTACTTACTGAAAAATTAAAATATTTAGGATATATAATAAGTAAAGATGGCATTGAACCAGATAAAGATAAATTGAAAGTAATAGAAGATTTTCCAGAACCAAAAAACTTAAAGCAGTTACAATCATTCTTGGGACTTTGCAATTATTACAGAAAATTTCAAAAAAATTATTCCTATTTAACTGGTGAATTTAAACATCTTTTAAGCACAAGTAAAAAATTTGTATGGACAGACAAGGAACGTAGAGTTTTTCAAGAGATTAAAGAAAAGTTTATTGCTTGCATCATACTCAAGCATCCTGATTACAATAGAGAGTTCATTATGAGTACAGATGCTAGTGACATTGGTCTTGGTGTTGAGTTATTTCATGAAAATGAGGATAAAGAACATGATGTCATAGCATATGCTAGTAGAAGCTTAAGTAAGAGTGAACTTCTTTTTTCTATAACAGAGAAGGAATGTTTATCAGTTTTGTTTGGCCTTCAGAAGTTCCAGAATTACTTTGGAGATCGCAAAATAATTGTGAGAACCGACCACAAAGCCCTAACATTTATGAAAAAATGCAAAGTGGGTCATAGTCGATTGGGTCGTTGGATACTTGCACTCCAAAACTATAATGTTGAATGGGAATATATTCCAGGAAAAGAGAATATAGTTGCTGATATCATTTCAAGAACTGATTTTGATGGAAATTTAGAGATAAGAAATTCAAATGAATATAAAGTTTTTAATATCATAAAAGGAGATAAGAATCTAAATTCCATAATAAAACAAATAAAAGAAACTCAAGCAACAGATCCCTGGGTTAAAAAGATAACTAAGAAGGTACAATTAGGAGATGTACACCTATGTAAATATTTTACAATCCATGAAAATTTATTATTCTGCAGAAAATCAACTAAAAATAACTTCTGGAAATTATGTGTACCTTCTGTACTGTACGAAGATTTAATCATGGAAATGCATCAAAGACAAGGACATGTTGGCATATCCAAAACTTGTCGTTTCATACAAGAAACAATTTATATCAAAAATTGCTATAAAAAAGTCGCTAAAACCATTCAATACTGTAAATATTGCCAATTGGTTAAGACTACTAATGAGAAAAAATTGCTTGAAATGCATACTATAATTTCTGAAAAGAAAAATAGTAAAATTTTTGTTGATGTCTATGGTGAGCTACCAGGTGGCAGATACCGTTGGATGTGTGTTATTCTTGATGGCTTTACCAAGCATGTAAAATTGTATCCATTAGTAAAAGCAAATGGTCGAACTTTGGTGAAAAAAGTTGAAGCTTATATCAAGGAATTTGGTAAATTTGATTATATTGTGAGTGACAATGGAAGCTGCTTCCAAAGCAAGGTATGGAAATCTGAAATGGAGCGTTTAGGCATAAAAACTTATTTTATTTCCATTTACCACCCACAATCCAACTTAAGTGAGAGGCCACTAAAAGAAGTGAATCGCATCTTAAGAACTTATGTGCCAAAAGAAAAACATAATACTTGGTATAAACATTTAGATAAAGCAGAATATGTAATCAACTGTAATTTTCATGAGACAACTGGTCAAATTCCCATTGAATTAATGTTGAACAAAAAGTTAAGTCATCTGGTTTTCAAAAGTATCCAATATCCTCCAGATAATAAATTTGAACTTGAACGTGAAGAGATAAGAAACAAAAGGATTCTTGCAAATATAAAAAATAAAGGTGTGATTCGAAGATTTAAACAGAATATGAAAAATAAATGTGTAAATAAAATTCATGTGAATGATCAAGTATTGATAAAGAATATCATACTGTCAAATAAATTGAAGAAAGTGTCTGCTAAGTTGTGTCCTAAATACAAAGGTCCCTATTTAGTGAAAAGTGATTTGAAGAAAGGCTGTTTTCAATTAGAAGATATGAAAACTGGAAAAATACTGAAAGTGAATCAAGACTTGATGAAAAAATTTCATCACAAAGATTAGATGAGTGTAGCATGTATAATAAAGAACATATAAATATCCATATATTATCTATATATTATCCACATAATTATCCATATATTGTCCAATTATTCTAAAATTTTGAATTTGTATTTTGATAAACTGTAATATAATGAATAGCTGTATTGCTATCGGCTATCAGAATAATGCAATGGTTTCCAACTGCCGTGAGTAAAAGTCTCACATCGTTCTTTCTATTGTCTGATTCTCGACTCTACCGTTTCATGATTCATTGAATAATTATTATTTATGAATTACTTAATCTTTATCTGTATTCTACTCTTTACTATCAATTCTTCTTTCCATAAAACACTCTTCTAGTAACGCTGGTAAGAAAATAGTATATGTGCCTATCTCTTTATTTCACATTTATTTCACTCTTGTGATTCTTTATCTTCAATTCTCCCAAAAAAAAAAAAAAAAATTATTGTTATTCTTAAATAGACCTCATTAGTCCGGTACTGGAATCTGCTATCATTATGCCTAAGTGCCTACGGATATCTAGAAACTTCCATATGCCAACAATAGTAATATTTTGTAATTAAATTTGTGTTACAATCGTTACATAATCATTTGTATGTTTCGATTGTTATACAAACATTTTTCTAAATTTGTAAATTTTCTTTCACTAGTTTTCTATATGGGAATGATAGCCTGTATAGTTAACAAATAGAGTTAGCATACTTTTAAATAAAAGTAGTAAGCTTCTTTAAGCATACATCCATGCCAAGTTTATAACTAGTGTGGGCTGACTCTATCATTTTCTTAATTTCTTCAATTTAATTATTACATTTTTTGGTAAACAGATAGTTGTTAGTAGACATCAATTGATTAATAGAATGGTTAATGAGTGATTAGTATTTTGGTTAGTAAAAATAAATAGTTAGTAAACATACACATTTGAAATACATTAAATGGTTAGTAAACATTAATGGTTTGTAAACATACATAAATGATTAGTAGACATGCAACATGAACATGCATAGTTTGAATTGCACAGTACAGTTTCTTGGAAACCCATATGGTTAAATTTTTATAGTCAGTTATCAGTAATGTAGTTTGTTGAAAATGTCATGCATCAAATATTAACTTGAATCAGTATATTTGGTATTGCTCATGTTCTTTATAGTAATTTGATATGTATTTCTAGGATCAATTTAAATTGATTTGTTTTTTGAGGCATTTATATAATAGTTAGAGGATCACTTCTATGCAGCATTGGGAAGAAGTGAGGTAGAAGATTAAATTGGTAGGATAATAGGTTGATGGTGTAGGAATTGTAGGATAGTTTGTAAGCTGGCTTGTATTTGTTAAAGGATATGGACCGTTCTTGCCTATAGAGGAAGTGATGAATAGGATAAGTCACGTCCTAGAGAGGCACTAATGGGTATTTTTATTATGTATTTGTCAGCATATGCCATAGAGCTATGGGCTGAATTGTTGGATTTTTGCATAAGCCAAGAGAGCTATGTTATGAATAATTATTGATTAAAGCACAAGCATAAAGATGGGGAGTGCAGATTATTGATTTGAATATTGTTATTATGGAATGATTATTTTGTGGATAGAGAATGATAAGTCATGAAAGTACAGTTTGTTGAAGGAAATGCCATTAAATTTGAACCTTATCAGTTGAAATTTTCGAAAGTAAAACTATGATTGTTGAAAATGATGCTAGGACAATGATGCTTCAATTAACAAAGAACAATTAACATGAATTTTATGAATTTGTAGGGCTTTATATTTAAGAATAAAATTATGCAATTATAAGATTATGGTTACATTGCAAACAAATGATTATTACATAAAATGAATTTATCAAAAAATATTTTTCTCATGAATAGAGATGAACTTATTACTAGTATTGCAAATTACATATTATTGAGTATTCTGAGACAGTTTAAATATTATTGAAAGTGTGATTTATAATTATTCTATTACTGTGTTCTTATTGTATTGTATGTCTTGTTTTTTGTCTCAGATAAATTTTATTGCAACTTGTTTAATATTTTCATGAGAAGTTTAATAGTGACTGATAAATGATGTGTAACTTGATGATAGCAATGCAGATTAATTGTAGAATTTTGGTAACTTAAATTGATTTGATTTTTTAGTATTGATGCTATAGAATTTTGGTAAATTAATTTGACATGACTTATAACATTGATGCTAATATTTTAAGATAACTGACTAAATAGGATGATTTTTATTCATATTAGGAGTATAACATTATAATATATATTTGTTTCTGTAGATGTAAGATTCTTTTTAGATGATTAATATTATTGAACAAAAAACTGACTTCATCTCATTCATTAGCTTATGAAACATTGTATTCTCCCAAAAAAATTCTCAACCTGACTTCAACTCATAAATTTAAATGTCACAAATTGTATTCTCCCGAAATCATTTAGTTCTTTAAATGTAAGAAATTTCAAGATAGCTGAGACGAATTCTCAATTTAGTATTTCATAATTTTTTTACTGCTCTCGTCGTAATAATAACCATGTTTTGGAGCGTAGTGAGATTCATCGATAAAGAATTACCTTGGTTGTGATGAAAAACCAATAGTTATCACTGAAGAATCTTCAAGACTTCATCGTAATATCCAAATTGAATGAACATTTCAACAGTGATCACATGACTAATGACTTGGTTTCTCATTGATTTCTTGCCAGTGCATAGACTGTGGTTTTTACAACATTTCAACTTTAAAGACAGTTTATATTTTCAACAGTAAATAAACATTTCGACTTTTACAACAGTTAATTTCCTCAGCAGTGAACAATATATTTCAACTTCATGAACAATTTAATTTTCGTCATTGATGATCGACAGTTAATAGATAAAACAATTTGATTCCGCCATCGGTGATTATGGACAGTTAAAATTAATAAATAACATATACAGACCGTGCGTTCCAGTGATAAAATATTCAATCCATCCAAAACTGAAGATTAACTTCAAATAAATGCAGTGACGGTCAATAATTCTTCAAGATTTTATCTACATCGAACTTTTCAACTTCCGAGTATTATCCATGATGAACAGTGAATGACTTTCATAGTACAGTAGTTACTTCTACAAAATGAACTTTTCTCCAGTGTCAGCTTTGAGTTCTGGTACGGTGTACTATAAATAACTCTTATCTTATCTGGATGACGTCTGGCGCAACTAATTGAACTCTTTCTCCAGCCAATATTAATTTCGAATTGTGATATGCCTCGACGTTATTATACCTTATCTCGTTTGAACATTACTAAATGAACTGAATTAAATATCCGTCTGCAAGATAAACTTTTCATCAACTTAATCATTATTAGGGGAAGAAGACGATTTTTTCATCAATATTACATTACGCTGTTTGTCTTCAGACGTCATGTGAAGTGTGATATATTATTGGTGGAGTACTCATAATCATTGCTTCAATTCTTTCTACAAGACTACAAAAATAAGAAGATACATTACCTTTGATACCTGTAAAGGGCAGTTTAACTGATTTTTTCCTTAAAAATTTTTGTTTCAAATTACAATTTTCAAATAAATTTTTCAATTTTAAATTTGAACCAAAAATTTTGTTTTTAAAGGTGGGCATTTGTAATATTATGTTTGAATCAGCCGCCTTCGATACTAGAACATTGATACCAACTATCGATTAAGTAAAATCGATCATCGATAAATGAAATGAAAGGTTATGAATAAATAATATAAAATTAAAGGGATATAATAAATAATATAGACTATGAATATCAATACAAATTTATTTACATTGCTTACATTTACAATTTATAAACTTTTTACGAATATTTTACAGAATGTATATTTTGATGAACATGAATTTTGAGGTTGGAAAACAATAGTAAATCAATAATATAAAGGTAAAAAATTATAATGAAGCATAAATTGATAAATAAAATGTTAAATTACAATTATAAAGGTATTTTTATCATGTTTTATGTAATATAAATTGGTTAGGTTTGCTAATCTGCTTGCATTTTCGGTGAAGAAGGGTGTGGTTGCTTTTGCGTTTTTTTTTTTTTTTTTTTTTTTTTGTCTTTGGTCTCTGCTATGGTTAGTTGTTAGTATTTTTGTTCTCAAGATTAATTTCTTTAATTTTCAATAATAATTTTATAAAAAGACCAGAGAGACACAATAAATATGGTGCACCAGCCAGGTATGTTAGTCATAAGATAATTTTAAGAATTAGGGTCCAATATTTTCCAAAATGAGATTGAAGTCAGTATTCAGTTTGTAGGCTAAGTTGAATTTGGTATCTCGTGTTTTTCAAAATGTGTTTCAAATGTGTATGTGTTTTTTCGTAAGATCGAAAATGGTCTACCAAGAATAAATTTGAATGATTTCAACTTGCTCTCATTCATTGAATTTCACTACGCCCAGGTTTCAGCTCTGATTAGTACCATTTTCCATTGGCAGCAGCGTGGCATTGCATATTATGTTTTCATTAAAATTAATGGTAAGTCTTGTTATTTATATATGTAAAGGAGTGTTTAATTGCTTGGTTGAAGTATCTACCTGCCGTAGCCATTTCAAACTATAGTCGATGAACTGTGAAAACTGCGTTGACTATGGATTGAATTTATGTTCAGGCTAGGCTGGTTCTACAACAGGCAAGTAAAAGTGAGTGACCGGAACATTTTTCCGAATTGCTCCAATTATAACATAGAATTTCACTGTGATGTTTTCCATGACGAAATATTTTATGAACAATCTAATATCAAAACTGACACTTCATTTCAGTAAAAGTGAGTGAAAATCATATATTTAATTGAAATACAGTGTCAGTTTTGATATTAGATAGAATATCAATTTCATAAAATATTTGGCGCCGACTTCAAAAGATTACTTGTATGAAATTTTAAATTTTCTCAGTTTAAAGTAAATACAGTACTTTATTTTAAACTTTTAGTACGCAAGTATTTAATTTTTGAGTGTCATTTCATTGAAGTCGTTTCTTTTTTTGTTTTAAAATCTGTTTTATTTTATTATTTTTTTTCTTCTCTTCTCTTTTCCCTTGTTCTTCTATATTTTTTCTCATTCATATTCTCTATTTTTACTAAACTATTTTTGAAAGTCAAGAAACAATTTTTAGGATATTTTAGAAACAAATAAAATGTTAGGAGACAGTAAAGGTAATCCAATGTAGGAGTCTTAGCAACCTCATTTTATATAATTTTCATGTTCGTTTTCATTCTTTTACAATTGATTTAATATTTTGTCTACAGGGAGTACTGTGACGGTGTATAGAGCCGGTGACCATATAGATATAAGTCGCGGGGGCCCATGATTGCCGGAACTGGATTCATAGGGCGTGCTACCATAACGGCTGTACACCAAATTGAGACTGATCTAGGCCAGTTCTACAGGTTCCAGGGTGTCGCTCTTCCCAGAGGAATTATGGTGAGTTTAAAAACTTACGATTGGTAGATTATCTTAACTGATTTCTAGCTTAAAAAAGGAAAAATAGATAAATGTTGGGTCATTCAAAAAGATGAACAGATTTCAGGCATTTATTTCTCCCACAATAATACAATATTCTCCATTAAATAGAGAGTTGTAGAATTTTCCTTTGTTGATCTTTTCTTATAGGTAGATTTTTAGTTACTTTGGTCTGGATATTATATTGGCTTGCTAATTTGATAAATATTTCATAATGTAGGCTATAAGAAATTTCTCATGTTTTCAAAGTTTGAAAATTCAACTAAAAAGCTTAAAATAAAACAAATTTCAAAACAAAAAAATAAACCGACTTCAATGAAAAGATACTCAAAAATTAATTACTTGCGTTCTAAAAAGTTTAAAATAAAGTATTCACTTTAATCTGAGAAAATTATAAATTTCATTCAAGTAATCTTTTAAAGTCGGCGCCAAATTTCCCATAAATTTCTAAATTATAACATAGAATTTCACTGTGATGTTTTCCATGACGAAATATTTTATGAACAATCTAATATCAAAACTGACACTTCATTTCAGTAAAAGTGAGTGAAAATCATATATTTAATTGAAATACAGTGTCAGTTTTGATATTAGATAGAATATCAATTTCATAAAATATTTGGCGCCGACTTCAAAAGATTACTTGTATGAAATTTTAAATTTTCTCAGTTTAAAGTAAATACAGTACTTTATTTTAAACTTTTAGTACGCAAGTATTTAATTTTTGAGTGTCATTTCATTGAAGTCGTTTCTTTTTTGTTTTAAAATCTGTTTTATTTTATTATTTTTCTTCTCCTCTTCTCTTTTCCCTTGTTCTTCTATATTTTTTCTCATTCATATTCTCTGTTTTTACTAAACTATTTTTATAAACTATTTTTGAAAGTCAAGAAACAATTTTTAGGATATTTTAGAAACAAATAAAATGTTAGGAGACAGTATAGGTAATCCAATGTAGGAGTCTTAGCAACCTCATTTTATATAATTTTCATGTTCGTTTTCATTCTTTTACAATTGATTTAATATTTTGTCTACAGGGAGTACTGTGACGGTGTATAGAGCCGGTGACCATATAGATATAAGTCGCGGGCCCATGATTGCCGGAACTGGATTCATAGGGCGTGCTACCATAACGGCTGTACACCATATTGAGACTGATCTAGGCCAGTTCTACAGGTTACAGGGTGTCGCTCTACCCAGAGGAATTATGGTGAGTTTAAAAACTTACGATTGGTAGATTATCTTAACTGATTTCTAGCTTAAAAAAGGAAAAATAGATAAATGTTGGGTCATTCAAAAAGATGAACAGATTTCAGGCATTTATTTCTCCCACAATAATACAATATTCTCCATTAAATAGAGAGTTGTAGAATTTTCCTTTGTTGATCTTTTCTTATAGGTAGATTTTTAGTTACTTTGGTCTGGATGTTATATTGGCTTGCTAATTTGATAAATATTTCATAATGTAGGCTATAAGAAATTTCTCATGTTTTCAAAGTTTGAAAATTCAACTAAAAAGCTTAAAATAAAACAAATTTCAAAACAAAAAAATAAACCGACTTCAATGAAAAGATACTCAAAAATTAATTACTTGCGTTCTAAAAAGTTTAAAATAAAGTATTCACTTTAATCTGAGAAAATTATAAATTTCATTCAAGTAATCTTTTAAAGTCGGCGCCAAATTTCCCATAAATTTCTAAATTATAACATAGAATTTCACTGAGATGTTTTCCATGACGAAATATTTTATGAACAATCTAATATCAAAACTGACACTTCATTTCAGTAAAAGTGAGTGAAAATCATATATTTAATTGAAATACAGTGTCAGTTTTGATATTAGATAGAATATCAATTTCATAAAATATTTGGCGCCGACTTCAAAAGATTACTTGTATGAAATTTTAAATTTTCTCAGTTTAAAGTAAATACAGTACTTTATTTTAAACTTTTAGTACGCAAGTATTTAATTTTCGAGTGTCATTTCATTGAAGTCGTTTCTTTTTTGTTTTAAAATCTGTTTTATTTTATTATTTTTCTTCTCCTCTTCTCTTTTCCCTTGTTCTTCTATATTTTTTCTCATTCATATTCTCTATTTTTACTAAACTATTTTTATAAACTATTTTTGAAAGTCAAGAAACAATTTTTAGGATATTTTAGAAACAAATAAAATGTTAGGAGACAGTAAAGGTAATCCAATGTAGGAGTCTTAGCAACCTCATTTTATATAATTTTCATGTTCGTTTTCATTCTTTTACAATTGATTTAATATTTTGTCTACAGGGAGTACTGTGACGGTGTATAGAGCCGGTGACCATATAGATATAAGTCGCGGGCCCATGATTGCCGGAACTGGATTCATAGGGCGTGCTACCATAACGGCTGTACACCAAATTGAGACTGATCTAGGCCAGTTCTACAGGTTCCAGGGTGTCGCTCTTCCCAGAGGAATTATGGTGAGTTTAAAAACTTACGATTGGTAGATTATCTTAACTGATTTCTAGCTTAAAAAAGGAAAAATAGATAAATGTTGGGTCATTCAAAAAGATGAACAGATTTCAGGCATTTATTTCTCCCACAATAATACAATATTCTCCATTAAATAGAGAGTTGTAGAATTTTCCTTAGTTGATCTTTTCTTATAGGTAGATTTTTAGTTACTTTGGTCTGGATGTTATATTGGCTTGCTAATTTGATAAATATTTCATAATGTAGGCTATAAGAAATTTCTCATGTTTTCAAAGTTTGAAAATTCAACTAAAAAGCTTAAAATAAAACAAATTTCAAAACAAAAAAATAAACCGACTTCAATGAAAAGATACTCAAAAATTAATTACTTGCGTTCTAAAAAGTTTAAAATAAAGTATTCACTTTAATCTGAGAAAATTATAAATTTCATTCAAGTAATCTTTTAAAGTCGGCGCCAAATTTCCCATAAATTTCTAAATTATAACATAGAATTTCACTGTGATGTTTTCCATGACGAAATATTTTATGAACAATCTAATATCAAAACTGACACTTCATTTCAGTAAAAGTGAGTGAAAATCATATATTTAATTGAAATACAGTGTCAGTTTTGATATTAGATAGAATATCAATTTCATAAAATATTTGGCGCCGACTTCAAAAGATAACTTGTATGAAATTTTAAATTTTCTCAGTTTAAAGTAAATACAGTACTTTATTTTAAACTTTTAGTACGCAAGTATTCAATTTTTGAGTGTCATTTCATTGAAGTCGTTTCTTTTTTGTTTTAAAATCTGTTTTATTTTATTATTTTTCTTCTCCTCTTCTCTTTTCCCTTGTTCTTCTATATTTTTTCTCATTCATATTCTCCTCATTCTTCTCCCTCCTCTCGTCCTTCAATCCATTATCCTCCAGCGTTAGAGTTTCGTCGACAGATATTAGCAAGTAGCCATACGAGATAATTATCATGAAATGGATCTGAAAAAAAATATGATCAATGTTAACCAATTGCTTGTTTTTACAGTTGAATCATTTCTCCTATGGTATTCTGGAAGAAAGAGCTCGAAAAATTGTGAGTACTATAATGTTATTTATCATAAAACACAATCAAGTAAAGATACAATAGGCACAGCCTAGTTCTGCTTTCTTTAAAAAAAATTTAATGAAAAAACATTTTAATTAATCCAAATATTAATTGATTAGATCTGAATTTCAAGTACTTAAAGAATGCCTCAACCTTGAATTAACTTACAATCGGCTGAAAATTCTTCATTTCAATATTAAATGTCGTGTGACTCTGTCTTGAAGGTCTTCCTAATTATTTTTTTTAATTCGCGGTAATTTCAGAAAAATATATTGAAGAAATAAGGCCACCAAGCTATTCAACTAATATTTTTGATAAATGTTACAGATTTATGCAAATTTTTTATCCTTAAAAAGTTTTGAAATAGCTTTTCATTGCATCATTTTTATATAGCTCTGTCCTCTGCGTGTATCTCCTTTTTTATGTTTTCCGTTCCCCTTTTTGTTAATCAAGTTTGTTATTATTCAATTTTGTATTGCTTTTTTTAAATTTCAATTACATTTATTTAACGTACAAAAACGTACACAATTTATTTAACACACAAAAAACATACACATTAAAAAACATACACAATTAATTTAACACACAAAAAACATACACATTTAAAAACAGCAAAAATAAAAATAACAAACAGACAATTACAAAAAGGTGGCTCCATTGTGGGGTGTGCAGGAAAACGACACTTATGCAACTATGGCAAAGCCATGTATTAGGATAAGTGAAATAGTAGAAGAAAAAGGAAGGGGAGTTTGAAAAAGAAGTTATTGGTATGAGGAAGAGAGAAAGTCAATATTGCTTAGATGCTCTTTTGTGTTTTTATATCTGTTATTATAAAAAATAATAACAGATATATAAATTATTTGTTACAAATAGATTGTAGTGTTGTATTAACTTCAGTGCAGCTTGCAACTTATATTAACTTTTTGTAATGAATAGACAAATAAATAATAATATATAATGAAGTACAAGAGATGTTGATAAGGTATCTTGTCAGCCTATAATTCAGTACATAAATTGGAATTGTAAAATTAATAGATGTCTTACCGTTAGTGATAAGATGCTATGCTCCTGTTCCATCCTGCATCCTCCAACACAAGACAGCAATTCAGGCGGGTTACACACATAGCATTTTTGATGAAAGTAGCACTGTGCGAGATGCATGCAGGCTGCATGGTCGTGGCACGTGCTAGTAGCAAGATGAGAGAGGTGGGTACTTCTTGGCGCTCAGTTCATTGGAAAATGTCATCGTCGGCATCGGATGATGAAATGCTGTTGTTACTTACCGCCATTAGAAGGAGACGACGTATGGTCATGTGACTTGGAAATGTGTTCTGCGCATGCCCCAACACGAGATGCACGCTGCATGCCACGCTAAAACACCGACCGATCGGTTCCTAGTGGCGCTGCACGCTGCATGATGCCAGGAGCACCGTGCCAGTCGCATAAGTGTGTAAGCTCCACGTAATTAACACAGGTTGGTCTTCAAGCTGCATGCTAGTAGCAAGAAAAATGCCAGTCGCACCGTGCGAGATGCATATGTGTGTAACCCGCCTCACGAACTGATCGCTACTGACATTATTTTCCAATAAAATTATATAATATAACAACATGTTATGAGCTATCCAATATCAGAGACAAATAAATTATCTTTGGTATTGAATACTTCTGGCCTTATCAACATCTATTGCTCCGTCAATGCCACTACCCCCAAGTTGTACAAACTTCCTATCATTAGGATAGTTCGTTATTTGTTCCACTTTTATACCAAGCTGCTATGTGAAAGCATATGATTATATCTATATACATGCTAGCATTCATATGATCTATATATATTGAATTGTGTAGCACATACCTAGTATAAAATGTATAAAAGTGGTAACACACACTTGCGCCATCTTATTATAACTCATAATAACCTAAAACAAACCTTATATTAATGGCCAATACTAGTCACTAATTCGTGCATTGTATAATAATTCTAAAGGCTAATTCACTCTCCAAACCATATAATAATATGAGTTATTCACATCATTCAATTTATAGCGAATTATTTAACTAATTTATATCTTGTAAAATGGAGAGGAAATAAAATTGATTTTGATTTCATTTATACAGGTTGGCGCAAAAAGAACGCATGCATTTTAAAATGCTATAAGTAATTTTATTTTAATTATACAAATATCTTATTAACACTAAAGCAATCAGCAAACAACCCAATTTGAAAAATGGTATTAAAAATTCAAAAGTTGCCGCTTTTCGGCTGCTAACAACCCACAATAAATGCTGCTAACAATCCACTGCATAGTCCTAAAGTTACGGTTTGGTGTGAGGTCTCAAAAATTGGTATCGTTGGAAGTTATTTTGTTTTGAAGAGGGTGGTGCAACTGTTACAGTTAATTCTCAACGTTATATGGAAATGCTACGCACATTTTTGCAGCTACAACTTAAAGCTTTGGGGATCGACTTGGCAGAAATATGGTTTCAACTGGATGGAGCCATCTTTCTGATGTAATTTTTAAAAATAGTCAAGTGCTTTGGAATTTAATACCAATTCTCAAATTGGGTTATTTGCGGATTGTTTTGGTGTTAATAAGATATTTATATAATTAAAATAAAATTACTTATAGCATTTTAAAATACATGCGTTCTTTTTGCGCCACTCTGTATATTACATCTGATGCTCAGCTGATCTTGCAATTTAAAATTTTTAGTTGACTGTGTTGGCTGTATTGTAATCTTGCTATCATTAATCGAATCTGCGTTTTCACACTGGACGACACGGCACGGTGCCGTCCCGGTGTCGTGGGGGTTGAGATCCAATGCTGCCAAATGGAACAACTAACACACACCGATACGTGCCGTTTCCGGTGCCGACTTCTCGTTGACAGCAATTAGTATTAGTGCCGGTGTCAGTGTAGTGCCGGCGCCGTGTCTTCCATTGTGAAAACGGCCAATTAACAGTACGCTTTTATATCAAATAATGTCTTACTTTTATACTGAATGATTCTATGTATAGTAGCCTGTTGTAAAAGTGGAACAGACAATGAAACGCCATTTGATAGGACGTTTGTGCAACCGGGGGAACGTGTTTCAAAAGAAAACATTCTACTAAAAACATTATTTGAATCAGATTTGAAAAATAAAACATATCTCAAACTTCTCTTACATCAAAACCAATGGTTTGAATAACTAAGAACAGTTTGTTATACAATTTTAATAATTTAGGATTTCAAATTGTCAAATGTAAATGTATTTGAATTACAGAACAGTGGAAGGTTACCCAATCAAACAGAAGACTACTTCACGCCTCCAGGGTCAACTTCTGAGATGGCCAACTAAATTTAGCCTAAGTGTAAGTTTATTCTTACAGGTATATAGTTTGTTAATAGATACGAAAATTATTTTCTCTCAAGTGATAGTTATTATAACTTCGTATTCAGTTAGAAGTTGGGTAAAGTAAGCAATTCAGGGTTGAAAGATTGACAGTAGCGGATCTAATTTTGCAAAATATCATTCTAGCAAAACTTTTGACGTTTTTAATATAGTTTTTTGGCTTGCAACTGTTAAAACCTGTGCGCAAATAGGCTCCGTTACTTTTTATGGAGCACATAACTAAGCGGTCCAATTCATTCCTTTCAATAATAATAACCAACAAATAAATTTACAATAGAAAAAAATTCAGAATAAAACTTTATAAATGGGAAGTTATACCAGAGACAAAACCTCCAAGAGTTGGAACAAAATAGAGTGAAGAGAGAAAAGCTGAATTCGCACAAAAAATGAAAAGCTGGTGGGCAAACAAAAAGAACAAGTCCAAAAAATGAACCATCTTTACTCAGCGTCTTCCACTACGGGAGTTTTACGTCTAATAATAATAATAATAAGATTGATAAACAGAGATTTTCTCAAAGGATGAAGCAAGAAAAAGAACAAACTGGACTAACAAGAAAAAGAAGAATTAACACAAGCAACATAAACAATGAAATACTTAGCTTCTTTCTCAAAGGTAGGTTTATCGTCAATAATTTAAATAATAACAATAATATTTTATTTATTAATTACAGCACATTGCACAAAAGCACACGCAAATTAATATCGTCAAGCAAACTTTACCCAATATGAAAAATAATTTTTAAAAATAACAGTACAAAAGTACTTTCCAATGAAAATCACAGAATATCAAATACAGTAGAACTCTGTGATGTTTTCCATGGCGAAATACTTAATGAACAATCTAATATTAAAACTGACACTGTATTTCACTTTTAAATAATGATTTACTCACATATATTGGAGATGCTTGAGGAATGCATTTCACTTCTGAAAAGAACAGCAAAGCATGACCCCTGGCGGCAGGCTGACGAAGCTTCTTTTCAGAAGTGAAATGCATTCCTCAAGCATCTCCAATATATGTGAGGAAATCAATATTTAAATGTGAAATACAGTGTCAGTTTTAATATTAGACAGTAGAACTCCTCATATCCGGCCACCACGGGACCGAGCCCTTGGCCGAATAAACCAACCTATTATAAAAACGATAATTTATACCTAATAATAATGTGTTTAAAGTAGTCAAGTTTATGTAGTCAAAAGTAGTGTTTGAATCTCTTGGGATTATTTGTAAGAAAAATACACGTTTGTAAAACAAATAGAAAATTTATTTATAGGAAAAAGTAGTTAAGTAAGTAACATAAAAATATTATGAAATTAACATAAATTGATGTTAAATAAAGATTACTCACAAGGCTTTGTGGATTATTAGGCTTGAAAATAGTTCGTAATTTTCTGCTGAACTTTCTTGTCCATTGTTTTTTGAAGGCATAGTCTCTCCACTTTTTGAATAACATAACGTTGTGGCCGCTTCCAAGAAGTGGTCGGATAAACCGAGGACCGGTAAAACCGAGGCCGGATATGAGGAGTTCTACTGTATAAAATAATAAAAATCATTAGATATCGCACAAAAAAAAAATTATTTAATTCACAATCCATCTGAAAGTAATACGTCTACTGAATAATAATGAATAATAAGACGAAATTGTCACAACCACATTTATTAAAACTTCGAGAAACTAGTTTCGGTTGTTACACCATTATCAATCTCAATCAAACAGAACTAAAGTACAGAGAAGCCATATATATATATACTGTACATGGAATGATATACATAGATATACATGGAATGATGTACATATCATTCCATGTACAGTATATATAAGGCTTCTCTGTACTTTAGTTCTCAGTTTGATTGAGATTGATAATGGTGTAACAACCGAAACTAGTTTCTCGAAGTTTTAATAAATGTGGGTGTGACAATTTCGTCTTATTATTCATCATGGATACCTTCCACAATATCACCTTCGCCATTACTAAGAATGTTACTGAATAAGATAAGATAAGATTATTTATTTCACTGCAAGCATTTACATTCCAATAAACATAAGAGAAATTAAACAGTAAAATATTGTACACTATAAAACCAAAATATAACAGCAGTGCATCCCTCTTTAGGTTCAACCTGTGTGGAGGGATGGCTCGCACTCTAAATAAGATACAAAATAATTATTATAAAAGTGATAGAAAACATAAATAGTAGGCCAACAATCTTGACCAATAATGTAACAAATTTATAGCAGTAACTGGCGGTAATAATAATTATAGAATAGTAAATAATACATTTAGCATATAATACAAAAAACCGACAATACAATGAGATTGGCTCTCAAGTATTACTTTGCTGGTAAAAGCAATGGAGCTTCTTTTTAAACATCTTTTTAATAATACGCCTTCCTACTCAAGTATGTTTATGATTAAAATTTAAACATTTTCTCACGAATACTTTTCTATTCGGTTGGAAGTCTAGAGAAAACATTTTGTCCCTTATAAATAGGCTTCCAATCAAAAATACTAAGTTATAGTATTTAACAAAACTAAGTGACAGTCCATGAAACTGTCAATGATAACCATTGTTTGAATTCCTTTTTCAAATCAATTTTTTATTTGTTTCTGCTATTAGTATTCTAGCGATCGAATTTAGCAGATTTGTAGCATTGTTTCCTCCCCGTGAGTTGTATTCATGGTTATCAGCATTGACCGTATATGAGGTGTTTTAGTTGGTTATTTTTAACAAATAAAATAGAACATAATTTATTCATTACGAATTCCTCAAACTAGTTTTTCAGTTTGATAAATTATCAGTTCCTTTAAATAAAATACCATTAATATGCAAACAAGGAACTGTCAAAATAATGGGAAGTGATAGCCGTGAGCCGTAGCAGGTATCTGTTCAATCAGATAGAGATAAGCTACGTTCTCCTGGGCACTCTTTATAAAGGTGGCCGATTAGATTGGCCAGCAAAAAAACACTTCTCTGTTGTAAAATCACTTTCTAGTGGTTCGGAACCCACCCAAAACTGTAGGTCTAGCTCATCAATCATCATCTTCATACTCATTACCCTCACGCAGGTCTCAGACCTATGTGGGCTTCATTCTGTTAGCTAGTTTCATAAAAGTCTCACGACATATGTGCTGATATTCTAAACTTTCCTAATACCTAATGGTTGTTTTTTTGTAAAGTTTGCTTTGAAGTACTTCCCCACAGCTCTATAATGGAGAGTGGATAATGGAAATAATTCTATTATTCTATAAATTATTATTATATATCAAATTTATAATTAATTAATTATTATTATTATATATTAAATTATATATTATTCTATAGTGCTGTACTCACAACCAGAGAAATTATTTAATTATTATTCCATAGACTCATTCAATGTACTGGACCGCACCCTTACTTCCATTTGCATAGTATTATTTGAATAATGAATAATAATATAATGAATATTATAATGAATATTTATAATGAATAATGAATATTTATTCGCCAAAAATAAAAATTAGATACTGTAGTAAATTACAAAACATGCATGATAACCTACATACACTTTTCATTTACATTACATATAAAATTAAATACATACAAATTTCATACAAATTTCATAATAAAAATGTCAATTAAAATAGATCCAAATGATTTGGCACAGCCAGCAAAGTTAAACTTGTGCGCTAGCTGTGAGTTCATAAAGCAAACAGTAAAGAGCAAACAATACAAATGCGACAAACGAAACGAAACAAGACAAAAATAAGTGAAGATAATTGCAATAATAATGCTTCATAAAAAAAAATACAATGGTAAAATTAGAATAATTTTTCGAAAAATCAAAATACAGGTGATAACCAAAACAAATCATATAGCCCCAATTTATTCATCTAATGAAAATTAATGAAGAAAATACAAAAAATGAAATTCTCAGTTATGAGCACATCCCAGTGCTTAATCATATTAAAAAAATATATATAATATAGAAGACAGAAAGACATTCAAAACTCAAATGAATCACGAACAGACTTACTAACATTTAGGTAATGTAGAATATATATTTTGCTCAACCCATAAATTTATTTCTCTGATTAGTGCTTTAGTAATTTTTGAATTAATGAATTTTATCGGAATTTTGTTAGAAAATATATTGCAAAGATAGGTGAATTGGTGTCGACAAACTACCAATTTTATTAGGTTGATATTGAAATTATTTAATGCTAGTGAACGAGTCTGATACGGAATATCCCTAACCTTTAGATTTTTTCTATCCTTATTCAAGTGCAAAACAATCCTCGTTACATACATCTGTCTAAGTGTGGGTACTTTTAATTCTTCAAAAAGTTTCTTGCTTGGGTATCGTCTTGGTTTACCCAGTGCTGCCCTTATAAGATGCTTTTGTAATGTGAAGATTTTATTTAAGTGACAATCATATGCACCACCCCAAGCCTCAATCGCATATTGAAACAGCGAATGGGCATAGGCAAAATAAATTGATCTTTTCACATCAAGGTCTTTCAGTTGATTTATTTTGTAGAAGCTATAAATAAGATATTTAAGTTTGGAAGACAGGTAATTCATATGAGAATCCCATTTTAAACATCCATCCACCATCACTCCCAAATATTTTATAGAATTAACTCTTTCAATTTGTTGGCACAAACAGTTCAACCCAGTATTGAAGCAGTGAGGATCAGTGTGCATTCTCAATTGCAACGAATCATCTGGTTGACCTGCCAGTGTCGGAGAAAAGGTGGTATACTTTGCTTTTTTCAAGTTAACAGTTAGAATATGATTATCCATCCAATTCTTCATAATTTTTAAACCCTCATTAGCAAACTGGTAGACTTGGCGCCAGGATTCACCAGAAAAAACTAGTGCTGTATCATCAGCAAATGAAATTTGGGTACAATGAGGTATTGTTAATTTTAGAGCATCGTTTAAGTAGATCAAAAATAATACCGGGGACAGTACTGTACCCTGTGGTAGGCCATAACTAGATGAATGATCTGTAACTGATGTACCATTCAAGTTTAATGTTTGTTTTCTGTCCTGAAGATAGCTTTTCAGAAGTTCATTACATAAGCCTCTTATCCCACATTTATCTAATTTATTCAATAAAATACCATGAGGGACTGTATCGAACGCTTTTGCCAGATCTAAGAATACAGCCAATGTTTTTTGTTTAGAGTTGAACTTATCATCTATCAATTTAGTTAGGAGGATAATTGCTTCAGTTGTAGACTTTCCATGCTGAAAACCAAATTGATTTTTCTCCAGGAAATTATTGATGTCTAGGTAATTTAAAATTCTTCTTTTTATAATCTTTTCCATAATTTTAGAGAAACTATTCAAAATACTAATGGGTCGATAATTTACTGGATTTGTCCTATCACCACTCTTGTGCAATGCAATAATTTTTGCAGACTTAAATGCCCTCGGAAAATAACCCACTGAAAAACATCTATTTATGATATGTTCTAATGGCAGAACAATATGTTCACTTATTAATTTTACACAATGAGTACTGATACCATCTACCCCTGGAGAAGCACTATTTTTTAGTTCACCAATTACTTTCAAGATTTCATTTACACAAGTTGGATTCAGAAACATGCTATCTACTGGAGGTGAATTCAATGATTGTGGTACTTCAATATAATTTACCGAGTCCAATAATTCTTTTGCAAGAACAACTCCTACATTCACAAAATAACTATTTAAAATTTTTGGATCAATTTTAGGTTCTTGATAAACTCTCTCTTTTCCCAACAATTCAGAAATACACTCCCATCTCTTCTTGGAATTGTTTTTATACTCCGTGAATTTGTTGTTGTAATAATCACTCTTTGCTTTCCTTATCAATGAGTTCAAAATATTCCTATACTTTATGTACTCTTGTTTAAGTTCAATATTAAAAGGTTGCTTATTTAATTTTATATGCAATTTATCCCTTTTACGAATTGCTGAAATCAAACTAGGAGTAATCCATTTTTTCAAGGGTCTGTTTTTATGTGAATAATTAATAGTTTCTGTGCATTTATTAATATTTTCAATTATCTTGATGGTAAATTTATCTACTAAGGTGTCAATATCATCGGTAAAATTGTAACAAACGTCCTCCCAACCCTGAGCTTCAAGTTCTAGTTTCAGTTTATCAAAATTAATTCTAGTTACTGATTTACTTGGAGTAGTTTTAGAGTTGGCATCATGGTCTTTTAGTCTGATATGGAAAACAATACTGTAATGATCAGTGATATTTGATTGCAAAATTGCACCTAGCACATCCACTTTCTTTTTTGATCCACTTTTAAAAAATATGTGATCTATACAGTTGTTAACTTGCCCATTGACACTATTAAAAGATCTCGTATATTTATTTACGTATGATTTTAAGCCATTTAATTGCAATACACTCAGGTACTCATTAGTCAGATAATTTAGATTGTTTTCATCCATTATATTAATATTTATATCTCCCATGACAATGACAGATAAATCCTTGCTAATATTCTGCAAATACGAATCTAAACTTAGCAAGAAGGCATTTATTTCTAAGGAAGGAGATCTATAGAGTGCAATCAACTGATAATATGAATTATTGAAATTAAACTTGATTATAATTGAGTTTACGTTGTCCACTTCCACATCAATATTCTGAAAATCAATATCTTTGCTCACAAACACACATAATCCATCACTTCTTGTGAATCTATTATTTCTATTTACAACAGAGTAACCCTCTATATTAAAAACAAATTCAGAGTCTTCACCAATCCATGTTTCGGATAATATTATAATTTCAAATTTAGTTTTGCAATTATTCAAGTAATATATGAATTCATCAAAATTTTTCTTGATAGACCTAATATTCATATGAATAATATTCACATCATAAGAGTTGGCAATTCTATAGCTTAAAAAATCCTCTATTAATAATGTTTCATAATTGTCACAAACAAATTGATTTTCACTAAAGTCTTCAAACGGCATAGGAAATCAATTAAGGTACACAAAAAAAAAAGATAAAAAAAACAATAGGAGTCGTTGCCACTGGACTCAAAGAGAGTTCAAATCCTCATTACAACCAATCATAAGTGCCGGCTGGTTGGAGTCTTTGCGAACAAAAATCTTGCCCTTTTTCGACCATACGTATTTGTAGCCCTTTTGTAAGGCGACACCTCGCACCCGATTGAGTAGTTGAAGGATGGATGGTGGCAGTGGCGGCAAGTGTTGATAAGCAAATACCTTGCCATCAGGAAGCGATTTCTTTATAGCTTTTGTCGGAAGACCACAATTAGATTCGTTCTTGTATGCCACTCTTTTGAAATCCGCTAGCCAAGACTCTTTGTCCTGTCTACGGACGAATTTTACTACTATTGGTTTAATAATGTTTCTATCTTTACTGTTGTTTGGGAGCCTGTGTGCGATGCTCAAGTCCTTTGAAGTTAGCTGGCTACTAATCGCAGTTGATATACAATTGAAAATCTCGTAGATTGACTCATTCTTTGTTTCAGGAATTCCGGATATAATCAGATTGTCCCTACATGTATATTCATGAATAGAAGCTAACTCTAATTTTAATTTATCATTTTCACCCTTCAATAAATTATTTCCTTTTTCCAGTTCCATAACCTTATTCCCAAAAGCAGACAGTTCACTTTTGAAATTATCAAATTCGTTAGAAATGAATTCAATTGATTTCTTAATCTCACTGAATTCTTGTTTGATTGGAGATAGTTCCGCCTGAATCATTTCTCTAACAATTTTTCCGATAGCTTCAAGGTCGGCTTGGGTTAGCGATAGCGAAAGTGAAGCACTACTATTCTTATCGTCCGCAGCCTGTTGAAATTGCTTATCGTTGGTTGATAAGACCGTTGTATGGTTGATAAATTTAGTTGTATGGTTGACAAAAAGTAACGCAGTTCTGCGTTCCGAGTGGTACGCAGGAGTGGGAAGTTGCAATCGAAAATAACTAAATTTTGGCACAGGATCTTTCTATATCATTTTCGCGTATTCTCGAGGTGACACAAGGTTTGTGTGTGAGCTGTGCTACAAGCATGCAATATTCGATGATAACCATCATCGCAAAATAAAACACATACTGCTTAATGGTAGTTTTTACTCTGCTTCAAACTCTGTCACCATTCCACAGCATGTGTTTGATTTTGAGATGGTGATTATCCTCGAGCATCAGATGCTCCACTGTGCAAGCACACTTGAAAGTCATAAAAAACCGGTAATCTGTCAAAATTCAAACATAATGAATAATAAGACGAAATTGTCACAACCACATTTATTAAAAAATAGAGATACTAGTTTCGGATGTTACTCCATTATCAATCTCAGACTCAGATATGTGGTCTGAGATTGATAATGGAGTAAAATCCGAAACTAGTATCTCACTATTTTTAATAAATGTGGTTGTGACAACTTCGCCTTATTATTCATTATGGATATCTTCCACAATATCACCTTCACCACTACAAGGAAAGAAACATTCAAATAAGCCAAAATTTTTGAATTTACCTGGTACTAGGCATGTTAAAATGGTTAGTTATAAGCTAATTTAGTTGTCAAATTTACCAGTGTTTGACTTCCTATTTCAAATCAAATTTTTTATTTGTTTCTGTTATCAGTATTTTATATGTTAATGTGTAATTCATCTTTCATGTGTTATCAGTATCTAGCTATCTAATTTAGTAGATTTGACCTCCCTACCACAATTTTTCTTTTAATTTTGTTCAAAATTTACAGAATTGTTCTCTGATATTGTCTGAACTTAGCCTCAATTTCTGCTTAATAACATGACATCTTGGGCCACTTTTATACACCACGTCAAGTGCGCATTATATGATGCAAAAGAAAAACCTAGCGTCTAGCGACAAAAGACGCGCGGTGGGTGAGCGTCGAGCGATCGACAATGAGCACTAGGCCCGTATTGATGAATCTAACTTGAGGATTCTCTTACTCAAGTCTTGGGAAACTTATAGACTTGCACTTGAAATGCTTTTCAAGGTTCCTTTGAGTTAAGGGAGCGTCAAGGTAGGCTCATCGATACTGGCCTTCACAATAAACCAAGTAAAAAGATGCCGTAGAGATGGACGCCTCACACGTGTCATATTTGTCGCGCGACAAACGACGCGGACCTTTAAAAACTTCATGCTCCAATCAGTTTGAAATGAGATTTGTTGGTCTTTTTGCGAGAATGCCCCTTCTTTCTATCCCTTAACCTGTAAATGTTCGATTTTGGGGGGGAGCATGTGCCGCCAGATAGGCCCCCCTTCCTACCCATTCTTTTGTAAATTTTCGATTTTGGGGGGATCATGTGCCGCGAGATTGTCCCCCTTTCTACCCCTTCTTTAGTAAATTTTCAATTTGGGGGTTCATGACTCCCATACCCCCCCCCCCCCTGAGACACCAATCCACACGAGGCGAGCTCCCAATTTCCAATTTTGGGGGGGGGGGAGATCATGAGCCACGAAATTGCCCACTTCTTAAACATTCTTTAGTAAATTTTCGGGTTTTTTTTGGGGGGGGATCATGTGCCGCAAGATTTTCCCTCTTCCTACCCATTCTTTAGTAAATTTTCAATTTTGGGGGGTCATTACGCATGGGGCGACCATCGGGCTAAAAAAATAAAAGTCACATTCACGGGCATGCTATTAGAGATGCGGTGTATAGAAGGGGACTAAGTATTATATTAGTTTGAGCTACAAGGCTAATCATTTTGTTTGAAAAATGTAAATTAGTAGTAATAAAAATTATGAACACTTCTCTATTTAAGTAATGTATGAATCGAAAGTTTCTGTTTGTAATCTAATCATGTCCCAATAACATGGCTCAAGCGGTGAGGTGGAACTACCCATGAGGGTCTCCTAACCAATAAAAGCCATATGCATTTACCTTTTTCTGTTTGTAATAACGATTTGTTAATTTTTCTTTCATACTCAAAATTGTCTTATAATCTCAAATGCTATTTATTCATTAAACGATTGTTTTGACATAATTTTGTAATTTACTGATGAAACATGTGCCTTAGAATTAATTATGTTCTTCTGACAGCTCTCAACTCAGCCCATATTCAGAGAATGTGACGCCCCCTGCATAATAGCACTCATTTGACACGATTCTTTGTCTTGCGCATTTGAAAATGCATGAACTTGACAAAAAATTGTGTTGAAGTGAGGTTATAATACGAGGGAGGGCGTAACACTTGCTGAAATTTGGGCAGAGAATGGATCATTCTAGGTAAAGTTCAGAAAACAGCACCTTAAAATAGAAATATAGAACTCTAATCAATTTGAAAATTGGTTTGAGAGTGATCAACAACATAAATCTGTTATAAAAATGTCAATTTATTTGAAATGCATGTAAAAATCGAGTTTGAAATCGATCACATGAATTAAAATTGCCAATTCTCCTCAAAATGGCATAAAAGTCAAGTACAGTATGATAATTCAAACAGTCCGCCTCTAAATCAGCTGAGAATTCAGAAAAAATAGTATTAATCAATTCAAAAACTGGTGGGATCCGCAGAGAAAAAAAACAGCTGATTCAAGATGGCGTCTTCTAGATTTCCCGGCCACATGAAAAAATCAAGAAATTTTGAATCTCCCGCGCTCATTTGCATATTAAAAGTGTTCGATTTGGGAACAGGGTTGCATGAATTAGCAGAAGTGGTCAAACCTAACTCTGCCCCTGATTAACCTAAGTCATGCAACCCGCACTACTCTTTCACTTTACAACTTTGTAGTAGGAAGTGTAATGTGGGTTGCATGACTTAGGTTAATCAGGGGCAGAGTTAGGTTTGACCACTTCTGCCAATTCATGCGACCCTGTTACCAAATCGAACACTTTTAGTATGCAAATGAGCGCGGGAGATTCAAAATTTCTTAATTTTTTCATGTGGCCGGGAAATTCAAAAGACGCCATTTTGAATCAGCTGTTTTTTTTCTCTGCGGATCCCACTAGTTTTTGAATTGATTTAATACTATTTTTTCTGAATTCTCAGCTGATTTAGAGGCGGACTGTTTGAATTTATTTTTCAAACTGAATTTTTACGCCGTTTTCAGACGATTTGGCGGTTTTATTTCAATGTTTCATAATTGAATGGTGTCAAATCAATTTTCTACCAAAGTTTGGTTAGAAAATATAATTTTTGAAACAGTTTCAAAGGTATTGGTTTGAAGAAATGAATAGAAATGGACAGTTTATGATAAATTAACGTTATTTATTAATTAAATTAGACACTACAAATCAATATTGAAAAACTTATTGACAATTGGTTCATCTAATATCCTTAGGCTAGGCTAATGATTTAGGGCAGCAATTATGAACGTTCGTTCAGTATCTCCGGACTTGAGGATCTCTTGAAATGTTAAGTATTCACAAAAGCATTTTAAGAGTACCTCGAGTCAAGACACTGAAGGAACGTTCATAAATACGGCCACGATACGAGCAGTAGTGGAGAATAATCGATAGTTCACCTTTATACAACAAAATGCAAATACTGTAATTTATTACATTATATTAATTTATTATATATATATATTTAATTTATTTATAATTTTCTGTTAGTAAACCAATATACCCAGCTTTCAAGTGTGATAAAAATCTTAAAAGCTTTATCAAATTGTAAAAACCGGCAGAAAATATAATCCAGACTGCAGACTCCCTTCCACACAGGCTTAGTGCTTAGGCCTTCTTGCGAGTCGCATGTGATAATATATTAATAATTGCATTATGAAGTTATGGTTTATTTTATTTTATGGTACATGCTGAATTTTTGTGAATTTGTATTCTGTTTCTTTTTTATACAAATAAAAAACGACATTAATGCAAATAAAAATTATTAAGAAGCTACATAACCTAAACACAATAGGTACTAAACATTATAAAATACACTATCAAAAACTATCGATTTTTACCGATAGCCGTGACTATCGATGGTTATCGATAGTACTATCGATTATTCTCCACCACTACGGTAAAGCGGTGCTGCTTGCTGCCTCAAGCAGGGGTTTTCCTAGCTTCACTCTTTTTGCGGAGCGCTCTGCGCACCAGTGACGCCAAATACAAGCTAAAGAATTGTGGGAGTTTTGACGCAAAATAAACGTATGCAACAATTTAAACATATGGTAATTTTGAGCCAAACCCCCACAATTCTTCAGCTTGAGTCGCATCACTGGTGCACAGAGCGTTCCTCATAAAACGCGGAGCTGAGAGAACTCTTTCAATTTTAATCTTTACATTAAAATGTTATTCTACTGCTTACCGGTCACCGCTCTTATAGTGGTTGAGGTCTCACACAATTTATTCAACATGGCATGTTTCTAACATACAGTACTTTAGCGCAGAGGTTCTCAAAGTTTGTGTTAGGTTTATTCCTATGAGAAAAAAGTTTGTCGATCAACAACTTTTTCATGTTTTACAATTGAAATTCACGAACTTGATCCAAGAAATTACCCATTATTACAAAAACCAAAACTTTTTCGTAAAAATATCCATAACATCGGTTCAAAGAAGCATCAAGGAATATGCATGCCAAAAAAAAATTAATTCCGTTCAGTAGTTATTAAACAGGAGAGTTGTAAACAAAAAATTACGGGGTTTCAATGAAAACACTTATTTTGACAAAAATTGAATTTATCTCCAAAATGAGTGTATTTATCAAAAAATGTTACCGAACAAAAACGATTCCTGACCTTTTTTACATCCTTAATTCGATACTTCTGAAGTTATTGGAGATACTTTTTATTTTATGGCTGATGTTTGTAGCAAAGAATGAAATAGCTAGTCGAGCCTAATATTGCTCCAGTTCGCCGGGGACTTTCTTTCGCTGGTCAAACAGTAGTTCTCACTCTACATTTTCTGTTACTGATGGGCGAGCTTCGAATCAGCCAATGACACTCCTCCAACGTATAGTTCAGCCAATGACACGCCTCCGACGTATAGTTCGACCAATGACAGGCCCTCATGCTTCCAACGTGGAGTTTTAACAATTTGCATAATTAAAGAAAATCTATCTTAAATCCTGTTGCTAAGCCACGGGTGAACCACGACTAGTACGATTTAGGGTAAAGAGGCTAGCCAATAGGCTAGCATTATAAATACCCAAAGCAGGTACTTCCAATTTTTAAGCTCGATACAAGACTCTTTGATATTTTGGGCAAGTCTACCAAAATATCCTATAAATACCCAGGCCAGCTCAAGATTTATTGCAGCTTTTGCAACATCTATTTCAAGTGCAGAAAGGCTTTAGTCCATCCTTGGATGAAGGATGAAGAGGATGAAGCCCACATAGGTCTGAGACCTGTACGTGGGTAATGAGTTGGATGATGGTGATTGATGAGTTGGACCTACTGTTTTAGGTGGGTTCCGAACCACCGGGAAGTGATTTTCAGCAGAGAACATTGTCTTTTTTGCAGGCCAATCTAATCAGTCACCGTTACAAACAGGACCTACGAGAACGCAGCTTATCTATCTGATTGAACAGATACCTGCTACGGCTCGCGGCTATCACTTCCCTCCTTAGGCTATTGCCTAAGACTTGAACAAAATATTAAAAGGTCTTGTATTAAGCTTAAAAATACCATTGTATTGGGTGAATACACCTTTTAAAAATACCGTTCCCAGTGGGGGAACTGATTCATCACTAATTCCAAGGCATGTTTGATTTTGCGATGGTGCTTATCATCGATTATTAGATAGTACGCTGCGCGAGCTTCTTGAAGGTGCAGAAGTAACCTATTTAGAACTACACTTTCAAAAATTTTACCTATTACATTTAAAATACTAATGGGCCTATAGTTTTCTACCTTTTCTCTATCACCACTTTTGAAGATTGGCAAGATCTTCCCCTCTTTTAAGTTATCTGGAAAAACACCTTGTTCTAATGAATGATTGATCAGATGAATCAAAGGGTCTAACAATTGATCTTTACATTCTTTCAGAATTTTACTGGATACCCCATCCATTCCTACAGTTTTTTTATTATTTAAACTATCAATGATATTTGACAACTCGTCTTGGCATACTGGGTGGAATTTTAATTCGTTCTGAATCCCCTCAGTATTCTTCATGTTTGCATCACTAATACCTGTATTGAGAGATTTTTGAAGATCCTTAGCAACCAGTTGATAATATCTGTTAAAGAAATTACAAATGTCTACACTATCATCAATATATTTGTTATTTTCGTTAATTATTCTGGGGACACTAGTATAAGCATCTACATGAGCTACTTGCCTATTTTTGTTTATTACATCCCACACTGCTGTGTTAAAGTACACACTATTATTCAAAATTTCAGCTGTTTTCTTACATTTCGCTCTTTTCACTTCTCTTGTATAATTTTTCTTTAGAGCTTTGTAATTATCTTCACTTAACATATTTCTAGATAGTTTGAATTCATCATATGCATCTTTAACCCTATTTCTTTCTGCAAGGATATCATCAGTTATCCACTCTTCAATCTTGTCTAATTTGTTCTTTACAGGGACTTTTTTAACTGGACAACTCATAGTAATATGAAACCTTAAAATATTAATGAAACTATCATATTTGTCATTTAAACTATTGCTATTGTAAACCCTACTCCAGTTTTCTTGTAGCAGATTCTGCTTCAAACAATCGATATTCCCCTGTTCACATTGTTGAATTTCTTTCATTACTCTACTCTTTTTAATTGATTTATGACCTTGCAACCCCACCTCTAAGATTTGATAGTCATGATCAGATAGTTCCGAGTCGCCTAATCTTGTTTTAGAGTAATCCATATTAGTAAGAATGTTATCAATTATTGTTTGTGATGTTCTTGTGACTCTGGTATATTCATGAACTTTTATTTCCAAGTTATTCATGCATATAATATCCTTTAAATCTTCTGTCATTTTATTCTGTTTTGCAAAGTCTGTATTGAAATCTCCCGCTACAATAACGTTTGTAAAACGAGTAGTAGTAATCTCTAAAAGCCTATTGAATAGTTCACAAAAATTGTTCCATTCCCCATTTGGTGACCTGTAAATACCTAACACCGCTACTTCGAAATTATTGTCGATTTTTACTCTCAAACCAGTAACTTCTAAATCCATTTCCACAGCAAATTTCTCTAAATATTCTAGATTAAATGTTTGCATATTCTTAGCATTTTTAGTGAAAATAGCTACTCCCCCACTTCGATGAGATGTCCTGCAATACGACGTTTTCAATGAATAGTTTGGAATATTAAGTTGTGACAATTCATCTTCTTTTAAACCATGCTCTGTGAAAATAGCTATATCAGGAGCCTCTTCTTTCAAAAATACTTCGATTCTATCTATTTTGTTACGAATGTATTGAATATTCTGATGGAACACAGTGAGTACCGGTACTTCCCTATCATCCCTTATTACTTTATCGTTGCTTTTGCATATTGAAGTAGATTTACTTAATCTCTTAGAATCTTGAGAGCCTATCAGATTGCTACAAGAGTTCCTTCCACTAATGCTATCCTGATTTTTTGATCGATTAACGTCTTTTAATACAATTGAAGATATGAATTTATCAACTTTTCATGTGAAATTTAACGACATGCAGTCAAATATTTGTTAAGAATAAGTATAATAACTCACTTAAACTGGCCGAGTACTTTCGAATCTATGAGATCCATCATCAGAGGCTCCTAGATCATCATGTCAGTTTTTTGGTTAGAAGTGTTGTGGTTTTTGTAAAATATGATCAAAAAGTTTGTGAGATTTAAAATTTAGTTGTTCATTGAGAATGTTTTGTTTATTGTGTGTGGTGTGTTTGTATATTTCAAATTGTTCCAAGGTGTTGAGTTCGTGTCCTTTAGATTTTATGTGTAGAATGTGTAGGTTGGTACTGATGTCGGTAAAAGTGTGTCCAGTTTGAATGATATGGTCGGCAAAATTCGATTCAGCTTTGGATGTGAGGGCCTGAAAGTGTTCCTTGTAACGTTGTTTGAATGTGCGGCCTGTTTGTCCTATGTAGAATTTGTTACAATCAGAGCAGTTTAGTTTGTAGATCCCTGGGAGATCGTATTTGTTTGTGTTCAGTGTGGTTTTGAGTGTAAGTGCATTTTTTATTTTGTTTTTTGTTCTGAATGAGATGGTGTGGCCGGCTTTTTTGAAGATTTTTGCTAGTCTGTGTGATTGTGGATTAATGTATGTCATTGTGATGTATTTTTTTTTTTTTTGTCAGTGGTGTTATTAACAACACCACTGACTGTCATTGTCACTGTCACTGTCACACTTTTGTCAGTGGTGTTATTACCAACACCACTGACAAAAAATACATCACAATGACATACATTAATCCACAATCACACAGACTAGCAAAAATCTTCAAAAAAGCCGGCCACACCATCTCATTCAGAACAAAAAACAAAATAAAAAATGCACTTACACTCAAAACCACACTGAACACAAACAAATACGATCTCCCAGGGATCTACAAACTAAACTGCTCTGATTGTAACAAATTCTACATAGGACAAACAGGCCGCACATTCAAACAACGTTACAAGGAACACTTTCAGGCCCTCACATCCAAAGCTGAATCGAATTTTGCCGACCATATCATTCAAACTGGACACACTTTTACCGACATCAGTACCAACCTACACATTCTACACATAAAATCTAAAGGACACGAACTCAACACCTTGGAACAATTTGAAATATACAAACACACCACACACAATAAACAAAACATTCTCAATGAACAACTAAATTTTAAATCTCACAAACTTTTTGATCATATTTTACAAAAACCACAACACTTCTAACCAAAAAACTGACATGATGATCTAGGAGCCTCTGATGATGGATCTCATAGATTCGAAAGTACTCGGCCAGTTTAAGTGAGTTATTATACTTATTCTTAACAAATATTTGACTGCATGTCGTTAAATTTCACATGAAAAGTTAATATTAACAACGCAGTTCGTCATGGAACAAGAAATCCAGGAATGAATTTATCATCTGTAACTAGTTTCCCTTCCCGGTTTTGAGCCACTTTACTAAAAAAGGTTCGTTAGATGATTGTTTAGGAGAATTATTGACAGTAGATTGCAAACGACTTTCAATCAGCTCTGCCAGCCTATTACAAAATTTTACTTTGCCAGATTGATTTAGATGTAGACCATGATTAGTGAAGTTTTGTTTTTTCAGCCTTTCATTTAGAAAACAAATCCCCAACTGCTTAGAATTCTTATTTTTTAGGCTGTTGATTGTATTATGAATTGATTTATTTGTTGACTTAATGGCTTCATTTAGCTCTGGCCTATCAAACCTATACGGAATTGTACTTATTATTACATTAGTTTTTTGGCTGAGTGGCACAATCTCTTTAATTTTTTCATTTATTTCAGGAAGATGTTTTAGATTAGGTTCATTTATATTGTTTGAGCCACCCAGTACTATTAGAAAATCGTTTTTTCCAAAATCTTTAGTTTGTTCCTGTGCTGACTCTACGATAGCGTTTATAGGGGCACTTGGTTTGAAAAAGCTCTGAACTTCATACTTATTTTTTAATCTTTTATTTAGTAGGTCACTACAGTCTCGTCCATGACTGGATGTCAAGAGCAGTACTCTACCTTTCCTATCGTTATTTGCCCTTACTTTAGTTTTGGTTGCTGTTTGCAAAACCTGACTATACGTTTTTGTTTGACCATTTCTATTAATTTTTTCCCCATTTGATTTAGGTTCTACTTTTTTTGTATTGATCAGAGGTTCAGATCTTACATTAGCCAAGTTTATTTTTGATTTTAATATTTCGATTTCCTCTGACATAGACCTACATTGACTCGTGAGATTTAGTATTTCAGTTCTATGGTCTTCCTGCTGCAATTTTATAATAACTTCCAGAGATTTTATGTGATCCACCAACCCTATTCGTTCTTCCTCAGAATTTTTAGTGATGTTTCTAATTTTGTTTTCAATTCGGTGTGATCACTCAATAGTTTAGCAACCTTTTCTTCTACATCTACAGTAGCTTTAAGAGCTGTTGGAGATTTTTTTGTTAATATATGCTGAGATCGCGTAGCTACCTGAGTTTTAGTTAAACAATTAGATTTAGATGCCTTGTTTGGACTCATTTTCCTAGCTAAAAATTGTTTTCAATTGATTTTAGTTAAATGTTTAATGAAATATTACTTAATTTATTACAATTGTCAACTTGAGACTATTTAATTACAAGAAAATTGATCAATATCGGTACTGTACACCTAACCTCGAAAATAGAATTTGACTTTTTATTTAAATACTTTAACTTATATTAGACAAGTTAATGATGTAAATTATTAAGATATTATAAATACTAATAATAATAAACAAAAATACTACTTATCCGTTCGAATTAATATTCTATGCTTCAAAACTCGCAGAGCCTGTTCTGACAACGTATGCACAGTACCACTGCTACCTCGATCTTCGATCCTCGATCTCGATTTGTTAATTACGTCTTGGAGACTCCAATTAAGGAGTATAAGACAAGTCAGATCAACAATAATTATACTATCTTATACATTAGTTACCATAATTATTATATCAATTAGTTGAGGTGAGGCTTAATTTTGATATGAAAGGAACTCTTGTACACTATAAAAAGCTTTTTCAACCAAATATTTTTTCAATATTTCTATATTTTCAAGACTCTTTAAAAACTGTAGTAGCTTGTTGTAGTTTCCTACCAATATAACTAGGTTTTTGTTTGAATAACCTACTATTGTGACTCACCAAGTGATAATCTCCTCGGCTTCTTGTATTATAATTGCACGTCAAGATTTTTGTTAATATCACTCTTTTTTACATATAAAGTAGCTTCATACACATCTATAAGCAGGGTACAGTTAGGAGACCAAGTCTCTTGAACAACGGCCTACATGAATCTAATCTATTTACTCTTTCCATACACCTATCCGCTTTCTTTTGGATCTTAAACACCCTATCAAGGTTTTGTTTTGATGAAATACCCCATACTATGTTAGCATACCTAATATGTGAAAGTAAAAGCCCATGGTAAGCTGTAAAAAGCCCATGGTAAGCTGTAAAAGCCCATGGTAAGCTGTAATGACTTTTTCTCATTCAATCTAGCGAGCTGTCGCAGGACAAATACCCCAGATGAAATTTTACAACATATTTTCTCAATGTATGGAGCCCAGGTCAATAGTCTATCCAGCAAAACGATATGCCACACTGGTGAAATTACACAGGCTGCTTAACATGAGGGATTCTTCAGGGTAGGGTACAAAGTGAACAGTGAAGCTTTAATGGTAGTTTAGACCAGGAGCGTTCCCAGTTCGAGAGTTTGGGTGTCACAAATGGGTTTTGTTACCTTTTTTGCGATATTTCCCCTCCTTCCTCCCCACCATCTCCAGTAAATTTCCGTTTTTTTGGGACAGCCATTGGTTAAGACTTGAGAGCGTAGTTGCGAGTTCAACTACATATATTATTGTTCCTTTAATATTTCCCTGCTGATCGTGGCTTTCATTCTTTCTCTTATATTTACTATACATTATCTCTTCAACTCTCTTTTATTAAAAAAATAATAATCATTAATTAATTAATAATTAAAATCATTAAAATGATTATAACTTTCCTTATATTGTAGTGATTAGGTTGATGAGCTTCTTGCTCCAACGGAAGGGAATATATTAAGACTATAAATCAAAAATTAATCTATACAATAATACTTTTCACAATAAAATACTCATGTCAATGTCAACACTTTAATGCACTGAATGGTAATAGTAATAATAATGACAATGATAATAATACATAATTATAATGAACCTTTTGTAAATTCAAGTTTCATAAGAACATCACTATTATCATATCAATTTACTATTTACACGAATATATATTTGATATTAATAAATACTGGACAACATTTCATAACATCTCAATGCTTTGCAGCATGTTCAATTATTTTCGTAATCATTATTGAATCATCTTTTTTTGATAAAATAGAGGTCTTATAATGTGCATATCTCTTTGTGCCTTCAATGTATTCCATGTTGCATATGTGATAGCCAACACTGCTGAATTCATCCATCACCCGGCTTCATAAAAATAAGAAAACAGCTAATTTGTTTTACAGTTGAATAAATCATAAATATATTATGACTACCTCGAGAAATAGAATTCAACACTCTTCAAGTCAAAAGTTCCAAAAATGAAAGCACACATTATTCATAAGTATAATGTAGTGAATGAATAAAAATATATTTTAATTAAAACTACTTGAAAACACTATAAAAATATTTTTGAATTACAAATTATTGCATAAGTATTACCACTGAAATGCTTTTAAACATATCATTGCTTTAAATGTTGAATCATTAAATTATTGCTCTTGTAAAACAAATTAATAAATTCGATCTTTTTTTTTAATCAAATGTAATGAATATTGAAATTTTGTGATGGGAATTTAGACGGTACTGGAAAAATCAAACTTCTTAATAAACCTTATCACTAAATTCAATAATTGAAATGTTAAATAAATATCACCAGCAGGAACAGCATTGAAAAAATACGATTTAAATATTTAGTTAAAAAAGCATGTAAAAGAAAACTTAAAGTAATAGAATCTGCACTATCTCTGAACAACTTCTTATTACCGATCTTCATGTAAAACCTCTCAAGGGGAATTCATAATATTGGATTTATGTAATGTTTTTCATCAATAAAACAAATAATTTAATGTTATGTTTGTTTTCAGCTTGAGAATGAATGAGAAATCATACTCCATTAATTGAAAACCAATATTATGTGGCAATAAACATCGTGTTTCAGTAATTTCTTGACACTAATCATTTATTCACATTTCATTACCAATTCACATTTCTTTCCTCTTTTAGCAATTATAAAAACCACAAACATATTGAACTAATAAGAGCGGTAAGACAGTTATGTACATTATGGCAAGCACCAAACATTTTAATAAATTTTGAATGGGGAAATCGGTTGATTTCATAATATGATGCTTATAATTTAGTTAAGATCAAATTTCCAAATATTAAAATCCATTAAGTTCTTCGTTTATTGTATTAAAATTCATATATATTAGAAATCAAATACAAGACACGAGTATCATTACATTCATACTATGAAAATTTCTAGTGTCTTCACGAGTCATCAAATACCATCGTTCACACAAAGTTTTAAATAACACTAAAACACATATATTTATATTGCGTGCTGATTCACACTCAGACACTTGCTTAAAACACACTCATACATACAAATAAAGAAGCAAGATAGAATAGCCTAATACAGTTTAAATCAAATTTTAAGACTAGACATAATACAAACTTTATTCTTACTCTATGAAATATGACTAAAGCACTGATTTTATTTAGCCGTTCACGGCAAATTTAATACTTTTGATATGACATTTCTTCTAAATAACACTTTACGAATTCAAAATGACATGTTCATTATACATTAAGATAATGACATTTCTATTAAGTACATTTCGTGGTTTCATTAAAGAGAATATTGAATCATAAAAACCAATTCATCAAACCCTGAGTGATGCTGATGCTTGCTTTGGAAGCACCTTGAAAAAGATAATTTCGAATGATAGAAGGTAATTTTCAAATAAGGCATTCGTTTCAAAAAATATTTTCTAGCGTGTGACTAATAGAACATGTTTAAATAATATTTCCAATCGACTAAAACTTTTGCCTCGTCACTAAAATAGAAACCTACAGCTTGAACATTTTCACCTCTATAAGATTAGCAGTTTGAGCAAAAACTATGCACCCTACAATAGAAAATAAATCGAGTAACAATAATAAAACCTCTCATTCGTTGTTTTAATTTTGTACACGCGAAATAATTACAATTATTTGCTTGGAAATTGAGTAGAGCAATTATTTGCTTGGAAATTGAGTAGAGAAATCATCAAGCTGCTGTAAATGAAAGCACTAAACGAATCACACAAATATGAAAAACGATATTAGCTTAGTACCCTTCATTTAGTAACCAAAAGTTCACTTACATTCATTAGACAATTTAAAATGTTTGTACAGGAAATGTGGAAACCGATGGTTAGCATACATTTAGAATATTCCATTTACTAAATTCTGAATCCCAAAGCACAATTTTAAATTTTCTGTCGTCTAAAGATTCTTAATAATATTATTAACCAGGTTAGAGACAGTTATGAAACGTTTTTAAATGTACACAGCATTATTCAATTGAAAAAGTACAACAAAGCAACTCATATAATAACTTGGAAATTCATTATTTATCTGATAAAATTTAAACTGATTGAATATTCAAGTGTTTCACACATTGCCATAACGTTAAAATAAGATAAGAATAATTTAATAACATAAGTACAGTATACTGAAGAATGTGGAGTTTGGTGCAAATGTGTTCACTTGAGTAGGCAACTTCATCAACACTTAATAAAAAATATTATTATCTTGGAAGACGAATAGTCCCATTCTTAAAACTGCCATCTTTATTACTAAGCAACACAATCACATCAATTCTGTGCTACTATAGAGCCTTGGAAGTTGAAAAGTTACATAGAGAAAACGAAATTGTAAAATTCTTGATGATTCAGTCAAGATTTACTTCAAACATTAAGCCATAAAATTTTCATTAGCAAATGTCAACTGTACATTATGGAAAATTCAATTCGTAGAGTACTTCAAACTGACAAATTGATGGAGCTTCAAGTTCCAACAAACGAATTAAACCATATTGCAACTGTAGTTTTCATTTTATGGTCACACATGTAATAAGAAACTCATTTAAATGAGTAAAAACTGTGCAACAATGAAACGGTGATTTTATTTTTAAAAGAATGATGTCTGTTTAAAGTCAAAATACATATTTACACGATTTATACATTTTTGAACAGTGAGTGATAGGTATTAGAGGAGATTCTTGGATTTGACAAATATAAAAAATGGCTTGAGTTTTCTTGAGAAGTATTTCATTGTGAAATACAATGATTTTCAATATGTCAAAATTAGATGAGTTCATTTAAAGTATTGATAATCTTAATAATTTTCATAAAATACTGTTTTAGAATTGAAGTCCTATGAATGATTAGTATGTTAAAAATTTTATTTAGGTTAATTTTTATTACTTTTTATGTTTAATATTCACCATGAACAGAGATTCCTTTAGTTGTACACAAAACAATAATATACTGGGATTCAGAAATTCACAGGAAATGTCAAGTTTCAATTATCAAATAAGATTATTAATTGCTTGGAGTAGGACATTTATAACAATAATACAGAGTAAGATAATCTGAAAGTTATAGAACAATTTTCAAAAAAGATATTTTACAATGAATTGGAAAAGACTGTATCTAGCAGTAGATGGATATAGAAGTAGATTCAATACATATTATAGAGAAATTGTTTGATATACCTAACATTATTATTCAACAAAGAAAACTTCAAGCACACTTGCATTCCTCAACCAATTTCACGTCTATTAGAAAATGTTTTGAACAAGAAACAATCAAGTAACACCAATGGAAGAAATCACAAGCTCATTTGACTGGGTGGAGAGCTTACACAAATCGTCAAAATCAAAAATACTTATACAAATCTATCCGATAAAAAGTTACAACCAGCGCAAATGAAAAAAATATATAGAGCCATATAGAATCATTCAATGAAATTTCAAAGTATGATCTGATAATTTCGAAGGTTACAAGTTTATGTTCGTCAATTTTCTAGTCTATACGTTACACTAGTTTTCTGAAAATTGTAACTTTATTGAATTTTCAACTTTTACTTACAATACGAGTTATATACTATCGAAAATAGAGTTTCAAATAATAAGCGAAAATTCTCAAATCACACTTACAACAATCAATAAATTTGAGTCAACAATTATTATTAACAACGAGCGAAACAACAGATATAGTAGTAGCATGCGCATGCGCAGATTGCTTTCAACAGTAGTGATAACGCTCAACATGTGAGTTGGCTGTACATTTTTCCATATTATTGAAGTGGGAAAGCTATGCTTGTAAGTGAATGGGAAGTGGGATAAATTTCCTTATTCAAAATTCTTGCGAAAAGTGGTAGGAGGGAAGAGTTGCGGAAACAAGCAGGAGACCTAACCTGTAATTGACTCAATCTTGTGAACGCATTGTTAAAATTTACCAATCGTCGAGTTTTGTTCTCAATATTTTTATGACATTCCATAAGGATTTAATTGAAATCAAACAAATCCATGGTTACAGATCACACTGAATAAGTCGGGAAGACATAACCAACATTCATCCTAATAAAATTCTCCCATATCTTGGTACATCCACGCTAATCATTTCTAAAGAAAAACAAAAATTATTTTGTCGATTTTTTATAAAATTATTGTTTAAATAAGTATGTTGTGTGATATTAACATAAACATTTTGAGATAACAAATATGAAATTTCGCCAAATAAAATTTTCACATTAGTTTCTCATGTAGGGCTATGTCGTTTTTTGAACAATAATAACAAGTTAAAATTTCTTCAGTTATAACTTGAACAGACCAAGTGCTAAATACAATTTCGCTTAAGCAAATGTGATCTGTATAAATGTTTGAGTGGCATGGAATTAAGCGAGAGCATATAATTCACGATGTTAGATGTTTCTGTGACAGATGCACAAAATCTATATCAAAATATTTTGGCGTCGGTTTCTCATGTAGGCCTACGTCATAATTGTGTACGTATTAAAACAATAATCCTTTTTTTGGAAAACAATAATATGGTAGAATTTCTTGTTAACAACTAAACAGACCAAGTGTGTATAAAACTTTATTTTACAGATCTTTATTTAGAAATTAATTTTTAACTTTTATTTTTATTTTTAAAGAAGATCTGAGAAAGTATCTCATATATGCCTATTATAGTATTCAGGACTTTATGTGTGATAATATCACGAGTAGTTAAGTATTTTTCTTGTTTTTATATATTTTTAGCGTGAAAAATATTTTGACAATTCCTATACTCTGTAAAAGTCGCCGGGAAAAAAATAACACAATTAAATGTGCTAAAATTGTTGAATGTTACGTTTGTATTATAATAGTGTTTATAAAATTTTATAACTTCATATTTTAATGCAAGATGTGCATCAATTTTCATGTAAAATTATAGGACTTTTATATTTCAAATTAGTGTGTGATTTATGTAATTTTTTCATCAATCAGCCGTAGCCTATCACATTTGTATGCTCAATGGTAAAAAAATCTTAAATTTTGATCCTTGAAGGAACATTGGGAATTAATCGACAATATGTACAATAAATTTTAGAATTTCTATCAATGATATGGACCAAGAGAACGATTATTTCATTTTTAGTCGAATGTGATCTGCATCCATGACGTACGATTTGTTTTCAACGCATCCAGTCCATCAGAAAACGTGCCCGATATTAACCGACCTTTCAAAGACTGACAATAATTATTTATTTATCCGTTTCGCTCTCGGTGTCGTTTGCGAGTCGCTCGCTACACGCTACGATGATAATTTGTAAACAAACAGTTGGTGGTTTCGCTCAGCCTAAAGCCGTTGTCTGTGTTGTGAGTTGGTGATGAGTCGACTAGAGGAGTCATTGCGCCTGTGGATCGCACTGCAGCAGTCTGACTATAGACGGATCGCTCTTGGCGCCCTCAATGAACTCCTCTAACGACAGCTTGCCGTCCTGGTTTTTGTCCATCTGACGGAAAATCTTGTCCGTCCGCTTTTCCGGGGTCGACTCATCTTCGGGCATCTTCATTACTGAACCGACCATCTTATAGATTGCCTGCAACAATACAAAATAGAATTCAATTAAATTCATTATTATTCCCAAAAAAAAATAAAAACAATTTACATATACATACTGTATATGTAAGTGAAAAAGAAAAAATAGCCATAAAAGAACAAGCGAAACTTACAACTATGCATCAATAATATGAATTTAGATTACATCACTCCAAAACAAGCTGTAGATAAAACTAAAAAGTATATATTATATATACATATATTCAAGAAAAGAAAAAAAAATTGTCTTTAATTCTAGGCATCACCAGCAAAAACATAACTCTGCCCGCTGGTGAGAGTTGCATAAAAAATTTATCTTTAAAATAATAAGAAATTGGAGCGAAAAGGTTTAATAGAACAAAATTAGATAAAAATATATAGTCTATACTGGAATAATTCACATATTAATAAGTTATAAAATATCAGAGTTCAGAGAACTACCAAACTGAAACTGAAACCAATCAAAGTGCTAGATTCAAAGTGAAAAAATATTCAGTGAAAAAATAATGTTCGGAACCCACCTAAAACTGTAGGTCCAACTCATCAATCACCATCATCTTACTCATTACCCACGCACAGGTCTCAGACCTATGTGAGCTTCATCCCCAAAAAAATATTCACTCTTAATCCACTCTGTCGCGCTCTTCTTTGATATTTTGCAATCTAAATCTAAAGGTATTGCATTTATCAATTTATTGAATAGAATAAAATAACGATTCATAAGAACATATTTTATTAATTTTAAATTCCTCAAAGTGCTATCATTATACTGAAGACTTTCAAAATGGCGGATATTGCCAACAGCATTGAATACCTCATGGACATCGATGAATGCTACTGCACAAAAATATTAAATCACCGCCGGGAATCGAACCACCGGATCTCTCAATTAAGGCAAAATTTCAGGCGTTTAGGCAGGTTGATCTTTTTTTCTTCACCTCTTCTTCTCTTTTTTATATTTTCCTTCTTATCCTATTTCTCTTCTCACTTTTTTACATCATAAAAATATATAAGCCGACAAGGCTGCTCAACTCAATTTACCACCTAGATAATCCGAACATTTTTCTTTTCCTTATCAAATCTTGTTCTTCTTCTACTATTACTACCACTCCTCCTCCTCCTCCTTACTCTATTCTCCTCTTCTCCTCATAATGGTGGCACCACCATTAAGCAATTGAAAAGACCGATACAAAACTGTATAGTACAATAATTTTAAGAGAAAATATGGCTCAACCACAAAATAATTGAAACGGGCGATTTTTTTCCAATTATAGCTTAGAGCACCCTTAATCATCCCCTAAAAATCCCCATTAATCCCACCTTGGCAATATGCCTAAATATCCAAAATGGCCGCCATGAAGAAGCCCAAAACATCTATTTCAACCAATATCTTGAGAACGGTGAAGTTTTTCGAAACATTTTATTCCGCAATATTGTAGCTTTTTTGAAGGTGAATAATTTACGTATTTATCTGTCAAACGTACGGTATATCCGCAACCGGCCCAGCCACATTCGGTCAAAATCATCAATTTAGAAAAAAAGGTTGAAGTAATATTTTTGATATCTATAACTTGTAAATCATCAAGATATTAGGTGAAATTAAAATTTTGAGCCTCATAATGACGGCCATTTTGGATTTTTTTGGCATGTCAGCAAGGTGGGATTTGTGGGGAGATGATAAAGGGCACTCTTAGCTATCATTTAAAGAAAAATCGGCTGTGTTGCAGTTATGTTGAGGTTCATCACTAAAATGACTCCACTAATAGTAGAGAACGATATTGCTAAGTAAGATATTCTTTAGCCGCGTTTCCACCCACCTAACATGTCTGCCAAACATTGTTGGCGAATACAAAAAAACGGACAAACATTAAACATATGGGTCAACGAACATGTTCGTGAGTTCAATTGAGCGAACAGTGACGACAAACAACTCTTCACTACTCCCACCACACCGATCATAATGTTCGAGAAGGCGTCCACACCAAACAATGTTCGGCGACATCAGATAATTACAGCGAACAGTGTTCGCCGAGCATGTTCGGTTAGTGGAGACGCGGCTTTTTATGAGTTAGTAGCAGCATAAACACACATAATGATTATGATGAATGTTTTAAAACTCACCGTAACTATTTCGAGCATCTCTTGACGAGAGATAAATCCGTTTCCGTCCAAGTCGTACATGCTGAAAGCCCATTTCAGTTTCTGTTCCAGTTTGCCTCGGGATGTCACCGATAGTGCACACAGAAATTCTCGGAAATCAATTGTTCCATCTCCATTGGCGTCGAATGTACGAAACACGTGTTCAGCAAACTGAAATAAAAAATATTTGAAATTTGTATTTGAATAATATGGTTAGTGTACCACACTATAATCATCAGAAAAAACGTCTTATTAGATTAATTATCACATTACCCATGATCAAATCAAATCATCTTTATTTTCGTAAAATATACACTGCATAATTTGCGGAAAGAAAATAATCAATAAAGTACCGGTACATCAAGAAAATAATCATAAGCATACATTAGTTCCTTTCACTTCCATTTATATGAAATATAAATTCCCACATAGGCATTGTTGTCTGTGCGCGGGAATGAGTCTACAGGACGCATATATTTTTATTTTGTTCATTGAAAAGTTTGATGAAAAAAGTATTCGGACTTATACCTTAGTCCCATCTTCCATTCAAAATGTTGCTTTGGCATTCCATCATCTTCAATTATTTTGACATTTGTTTGCATACATGCTGGATATCTCTCCCCCCAAATACCACCATTGATTTTGGTCACTTTTCTCATAATCCTATTTTTTTTTTCTAAAAAATAAATCGATATTAGTGGTTTGATTAAGGTTTATTTTTAAATAAACTGAAGCTTGTTCTTCTTTTAATTGTTGCCCTCATTAAAGTGTTTAAACAAGTGTCCGTATCAATAGAGATTTTTAATAAGCCAAAGTTAAAGTCTCCAGTCCAAATTAGTTTTGTGTCATTAGTGAATAGGTTAACGTATTGGTCTATAGAGTCTAGAAATAGGTGTACATTAATTGATAAATTCAGTGAGAATATGCCTACTACACTGCTAAGGCAATGCCACTGCTAAGGCAGAGCCACTGCTGTCACCGTCGCGTGCCACAATTTCAGACTAAATCACACCAGCCGGGCAAATTTGATTTAAAATTCAGTTGTTGGCATTAAATAAATTTGATGGTGATCTATCAGTAGCTGCGATTGACGTTTTGAAGACCACTTCACTAAAATTTCGCACACCTATTGTTCTTAATATAATCGTTTCTCATATTAATTTTTGTTATCCAAGTTTGTCTAACAAAACAAGAGCTTCGGAGCTGAGTATTACTTCACATTTCGGTATCAATAATTGAAACATTACCTTTGATGCATCTCCATAAGGGAAGAAATTTCCATAAATCTTTTTGAACTCTTCTACACTAAGATGGCCGCTTGGGCAATCTTTTAAAAAGCCTTTGTACCACTCCTGTATTTCAGCATCTGTAAAATAGTTCCAGATTATCAAACATGGTTTAAATGTAATGCATCGCTTGAAACTAAGCTTAAATACTGTAGAAGACAGTATTTGAGAGAGTGATTTGCCATGTTTGAGAGTGAGTATTCTCAATTTTTTTTATGTAGATTGAATGGCAAAATGAGACACAGATAGGCAGAGCTAAACATTTAGTTGAACTGAGATTAAACAAAGTTTCAACACTGAGTACGCATACAAGCCTGAAGAAATTTAAATATGTCAGCTTGTTGACTTTTAGAAACAGTATAACTTTAGCCTTTCGATAAAAGGTTGAACAAATAAATTGTACTGTATAATAAATTATAAATTTCTAGTACAAATGAAATTGTGAAACTAATTGAGAAAACCTAATGCATTATTCCAGAGTGCCACTTAGAACACAATTATTTAAGTTTGAACTGTTTGTAAAGTGTTACTGTAATATGTGGATAATAATAATACTACAATATTGTATTGTAACTGTTTGTAAAGTGTTACTGTAATATGTGGATAATAATAATACTACAATATTGTATTGTAACTGCTTGTAAAGTGTTACTGTAATATGTGAATAATAATAATACTACAATATTGTATTGTAACTGCTTGTAAAGTGTTACTGTAATATGTGGATAATAATAATACTACAATATTGTATTGTAACTGCTTGTAAAGTGTTACTGTAATATGTGGATAATAATAATACTACAATATTGTATTGTAACTGCTTGTAAAGTGTTACTGTAATATGTGGATAATAATAATACTACAATATTGTATTGTAACTGCTTGTAAAGTGTTACTGTAATATGTGGATAATAATAATACTACAATATTGTATTGTAACTGCTTGTAAAGTGTTACTGTAATATGTGGATAATAATAATACTACAATATTGTATTGTAACTGCTTGTAAAGTGTTACTGTAATATGTGGATAATAATAATACTACAATATTGTATTGTAACTGCTTGTAAAGTGTTACTGTAATATGTGGATGATAATAATAATACTACAATATTGTATTGTAACTGCTTGTAAAGTGTTACTGTAATATGTGGATAATAATAATACTACAATATTGTATTGTAACTGCTTGTAAAGTGTTACTGTAATATGTGGATAATAATAATACTACAATATTGTATTGTAACTGCTTGTAAAGTGTTACTGTAATATGTGGATAATAATAATACTACAATATTGTATTGTAACTGCTTGTAAAGTGTTACTGTAATATGTGGATAATAATAATACTACAATATTGTATTGTAACTGCTTGTAAAGTGTTACTGTAATATGTGGATGATAATAATAATACTACAATATTGTATTGTAACTGCTTGTAAAGTGTTACTGTAATATGTGGATAATAATAATACTACAATATTGTATTGTAACTGCTTGTAAAGTGTTACTGTAATATGTGGATAATAATAATACTACAATATTGTATTGTAACTGCTTGTAAAGTGTTACTGTAATATGTGGATAATAATAATACTACAATATTGTATTGTAACTGCTTGTAAAGTGTTACTGTAATATGTGGATAATAATAATACTACAATATTGTATTGTAACTGCTTGTAAAGTGTTACTGTAATATGTGGATAATAATAATACTACAATATTGTATTGTAACTGCTTGTAAAGTGTTACTGTAATATGTGGATAATAATAATACTGCAATATTGTATTGTAAGCATTTATATTCAGTTAATATTTATATTGTAATAATATTAAGCATATATATTATATATATAGAACTATAGAATGGAGACTGATAAGTATATGTCACTAGGAAAAACAAATTCCAGTTTCAGAATTAGGCAATGACATAAATTATTGTCGTTAGCTCATTTTTTTATTTCTTTTTCTTTAATACTCATCAAATTGAATTTTGTTTCTGTTTCACTAGTCTTTTAGCAATTATTACTATCTCTGGTATGCCAAATATTGTTTGATATCTGTCAAGATTGTCTTAGCTTAATATAATTATTTCTGCTTCATTATAGGATAAAAATCCTATAACGAATTTGGAAACAGTAAACTTTGTTTCCGACAAACCGAACCCTTCAGTTGAATTCCCAAATAATATTTCAATCAATGTTATCACTAATGAAATAGAACACTATAGACTGTGAAACTTACCTGAAAACTCAGTATTCTGTTTTAGGTCTTCTAATACTTCAGGTTTCAATTTGCTATTATGCTTTCCCATTGTCTATAATCTACTAAGCTTTGATCTGATCTGAAACAAATTAATAGCATTTACATTTTGTTAATAAACACTGCAATTTCAACGAAATTGACATGAATATAATACTGATGAAGGTTGATTAATGATGATCTATTGGTCAGATGTGATGGGAATGAAAAGACAATCTGTTAAGCAGATCTGTTGAACAGTTTAGAAAGCAAACTGTTAATATCAATATGAATGAACTTTTAAATTAATAGTGGTAAAATGAGAAGATTCATTTTGTTATTTTTGGAGTGAAGGTTTTTAGCAAATCTTAAATTTTTAGTCTGTGTTAACCTCAATGTTTTTGGACAATGTAACATTATTCAAAATTTGTGAAGTGAGAATATTCATTTTGTTATTTTTGGAGTGAAAATTTTTAGAAAATCTTAAATTTTTAGTCTGTGTTAACCTCAATGTTTTTGGACAATGTAACATTATTCAAAATTTGTGAAGGGAGCAGTTTTGGACTTGAGTCTGTTGCACCTTCACATTCGTAGTATATTTGTCACAATAAATAAATAAAATAAATAATTAGGCTCGAACCACAGTAGTCATTACGTTATTATCATGTAGTGGGGGTTGAATGATTCTGATTAAAAATATTTTAATCAGAATATTTATGTAATATTAAATATTTATATAAATATAATATTATTAATATGATATCATAATTACAAAATATTTTAATCAAAATATAAATATTTTATTCAAAATAAATAATTAGACTTGAATCACAGTAGTTATTACGTTATTATCATGTAGTGGGGGTTGAATGATTATGATTAAAAATATTTTACGAAAATGTGGTTTTAAATTCAAATACTGTTAAAAATGCTGTATTCATCTAAATTCATCGATTTATTGGTGAAGATTAGAAGGTCGATTAATTGTGATATTGATCAGTTGAAATTTGGAAATTTTCTGGTTTGGTGGAGTAAAAGGTTCAAGCAAACTAAATAATTTCCTCTTTAAGAAGAAATAAAGCTTTTATAGGCTACTCTTTCATAGTTACTGAGAAAAAAATGGGAAAATCTAGTCTAAAGAAATAACCATATGATGTTGAAGATCTCCACTAATATTTATAATAAAAACTTAAAAAACACTTTTAAGTGGGAATTATGACTCACGTTATGGCGTGACGGCCGTTTCACTCTGATGTTGAGAGCATCGTCACACGACCCACAGAACAAAGCACTCCATAGTGTGTGTGCTGTGGGTTATCTGACAATGCTCTTAACACCAGAGTGAAACGGCCGTCACGCCATAACGTGAGTCATAATTTCCACTTAAAATTGTTTTTCAAGTTTATATTAAATAACCATACTACGGTTTTGGATGAACAAATGTAGTAGTACAGGCGTTTCAAACTTGAAAATGAAAAAAATAATATGATTTTTACTCAACTTATTCCCACATGTACCTTGTAATGTATTGCATTACTTTCTCATAATACCCAAAATAAACCAATTATTTTGGTAATAGATTCAACGATTTGACTAAGATTTTAGTAAAAGATTTTGTAAATACGTCTAAAATCTTAGTCAAGTCGTTGAATCTATTATCAAAATAATTGGTTTATTTTGGGTGATGGAGAAAGTGATGCAATACATTACAAGGTAAATGTGGGGATAAGTTGAGTAAAAATCATATTATTTTTTTTTTTTTCATTTTCAAGTTTCATTTTTCTTCAAGAAAAACACTATTTTGATAAATTATTGAATATTGCAATGGAGTAACCACTATTTTGTAATTTTGAACTTATTATAAAGGAATAATACAAAAAATGATAATTTTTGTTAGAAGAATGCTATCAAATCGACACAACCCTTTCAGATAGCTGGTATGATAAATAAAAATTTGAAACAATGTGCTTAATTACTGTTTTAATTAAGGTACTTACGTGATACGATGAAACAAGTATTTTTTTCAAATTTGAAGTATTCAAACAGCTGTGGATATTAAAGTGAAATTAATAAGAATTTAATAGATAATTTGATTCTAGAGATAATTATAGAGATACTTCTTTGAAACTTGAGATGTCTTTGCAAATTTATATAAAATAGTAATGAATATTATTTCTTAAAATAAGTTTATATATATATATAAGTAACATAATTAAGCTATAAGAAACAGTACAAAAAATATTCAGTAAATGAATAAATAGAAAAGTACTCAATGAATGATAAACACGAATCACTGTAGACTGAATTATTTTATTAAACACATAGTGTTCGATTCAAATTTACAATAACATTGGACATTCATCAACTGAAAGACAATCTTAGAACTCTGCATTGTCAGTCGCATATATGAATACTTAGATTGACAACTATAGCAAATTACAAAATCACTCCCCATGTAGAATTAGTCACTTGAGCAATTCCACTTGCGGTGATAAATTTCATTCAATTGATAAATATTATTCAATATCGTATTAGTCTTCAAATTAAGTACAGTTAGAAAACAACATTTTGATGTTAGGTAGAATTTGTAAGGATAATTGAAATATGAATAGGCGGTAACTAAATCTTCCAATATTTAAACTGGTAGTGGGGTGGGTTGGAGTATCCCATAAATTCCACATAAATTTATTAAACTAGAATTATATACATAAAGATGAATTTAAATGGATAATTCTGGACAAAGAGTAATCCATTACAATTATTTATGAATAAATAACAAGTACACTGATCACAGTAAAAGTGGACAATTACTTTAAAGAGAATTTCATAGTTTGCCAAATAAATTACAGTGTATGGCACGTACTTATCAAAAACATAGATTGATTTAGGGGGAAATCAAGTAATATCATAGGTCGACGAAATATTTATTTTTTATAATATGGTAATATCAATTTTGGAAATGAAATTCATCCAATTCTAATCATTTACAAGGTAACTAGAAAAATCGGATAACTTATATTTGAAACTTATTTGTACAAATCCTTGTGGTACTTTCCCAAAATACAATATAAATCACCAATAGATGTTGGAAAAGGTCTATATATTCGCCATATCAGTAATAGTAATTACAGTATTACATTACATAAGTTTTTACAACATCTATTGCTTAATACTATACTGATCTTAACGGAGTACAAAATACAAGGAGAATACATGTTTAGTTATGCAATTATTATTTATTTTTTATTTCAATTTTCAATTATTGGATTTTGAAAATGAGCAGAATAAATTTGGTTTTGCTTTTTCGTGTTAATAGGTTCGTTATTAGTAATCTGAACCGAGCCAAATACAACTGCAGAGTTCATAATTGGTATTTGAGTTTTCATACACCTATTTCAAGTATCCAATAATTCTTTCCAGAATGTTCCTTTTTATTATTAAATTGACACAGCTACACTTAACTTTTGATTTCATTCTGATTCAAGCATGAATACAATATAATTAGAAATTATAAAACATTAATTCATAAATATATAAAAGCTACATTCGATAAAACAATATTAAAAAGTAACTAACACATGTTAAATAACTGAGAGCGAACTAAGAAATAAAAAAATTATATTATGGTAAACAAGAGCCAGATCCATTACTTTGCAAGGATGTGCTTTGATATCACACAATGACGTTTATATTATCAACATAAAATATATTGACACTTTATCCACTAACTATAATCTCTTAAAAATATTATAGTAAACATTAAATGTTAAACACTATAATAGAATTTCTTCAACTTCAAATATATTTTTCAATAGTTAAAAATATACTGTACAAAAGAGATGGAATGTAATATCGAAAACACCAGATAGATACAAATAAAACATCAACAATCAGTATGGACATGACATGCATCGGATTTTTACCAATATAAAATACAATGAACAGCGTAGTTTTATCTACTATATTGGTCAGAAGAATTGCCTTTAGTTTAATAATAGTGAGTAATTTGAGCTTTATTTTCACTCACAAAAAGTTATAACCTTGATTATATGTCTCATGTGAAACAGATTCTATTTTGCAATACAGCCACATCAATTTAGTGTTATACATCTTTCACAGGAGTGGAAATAACTGATTCATAATATTCTTGGATCTCTTGTTCCATAACGATCTGCGTTGTTAATATTAACTTATTTCCTTTTTGTTGTAAATTTAACAACTTGCAGTCAGTTTTATATTGTGAATGTATAATAAATGTACTCACATTCGGCCGAACGTTTTCGAGGTATTGAATCTCATCTTCGGTTTGGGGTTTTTCGGAGACAAAATGTTGAATAGAATGTATCTGTTTTCTAATATGTGTTTTTATAGATGAACGAACGCTGGATGAATGGCTGATGAATTAGTTTAGTTTAGGTGAATTGACATGTCACATGCTGTGCGAGCCTAGCTCGATAGATGCAGCTTAACGTGACTATCAACAAATTTATTTATTTATTCACAATATAAAACTGACTGCAAGTCGTTAAATTTACAACAAAAAGTAAATAAGTTAATATTAACAATGCAGATCGTTATGGAACAAGAAATCCAAGAATTAACTTATTATTGTAAATTTAACATCTTGCAGTCAATTTTAATTGTGAATTAATAATATTCCTTCTCACTCTTGGAATATTATTTATTCACAATTAAAATTGACTGCAAGTCGTTAAATTTACAATAATAAGTTAACGATTCATTATATGTTTTAATTGATTAAATTCATCAACCTGACAAGTTGTGCCCATCCTCTGAAACATACAGCATGTGGCACAGATCATCACTGCTCATTATGCTCTTTACAAATATGTGATTCTGAAATTGGATAAATGCTATTAGTGGATGTACATTTCCAGTATTATGGAAACTGATACAAAATGTGATAGGAGGAGAGATTTGCAACGAAAAATAGAAAACATTCTCAACATTGACATTAAATACAAAATCAATATGAGAGTTGTATCAGCAACCGTAAAATGGCAACACTATTATTTTAGGGGTTAGAAAAATAGGAAATAATAAAATATACAGAAAATATATGGTTTAAAAGTTCGTACAGCTTAATGCTATGCCACTCACACTGTAATGATGTTGTTCACATTAAAAATGCGTACTCTAATAGACTATTGAACATTGAATAAAAAATTAGACTTATACAATCAACTGTATTTTAGGTTTAAGTAACTGCATTGGTGTAGAAGTTGATGAATGTGTGAATAATCGACTAGAGGGGTTTATTGACAGATTTACAATTATTTTTAAATAGTTACATCTGCAAGATACTGATTCGTGAAATGCAGAGTTAAGTGGAAAATTATTAAATGAATAATATTGTTGATAATTTTGAAACTTGACAATTAATTGGAGTTTATATGAATTAATAATTTGTTTTTAAGGCAGCTTGCTTTAAATATTTTTTTGTAATTTTTGTATTTTTGCCAAATATTTTACAAATCATAGTTGATATTATGAAAATGCAGGTACCATTCGATAAGTTTATTATAAATTTAGTTGTTTAGTTACGATATTGTATTAATTAAATTGTTTAATTTGTTCATTGAAGGATAGTCTTCTTATTTTTCTTTAACGTCCCTATCTGCTTCGTAACCACGGGTAGCTAATAGTGAGATCGTAAAATGATTTCGAATAGAAACGAAGATGACTTTCCAGGTTTTTATAATGGAAGATATACTTTCTCAGCTATCATTAACCATCTATGAAACGGTTAATTTTGAATAGTAGAGTCGTTTTTAATAACATCATCCTTGATACAGATGATCATAGCATATCGTCAAGAGACAGAGTCATATACGCCTAGCATTTTAACCATAATAATAGCATTAGTGGTAGTATTAATACTTATTCCATAACTTTGTATACCTTCTATAATAGTCATTATAATAATAATTGTGAAAATCATATTATACAAATCCATAGACATACAAATTACTCTAAATATGTACAAAATATATCAATTCATATAATAATCTTTAATAGTTCTACTTGATAGATGTGGTAAAATGAGTCAAATGCAATACTTATCACTAGAATCCCATTACAGCTTGGAATTTCAAAAAAAATTCTCTGATAAACTGATCGGTAATTTTCATTTAAGAAAAATTTGTAGCTCACAACGGTGTTAAGTATACAATGTGTACGTCTTCACGCCGTGAAGAATTTCAGATGGAGATACAAGAATAGGCTGTTGATAAAGTTCATTCACTGAATTTTCCAGGTGAATGTGTGTAATAAGAAGCAAAAAAGAGCTCTTAACGGAATGAGAAGTTGGAATAATTGAGTTTTAGATACAAAAATGTATTAAAGAGAACAATGGATATTTTTAAAAACATTTATCAAATTTATTTAAAAATCAAAATGATAATGGATTATTGGGTACACATTTATTAGAGTTACCATAATTTTTAATATTAAAAAATTATTGAAAGTTGTGAAATGAGTTCAACAGTTCAATATTTAAAATTGATTCTTGTTTTCAATTTTGAAAAAAAATGTGAATAGAACTGTATGAAAGAAGGGGAAACATATGTCAAACATGGCATTTTAGTTGGTAACAATTACACCGATGAACATTATTTTAGTTATGTTCAATACAAGAGATTGATAAAAAATCAATTGCCATTACGAATGATGATAATTGTAATGAGAAAAATTGACTAGCGAATTAATGCATCAAATACTTGCAAAAATTGATCCTAGAAATTGAAATAGCTAACATCCCCACAGAAAGTTCAAGAGCACAACTGAGAATCCTCCTAAATACCAACTAATTCTATAAATTCCATCACATTCGATTGTCAGGTTCCCTTCCGACTTATTGAACATGCAACTACTTTGAGTTTATGGACGGAAACATTGTAAACAACACGACAGGAACAATGCTTCGAAACTTTTTCTGATAGAGTGAAGAATTGATATGTGAAAGAATTGACTGAACTATTAAATATTACAAAGAACTGAATAGTTGAAAAAATTATCACCATTCGGAATGGTTTTGGAAAATGAGAGGAAATTCCATTAATAGAAAGTGTATTTCGACAGAGTATTCCAGGGTAAACAAATTTTATTTTGTAAGCTCTTCAAGTATTAACTGTCATTTTACGTCTATGAATAGAGTAGATTTTCAAATTTTAAGAATGGCAATATTCATTTATCAAACATTAAAGCCATTCCCAAGTTCTAGGTGATGAAATACTCATTTTCAACATGTAAAATTTAGTAAACAAGTGAATTTCTACCTTTAAACTGTCTTCAATGAAAAAATAATAATTACCAAATTTTCAACAACTATTTGAATTTAAAATATTAGTTATCACGCCAATAGGGTTGCAGAATGACTGGATCAAATCACCCTATCCTCATTATCGAAACTAATTTTAATTCAATAGTCATATTATGATAAATACACCGTATAATATATATCAACATGAGGTGAATTTCATTAGCAATGTTTTCATCAACAATTCCACTCAATATCAATCAACCAATGATCATTTGGTCAATTTATAAAGATCAAATCGATTGGTTGAGATGGTAGTAAATACATTGGAGTAGATTTCAAATCCACAAGCACAAAATCAATTGTTATCACAAGTGATGCACTATCTGCCAATTTTGTATTGAACAAAATATTTCATGGAAAAACCTTGCTAATTAAGGTTGATCAGAGGTCTCACAAAAAGGAAGAGCTAAAAATGGGTAAAATATATGTTTGAATTTGTATTTTTAGAAAAAAAGGAACTTATAGTTTTTTAAAAATTTTACATGAAGGGTGTAATAACCTGTCGAGTGGGATAGTACAGAAGTTTCCAAGAGTTCAAGTTAGTTACAAAAACGCTCAAATCGGTTTCTTGAATCACTCTGTCCATACGTTATCAATTAGGAACACATAGTCTTGTAATAAAATATAATTAATTTTGGTAACAATAAATTTCAAAGAATTTTGGTTAACAGGGGTACCGTATTTAGAAATAAATAATGGAGATTATGAAATTGGGCCTTTTGAAATGTAATGTTTTTCACATATACAAGACAGAAACAGTAAAAAACCGTCAAGCGAATTAATATTTTTTGTCTGGATGCGAAATATCAAATTTAGGTTCCGAATTTCTGCAATTAGTACAGTCCGAAGTTTTGATTTGTTATTTATAATAGAAAACAAGCTTGTACAATTATCAATGACACAACTATTGACGAAACTAGATTGATTATCCTAATTTTACTAGCTTTCAAGGTGCGTATTTTGTATGCGTTATTCGTCAGTTGTTACTCACTATAAAAATATTAATAAAGGGAAGAGGATGTTGTATCGTTAAATAGTGAGAAAAAGTGTTTGTTATTTTGATTTCCTTCCTTGGAAAAAGATTCAGGTGTGTGAACAAAGCATTGAAGCCTTTGTTCTTGAGAAGGATAATGCCAGCAATATGTAAAGCTATGCAGGACAGAAGTATAGTTCATTGAGACAATTAGAAAGAGAAAGATAGATGTTGTTCACACACACTCACACATACGTGGATCGGTCGCTCACTCGCACGCGCACACATAGGAATGTCCCACACTCTCAATGTCAAGTGTCTTCAATAGGGGTGACACATATAAAATTTTCTTCTAATCATACCACAACGATATAAAATGAAAACCGTTTAAAATCGATGAGACAGAGAGACTAATTGGCAATGGTGTTGTTGAACAAGATATTGTTTGCACGACTGCAGCAAGCGGCCAGGCAGTTCGGACCACAGCAGCAGTCCTAGATGCTTCTTCTCCTCCTTCTTGCTATTGGTCCATTATGGTGCAAGCATCTTGGAGAGCTCCTCGTCCTGTAGACAGCCCTTGAGGAACTCCTCCTGAGTGAGCTGGCCGTCGTTGTTCTCATCCATCTTGGCGAAAATGTTCTTCGCTCTCTCTTCAGCCGAGTCGGCCGGTCTGTTCGACGAGCACGCTCCCAGCATGTCATAGATTGCCTGCACAGTCACAATCAAAACAATGCCATTAAATAACTACTCCAAAAGGGGTGCCCACAGAGAATTCTTGGGCAGGTTAGTTTTTTTTTTTTTTTTTTTTTTTTTTTTTTGGGGGGGGGGGATTTGAAGTTGATAGAAACCCTGTTTAACGTGACGACATTCAAAAATATATTACGAATTCACCAGATAGAATGTCAATTAATGACAAATGTAGGTTTTAAGGAGATAGATTTAACAAGCTTAGAAGGTGCCTAGCTAACTTGTAGATGGTCACAGCCTACAAATTTAAAATTTTTTACTTTGAACTGCTGATGTTTTTCTTGTATTTTACAATAAGTAAGAACTTCTATAGCAAAATGTACTAAGTAAATACTAAAAATTCAGTAGTTTTCATAACTACGTTTTTATTTTGATTTTGAAAGACGTTTCTTTCGATTGTGTGTTGTAAATAACTATACATGGAATATGTGCCTTCTATGTACTTCATACATACATAAATCTCCCAAGATACTACACTAACTAATAACCTGTTGTTTAACTACTGTCCAGTGAATATTAGAATAACTGATTTAGTAAGTTATTTTTAATTTTTGTATTCTACAAATGAAGTTATTTACTCATTGTTTTCACTTCCTTTAAAGGAACAACTTTGTAGAATTATTTAACCTTAATGTAATTGGTACACCGAACATTAACTTATAGGTATTTCATTTTTATTGGACATTGTGTATTTGTAATAATATTTTATTGTTAAAATAAACCATTTAGGTTCAAATTATTATTTAGCTATTTTGCAATTAAGTTTATTGAGCAGAAGTTCATATATTCATTTCATTGATATTTCTTTTTTGCCTTTACAAAAAAATGTTATCTAGGCTATGTAAAGAATCTCAAGAAATATACATACTTTTTGTATATTATCGTCAGGGATTGAATTTTTTCAATACATATATAAATCTTCTTTTAGTTTTAGAAAGAATACAATGTCACTGCAAAAATCGCTAGTTAAATGTATTATTGTTCTAGGACAAAATTATTTCCTTTCTGCCTGGCAGGTTCTAAGTACAGTATAATACCCGGATACCCCTGAGGTACTTGATATGTTTTCAAAGTTTTAGTTCAGTTTTATTGGTCTAGTCTAGTGGAAATCAATATGTACTCAATATGGCATCTGATGTACTGATGCAATATGTACTGATGCTGGCATCAGTTTAACAGTAAGCTTCTAAAATAGCCAAAGGAGAGCAGTGTTTGCTGGAAGGGTTTCTATCCCTAGACCAAATAGCACCTTTTTTTGAAAAGTTATACTCGACTCATACATTTTTTTTTTAATAATAAAAATGCAATGATTGAAAATAAAAATAATTAAGTTTCTTTGTTTTTTTTTCAGGGAAAAATTTCCAAAAGATTGAAATGGCATCAGTTTAACATCTACTTTGTATACTTAAGGAAAAGATTTTATTTATAAAACAAAACACACGCACCAGTCATGCAAAAAATGAAAAATATTAAAATACAATAACTGAAATCCAAAATCATACAAAGTAAAATCTATAAACTACTTCAAAATATATATACACTACTATAATTATGTGGAGATGGAAACCCCTTCCACCAATGGTTGCTCACGTACTAGGGAGGAGTTCTTATAATATTACGGTAGGAGGAAGGAGGAGAAGGAAGGAAAGGTTAAAGGATTTAATGGGCGAAATGAAAGTTGAAACTGCGATTTTTCCAAAATCAAAGAACAGTAAAGTAGCTGCTCTTGGTCCAATTGTTGATATCATTTTTAATTTTCTTGTTTATTAAACTATTGTTGAAATTAAAAAGTTTATTTCGACCTTTGAAATAGATGTAATGGAAAGCTGGTATTATGCTAAGGATATGGCTTCACTTTGCCTCCAATGTACGATATTTGTTTATTTTTTTCAGTAACGGTTCTTGATTTGTTGATTTTTAGTGATAGTTGTAAGTTTTGAAATACTTTTAAATCTTGTTATTTTTCGAGTTTATTTACGTTTCACACGAACCCATAGTCTTGTGACTCGTTAAGTTATTCTAGTCGAATTAACAACATCTTAATCAATTTCATCAATTTATTATTTTTTATTTACAAAAATAATCACAAAATAAACAGAAGCAGCATTACTGTACAGTAACTTTCAGTAGGTATGTAACAATCTCAATCTCAAGTTTGATTCATACAGTATAAATGAAAGAATATTTATTTTGCCAAAAAAGAATTTTACAAAACTATAAGAAAAATGAATGTAAAACGTAAATACATTAATTGTAAATGAAACAACAAAGCATATTTTGTAACTGGAAAATTGAATAAAATTATAAATATAGTCATGCAAAAACAGTACATCATATTCTTTTTAATTGAAACATCTTTGACAAAAATACTGAGCGCAAAATATATAAAATTTTTGTCGGCGCTCAGGAGTATCGATATAATACAATGAGATGATTAGCTATAAAACAAAAACACAATCTTCAGAACAAATATCATAAGACAGTATTTTATTTATTTTCGAAACCAGTAAACGCCCTATCATCACGATGATCCGCGCATGCCACAAAAAATAGTACAGCACTTGTATAAAATTCAATCCAGATTGAAAAAAAATATGTTTCCAAAGCAAGAAACGAGAACAAGCGACTGATTTAGAGTTGTAGATTTGAATATTTATTCTTGTTTGGTGTCTGGGGTACTTGCACAGTGGACCTGTCTTCTCTTTCTTAAGTAGTGTTCATTTAGCATAACCTTAAAATACCGTCTAACAAAATGTAACTGAAGTAAGAAGTAACAATACGTTGGATGTAGTTCCATATCACTTTTTCACTTGATATTTAAACAAAAATAATTATTGGATTAAACTTTACTAGATTTAAGGTTTCAATATAGATAACATTGAAAAGAAAATTATCCTCACTTTTACTGGAGATATGCAGTTCACTTCTAAAGGGCATTTCACTTCTCTTTATAAGTTGCTGCGTTTTTATGGAATTTTCCTTGGAACGGACTTCCTACTGTTAACCTAATTTCAAGACATCGGCTCCAAAAAATTGTTATTTTTTGAATATTGATTGAGTTTTAGTCAAATAAATGAAGAAACTTGCTTTCCAAAGAAACTTATACAATTTTATTTTTTTTTTTCTTGACATGAAATATATTATAAATTCGATGAATTGGTGTAACCCAAATTATTTTCTTCTTGATGATATTAATAAATATGTTTTAATGAAATTTGATGTCTTCATTTTTTCTTATAAAACAGAAATTGATTGAAAGGCTAGATAATTATTTAAAAACTAAAAAGAGTACTCATATTTCCTATGGGAGATTTTCATTGTTGGGAGATTTTCATCAAACACTGGATTCTTTCATTTATTCTTCAGTGAATCAGATAATTTCGCACTCCCGACGTTAATTTAAATAATCTTTAAGAAGAAAGTAACAAAATTGAAATTTTAAATCCGTTTCACTAAAGTTTTCTGAATATACGAAACTCAGTTATCACATTTTGATCTATCAATCATGAAGTCAAAATTTCAACTGCCTAGTTTAGATGTTTGATTTAATTTGTTTTTTTTTTTTAATCAAACAATCAGTTTATCATCTGGAGGTTTGAAGGGAGACCAAGATGAATATTCTATTTTGTCTTTTATAAATTTAGTAGTTTATATGTAATTAATTGTAACAGAATTAATTATTATTATAAATATATTAAATATCAAAGTGGAAATTAGTACAATACAAAATTATTTGAAAGTTCTCGAAAGTTGACTTGGCGGCAAATTTGAAATATTTTACAATTTGTATGAGTGGCCGTTAGAATTAGGACGTGATGAATCCTTTTAAGTTTTTTACATAAATATAGGTTCATTTAATTTGTAATATTACAAAGTGAAATGCATCCCTCCATTATCTCCAGTAAAAGTGAGTGAAAATCATATATTTAATTGAAGTACAGTGTCAGTTTAAAAAAAATTAGATTGTTCATCAATTATTTCGTCATGGAAAACATCACAGGAAATTATGCAATCATAATTTTTTTGGAACGGTAGAATTATTTACCTGTACAATCTTTGTCATTTCTTGGATGTCGATAACTCCATTGCCATCAACATCGTACATCCTAAACGCCCATTTTAGTTTCTCTTCAGGAGTGCCCGAGGATGTTACATCGATAGCGAGCAAAAATTCCTGCAAAATAAAGTTGATTACTGATACAGGAATCGCAAGAATCATCACAAAACATTAATCAAAATGTCATTCAATACAAGCTAAAAAACCACAAAACTGATTGACTGATCAGAAATACTATAAATCAAATTAAGTCGTCTATATTATGGTTTCAAGTTTAATTGGATTCTCATTGTACTCAATACTTTTTTTGAGGATGAAGCCTACATAGGTCTGAGACCGGTGCGTGGGTAGAGCTGGATGATGGTGATTGATGAGTTGGACCTACAGTTTTAGGTGGGTTGAATTATGTACCGAATATAGTACTTCGTTTAGATTCATTATAGTCATTGGAAAGTTTGGGCAAAACTACGTGAACGATAACGCTAATGCTAATCTGAACACTTAATCAATCTGCCTGTTTTAAAGTCTTGCATTTAGAGCAGGCAAATGCAAAGAATTGTAATTGTAATTGAATATGTTTATTTTCATTTAGTATATTGACAATGCAGAAATTCTTTACATGTTCCAAAAATGATGTAAATGAATGAAAATGCTAATTAAAAATTGAAATTGAAAGAATATTCAGACTAGCATTAGCGTTATTGTAGTTTTGCCCAAAATATCTATTTATGATTTCAATTCAATAATTTACCTCTAGAATAAGGCAATGAACACAATCGACATTTTTTATTGCTGATGATGATGCCCACATGAGTCCGAGACTTGTACGTGGGTAATGAGGTGAATGATTACATAAATGCTAGACGGAGGAGCGGGATTCGAACCCACAACCGCTTAAACGATAACAAGCTGAAGTTGCGACGCCCCAATCATCTGCGCTAAGCGCAGTTATTTTGCACAAAATAAAAGTATTATTACGATGCCAATATATTTAATCCAATATTTATAGAAATGAAATTACAAAGGGCATACATTCATTCGTAATTCCAAGTAGTTTCAAATTAGTCGGTATAGAACGCTATAAAAATGCATTACGTTATAAAAATTTGTAAGAAATATACTACTTGAAAATTTACTTGAAGAGAATAAGTAAATTGCAATTGACTGGTTTAATTAAAACTGTTAAAACAATTAAAGCGTTAAAACAATTGACTCAATTAAAACTGGTTCAACATTAATACATTCATTAATTACAAAATTTCACAGAACGAGAATATGACTTCAAATCTTGCATAGCTAAAAGAATTTCCAGTTTGATTTGATTTGAACAGTAACGTACAATATTATATTAGGTTATTATTGCTATGCTATTATGAATGATTAGTATTAAAATGATGAAACATAAACAAACGGAAGTAACATGAATATTAATCATTGATAAGTTCAATTTTCATTGAAGATCATTATTTAGGACTGCATCTACTATGAAAGTGTTTTACAGTGGAATTTGTCCAGTACCGTTCTTTTTTTTATATTGCTGATGATGCCCACATGAGTCTGAAGACTAGTGCGTGGGTAATGAGGTGAATGATGAGAAACATTCATGGCTGAATGAGATTCGAACCCAAGGCTGCAGAAAACGAAGCCAGCTCGAACCTTATCTTATCTCAGACAAGCGCTCCAACCAACTGCGCTACCAGAGCCACCCTACTTGTACATGTTTACTTGCTACCAGTAAATTATAATTTCAAATACTGTTCTGGCTATTCATTATATTACGGGATTAGAGCAGAAATAATATGTACTATTTATTTGAATAGACAAAAAGCTATTACAGCCAAGGACATTGTTTTCTTCTGGAATCGAAAAGTGTTAAAATAGGATTGATAAATGAGAAAATGGTATAAGTCAGAATGAGGCCTTGAGAAAACATGGCACGGTGATCTCCAGTAAGTAGAAAAGCAGAAATGAGAAAAGCACTGCCTGGTACGAATGGCATTATGCAGTTTACAAGTTGAAGAACAAGAAGAAAGGGAAAACAAGAACTAGAAGAAGTAGAGGGGAATAAGTTATTGGCTCAGTGTCGATAGCATGTCAGTTCTATATCGGAAATAAGATGAGACAAAACTACAATCAACCAAGGTAAAAGGTAACAATAGGGAAGAAGGACTATGAATGATACTGTACTGACAAATTGAAACGTCATACTCTGTCATTCTTAGAAAAATCTCTAGTTTATTGATCAGTTATTTATGGGTAAATGATCAAATTTTTTGAAAAACAATATGATACAATGTAGTTACGCCGGGTAAATGACACCTGATGTCGGATATGTCTTGAACGAGCCTTAAACATGATAGACTTGAATAATTTTGGTAAAATTATACCGTACCATTGGTGTGACCTGAAAACACGGAAACCAGACCTGAGCCACACAATATCATTTATTTATTATTAATGAACTAAGTCCAAACTTTTCTGTCATGAATTGGCATTCAATTCATTAATTAATACTTTTTTTGGCTGCAGAAAGTCAATTATTAATAATAATATAATATAGCCATATTATTAATTAATCAATTTATTAAAAAAAAAACAATTTTGAGTGATTAAAATGTAAGACCAATCCGAGTGATTAAAATGTAAGATTTTTTGGTGGATGAAGCCCCTATAGGTCGGATACCTGTGTGTGGGTAATGAGTTAGATGATGGTGATTGATGAGCTGGTCCTACAGTTTTAGGTGGGTTCCGAACCACCAGAAAGTGATTTTACAGCAGAGAACAGTGTCTTTTTTGCTGACCAATCTAATCGGTCACCCTTACAAAGAGTGCCCAGGATCTCTATCTGATTGAACAGATACCTGCTACGGCCCACGGCTATCACTTCCCAATAAATTATTATAGTAGATCCATGAATAAAATCAAAAGTTATGGATACTAAGCAGGGAATATCGTGATCTCTTTAAATTTTGAAATGTTCATAACGAACAACTACGACATGATAGATGGTAGGATAGTTTGCATAAACTGAGATAAAAAGGAATAAATTGATGGTTTTTCATAATTCATCATTGGAAATCCTAATTTCCTATCATAAATCATAAAAATCCTAATTGGAAAACCAAAATTAGCTTCACTCTCTCGTTGATCAAAGTTAATCTGAATCAATATGGACCTAAATGTATCCTTATACAAAAGAACGTAAAAAAGAAATCAAGTAGTTAAGTGTTAATGCATTGAACTGTAGTTTGCATTTAATGCTGTACCGTACCTGCATTTAATTGTTTTTGCATGTGATTCAACCCAGCTTAACCTATACTCTAGTTTTATTCTTGTATTAAGGCTGTGCGCAGAGTTTTTGGTCATCATTTTTTTTCGAAGTTCATTGTATTGGATATTAATAAGGTATTGAAATGCTAACTATTGCCATGAGAAATTACTTTTTTCACCAAATATTTTATGGAATATGGGAGTTCAAAGTTGAAATTTTTCGGTTTTTGGGGGCAATTGAACTCACTTACAAGTTATATAAAACATTTTATAATTTTTTATAACTGAAAGACACCTTGGGGAAAAGAATGACACATTTTTTTTATTTCAAATCAACAATTGGTATTTTCAAAATAATTTTTTGAAATCTAAATTTTTTTGTATGTTTTAAAAAAATTATTTTGAGAAAACTAGTTGTTTGATCGGAATGAAAAATATGCCATTTTGTTCCGCAATGTGTCTTTCATTTTAAAAAAATTATCAAAAGTTTAAAATAACTTGTAGGGGAGATCAATAGCCCCCAAAAATCGAAAAAATTCAACTTTGAACTCCCATATTCCATAAAATATTTGATGAAAAAAATAATTTATCATCGCAATAGTCAACATTTCAGAACCTTAATAATATCCAATACAATAAACTTCGAAAAAAAATTATGACCAAAAACCCTGCGCACAAATATGATGCTCAAGACCTGAATTATCGAGGATTTCTAGTGCAAAGGGAAGCTATAAAAGGTTGTTATGCCCAGCTGAAAAGACCATCTCATTGGAAGCATGGTGCTTCTACAGTTTTATGTGAATTCCTGATCACAGCTATTAAATTACAGTAGGTTATTTCACAAAGGTTATGCAAGTATATCATAAACTAGTCAACTAGACCATAGGAGACTATATTTTATGGACCCATAATACAGAGCAGTAGAAGTTTAAAGTTCACCGCAACAGCTTAAGCACTTCAAGAATTCCATAAACTGCAATCTTTAGAAAAAAGATGGGTAAAGAATAAATCACTATGAGTTCAGGCTATTGCATGAATTTTGCTTGAAAGTAGCGATATACTCATACTATTATATAATTTACTTATACAGAGTGTTTCGGAACTCTCTACCAATACTTCTAGGCAGTGTTTCTGGACCACTAACAAAAGTAAATATCGTAATAACTTTATTCTAAAGTCCCCAGTTACTCACACAGCCGCCATTTTGTTTTTTTCACTCATTATTTTTTTTATTCGAACACCTCTGAATTTATAATTTTGAAATTTTGCATACAGATTTTTAACAATTAAAACAATCTAAAAATAATTAATCAGAATTTTCAAACATCAAAAAACAAAATGGCGGCCATTTGAAATCTTTGAACGGGATTAAATTAATAATGGCTAATGATATCAAAATTTGACTGGAATAACGTTTTTTAGATATTTTTATTGCAAATCCAACTATACCTCATTTTCCAAGATTGACCAACAATTAACAGAGATATGCTACTTTTTAGGGTTTTTAGTGGTTAGAAGCGAAAAACGGAACCCGTTCTCAACCACCGCACACCCTAAAAGGTAGCATATCTCTGTTAATTGTCGGCCAATCTTGGAAACTGAGGTATCGTTGGATTTGCAATAAAAATATCTAAAAAACGTTATTCTAGTCTAATTTTGATATCATCAGTCATTATCAATTTAATTCTGTTCAAAGATTTTAAATGGCCGCCATTTTGTTTTTTGATGTTGGAAAATTTTGATTGATTTTTTTCAATATTGTTTAATTGTTATAAAGTTGTTTGCAAAATTTCAAAATTATACATTCAGAGGTGTTTGAATAAAAAAATAATGAGTGAAAAAATCAAAATGGCGGCTGTTTGAGTAACTGGGGACTTTAGAAAAAAGTTATTATGATATTTACTTTTTTTTGTGGTTCAGAAACACTGCCTAGAAGTATTGGTAGAGAGTTCCGAAACACCCTGTATAATGTAACTGAGGTTTTCATAATTAGGTTCTGATTGTTATTTGTGACAAACTATTCTTTTCTTTGTAGTGGAGAAGGTGATAATGTGTAAGATATCCATAATGAATGATAAAACGAAGTTGTCACAAACACATTTATTTAAAGAAAGTGAGATACTAGTTTCGGATGTTAATCCATTATCAATCTAAAACAAACTCAATATTGAGACAATGATGAGACACAAACAATGTTTGTTTGAGATTGATAATTAGAGTAACATCCGAAACTATAGTGGAATTGATTACAAGATAGGACTGGAACCGGTTCGAGACGGGTGAGAAGTGCGTGCGCGTCAGCAAGCAGCGTTCAATCATTTCTTAGAAAATGGCACAGTGTTGCCAAGTTGTCGCTACATGCTCAGTCTCTGACCGACAGCCGACCTGTGTGTTTCAAGTCCTGTGGAGTTTGAAACGCCTGTGAGTTAGCGCATCAGTGTGACAGCCGAGAACAATGTGGCAACCTCGCTCCCCCTACCATTTCCAAGCCAGATCCACTGCCAGTCCTATTTTGTAATCAATTCAACTATAGTATCTCACTTTTTTTTTATATGTGGTTGTGACAGCTTTGTCTTATTATTCATTAAACTGTATTCTATTTGTTAAACTAAAGTTTGAATTGATTCATTTGAAAATCACTAAGAAATCAGCTAGGCAATGAATATTGAATGCATTTTATTGCTCAAACTGGCAATAGAATCACACTTTCCTTGATTCGGTAAGTAATGGTAATGAGAAAGTAACGACTGTCGGCGAATAGTCGTTAGGGACAAATGGCTTACAAATTTTTGCCTCTTATAAAATCGAAGAATCGATGGAATTAGTGTGCACAATGGCATTTGACAATTATTTTGCATTTAAGTCTATATCCACTATAACAATATTCCATTTGTTCAAGCAATTAATCCGAGTGCTTTCAGAGGCTGTGTTAATTTGGACAGAGCAGGCACAACAGTGGCTGGATTTTCCACTGGTTTAGGTTAAGCGGCTTTGGCATGCCATATAAAATCACTGTGGAAGGAGGAATCCTCTTTTGCTACACAAGCTGTTGATGAGATGAAACCGAAAATGTTTTCCATCAGAAAGCCTCCAGTCGACGAACGATTTACAAGATCCTATTTCCCCCATGATGGAAGGGAAAATTGAAAAAAAATTATGGATTTTCAGTTTATTTGTTCATGCTACTTACACTTTGGTTGCAAACCCCGTGTTACCATTTTTTTTTTTTTTTTTTGTAGATTACGTCTTGGAGACTCCAGTTAAGGAGTATAAGACAAGTCAGATCAACAATATTATACACTAGATACCATAATTACTTCAATTAGTTGAGGTGAGGCTTAATTTTGATGTGAAAGGAACTCTTGTACACTATAAAAAGCTTTATCAACTAAATATTTCTTCAATTGTTTTTTAAATATTTCTATATTTTCAAGACTCTTCAAAAACTGCGGTAGCTTGTTGTAGAATTTCCTACCAATATAACTAGGTTTTTGTTTGAATAAGCACAGTATGTGTGGGGTATCTTTAGAATCCAACAAAACCTGTGGACACCATGTTCACAATAGAAAGTTTGGGTGATGGGCAGAGATTGGGCAGATGCATAGAGTGTTCAAGTTAAGTTAGTATTATCGTTGAAGTAATTTTCCAAACTCTCCATTATGATGAACATTTCTGAGTGAAATTACCATCCATGTCATGATTTCCCATGTAACGATTTTTTATCATTGTAGTATGTGTACGATTATAATAGTTATTTATGTATTAAGAGCGTGAAGCGCGACTTTATCGCTCGAGCTAAAACATTTACTGCGCGACGCGTAACGGAGCGCAGTAATTTTGCGAGAGCGATAAAGAAGCTTCACGCGCGAATTGCATACAATATTTTTCCTGAAACTGCAGTTCTGGATTCCAACACAATAAAAGCTTGTAGTTTGTAACATCTCAGACCATGCGCGGATTTGGTTAGCGTTCGCCATTTTTGAGGTTATGTGAATTTCACGGATTCCGTGATCCACCAATGAGAAGACATCAAAATCAAAACAGAAGCGTAAAGAAAACAGCTGGCGAGCGTAAAGTACTTTTCATCATATTTGTAGGTTATGGACAGTTTACCAGTCAATGAATTAATGTGGTAAACAGCTGTTTACAGAAATCAAAAACAGCTTATGTCATTTGATGATTATTACCGTACACTGTGTGGTAAAAATCATCAAATGATTATTACCGCACTCTTATGGGTGGCTACTGGCTACCACTTCACTGAAAAACCATTTGGTCGAAAGCTAGATCAGCTGATCTAGAACCATTATTGCCAATTTCACCTTGAGTTGCTGTGATTTGGTGTGTTGAGGTTATGTTTGTATAACAATGATTTATAGTTTCTTACTTCAACTTATCTGCTATTTTAGATTTGTATGACGAAAAATATCGTACGTAATTCGTCCGGGAAGATGTTTACCATACTCGTATGATAATACCGCACTCGACTTCGTCTCGTGTGTTAACTTATCATACTCGTATGTTAAACAACATTTCCCGCACTTGTAACGTAATATACTATTACCGCTTGCGGAGCAGTAAAGAGGTATTTTACAATTAGTTTTCAGTACGTAAAGAACTACTTTACGAGCAGTTGTAGGGAAAAATCTTAATGAAGTTTGGACGTAGTTTGATTTTTTTTATTGCTGATGATGCCCACATGAGTCCGAGACGAGAATGAGGTGAATGAAACACATGAATGAAAGATGCCAGACGGAGGAGCGGGATTCGAACCCACGGCCGCTGAAACGACAGCAAGCTGAAGTTGCGACGCCTCAACCAACTGCGCTAAACGGCCCTCGATTTAATAGAGACTTAATACAAATAATGACTTAAAAATGTAATAAAATAGACTTTATCTACGACCATGTCATAATGTATACATTACAGTTTCACAATTGATGCCAAAACAGCTGTCTTTTCGAAATGCTTTTTGAAACCCGTTGTATAAAGAGCTCATTATAGTACAGGTTCTACATTATAACACGGGTTCTGGACCAATCAGAAGCATTTTTGATGGAATCAATATCGTAATTCAATATTGTAAAACTATCAGCTGATTTGATCAAACTGCTAACTAAGGCTGCTAACCTAACAATCTACTATAACATCTCGTATTTGAGATGAGAGGTTAGGTATCTCTGACAGTCACAGGTAAAATGAAATTGTTTTAATTAAATGTATACTAGTGGTCGTAGATAAAATAGTGTATGCAACGATTTTATTTGGCCATTAAAGCACTCGTGAGATATTTATAACACTCGCATTCGCTCGTGTTATAACTTACATCTAACTCGTGCTTTAATAAGGGTCAAAATAAAATCGTTGCATAAACTACTATAATAATGCACTTACTTTAAAATCGATATATCCGTTTTTGTCCATGTCAAATGTCCTAAAAACGTGATCGCAAAATTCTTCGGCATTACCACTGGGAAAGAACATCTTGTACATATCTACGAACTTGGCGGGCGTTAGTCTACCATTTGGACAGTCTTGCTGCAACACAAACATAAATCAAAAATATATATACTCATTCAATATTGACAATTTCATGAGATAATGTAATGCTATGATTATATTGGATACATTTTTCATCCAACATATTCACAGACATTTTTTCAGCCAATTAAGCGATCATAACTTTGTCACTAATATACTTAGATGTTAGATATTAATTAGAATAGAATAGAATAATAATTTATTTCTGCAACACATCATACAATAAATAATACACTCGGTAACCTTAATTATGACATCATATAAATGAATAAAAAATGAAATAATTCAACACCAAAGAAACTCAGCAAAATAAACTTGATTCAATAAATTTCAAGTGAAAAAATGACTAGTCTGAGATATCACGATCACGATCAGCATACTATTACGATTCTGTATTTTTATTTTTATGGTCAGACATCGTTGATAATAGATTCTCGTATAGCAGAAATATACAAGAATTCCTTGGTGGCACTCTATGCATACGATACTGAATTCATCAACATGTTTGTATGGGAAGTGGAATTTTGGGGATTAGTATTGATGAAAGAAAGCCAACTGTATAATAAAAGGTAAGATCAAAGAAATAACAGTAGAATAGAACGGAGAAATGAAAGAAGAATGAAAAATGTACTTGAGATCGAATGTGGGATAAGGAAAAGAATGTGGAATAAAATTGGGAAGGAAAAAATGTTGTTGTGGCCAACATAGTTGCCTATTAATGCATATTGATTATTCGTTTTAGACGGTTTCAACTGTGGGTACTTTTCATTATGTTTTGGTCCAAAAAGCGTACTACGCAAACAAACGTAATTGCTTTCTCACTAACGGGAGCCTATTAATTGTGGAGCTTCTAATTATCATATCCATCAAACTATTTTTTTTTTCGGAGGATGAATCCCACATAGGTCTGAGACCTGTGCGTGGGTAATGAATGGATGATTGTGATTGATGAGTTGGACCTACAGTTTTGGGTGGGTTCCGAACCACCTGGAGGTAATTTTACAGAAGAGAACAGAGTCGTTTTTGCTGGCCAATCCAATCGGTCACCAAAACAAAGATAGCCTAGGAGTTTCGTAGCTTATCACTGATTGAACAGATACCTGCTACGGCACTCGGCTATCATTTCCCCTATTGAATCACAGAATGATACTTTTTGATAAACAAAAAACAATATTACGATATCAATGAAAAAATTCGAATACAGTAACCCACAGTGGAACTTTATTATATTATTAGCCTTATATTTGGCATCGTATGTGTACCCATTGTTTGGTGGATAAAAAAATGTTACTACTTGTTAAGCCTGGGGGGAAATGAGGTGGTCAAGCAAGAAAAGCCCAGCATTTCAACGAAAAGAACAAAGTAAAGTCCTGAGACGACGTACTTTGTGACGACAATACGTCTCAAATTGCATGCTATTCTGTGCGAGCTGCCGCAGCCGGAGTTTTCATAGCAACGTATTTACGTAAAAAGGAACACAAGTCGTTCACGAAAGCCCCATTACTATCTCTGGGGAGGGACGCTATAGAAAATGCAGGAACAGTGACAGGGTGCTGAAAACGAAAAAGGAAAAAGGATCGGACAATGGTAGACACATTTTACGACAGTGATAGAATGGGTGGACGGAGGAATAGGGGTGGGGGGATGGAAGAGGGAAGGGCCGAGCCTATTTTCGACGAGGGAAACTATAAAAGAGCGAACCCCGTATTCGCCTAAATGCCGGGAGTAGGGCCCCTCCAGGGGCTGCCCAGTAACAGTTTTCCGACGAAAGCATCATTAAGGCCGGGCCGATTTCTGGTCTCGGAAAGCCCTTCTAAACTCGGTCTGCACCTAAAAAAAACACACACACATCCACGCCCCATTTAGAGCCATCGACGCAAATCACCATAGCAAAACACCCGGAAAATATCACTTAGCCACGCGTGAGAGGTTTTATGAGGAAATTTTGAAAGCTGATGAAAACAATGTGTGCAAACTTTTACAAAAAGGGAAAACTTTACAATTACGTAGAACTAGAATCAATATACTGTCACAATGATTGAGAAACTTTATGTCAAAGCCGTATCCCAAAACAGCAATAACCGTATGGCTTTTATTGCTGAGGGAAACCTTATGGGTGGTTCCACTAACCCGTTCAGGTCATATAATGGGAAAATGGTAGAGCTGCACAACAGTTTTAGCTAGATTCTAAACACAAACTATACGGTTAGTAGTAATTAAATTATTTATTCATACAATTTTTTTATTATTATTAATGAGGATGATGCCCACATGAGTCCGGAGACTTGGGTGTGGCTAATGAGGTGAATGGGTGAATTATGAAAAACATCCATGGCTGAATGAGACTCGAACCCAAGGCTGTAGGAAACGAAGCCAGCCAGAGCCCCTTATCTTATCACAGACAAGCGCTCAACCAACTGCGCTACAAAATTGAATGTGAAGAAGCAACAGGCTTTTCAGCCTGACCCAATAATTCTTCCAGTATTGAATATCAACTGTGATCCAAATCTTAAAGTATGGTTATTATTACATGTTTGAATGCCATTAAAAATTTTCAATCAGTATTGCATGTACATTTTGATTGAAAATAATAAAAAAATTTTTCAAGAAGATTGATATGGGAGAGAATAGTAATAAAAGAGAAATGTTTGAAGAATATTTATGTGCCACATTTGTAGTATAGGCCTACTAATAAACTCAACTTTATATTACAGATATTATGATGTCACAGTGGCTCATTTAGTTCGATTGAAATGATGGCGGAATGAAATCGGCGTTCATTTTTGTGGGGGTTAATTGTACTTCCAAGGAATGTAAATTGGTAATTATATAGAAACGTTACTTCTTGTTGAATTTTGTACTGATTTTTTTTGTGACATCTACACACCCCAGGAAGCAATAATCCGTTAAAATTTTTTGGGTGTCGCGATTATTTCACAGAAAAATTGAAATTTTCGAGAAAAAACATTTTTCATGAAAATTTATATTTTCATTTGAAAAATTCATAATTTGCAAACATGTGAGGAATTCCAAATCTTAAAACAATGTAAACCAAGTGAATATATCATTTCCAAAACACTACCGCCCCCAAAAGCAGCGCGCGTTACCAAACCTAACCTAACCTGGCTAGATGTGACTGAACCACCTCATACCTTTATTATTTTGATGCATAAAAAACATACATCAAGCTAATTTACCATTAAACGACATAGATCAAGTGAATTATCACATTGCCAAAATACTACCGCCCCAAACGCAGTGTGTGCTCCGCGCGCCTTACAAAACCTTCCCTGGGTGCCTAACAAAGCTAGATGTGACTGAACTAACTCACAAAAGACCTAACCGCGCGCCTAACCTTTGCTAGCTAATCATTAATTTATTTCACTGTTAATTAATTTAATCACTTCACACTTCACACACGCCATAACTTAGGCCTACCACACAGCAATAACCATTTCACACACTCACAAAAACAGACTCTTACACCACGACAGACAGTACAAGAATGACTAGGTTTCTCTGTATGCAACTATAGCCTGACAGCATTCCCCCGGAAATCATTAAAAGCGAAAATATTTTTTTTGTTTGTTACGCTTTTCTGCGGAAACTACTCAACCAATTATTATAAAATTTTTTACTTACATTTCAAGAATATTCAAAAGACATAGGACACATTTTATTTTCAAAAAGAAAAATATTTTTTTTTTGAACATTGTAAGAACAATCGATTCTATTCTATAGGGAAACACAGCTGATAAAGATCAATACATATTTTCCAAAATTCACTAGAACTGAGAGAAGGCATGCCTCAAAGCCGTGCCCCAAACAAGAGTTCTTTATTAGTGAGTCAGCTGATTCTCAAACTTGGAGAACGTCGTGATTTTAGACTTATCACAAATGGAAATGTGATCTTCCGCCTAAGAAAAATATTACCACTGGAAAACTTAAATTTTAATGTTAAATAGTCATTGCCCCCAAAAAATTACACTGTATTATTATTCAGTAAGATGTTAGGTTGAAATAGGGAAAGTTTTGATAGAAAATTTGACAAGTAACGTTTCTATATAAATACCTGTAAATTAAGTAATAATCTAGTCCAAATGGTATATACTGCAATTTACAGTAATTGTAACCCAATCGTGCAAACACGATTGTACTACAATAAAATTAAACTAGGATGGCATTTATCAATTTAACGTTTTTAATGGAGTACTGAGTTTAAAATCAAATCTCATTTTAGTTTGGAGCTCCACATTAATTTTACTGATAAATTGTACAGCACTGATTTACAGTGCAAACCTACAGTAATAATAGCATAGTAATAATGATTTACAGAGTATTCTAAGTGTAAATCTACAGTACTGAGTAGTTAAGCAGAACTCACAAAATTACATGATTCAGAATAAAGAAAGGCTATATCGAAGCTTCATGAATATTAAAAGAAAACAAGGAAAAAGATAATGCAAAATACAAATTCTTTGTATTATCATTTTTTTTTTTTTTTGAGGATGAAGCCCACATAGGTCTGAGACCTGTGCGTGGGTAATGAGTTGGATGATGGTGATTGATGAGTTGGACCTACAGTTTTAGGTGGGTTCCGAACCACCGGGAAGTGATTTTCAGCAGAGAACAGTGTCTTTTTTGCTGGCCAATCTAATCGGTCACCGTTACAAACAGGACCTACGAGAATGCAGCTTATCTATCTGATTGAACAGATACCTGCTACGGCTCGCGGCTATTGTATGATAACATTCTATTCTAAGATCAAAATTGTTGATAATAGCAAGAAGGAATGGACTTTACTTGAAATAATCTTGAATGAGATTGAAAGCTGTCTGCATCGAGGGAAATCGACGGAAATTCCCCATTGTTCGAACCTCAGATAAAAATGTAGTCATTCCTTATTGATCAACGAACAATAAATAATAGAGAATCTAGAAATGTAGATGAATGTGGGTGAGTGAGCATATTTGTTAAGACCAAACACAAATACAAAAACCCTTGTTTAAAAGAAAAATTGACTGGGGGGTTTTCCAGCTAAGCAGCACACAAAGAATGGAAGTCTTCTCATTGTGGAACGGAAAGGATTGCGCTGTCGGGGATTTTGCAAACTAGTTCCGAAGAGAGAGAGAGAATGAGGGGGGAGTGAGTGAGAGAGAAGAGCGACAGTGAAAGAGAAAGCCTAGTGAAAAGGGAGCTTTCCAATCAGAAGATACACGCTTTGCCTACTGAGTTGGCTCTGGGACTGTCCGTGCTTGTTTTATTGGAACGAGCCAGGAATTGGAAAAGGCTTTGTCGAATCAATCGATTCTGGCTGCTTACGGGTTGCGTTGTATGGAGGCCAGTGCGCTCAGGGATCAATGCCCAATGCAACTGTTATTCAGCCCCAAAAAACCCATTTTAGAGGTCTGCAGACATGTATAGGCTTCTAGACGATTTTCAACGCAATTTTCGATTGCCATCATCTGTATTTTAATACAGTTTTGTGAGGTAGAAAATGGTTAAGAAAACTGGAGGGATTTCCAGGGGATTAAATGGGGTAATTCCTCAAGGGGGGGGGGTCAAGTTGAAGGCTGGAAAAACTCTTCGTAAAGCTATCATCTGAATTTTAATACAGTTTTGTGAGGTAAAAAATGGTTAAGAGATTTCCAGGGGATTAAAAGGGGTAATCCCTATGCGGCGGGGGAAAGAGATCAAGTTGAAGGCTGGAAAAAACTCTTCGTAAAGCTATCATCTGAATTTTAATACAGTTTTGTGAGGTAATAAATGGTTATGAAAACTGGAGGGTTTTCCAGGGTATTGAATGGGATAATTCCTTTAGGGGGGAGGGGTCAAGTTGAAGGCTGGAAAAAATTCTTTGTAAAGCTATACAGTGTTTCGTATAGAGTTCTCCTGTACAGTTCCTATTCCTAAAAAAATTAGATAATGAAAGTGGGCTACTACTTAATAGTAAAACATAGTGTAAAACAAGGTGGCGTGTTTTACTCAACAAAATAATGAAAAAAGTTGATAAAAACATAGGTCAGGAACGTCTTGACAAGATAATAAGGTTAGCACATTTTCAATTTTTTTAATAAAGAGATTTTATGGTTGAAAGAGATCAGAGATGATTCTCATCCGAGAAGGTGCCTCTAGTAATATTCATGTCTAGTTTTCCTCTCACATAATCGTAACAGTTTTTTCTCTTAGTTATTTTAAGAAGACTTAATTTATACAATTTTCATTTGACTTTTCTTTTATAATAAATAAAAAGTGTATTGTTATAATTTTGTTGCATTTATGAAACAAGATTTTGTTGCAACAGGTTTTTCAAGACCTGACATGTAAATAAAATCAATCAATTCAATCAAAATTATTTACGATCGGTAGGTCTAATTTATGAATAGATCAATAAAATAAAGATTTCATGAAATTAATGAGTTGCATTAGATTCTGAAATCGAAAAAAGCTTAATGAGGAATATAGTTCAATTAATTGGAGGAATATTAGAGAAAGATTCTAACTCACCTTGAAACCTTTGTACCATTCTTTAATTGTGGCTTCATCGTATCTTGTTTGTGATTTGAGGAAGTCCATATCCTCTTTGGATAATTTGTCTTTGCTCCCGAAACATCCCATACCTGAAAAAATAGAAAAGTACGATTAGAAAAAATGATGTTATTTATCAAACACAAAATTCTTGGGATTGGCAGTTTGATCGAAAAGCATTTTTCTGTCTTCATAAAATTCAATAGAATGAACAATGCTATGTTGTGAAGACATTCCAAACATTATTTGTAATTATTATTTTTACCGATTTACAGAAATAACTGGTTAATCCATCGATAATACCTAAATGTTTTAAAATCAGTAGAGGGATTTTTCTCCCCTATTTTGATTTAGTGCATAATATACACTACATGCATAATGAATAATGAATTTATTTCCAACCAAGAAAAACAAATGATACAAATTTTGAAAACAATAACCAGGAAATAAACTGGCCACTACCTGGTACATGTGATATATACATCAATGTATTTCATGTGTACATCATGTATTTTATATACATAATACTTTATAGTACACTTAACTAGAAGGTTGCCCGATTCAATTGAATCTGTATTAAAACGTGACATGAGGCGGTAATCTATTTACAGATTGAATTAATAGTCTATATTTTTTAATATCCATCTTCTTCTTGTTCTTATTCCCCTTCTCCATATATTTCTTCTTCTATCTCCACTTGTTCTTCTTCCTTTTTTCTCAATCTTTTTCTTCTTCTTCTTATTAATATTATTTATTATTAATATCATCATTATTTTTCTTCTTCAGCTTCTCTTTCTTCTTCCTTCTTCCCTGAACTCGCATATCAATAATACACCTAGTTAATTTTTTCACATGGAGCGACAGAGTTTTCGTGACAGAAGCCTCTTACTCTTATAAAGCGTTTATATATTAGATATTATAGATTTTGGATAGAAAATAGTAGGGATGAAAATGCCAGATCTAGTCGAAAATCCAAATCAGAATTAACAAATAAAAAATACAATTTAATTGAAACTGAAACTAGGAAATAATACATCCAGTATACAGTAGGACTATAGTAGTAGAATAGAATAGAAAAATCTTTTATTCATTCAAAATTATATAACCTTAAGCAAACCTGCAAGGTTGCTTGACAAGGTTCAATACAACAAATCAAATTTCTTTTTACAAAAAAAATTTATGAAAAATTATTTTTACAATATTTAGAATTTAACAATCAAATTAATACTGTTTTAAAATTACAATTGTTGGCTCAGCTCTCAATTACAAAATAAAATAATAACTTCAATCAACCTGAATTAATTATTTCTCTATTAAATGAAATTCCTTAGGAACAACTAAACTAAACATTATCTAACGTATAATGATTAAGCCAAACCTTTAAATTTCGTTTCAACAATTTCATATTTACAAACTTAGTGCAGCACTCAGGTAAATCATTAAATATTTTTGGAACAATATATGATAAATTATTCTTTGCAATATTAGTATGTGCAAATGGAACAATATATCTCTCATTTCTCAAGCCATAACGGCTTTCTTTAAGAACTAAATACTTTTTACTAAAATAATTCTCCATTATTATTGTAAACAAAAATAAGCCTTTAATACTTAAAACATTACACCTGTTCAAGAGGTTTTCATATGGAATTCTTCTAGGTGAATCACTAATCAAACATAAAATTTTTTTCTGAACACAAGTTATTCTTCTCAAATAAACATCACTGGCATAACCCCACCCTTGTAAACCATATCTCATGATAGACTCACCCAAAGCTATATACATCATCCTCTTTACTTTACTAGGAATCAAATCTTTCACATAATGCATTTTGGCTAAAACTTGTTTCAACCTGTTACAAACATTTTTAATGTGTATATCCCATCGAAAATAATTGTCTACTGTTACACCAAGATACTTGTATGAAGAGTAGTAGTAGTAGTAGTAGCAGTAGAGGTGGGGGTGGTGGTGGTAGAAGTAGTAGCACTACAGTAATAATACAATCAGTACTAAACGACCAGTACATAGTAGTCAAATTTTAATTTGAAAAGCTGTTGAATGAACATTCTCAGCTACTAAGCAAGAACAAAATCATGGGTTCAAAAACAGATTAAATGCTCGGATATTGCAAATAATATTGAGTTAGGTTTTCACATGATGTGAAGGACAGTAATTCATGCAGTATTCGCATTGACACATCATTAAATTTGGGCGTCAAGTAAGTAAGCTGAGCTTATTAAGTAGTATCAAGGCGAACGCGCTATTTCGCTGAGAAGCTTACAGCGCATAGATTTCTGGTGGGTGGATGGTGGAGGTGGGGGAGGGGGCCATTTTGAGTCGATAAGCGGATTTCTGACGAAAGTTGAGCGCGGCAAGAATATTGACACAGAATTTCGTAAAACTTCCACCAATTCGGCCGAATTACTGATGAGCAGCCAAAGACGACATGAGAAAATTACCAAACAATTTCGCTGACTGGGTGAAACGAGGAAATGCATGAATGGGTTGATAAAATGAGCTTCCCGGATATTTTAACAAGTAGACCATGTAAATTGGCTCAAAACATTCCTGACAAAAATGAGTTTAATCAAATATTCTTGGATGTCTAGTTAGTAAAGCCTTATCCTTTTTAAACGGTTGAGAAACCCTGATTTTTCATTATTATTCAACTCAACTCTAAAATATATCTAAAAATATATCTACTCCACTTGTCTGATCTATCTCGTGACATTCAACTATTTATATTCATTTGTTACATTCTATTTATTATAATCGATATTAATCAGCGTATTGGTTCATCATTCACTACCATTTCTGGTCAGTCTCTATGACAGAAATAACAGTTTTTCTTTACAAAATTTTTGTATAGACAGGCCGAACCAATTATTTAACTAATATTTGTTATTTTATTCCAAGTTATTCTATTTATTATATTGTAATCGATATTAATGTTAATAAACTCAGAAGTTTTTCTGACGAAAATGGATTTAATAAAAATATCCTTGGATATTTAGTTAGTAAAACCATAGATTAGGGTTCGTCTTGATGGTTAGTCAATGGTAAAACATAGAAGAGAAATTGGTTATTATTTTCTACCAAATCTGGTCAGTTTTTATGTCAGAAACAAAAGTTTTTCCTTTGCAAATTGTTGTAGTCGCAGGCCTATTATTTGTAATATACTGAATTTTATTTCAGTCATTATATTTATTATATTATAATCGATATTAATTGACTAATTGATTTTTATTCTCTACCAAATCTGGTCAGTTTTGAAAAATCAGATTTTTTTCTTTGGAAATTGTTGTATATGCTGGCCCTGATTTACAAATTGGCAGATTTAGAGGGGGCGGCACATGGAAAAGTTCAAGAGCGAAAAGGTACATAATATTATAAAGGAATAGAGTAACTTTATTTTTTATTTTTATTTTTTTTTTTTGCTGAAGTTATTCTAGCACCTAGTCTGAGACTAATAAGCTATTTTATTTTAACCTAAATTGCTAATTATTTATTATGGAAAGGATTAACCCATTGGCTTGACCTCCTCTATTTTAACAATAAAAAATATTTAAAGATTATTTTAAATCACTTTCATACACACTTCTGCTTTTACACTTTCATACACACTTTTGCTTTTAACTTTTGCACATTAAAAAACTCTGCTTTTGCACTTCACACTACACTATTACTTTATTTGATGTAAAAAGGTTGGAATTAAAAATGTGAAAATACTTGTTCAAGTTCCAAGTTTTTTTCAACAGTTATTGCTTTATTATTGTGACAAATCGAGTACGCTCCTATTCTATTGATATGCTTTAAATAAGATTGCATTTTTTCAGAATATAAAGCCCACATAGATAATGATAAACATATAGATGATAGATCCACACATTGGATGTTTGGTGATGAGTTGGACGTACAGTTTTAGGTGGGCTCCGAACCAACGGGAAGTGATTTTACAACACAGTACAGTCTCTTTTGCTAGCCAATCCAATCGGTCACCTTCACAAAGAGTGCCCAGGAGCTCGTAGCTTATCTTATCTGCCTGGGCTGATACCTGCCATGGCTCGCGCCCGTAGTATTATAAATGTTGTGGCTATGTGGGTTATTCGAACAGAACATTTCCCCAAAAGTTTTTAATTCTAGATTATTATTTCAGCAATTTTCTTTCAACTGGCTATTTTGACAAAGGAAAAGAAAAGAGACTGTTTTCTTTGACTGTTTATTTATTAATTCAAGTGATAAATTATTTACAGTAATTCGTATAATAAAGAAAAATGCAATATAGCATGAAGGAGTCCAATCAAGTTTTCTTATGAATTTCAACTTTGGGGTTTTGCTGGCACTAAATTGTCATTAGACTGGCTGGTTGAAGGCATGATCCTTGGCGTCATTTAATCTTCATTTAAAAGTCTTTACAGGAGCTTTTCTGTCCAGGCATCATCTCTCTCTCTTCGCCATTTTTTGTCTCTTTTCGCATTTACTATGCCCTAATTCCGCCATTGCTACGGGCAAACCGTGTCTCAGATAATACATAATGTAGTTCCTTCGTCGTTTACACTAATAAGATTCACTCAATGTATTGAATCATACCGGGCTACTAGGCATCTCATTTAGTTGAAGAATTCATTTCGAGAGCAATCATGAGTTGTACGCTCCTTCAAGACATCGTTAGCAGAGGAAGATAAATTATGTCTTCTACCCTTGCTCTTTTCAACTTCATCATTCTTTACTTTCCAGTAGCGGTAAGCTACGGAATGTCAGCTTCCAAATGTTTGAATGTAAATTCAAAATATATTTTCATACTCGTTCAAACAAATTTCGTTCTTTAATACCATTAATAATACGGTAATTATCTTATTTTTGCTAGTTCGCCCCCCTGGGTGCACCTTGCATAATTTAACGCTAGATAATTTTAGTGAAACAGACCTAACCTAGAATTCCGATTCTAATTTGAAATTTTGTGAGAAACAGTTTTGGGCAATAGCCTGTTGTATTCGCATTTATTGTATGGAAGTCAAATGAATAAATACATAAATAAATGAGTTGACAAATACGGCGGTCAGACAAGCCTTTCTCACCTGACTTTGTTGCCATACGACAAAAAAATTGTCTTATTCTTGCGGACGGAATTCATGTAAAAGTAATTTTTCAAACACAATCCTCAACATTTTGTAGGCCTGTCCAAAGGGAGACACTTATTGCGCTAGAGCGCTCTAGTATACTTTCTAGAGCGCCTCGTGTAATTTAGGTCTAGATTGCTCTACGAGAGATAATAGAGCGTGTCACAGAGCGCCAGATTCCTGCTAGCAATATGAAACTAACATAATGTTGGAATATGAATAAATAAATGACTCTTGACTATTGCTGCACAAGGTTCGAAAGTTATTGTTAGCATGTTTAAACTCGTACAACAAGAATCTAGAAGAGTGTTTTACAGTGGGAAAAGACGAAGGTCCGTGATTATGAACGTTCTTTCAGTTTCTCTTGACCAGAGGGAAACTTGAAATGTAACATATTTAAGTAGGCATTTCAAGAACCCCTCCAGTCAAAAGACACTGAAGGGACGTTCATAAATACGGGCGGAAATCTCTAACAGCTACTCTTGTGTTCAATTCCCATTTCTGACTGGCATCTTTGCAGCACAATTTACCTCATTCTACCCACGCACAAGTATTTTATTTATAAAAATCGATATAGTCTAAATTATTAACCGACTCATACACCCCAAAACATAGTTTTTATAGTTTCTAAAGATGAATTATCAATATAACATTTTCTGTATTTATCAAGTTTAACTAAAAGGTTTTTGTAATTATCATGTTATTAATTAATAAGTAAATTTTAATTTGATTTGATTTTGAGTCTGTAAATTTTTTATGTAAAATTTGTCATTACAATCATCACATTTTTAGATGAATTGTCCAATACATATTTTTCTTGTAGCCTACAAAAATAATTAATCAACACGTAACCCAACTTCTTCAATTGAAATTTCAAGATTTCGGTTCAAGAGAGACAGATTTTCGTCTAGATTAAGGCAAGGTATGTTGTTGGTCACAGCACGTAGTAGCCTACACGAGTAAGGTCTACTTCAGGAGCAGACAGGCCACAGATCAACTTGTGATGAGGCCGACCACAGGCTGTTTTGTCGCCACAAGCCCACCTCCCGAACTCCTGCTGCTCCTAGCTTGCTAATTCGATAACCGACTGTGCTTGCCAAACAGCACCAGGTACAACGTACAACTACAACAAAGTCCCTCCTCCAAGTGCAAACACCACCCACACCCACCTGAATATATTAACGACGTCCAACTAGATCCCGCAATGCTTATTGTCGTGTTAGACCTGCGACGGTGTTTGTCGTGCGAAATTACACAACTAATATTCGGGTTATTACTGCCCTTATTTTATTTCAAATTTCGGAAGTGATAGCCGCGAGCCGTAGCAGGTATCTGTTCAATCAGATAGTTAGCTGCGTTCTCATAGGTCCTGTTTGTAACGGTGACCGATTATATTGGCCAGCAAAAAAGACACTGTTCTCTGCTGAAAATCACTTCCCGGTGGTTCGGAATCCACCTAAAACTGTAGGTCCAACTCATAAATCACCATCATCCAACTCATTACCCACGCACAGGTCTCAGACCTATGTGGGCTCCATCCTCAAAAAAAAAAAAAATTCATTTTAAAATATGATTTTGAGTTTTCTTATTTGTTTACTTTTTATATTAACTGAAACCCCATAATTCAATACGAGAGTGTAGTACAATTGAATTTGTACAAAAGCTGACTGATTAAAAAACTATCATTAGGCTGCTATCCATCTTTTATTTTTTAATTTTGGTTTACTAGTTACATTTCAAAATATGATTTTAAGTTGTTATTAGTGTAATTTCTTATATTAATTAGAACCTCTATCCAATATGTAATTCGTGCAGCCTATTTATTTTTCGATAATTGAAGTTGTCGAAAAATTGACTGAAAAGCCCAGTATTGCCCATGCTTTATTTCAAATTTAGTATATTTATTTAATTTAAAAATATTATTTGAAGATACGTTATAAGTGTAGTTTTGTAAATAAATTAGAACCCTTTGATCCAATACGTAATTGGTGTAACCTATTATCATAGATTAAGCATTTAAGTCTAAGCATAGACTAAGCATTCAATCTTGAATTCTCTAGTTGAAATTGTTGAAAAGCATTGAATAATGCAGTTCTACTTTGTCATTTTTTTCTTCCTTTTTTTTCGGATGAGACCTGTGCGTGGGTAATGAATTTGATGATAGTGATTGATGAGTTGGACCTACAGTTCTAGGTGGGTTCCGAACCACCGGGAAGTGATTTTACAGCAGAGAACAGAGTCTTTTTTGCTGGTCGATTCAATCGGTCACCGTTACAAAGATGGCCAAGGAGTTTCGCAGCTTATCTCTGATTGAACAGATACCTGCTACGGCACTCGGCTATCACTTCCCAAATTTTACACTATACTTATTGGGAAAACATACCACAAGTTTAATAAATATGGAATTCTCATTTCAAAGCTATTGGTTGTACTGAAGACTTCCGATCTACGAATATTGATAATTGTGACAAATGTTTTGCAAAAAAATTATTAACGTTTATACTCCGTAAATATTAATTTTAAATTCTTGGATTTCTTGTTCCATGTGACGATCCGCGTTGTTCATATTAACTTTTTTTTGTAAATTGAACGACTTGCCGTCAATTTTAATTTTGAATAAATAATATTTCTACTCACTTTTGGCCAAACGTTTTCGAGTTATGGAGACTCATCTTCAAGGCCTTGACTCCGAAAGGTTTGCCCAAAAGTGAGTAGACATATTATTTATTCACAATTAAAATTGACTGAAAGTCGTTGAATCTACAATAAAAAGTTAATACTGTATTAATTTTAATACCGATATGATTAATTCCATTATTAATCCAAAAGTTCTAAAGTCTTGAACTCCGTGAGGTTGAACTCCGGGGCTTGAACTCCGTGAGGTTGAGAAGCGGAACTATATAAGAATGGTGAAGAAGGGTTGAAAGGTACCTACTCTAACTGACAAACTATGGACAATATATCTCAAAAATTATGTCTACAACTCTCTGATACACAGTTTCTCAGTCGTTCAATAAACCATTCAGTAGCTACATATTTAATAGGGGGATTAAGGCTTGTTTCACACATAATCGGCATCGGGTAAGCGGAATCAGTTACCCGGCGTAATTACATTATATATTATTTTAAAAATCGGGAAAGTGTGAAGCGCTCCATATGATGCAATGTCCGTACTATACGCCCGGGTAGACAACACCGGGTTACCCGATGCCGGTTATATATGTAAGCCGCTATTGAATCTGTAGCTTACTAAATTATTTATTGAGAAGCGGGCATGAAAATGATTTGTCTACAAATTAATCTAAAGTGTCTATTGATTTACCAATTAATTTCCCTTAGAATTCCATCTTGGTTGCATAATCAACAGCTAATTGAAAGCTTAGAATCCTTAAAATCAATAATCTAGACAGCATCTAACAAGAGCCGGAACAGAGTAAAAAGCAGATATACGTGAACAAAACAACAGCGTTATTGTGTAGCGTGTAGCTCAACAAGTGTCGCATCATTGTCGCTTGAGTGGGCAGCCGTCAGCCGACATAACAATAATAATCCTTACTCAGGAAAGCGCTCACCACAATAGTAGTGTAGCGACCTCTACAATATTATCGCCTAGCCTAGGGGATAACAACTATTGCAGCCGAATGATTAATGAACCGAAAAAATTCAGACTGCACTTCCGTATCTATCCCACCGAAATAATTATAACCGAATGAGAGAATCGATAGTCGATAGGTTACGTTTAGTTTTGGGTTTGAATAGATATAGATTATTTTCATATCGAAACTTTTAGTCGATTGTTTCGGTAGAGTTGATACGAAAGAGCAACCAAAATTAATTTAAAAACGGTGAACAGTGAACTGAATCGTTCTGCTATTGTACAAAAGATGACTGCAATCGTTTTTACAAACCAATTGGTGAGGAGAATACCATGTTATTCCCAAATAAATAATTGAAATTGGAAAGACTACTCGTCTAGCGTCTAGGAATTTAGAGGGATTTTAAGAAAAGTAAATGGTGAAAAGCTTTTCAAGGATCAGCTCTTCATTTCTACCAACAATGTTTTTGAACACAAAGCTTGAATAATTGTTGAAATAATAATAATAATAATTAGCTTATGGCTTTTAATGGTGGGGAGACCCTTACGGGTAGTTCCACCTTGCCGTTTGTGCCATGTTACGGGGAACATGGTGGACCTACTATTTTATGTGGGTTCCGAACCACCGGGAGAGTGATAATAAAGCTTGTAACATCAAGTCATTGAAGCACGGTCACCCATCCAAGCGCAGTCTTGAGCGGTCGTGACTGAACATCACGATCACTTGAACACCACACTCACTGCATGACCAATCACCACCCATAATTGTTGAAAATGCTTTGCTAGTGAATTCAACACTTACATATTCGTGAGATGGTAATTCCTGATAGACATTACTTGAAAATGTAATATGGAAACTACAACAACGAAGTTGAAAAGTTGAAATTATTAACTAAGAAAACCTAGTTTTGATACAGTAAATTTGCTTTCCGTTAGATTTTTTGTCATTTTTTTCAATTTCAATTTTTATTTCATTCCAACATACACAATCTCACAAGAATATTCCAAAATATAAAACAGTAGAATATAAGATACAAATCAACAAATTTATTTGATCACTAGAAATACATTAGAATGTATTTGAATACATGAAATAAAATATTCCGAAAATTGCGTTTTTTGTTTTGTTAATTATACTTTTTACATAAAATATTGTTTTTCTTACCCTGTGAACAAATTGTGCAATCCATGATTGGAAAAAGAATTTAGTCTTTTGTGCAGGAGCACATTTTGTTTTGTCTACGCATGTATCTACGCAGCATACACAGCGTTTCAAAACTATAAGTGAAACTATTCAAAGCAATTTAGAATTGTGCGAATACGATCGTACGAAAATTGTATATGAATTCAGTAATATAGACAATGTAATTTTATAGGGCTACTTTTAATAGGAGAAAAGATGAAAATCATAAACTTAGAAACCTTTGTTGATCTGCATTTGCTTACAGGTCTATTTGATTGTATCTTATAATTGAAAAAGTTAATTTCTCATAACTTAGTATAAAATAATGGGTTATAAAAGGATGAGAATAACTTCGAAAAGGAGAAATAAAAATATAAAAATGAAAAAAAAACTAACTTCAACGATCAACGGAAAATGTCCCAACAGAATACGAAGTTTGTATTTTGAGCAAGAGGATCAACTTAGATTGTATGATAAAGTTTATTATACAGCCAGTGCCCCGAAACTTTGAATGGCTACCCGAATCCTGAGTTTGGGAATAGTTAGTTGAGACATAAATCCCTTTCAAAATTATCTTCAGCTACATGAAAATTGGTTATAGAGCAGTTTCCTAAGTTCATTCCTATGTTATCAACCTCTATGCGGTCCATGAACTAAGAATCTAAATTACAGTATGTAGGACACTTAATCGATTGTCCGAACCAAAATCCAATAACAAATATTGTACGCTCAGCTGAAGGATCATCAAAGATTGTTTGTGTTTTCGATCAATAGCTTCCAATGTTGTTGAGAAATACATGTAGATGTAGTCCATAGAGACTATTATAATCCAACTTTGGTACGGGAATTGAAGTGGCTCAAAGGTTTTTGAACGTGTGTTTCAACATATGAAACACAGAGGTATTGACAATATTATTTTTATTATTAGTAGAGGTGTGATAACTTTTGAACCACAAAAAAACAGTTACGAATTAATAATTATTTTCTTTCTATGCAGCCATTATTATTCTATTATACATTACTAATCCACTATAATCTATAGCTAATTGCTGTTATCTGTTGACAAAAATCTAACGCTGAAGAATAAGAGATTGAAGGAGGAGAAAACGAAGAAGAAGGAGTAGGAGGTGGAGGAGGAGGTGGAGGATGAGGAGAAGGAGGAGGAGAACAAGAAAAAGGAGAGGAAGAAGATGGAGATGAAGAAGAAAAAGAAGGATAAAAAACTAGATATAAAAGAAAATAGACTATTTAATAGAATTTGTAAAAAGTTATTAAACATTCTAGAAATCGAAATTCAACTGAAGTAATATTACTAGCAACCTGCTAGTAATATTAACAAAAATTGGAAATTGGGAAGTGATAGCCGTGAGCCGTAGCAGGTATCTGTTCAATCAGAGATAAGCTACGAAACTCCTGGGCCATCCTTGTGAGGGAGACCGATTGGATTGCCCACCAAAAAAACTCTGTTCTCTGCTGTAAAATCACCTTTAGGTGGTTTTTTTTTTTTTTTTTGAGGATGAAGCCCACATAGGTCTGAGACCTGTGCGTGGGTAATGAGTTGGATGATGGTGATTGATGAGTTGGACCTACAGTTTTAGGTGGGTTCCGAACCACCGGTAAGTGATTTTACAGCAGAGAACAGTGTCTTTTTTGCTGGCCAATCTAATCGGTCACCGTTACAAACAGGACCTACGAGAACGCAGCTTATTTCTCTGATTGAACAGATACCTGCGACGGCTCGCGGCTATCACTTCCCACCTAAAACTGTTTGGAACCCACCTAAAACTGTAGGTCCAACTCATCAATCACTATCATCCAACTCATTACCCACACACAGGTATCAGACCTATGTGGGCTTCATCCTCCAAAAATAAAAATAAAATGTACCTGTAACACATAACAACAGGATCACATGAAAACAAACTATTGTTTGCCTCTCTAAACCTTTTGCCCATAAAATTGGGTGTGAGATCATCGTAATAGCTTAGCTTTCTAAATCAAGCCATATAACACTGCATGATTCAAGTCCACCTTTTTTATTAATTTTGAGGTTGCTCGTGATTTAGTTCTTCACAAACACTAATAATTAGTAAATAGACTACAATTGAGTATGATTATTAAAATCATCAAAAAATTTGAAATTCACATATCAAGTCAATCAATAAGTCCCCAATGTGGATCATTATTTCTTAGATTGATGATAGTTTGTGAAAAGCAGATTTGGGCAATAGTTATTGTATTCAAATTGATAATAAGTTAGTTAAAACATTTTTTTAATAATTAAATAAATAAGTAAAATAAATGAAATAGATAAAACAATAGATAAACAAATAGATAAATAATACAATAAAATAATTAAAATAAACAATAAAAAAATAAAATGAATTAAATAAATAAAAAAATAGAATAAATACAATACCGAAATAAAATAAATACAATAAATAAAATAGCCTAAATAAACTAACACTAAGGATAGTGTTCAGGATAGTAAGATGATAATTGATGATGAATGATGATGACGGTTGAAATCTGGTTTATTACTCTTGGTAATAAACGTTATTATCTGGTTTATTGTCTTGTAACTTATACTAGAGCCAACATGGTATTGAATAAGAGAACCCACCCATCAAATTTCACTGCTTCACGTAATGCAGACCGTGATTTTTCTGCAGGCGCCAACTTCCCATCACATTACATTTTACTGCAACATATTGAATATTGATTTTTCCATTGATAACGATGAAGCAGCAACAATCTATTCAAAGCTGAACGATGGAATCATCTTGCATCGCACAGCTTCCATTTTGTGCTGCCTTTTGTGTGCTAACAGAAAACCGCAAAACGAAATTGAAATTGATGACGTCATTTGAACACAATGTTTCCATTTTCTTCCCATCTCCATTGCGGCATTTGCTGTAGCCGAGTATTCCTATCGCTTTTTAATTTCAATAGAAATCGTTGCACCCTCGTCAGACCAACGATACAGTCTAGAATGAATCGATAGCTGCTTTTATCAACAGAAACGTTTTCCACCCATCATAATGACATCAGAAAACGCTTAGCAAGACCACAAAATTGTGGAAATTCAATCATTTTCATAGCTAACCCTGACGGAGATAACAGAATTTCATCAGATTATGCTGTATTAAGCAGAATCAAAAGTAGAGTGAAATCAATTTGGCTTAATCAACATATCCTCTGTTAATAAGCTTAAAAATGTTTGCAAATCATCTCTGGTATTGATGCAAGCTTCATTATTTTGACAGTAGATCTAAAATTTTATAACTAGAAAGAACCCTTCCTATACAAAATGTTTGCAGCCCGGCCCTTATTTTAAATGTTTATCACTACTGCTGTACCTAATAAGTGATTGTGCATTGCAATAAACAAAAGTATCCTTCCATTTCTGAAGCAAAAGCTCAGCATATTTGGAAAAATATGGTGATTTCTGCCAATGCGTAATGCGCTGATGATTTTTTTGTTCTTTTTTTCTCTTGGATTTATTCTGGAAATCTGTATAAAATGTACAAAGTTTCATAAAACAAATTGAATAAAGCTATAAATCCTCTTGAAACTTTAATCTTATATTGCTTATATTACTATATAAGCAATTTACTATATTTAGTAATATAAGTAATTTACAATTTACTTTATTACTATATTGCTTATATTACTTTCTTTGCTCGCTGTGCCAAAAAATGTGTTATACACTTTATATTGTGAATTTCTTATATATGTATTTTTGTATCTTGGCGAAATAAATATTATTATTATTATTATTATTTCAGTATTATAATATAGAACTCATGTTAACCTCGGTCTCCTCAACAAAATACTTTATTTCCAATTCGCTAATCATATTAGGTCTTAATCTCTCTCAATTTCATTAATCTACCCAATTCACCCGTCTTTTGAACTTACTTTCTTAGCAAACGCGGCGCCTTAGCTATTACACTATCCCTAGATGACAGTATGGCAATATATTTTCTTCAAGATATTCTCCAGGTATAAAGGCATACAATATTTTCATAATTAAAATTCAAGAAATGGTTGTAATGTAGATTTTGGTCATAATTATATTGAATAGTATATATCATACACAAATATTGTATTAGATATTCCGATAGATAATTTATAAAATACACTCACGGTACTTTTCTTCATTTAAAAGACAGAACACTTTATAAGATATTAACTGAGCTCTTAGAAAATTCTCATTTTATACGTTTTAATTTCATCTTTACTTATTTTATCCACTTATTCGCCACTATTCAATTTACTTCTATACGGGCTTTAAAGGTAAATAAATACGAAGCTAAAAAATTAGATTTTTTCCAAGGTCGGATTAGTTGATGATGTATAAGTTGCGTGAGTTGGATTAGTGAAGCTGAATAAAACCAAGTTAGGGAAACTCCTAGTAGATTATAAGAGTGCTATTTTCAAATGAACGAGAAAGAAACGAAGCATCCGACCTCTCATTCAGTTCTAATTAAGTATCTAACCTTGACATGAACAGTAGTATATATATATATATATATATGTGTGTGTTAATCTATGGTTAGATTTGAAGTGTTTCCAACGACCTCCCAAATATTGATATAAACACACAATCGCTTGGGAAGTGACAATTTACATTGCAAACCATCTACCAAGTTCTTTAAATATTTCTCTCTTTTTTCTAACATTTAAAACATATTTAAAGCATAAACCTTGAGAGGTATGGGTAACTATTGGAAACTGGAATAGAACTATCAGCAAGGGAGGATATGTAGATTATATTCTCAACATGGTTCTCGAAGGTTTTGGATTTGGATCTCTATCATTTAAAATAAATTCCAGGATTTCTTATTCCATAACGATCTGCGTTGATAAAAATTCACTTTTTATTGTAAATTCAACAACTTGCAGTCAATTTTAATTGAGAATAAATAATAATGTTACTCACATTTTGGCCAAACGTTTTTGAGTCATGGAGACTCATCTTCAAAAGCGTCCTTGATGAGCAATTAAATTTTAAATCACACAAACTTTTTGATCACATTCTTCAAAAACCATAATAATTAGAATTTATTAATTTCGAATTCCTTTAATTGCTATTACTTTATACTGAAGACTTCCGCAATGGCGGATATTGACAACAGCATTGAACAACTGATGGGAATCGATGAATGCTACTGTACTGTCTTCAGTATAAAGTAATAGCAATTAAAGGAATTCGAAATTAATAAATTCTGTTTATGTATATTTGTCAGTTTATTCAATTGTCAGTCACTTCAAACTAACTTGTGCCATAATAATTCTTCTCATAATGACGATCAAGGACGCCTTTGAAGATGGGTCTCCATGACTCGAAAACGTTTGGCAAAAAAGTGAGTAAGATTATTATTTATTATCAATTAAAATTGACTGCAAGTCGTTAAATTTACCATAAAAAGTTAATTTTAAATAAGTTTCACTAGTCATATCGGTCAAGTAATAGGAACAGATGCAAACTATACTTTAATAACTATATACTATAACTATACTATATTTATAACTATATTTTAAAAACTATACTTTAACCAGATTGAGCGGGTGGGTAGAATTGCAGATTTGCTAACAAATCGACTGCAACGTCAGTTTTGTGGTTAGCAGACCACAATTTTCAAATTTTCAATTAATTTTATACCTTTTCGATAGAGTTGATTGACGATTGGAAAGTTACAAGCGTCTGTATTCAGTTGAAAGTGTCAACTGCGATATTGCAATTTTTTTCGGAGGATGAAGCCCACATAGGTCTGAGACCTGTGCGTGGGTAATGAATTGGATGATGGTGATTGATGAGTTGGATCTACAGTTTTAAGTGGGTTCCGAACTACCGGGAAGTGAATTTACAGCAGATAACAGTGTCTTTTTTGCTGGATAATCCATTCGGTCACCGTTACAAAAATGGCCCAGGAGTTTCGTAGTATATCTCTGATTGAACAGATACCTGCTACGGCACTCGGCTCTCACTTTCCCAAATATCGAATCGCTGCTATAATGAATATCATTTTAACATTATAAAGTACAAATGTTATTCTATTCAGCACTAACCTAAAACCCCAAAATACGTTCAAAGAACACCACATTTCTAACTAATTTCAAATAAGAAAGATGTAACTACTGGGATGTGTTATTTTGAGAACAGAAAATGAAAAGAGAAATTAAATTAAAATTAATTCTAATTTTCCTTATCATAATTGATTAGCTGATTGGGAGGACACGTTAAGCTGTCGGTCCCGGCTGCCTAAAAAACAGTCGTTAAGTCACGTCAGAGGCCCTGAACTTATTCAGGTGCGTCCTGATAACTCTGACACCAGACCTGAGCCAGCCTGGTCACACGATATTATTATTATTATTATTATTTAGCTGATTGGGGTTTACTCATTTAGAAAGTACTTTCTATTTCAGTAGATCTATTTCAGACCACTCGAATTTCATTCTTATGGAAAAACAATTGGGTAACTATTGAGTGTCCATTCGGGAATAAAATGGTTGTGCAGAACAATGCGAGTCACCTGTTGTGCAGCTATTAAATCTAAATAAAAGTCCCTCTAAGCTTAAAATAGTGGGTCCCGTAATTACGGCTTTGGGCGGAGTGCAAAGTGAGCTTTTAACTGCTTTGAAATTGAATAACCGGTCATTTTATACATGTTGAAAAGTCGACAGTTCTCTTACTGATGCAATTACAAATGCAAAAGTGATCACTGTAGGAGAAAGGTTCATTTGATTGTTGGTGATTTCAGACAGAAACTAGCAGTACTGTACAATTACCAGTAATGTAACATGACAATCACACAATGATTTTGTAGGGAGATCAACTGGTGGTATACACTGCCCCTTCCTATCTATGTACCTGTAATACCAACTGTACTTGTCAAACAATAATAAATAATTAATCCTAATTAGAATAATTGACTTCATAAAGTCAGATGAGTTCCCAATTTTATTATTAAAATTAATTTAGATCACAACTGTAAGCTGGTTATGTCCCCTACATTCGTGATTTGTATTGATCTTAATGACAGAGAAATTAAGCTGCAGAAAAATCAAATGAAGTTTGGAAGCGCCATTAAATTATAAATGGGGATTTTTTTATTGCTGATAATGCCCACATGAGTCTAAAGACTTGTGCGTGGGAGGTGAATGATGAGAAGCATCCATGGCTGAATGAGATTCTAACCCAAGGCTGCAGGAAACGAAGCCAGCTAGAGCTTTATCTTATTTCAGACAAGCGCTCCAACCAACTGCGCTACCAGAGCCGCCAAAATTATAATTTTAATGGATAAATTAAAATAATGATACCGATTTAAGCCAAATAAGAAGCTAAAATAACTTATTTTTGTATTAGTGATGTTTTCACTCGAGTCTGAGGCTTGTAAGTAGGTAATGAGGTGTAATGACGATACAAAACTGCCAGGTCTTGCTCGAGATGGAACACGATTTACTACAATCACATCCATAGAAGAATTGAACACTACCATGGGAGGATGGCAGTCATTCCACCATATCTTCCATCACCTATATCAATTTAGAACACGTTCAAAACTTGACTCTACACTAAGGGCCGGTTTATGAGCTCGGGTTTTCATAGTCCGCGTTTATCGTTAATCCCGGACTAACGTAGACGAGGACTAAAAAATGGCTTTATGAGACAGAGCGTAGGCTAGTTAGACCACGGTTTATCTTTAGCCGAGCGCAACTTAGACCGAGGCTAAACGGCAGGGAATCACAGAGAATTTTTGTTGGGAGGTTGGCAACAGCCGCTTGGAAGCATCTAACATGTCACTGTCAGCAATTAAATATTCTTCGTCTTCGTCGTCGCTACCCTTAGTCATCAGTTTTATTAATTAAGTGTCGTGTTTTGAGGGTCCTGTTTTCAAGTTTGTTTATTTAACGTATTATAGCGATCTAGATTTATTTAGCATAGTGCAGTGACTTGAATAGTGTAGTGTAATCGTATTCAATTTCAATTATATTTACTAAAAGCAGACCATATTTTCATTTTTCTCTTAAAAAAAAATGTTGGACTTGAAGTAGAGTTGATTTCACTCAAGCAGAATTAAAATTAGGCTACTAAAAACATTGGTTCTAAAACGACCAATAATAGAAAAAAGTGTACGATCAGAAGACAGAAGATATGGGAAAATTGGCTTAGAGTGAGATTCTAGTAGAATTCAACGCTGCAGGGTTGAACACTCGAAGAGGTCTTGAACAGTTGAAAGGTGTATGGAAACGCGCAAAAAAGAAAGGAGGAGCAAATTCCGGACTGGTGAAGGGCCTCCATCACATGTAGCAGAGGAGGACATGGAGATGGATGAAATGTTTGCAGATTAAAAGCCATTGGAAAACAATAAGAATATACCAATCCCTTGTAAAAATTATCTCTCACTTTCTTATAATTCATGCACTGAAATTTTCCACACGTTCGCACAACTAAAGAAGTTACTTCTATTAAGGCTATCTTCATAGTAATTTCAATATATAACTTTTTTTGAGGATGAAGCCCACATAGGTCTGAGTAATGAGTTGGATGATGGTGATTGATGAGTTGGACCTACAGTTTTAGGTGGGTCCCGAACTATTACCTATATAATTATTTATTTTTTGGCATAATAGTTTATAGTTTTATTGTAATAAAAGAGGGGTTCACGAATGGGCCACCAAACAATATTTATTTATTAGAATGCCACTAACTTATCATATTTTATTGTGATAAATAATTGTAATGGATAATTTTTTGGTTGTTTGAGGTTGGTTTCTTGCATTTTCTGGCATTGATGTGTTTTAAACATCAGTGAAAAAAAAAAATAATATGGCTTTGAGAGTAATGAAATTGTTCAGAATTCAAAGACGACTCTTAATATAACATTCGTTTTTGTTAAAATCTAAACAGTAACGAGTTAATTACTTAATCCCGGACTTAAACCTGCCCTCTAGCAGGTTTAAGTTGGAGATTAAAAACATCATTTTTACGCCCGAGATTATGCCATTTACGCTAAAAAATCGACTCATAAGCCCGAGTTTATCTTTTAGACTCGAGTTGATCTGTTGTTGATCTCATAAAGCCAACTTTTTAAACTCGAGTTTATCCCTGCGATAATTGCCCGTTAATTGCCCGGCGTTTATCGTTTACGCCTGGGCTTTGTTAAACTCGAGCTCATAAAGCCAATTTTTAAAATGCAGCGCAAAAACCGTTTATTTCTGGAGTTTAGACTCGGACTAGAGATAAACCCGAGCTCATAAACCGGCCCTAAGAATTCATTTTCAATAAACAGGCTACTGCTACGCTATTCTATTTTTTTATTATTAATCAAATTGAACTAAATTATTATCTAATTTAGACAACAGAGCTGGCTGTGATTGCAGTTAGAGGATAGAAAGATAAGACAACGGACGGCTTTTTTTAGAGAGGCCAGGTGATGCTCACCAATGGCTGTCAAGACGACCCGCAGTATACTCAAAGTGTACTGAAAGTGTTTTTTTTTTTTTTTTTAGTATTTATTATATATTAGTGGAAACAAGATGAATCTTCAACATCATACACTTTAATATCAAAACTGACATTGTATTTTAATTAAATATATGATATACACTCACTTTAACTGGAGATACTGGAAAGACTGGACGTTTCACTTCTGAAAAGAAGCTTCGTCTGGCTGCCGCCGGGGGTCATGTTTTGTTGAGGTTAGGATGAGCGGCCATTATATATAGTTGAAAATGGCGTTGGATTTGAATTGTGTCTGGTCATTGAGTAAGTTGGTTTTGTCTTGTTTATGGAGTTTCATATTTAGTTTGCGGCTTTTTTGGAATGATTGTGTGTAGAACCATAATCTTCATATCAGTTCAAGGCTGGCGCAGGGTTTTTGGTCATAATTTTTTTCCAAGTTTCTTGTATTGGTATTAAGGTATTCAAATGTTATCTAATGCCATGAGAAATCATTTTTTATAATTATTTTATGGAGTATGAGGGTTCAAAGTTGAAATTTTTCATTTTTTGGGGCAATTGATTTCACCTACGAGTTATTTTGAACATTTGACAATTTTTTATAACTAAAAGACACCTTGGGGAATAGAATGACACATTTTTCATTGCGATCAAACAATTAGGTTTCTCAAAATAAATTTTTGAACATCTGGAAAAAATTTCAGCTTTTCAAAAAATTATTTTGAGAAAACCAATTATTGTTAAATATTACGGATACCACTGAGCAACGGACATACGCTATGGTCCCAATGGTCTTCGTTGTTAACAGTATTTTTCTATGTTGGGAAGTTAGACAATAGTAGGCCTATATGAATATACAATAAATAATAAATTAAAACATTCAAATTAAAAGAAACATACATAACAGTACAATGTTATACATTACAGTATAGGCTATTAAATTATGTAGTTAAGAATTTATTAATTATCCCTTGGGAAAATTCAGACAATTTAGCAAGTATTTCAAGTGCTGCCTCTATTTTTAATTTTTTTTCGGAGGATGAAGCCTACAGGTCTGAGACCTGTGCGTAGGTAATGAATTGGATGATGGTAATTGATTAGTTGAACGTACAGTTTTAGGTGGGTTCCGAACCACCGGGAAGTGATTTTACAGCAGAGAACAGGCCAATCTAATCAGTCACCCTCACAAAGATGGCCCAGGAGTTTCGTAGCTTATCTCTGATTGAACAGATATCTGCTACGGCACTCTGCTATCACTTCCCAAAGGATTTGCAATCCTTTACTGCTATTATTGCACTTGAACTAAAAGTAAAATATCATAGAACATATTAACAATATTGAATTGTTAAAAATATAAATCTAAACGGTACACAATTAGAAAACGTTTTGGAAGTCTATGCAAGTCAAGGCGATACAGTTCTAGACTATGTCGAGGTGAGAGATAAAAATTAGTAAGCAGCCAAGATGGATGGATGGGCGTTGGAAATACGTCACGCTGGATGCACAAAATGTTATATTTCCAACAACTGATGTTGGCCCAGCTTATAATAAATTATGACCAAGTCCTTGATGCATTTTGACGCTACATGGATTGAATCTGCGTAACACACATAGTAGGCCTACGTTACGAAACACACGATAATTAATTTCATCAATCTACGTCGAAATAAATCATAGTTCGGTTAACCCGAATAAAAACAGGTCCAATATTAACTAGGCCGGAATGTTTTAAAGTCACGGCCAAATAGACAAGTTGATACCGTAACGGTAGAGTTAAGTAGTTACATATTTATATGCTTACCGGACGAAAAGTAAGGTAGATTGAAGATAAATAAGGATTGTTTCAATTTCCCCCATTCCCATCCTAATCCCATTTTATTTTTTCTTCCAAATACATTTTCCTTCTCATCTTCCCTCCCTCTCACTCTCGCTCACTCTCTCTCGCTCACACACACACACACACTCTCTCTCTCTCTCTCTCTCTCTCTCTCGTGTTGATGAGAAGGATATCCTTGAATATCCTTTTCCAAGAATGGACATTCATATGTTCAAACTTCGCCGTTTCATGTAGATACATCACAATCATATTATCGTTATCAAATTGCATCTCACATTCATATCGTTGAACAATTCTTTAGTTTAGCCACAGATTAAGAAATTGTAACTGATAAGAAATTGTAATTGAAATTGGTTTAGCTTTGTAAAATTCATAGAACAATAAAATTACAGTATTTATATATATTTAACTATCATAATCTAGAATCTAAGACTACGCATTTTGTAATCTACAAGAAAAAAGTAAATAATCTAATCTAATCTCTCTCTCCCTTGCATATTACTTTATATTTTCGATACATAAGTTATTGTGTTTTACTTTAGTTATTCATGTTGTCAAAATTGTATTTGATGTTTATTTGAAGGGTTGAGTGTAAGAGAGGACCATGAGTCCAAACTTCGCCCTTAATAAAGGTAATTAATCTTTCAATCAATCTCTCTCTATAAGCCATAATGGGAATCTAATCAGATATAATCTAGTCATAATGAAAATTTGTAAATTTACGTAAATAAAGTAATCTTATCTTGACTTTGAATTTAAAGAATTTGATTAACATATCTTTTGTAGATTCGATATGACAACAGTTGTGAGTTAAAAATGGACTATCGAATTAAAAAACCTAACGAACAAGAAAGGCGGGAGCATTTTGTAAATGTAGAGCTTACCCAAAGGCCAACCCTACATGACAAGTTTGGATTCTTTATATTATCTTCAAAGATCTATATAATTAAATCTCTCAAATTTAACATTCTATCTATATTGTTTACCTCCCTCTATTTTCTAAGGTGGAAATTTCATAAATAAGAAACTAACTAAAATGAACAAAAAATAAATAAAAAACACTATCAACAACGAATTACCTCATCCAATTAGATGGTGTAAGAATTTTTTCACCTCCTTAATTAAAAAAAGTAAAAGCTTCATTTAATTTGCGAAGAATTCTTTTCAAGTTAAAAATGGTAATCTTATCGTAAAATTTCTTATTTGTGTGAAGTCCGAATTGTTGGTTTCGTCTGTCTAGTATTTTAACTGTAATATTAGAAGACCGGTTGGTCGCACCAACTTCTCTTCAGTTCTCTATTTTAAGGAATAAGTTTTATGCATACCATCCCACACAAGCTAGGCCTCCGGATGTTTTTTCATTTATTCGTCTTTCGAAAAGAATCTTATTTTATGTATAATATATTTAATTTGTATTATTTGTATTGCAATAAGAGAATGTTTTCTGTCTATTGTACAATGTTTTGTGGATGAATAAATTTATTTCATTTCATTTCAAATATCCTTTAGGATAGATTTTACTTTGCCGAAAAAAGTAAAAGATATTTGTAACATCGTTATAAATAGATAATTAGTAATTCTACTGTACTGTAGCTGTACTGTTTAGTTACCAAGGGCGAACCAAGAAATTTCATGGGGGGGGGGGGTTAGTATAATGCAAGAAAATCTTTTTCTCGGAATAGCACTCAAAAAGACCCTTAATATAGTCGTATCAGAACTTTAGGACATAAAATTACTTCTATAAATGGTCAGTTCAATACCTTCTGAAGATGACTCTGAGAGCCTGACATTGTCCTCTTCGAAAGTAATAGTAAGGCTCAACTATGAATGGTCAAGGAGAACAAGAAAACGTTGGAAGGAAGAGACTGATCAATTAGAGATATCGATTTGAGATTACATGAGATCATTATCAGTGAGTGAACGAGAAACTCTAAATTGTGACTTATTTATTTAATTTGTTAATGTAACTAACAATCAATGTGGAAACAACAGGCTATTGCCCAAAATTGCTTTTTACAAAAATAGGTTACGTATCTTTCACTCGAAATTTCACCTCGGAGCACAATAGTTCACAAGTTTATTACAGAAAAAGAATATTAATTTATCCAGCAATGTATAAAATTAAGACCAAAAGAACCCTAATAATACATGTTTTGAATAAACATGAACATCAGGATATAGGATTGATGGAGATTCGAATAAATAACATCTGTTGGCATTAATATTGGCTGGTTTAATATCTTCATTAAGAGATCAGCAATTTCGATCAAGTTGCAGGTAGGTAGGTGGGTAAGTAAGGAATGTATAATGAGGGTATGAAACGTTTCACAGCTGCAAGGTGAAGTAGGCTACATCGAAGTTGAAGGGAAGGGAAGGGATAAGCGATTTCCATTAAAAGCCCTGCTTGACTGATACCGCTTGTTACTTTGGGTGTACCCCAGAGCCAGCGTAACGATTTCCATTATTTGAATAGCTGTTCTGAGACTTGGTAAATCGATTATCCCTGTAACAAGACTATGCTAACATCTTTACTGCCAGCCTTATCCATTTATCACTTTGACATGTGAGATGAAAATCATAAACGCGAAATTGTATAAAGTGTTCTATTGAAAGAGTAATGTTGTCAATCACAAAAAGAGTACAACAAAGAATTTCCAATTTGCCTTCAATAAAGGTTTTATGTCGCGTTTCTAGACCTTTATTGACTGGGCTAATGAGGAAATATAATGGGTTATCGAATATTGAAGTAAAATATTGTTCTGGCCCGCAGGAACAATGGGTGAAGTGAACAATAAAGTTGAGTCAGTTGAGTATTTCATGTTTGTGACTCAGCGCTTGTGATTCTTGTTATTTGATGTGAATAAAATGAGGCAATCGCAGCTGTTTCACACAGCCTTCCTATTGGATTCCCGTTGACTAAACAGATTAACAGTTGACTCCAGTCACTCAACAGAGTCCACTCACCTAAGGCTGTGCGCAGGGATTTGGTCATAATATTTTTTCGAAGTTCATTGTATTGGATATTATTGAGGTATTGAAATGTTAACTATTGCCATGAGAAATTATTTGTTTCATCAAATATTTTATGGAATATTGGAGTTCAAAGTAGAAATTTTTCGGTTTTTGGGGGCAATTGAACTCACTTGTGAGTTATATTAAACATTTGATAATTTTTTTATAACTGAGAGACACCTTGGGGAAAAGAATGACACATTTTTTATTTCAATTTAACAATTGGTTTTTTTCAAAATAATTTTTTTTTAAACTGAAATTTTTCGCATGTTTTAAAAAATTTATTTTGAGAAATCTAATTGTTTAATCGGAATGAAAAATATGTCATTTTGTTCCTCAATGTGTCTTTCATTTGAAAAAAAATGATCAAAAGTTTAAAATAACTTGTACGGGAAGATCAATTGCCCCCAAAAACCGAAAAATTTCAACTTTGAACTCCTATATTCCATAAAATATTTGATGAAAAAAATAATTTCTCATGGCAATAGTCGACATTTCAATACCTTGATAATATCCAATACAATAAACTTCGAAAAAAAATTATGACCAAAAACCCTGCGCACAGCCTTAATTACTCAATTTTATTCTCACCACTCAATGGCCGTGCATTGTATTTGATTTTAAATTAAATATAATTACGATGGAGTTCAAAGAATGGGTGTTTGAACCTAACCTATAACATTGACTTCTTTCTTGGATACCCTTCTGCCCCATAGCGATGGGTGGGGTTTGAGGACTCCTCGACTCAGCGCCTTCATGCTTCCTTATCCAGTGCCATCCTCTTCATCTGCTGCCAGTCTTTACCTCTTGCAGACCCCAATCCCTGCACATACTTCTCGTAGGTCGTCCTCTTTGTCTCACTCCAATGGCTTCCATCTCTCAGACTTGTTAGGCCTGTCTCTCAACTGGCATTCTAGTTACATGACCAAACCACTTCAGACATTTTTTTCGGAAGATGAAGCCCACATAGGTCTGAAACCTGTGCGGGGGTAATGAATGGGATGATGGTGATTGATGAGTTGGACCTAAAGTTTTAGGTGGGTTCCGAACCACCGGGAAGTGACAACAAAGATTATTATTGGAGTAACGAAAAGGTTCCCAATGCAGCCACCCACCGCTGGTGCATTGTATTTGATTTGAAATGTAATGCAATTGCGATCGAGTTCAAAGAATGATGGTTTGAACAGGAGTAGGGTGTAACAGAGGGTAGGAAAATGAAGATAAAAAAGAAAGAGAAGAATTGAAGAGAAAAAAGAGAGAAATAGAAAGGAACAAAGATCAGGAGTGGGATAAAAAAAACAATAAAAATTTCTCACTGCACAATGTCAAACTTGTCAAGAGGTAGGTTTGTGTTTGTTGCTAGGACCTAGATATGATGCCCAAACAAGGCTCTTTACAAAAAAAAATTATAATATTAGTGACAGTTTATTAATTTCTGCAATGGCGGATATTGACAACAGCATTGAATAGCTGTTTGAAATCGATGAATGCTACTGTACAAAGATTTCAGTCACAGCCGGGAATCGAACCGCGGACCTCCCAATTGCCCGTCGGGCGCCTTAACCACTAGACTACAGTGACCCTTCTGCACAGCAACGCTCATTTTAGACTTGGCCATATCGGCTCGTATATAACAAGTTAGTTTGGAGTAACTGGCAATTCAACAAACTGACAAATTTGAGGAATTCGAAGTTAATAAACTCTGTGTATATTTGTCAGTTTGTTAGATTGTCAGTTACTCCATACTAACTTGTAATATTAGTGCTTGCAAACTGTTATTAAAGTTTGTCGTCCTATGAAATAGGTCTCAGGTGTCACATTTTTCAGCTGAAAAATTTTCAAAACACAAGCAATAATAATGAGTGTAGGTTATGCAAGACATTCACGCAATCAAAATTGAGCTAGCAGGAAAAAAATCTTGAAAAGATAGAATATCTTAGGTTCAGATAACAAATTAATGTCTACCATTCCACTAGTGACGCAATTTCACAGTAAGTTAAAATTTCAGAGAAATATTAAATCATAAAAATTAAAACTGGAGAATGTTCATTTCATGAACTTTGCAATTACAATAATTACTGTATTATTTACTGATGAAATCATTTCACTGCATCATTTCACAAATAAAATCATTCCACTGTGATGGTTACTTTACAAACGCACACAAAACAATGTACCAAATTGAAGGGAAGGTCAACCCACAAACTCATTAGCGCTGGCCACAGCACAGAATATTATAACAGCAGGAATAAGTGCATTTGTGCGTTTCGTTGAACAAAACATGACCGCCAGCTATTGACGAGCACTAATCAATATTTAAACATCATTACAACGCTATTGACACATTGATTATGTTCTGAAACTGAAACCGAGCGACAAATGCTATTTTTTGCGTTCTTCAATTAGCGACTAACTTTTTGTGGAATATCAAAGCAGTAGAGCCGCTGGGAGGATATGGAATAAGAGAGGATAATGTTGACCGCCATTCATTATGATTATGAGTGTGATGATGATTATGATTATGATGATGATTATGACGACTGATGCCTGTGCTGATGTTGACGATTAATATTAGTGATGATGATGATTATGATTATGATGATGATTATGACGACTGATGCCTGTGCTGATGTTGACGATTAATATTAGTGATGATGATGATGATGATGATGATGATGATGATGATGATAATGATGATGATGATAACGACGACGATGATGATGATGATGATGATAATAATAATGATGATGATGACGATGATGACAATGACTACTGATGCCTGTGATGATGATGATGATTAATATCAGTGATGATGGCGATGCTGATGAGAATGACCCCGTTCACAACCAACTACGATAGCGTGAATCAAAGCAGAAAAGGGATGGAATAATGGATAAGCGTGTGCTGATAAAAGCAAAAGACACGGAGGAAAAAAGTAATAAACACTGACCAACGTATCTAGCGTACTGTATTGCGTTCGTTATACGCCGAGCGGAGTGCAGTTGCCTGCATATTGATCGGGACACCTATTTACCGCCTTTTACCACCACCCTTCCCTCACACCCACCCATCTATCACCTCAACCAGCGTATTTTCCCACTATCAGACCAGAAACATTTCCCACAAATACCAACCAGGTTAACGAGGTGGGAGAATTGCTTTATATAGGGGATGAAATTAATTATCGATGAAATATTTATTGATACCAGTGAAGTGGTTAACTCTCTCAAGTTATTGATAACTCAAAGTAGAGTGCGCAAACTCGTTTTACATAACCGGAAGGAAATCGTGAGTTTTTCGATTTTATTTTACATGAAAAGGGTGAGCATTTCATGGAAAAATATTAATTACAATGTTCCTAATACTATTGAGGCTCATCCAGCCATAAAGCGGCTCGACAAATAAATCTCATTTTTAAGATTTAATTGTATAAATTATTACAAACGTCCGCAAACTCGTTTTATAGAAATTCATGAGTTTCCAATTTTATTTTTCATGAAAGGATGAGCATTTCATAAAAAAATATCAATTACAATGTTCCTAATAATATTGAGGCTCATCCAGTAATGTAATTATAAGGCGGCTCGACAAATAAATCTCATTTTTAAGTTTTAATTATTTTTATTACAAGTGTCACTGATGTTGTCAAGGCGTTTCATGATAAATAATAATTACAAATGTCACTAATGTTGAGGCTCATCCAGCAATATAATTATAAAGCGGCTCGACAAATAAAACATCATTTTGAAGATTTAATTATGTCACTAATTATGTCACTAATGTTGAAGCTCATTAATCAGTATCATGATTGGCTCAACAAATTAAACATAATTAAGAGAAATAAAAGTAAAAAGGAAAGATTGTTTCTTGATATTTTTTGTATTTTTAACATGATAATAAATTGTGCGTTTCATATTCAAAAGAGGTTGCAATTTTGATGTTTGCATCTGCAAAATATTCATTATAATTGTAAAAAAATAAAAATAAAATAAAAAATATCACCTTTGTACTAGCTGATAATCTTCTTTTCAAAATGAATAATTGGATGAAATTGTGACAACCAGATTTATTAAAAAATATTGAAAAACTAGTTTCGGTTGTCATACCATTATCAATCTCTATCAAACTAAAACTAAAGTACAGAGAAGCTCTTTTCAAAAGCCTAATTCAGAAAGTATTTTTTCCCTACTGGAATGAATCTCACACCCTCATCAGTAGCACAATTCTCACAGATATTTGACTATAAAACCAGCTTCATTTTATAGAATAGGAAAGCCCACTCAGTTAACAATGATAAAGTTATTAGAGCTAGAAAATTACATTGCAGTATCATTATGCATTCGATTAATATTGTAAATAAATAACAACATCCTCTTATATATAGAATACAATAATATCATATGAATGTACTCTTTTACATATTGATGAGATAATTAATTATTTCAATTCTTCATTAACTAATTTCTTTTATTTTCACTAATTTCTAATTTATTTATTATTTTATTCTCTTATTTTATTATTTTCTAATTTCATGGGTGCTCTGAGGCCCGTATTCAAGAAACCAACTTGAGGTTTCCTCAACTCAAGTGAGACTTGAAAAGCATTATTCAATAGGTTTTTCAAGTCTCACTTGAAAAGCATTATTCAATAGGTTTTTCAAGTCTCACTTGAATTGAAGAAGTTTCAAGTTAGGTTCATAATTACGGGCCCATCAAGCTTATATAATTAATAATCCCGGGTTTAGATTTATTAAATTAAATTCAACTTAAGTGAGACTTGAAAAGCATTCACTTTCAATTCCCCATTTAGTTTAGGAAGCCTCAAGGCAGGTTCATGAATACGGTGCTGAGTGAGTGCCCAGTATTAATATTTTATCCAATTTTGATGCCATATAAGTTTCAAAAACATTTATTTATTTATCGTACAGCAACAAGTGACATAAGAAATCTTAGTGTCTTGTGAGGTCAGGGGAGCCGTTGCCTTGTCTGACCACCGTATTTGCCAGCTCATTTAGAAACAAATTACACAAGGTGGGGTATGGTCGAACTGCGCACGAACTGTCGGTCTCAGAATTCAAGAACCACCCTAATTGGGTGGTCGATCTGCGCATGTGGTTCCGTCCAGGGTAGTGTCAAACTGCGCATCGCCTAGAAATCGTATAGCACGGCAAATATTTGAAGTAAGATGAAGATTTTTTTGAATAAATGGGTTTGCTCGAAATTTCACCAACAAGTAGAAAATAGCTTCAAGATAAAAATCTACAGTATGATTGCTGACATATGGTGTTACTCCAGAGGTTAGGCTAGGTTAGGTCAGGTAAAAGGTGTGATCAACTGTGTATAATTGGCCGTAGTTGCGCAGTTCGACCCCAGTTTGGCCCCAGGGGCCCAGAAATAATCCGCTAAGTAATTTCTTGTCCACATGCGCAGTTCGACCCTATCCCACAAAGTGCACCCAGGGGGCGAACTAATAGCTTTACAACTAGGTGATTTTGGTTATGTTTTGTGTTTTACATTACTGTTTTATACGGCAATGAAGTTTAATTTGATTTACACTGGAAAATTCACACTCCAAATTGTCACTTGAAAGAGAAACACTTCCGGATACATTATGATCTGGGTACAGGGCGAAGCACTGATCTTCATCCGTCTATCAAAACATGATTTGATTTACATGAAAATTCAAACTCAATTTACACTGGAAAATTCACACTCCAAATTGACACTTGAAAGAGAAAAACTTCCAGATACATTATGATCTGAGTGCAGGGCAAAGCACTGTTCTTCATCAGTCTATCAAAACATGATTTGATTTACACGAAGATTCAAACTCAAGATTGTCACATGGAAGAGAAACACTTCCAGATACATTGTTAGCCGACCGGGTAAAGGGCGAAGTACAGTTCTTTATAAGTCTCAAAACATCAATATTCTGCACAATATGAGCCACACCTACAGACGATCATTATGATCACAAATTTCAAGCCGCCTAAACTTAGATCGGTCACATAGATCAATTACGGAGTAGAGGAAGAAAGTGAAAGAGAGATACGAAGAAAAAAGAGTGTGAGAGTAAGAGAGAGCTTTGATTCACCTGGTAGCGTGTGACAGCCTTATCAATCGCAAGCAAGTCGTTCTAATCATGACTTAATCAATCGTTCTGTGAATCTTGCACAGTAAATAGGCGCAGGGCGTTCCTTATCAGCCCTTCATCGTCCCCACAATACACAACAGCTACGCTTTTAAAGGTGCTTTGAACTCTGGCGGCGACCTACTACTGTCTACTCAGTATACCTATATATTTTGGCTCACCTACAGGGCAGTCGGTTTCGTGACAGACGGCAGATCATGCTAGGGTGTCGGCCAACACCCGACTACAGGACGCACAGACACCGGCATTCGCACAAATTAGGTCAAGCTAATCGTAATCTAGAAGACATTATTGGGTAGGTAGAGTTAACCAAGGAAATGGCCTGATGGGTTAGTGAAGAGATTACAATCAAATACGGTTTTGTCCATATTTGAACTTTATCCATAATCGTTTTAAGTCATCCAATAATTATGAGAAATTAAAGTTTGTAATGTGATTGAGACATCGAGTCGCTATGAATAATCCCCTCCTCTAATGAAAATTGATTTCACCAAGTGCTATTTTATTATGTTAATCTTTTACAGTGTAAATGATATACAATTTATTTTCATTTGAATTTGTATCTATTTTTATTTTCTTCAACTATAATTTATTTTAATTTTGTATTACTGCTCAATGTGCAATAGGTCTGCCAAAATAATAAATCAATCAAGCCATCAATCTCCCTGCTCGTATCCACACAGAAGACTAGTTAGCATTGATGTGAATGGAAACTTAGTACAGTAGAACTACAATTATTTATTTATTTATTCATTTAACTAACATACAATAAATGTGAATACAACAGGCTATTGCCCAAAACTGCTTCTCACAAAATTTCAAATTAGATTCGAAATCTTAGGTTAGGTCTGTTTCACTAAAAATTTCACCTCGAAGCACAATAATTCACAAGTCTTTTTCAGAAAAAGAATACTAATTTTTATATTAATTTAACCAAACACCTTCACAGTCCTAAAAAGATTAATATAATTTTGAATTTTGAAATTAATTTCTGAGTCAAAAATCTACACTATTTACACTAGTTACCATAGTTATCCGATCATCCAAATTGCTGAAGATTTCAATGGAAACTTAGTACGGTAGAATTCCACCGAGCTCCATAGAATGCTATTTCATTTATAAAAAAGTGATATTAACAAAAATCTTGACCTACACGATTATAATACAAGAAGCCGAGGAGATTATCACTTGGGAAGTCACAATAGTAGCTTATTCAAACAAAAACCTAGTTATGTTGGTAGGAAACTCTACAGGTTACCGCAGTTTTTAGAGTATTGAAAATATAGAAATATTAAAAAAACAACAGAAATAATAATTAGTTGATAAAGTTTTTTATAGTGTACAAGGGTTCCTTTCACATATAAATTAAACCTCACCTCAACTAATTGATATAGTAAATATGGTAACTAGTGTACAAGATTCCATAATTATTGATCTGACTTGTCTTACACTCCTCTACTGGAGTCTCAAAGACGTAATCTACAAAAAAAAAGAATTGCTGATTAGCTTAATCGCTTTAAGATAAAATCAAGTCAAAAACATCGACTCAGATGTTCAGCAAAAAATGACTCAAAAAAATTGCATTATAGAACCGAAAACACGCTCTTTTCCTTCAAAAATCATCTTTTTTCTGAATACAGAACTACACGAATGGGGGGGGGGGGGGGTCCGGTCCTAATTGGTTCGAGTAATTATTGGAAATGTACTGTCTTTGATTCAATTCAAGTAATGTTTTGTAGATTAACTAGGCTTCACAGGTAATGCTCTTTTTCATTATTCCGGAAGTTTAGATTACTTTCAATAGCTGACAATGACGTTGACAATTATTGCTTTTCTTTCTGATGATACCCACTTGTGAGAAATAATAATAAAGATTTTCATTTTACTCCCTGATTATTACATAATGACATTGACTGCTTGAAGGCTATCATTTTACTCCCTGAAATTAACTGCTTCAAATCTATATATTCAATAGATCTATCATGGATAAATCTAAATTAATTTTTTTTTAAATATTCGGAAAAAAACATAACGCTTATTACTTACGTAAGTTCTTTTAGCAATCCACTTGATAGCTTGTATTACTCACCTGTAACAAGAAAATAAAATGTTGAGTACGTTGAGAAAACACATCAAAATTTTATAGTGTATTTGCAATAAACATAAGTTTTGAAACTGATACTTGAATCATAGAATAGGGATAAATCAAGATAAATCATTGATGGTTCGTCTTTGCTTGAATTTTTTTATAGTTTATTAAAATTTTACAGCATTGCGAGTTAGCTATTTAGATATTCGCCATATAGTGTAATTTTATTAGCCAACAACTAACGACTTACTTTGAATTTTTATGTACAAGAATTGGCTGTCCATGGGGTGTAAATTTGCTTTTTTTGAGAATGCGATCCGATTCAACTTTGAAATTATACGAGTAGATAAACGATTAATAGACTAAAACATATTTGAAGAGACGCATGAAGAAAATGAATCAATAGATGATGACGAAAGCAATGAAACAAGTAAGTAGGTCAGAGAGCTTGCAAATAAGATAGAGTACAATATGAGAATGGAATATTAGCGAGGAGGAGAAAGCTCGTATTCAATGCTACACAATCCATTAAGAAGGAGCTGATTCATGGGGTGTCTTGAGAATAGAGAAAATCCCAAAACGCTGTCTAAAGTTTGGTGAAACCATTATATAATTAAAATCCACTCAAGTTATCAACAGTCTGCAAATATACAGCATCTGAATCATTTTCTGGTAAAATACTCAGTCTATCAACTTTGGGGTAGGAGTTGGAAACATTGAAGCATTCCTCACCCCTGCAATGTACGTGGCCTTTAATTCGGTCTTCAAAATATGTTTTGGACTCTAGGGCGGTCCCAGAGGCGTGGTCATGACGTCATGACCCCCACCACCAAAGGAAAATAATTGGTTTGGGAAGGAGGGGCAATTTTGCAAAAAAGTCAACAGAACCCATTTGCGAGTCGCTATGACTAATCCCCTCCTCTAATGAAAATTTATTTCATTATGTGCTATTTTATTACGTTAATCTTTTACAGTGTAAATGATATTCAATTTATTTAATTTATTTTGAATTAACATATATTTTTATTTTCTTCAACTATAATTTATTTAAATTTTGTATTACTGCTCAATGTGCAATAGGTCTGCCAAGACCTAGCACAGACAATAAATCAATAATTTGAAATCTTCAACCCCCCCCCCCCCCCCCAACACCCGAGCTGGGACGCTTCTGTATTGGACTAAAATATAATATAACAAATATTCAATAGAAAGAATCAAAATTGATAAATACAGCGATTTATTGCAAAAGGAGAATCGATAAATACAGCGATTTATTGCAAAAGGAGAATCGATTTTTTCAGCGTTTTATTGCAAAAGAAGAATCGATAAATACAACAAATATTACTCAATGAAAACGAAAGCATGTGACGAGAGAAACTAAAAATAAGAAGGGCATGCTCAATTTAATACAGCGATCTATTGTAAAAGGAGAATCGATAAATACAGCGATTTATTGCAAACGGAGAATCGATAAATACAGCGATTTATTGCAAAAGAAGAATCGATTAATACAGCAAATATTACTCAATGAAAACGAAAGCATGTGACGAGAGAAACTAAAAATAAGAAGGGCAAGCCTAATTTAATACAGCGATCTATTGTAAAAGGAGAATCGATAAATACAGTGATTTATTGCAAACGGAGAATTGATAAATACAGCGATTTATTGCAAAAGGAGAATCGATAAATACAGCGATTTATTGCAAAAGGAGAATCGATAAATACAGCGATTTATTGCAAAAGGAGAATCGATTTATTTAGCGTTTTATTGCAAAAGAAGAATCGATAAATACAGCAAATATTACTCAATGAAAACGAAAGCATGTGACGAGAGAAACTAAAAATAAGAAGGGCAAGCCTAATTTAATACAGCGATCTATTGTAAAAGGAGAATCGATAAATACAGTGATTTATTGCAAACGGAGAATTGATAAATACAGCGATTTATTACAAAAGGAGAATCGATAAATACAGCGATTTATTGCAAAAGGAGAATCGATTTATTTAGCGTTTTATTGCAAAAGAAGAATCGATAAATACAGCAAATATTACTCAATGAAAACGAAAGCATGTGACGAGAGAAACTAAAAATAAGAAGGGCATGCCTAATTTAATACAGCGATCTATTGTAAAAGGAGAATCGATAAATACAGCGATTTGTTGCAAACGGAGAATCGATAAATACAGCGATTTATTGCAAAAGAAGAATCGATTAATACAGCAAATATTACTCAATGAAAACGAAAGCATGTGACGAGAGAAACTAAAAATAAGAAGGGCAAGCCTAATTTTAGACCACGTAGGCTAACATCGGTTGTCACATCAGAGAAAGAGAGAGAGTGAGTGAGTGTGAGTGAGAGAAAATGAGAGAGTGAGAAAGATGGAGGAGTGAATGAGGGTGAGAGAGAACGAGAGAGAGTGAGTGACCACAGCCAAGCCATCAGAACCCGGATGACCTTGTGATAGATACAACCTTCACATCAGAGTAGTGACCTCAAGATAGGAGTGTGTATCGAACGGTTGTTGAACGGGGTCACCCTACGCCATCGCACTGCCATATGACAACGTTTTGCTTTTTCATTTGCCACCAAACCTCATATCATGTATTTGGCTTACAGCTAGAATACTTGTTTTCATTCAACCAACTCAACTAATAGCTTCCATGGACAACTACTAGGCAACTCACTTGATAGCAGGCTGGTAAATCAACTAAATGAAAGTTTAAAATTGGCAATTGATGAAATTATTTTTAAAATTTTGATTCTGAAGAATTTAAATGAAGTTTACTATTACTTAATTAATTGCTTCTAACAATATCGGATGAAGAGTACTGTAGGATAGACATACAGACGTACATACAGAAGAATAGAAAAATTTGCTCAATATAAATCAAATGAAATCGATTTAAAAGAAAAATTTCTCTAAGAGAGAATAATATACGCAGAATGCATTTGACACTCTCGAGTGCCGTTTCAAATTTAAAATAACTACGTTTCCCACATAGGTGGGCCACAGCTTTGATATTTTAGTTACTAGAATTTTGTATATATTTATTCCTGTTTATACTAATTGTACATACTTCTATACACAGCAATAAATAATTTCAAATAAAAAAATTCAATTAATTTACTTTATAAGAAAATCGGGAGACTTCTGTCTTATCATATTTTTCCTTTAAAATTTACTGCTTTCAACAAAAATTCTTCCTTTTCTGTCCCCACTTTTTATTTCTTACAAGCAAATAAATAAATATTGTTCTTATTGATTATTATATTGTATATTTAATTACATACTTTTGATATGCTTCTGTTTTTGTCATACCTGTAACAATCTTGTATTAGGCACCTACTGAAAAAACTACAGGTTTAGGATGACCCCTGTAGTACTTATTATGATTTGCAAATAAATTGACTGTTTGATTGACGTATTGTAGCCTACTAAGTAGTTATAGTTAGTATAGTTAACTAAGTAAATGGATAAATACTGAAAATTCATTTATTACTATTGCACCTCAAGCCTAGCCTATAGATATTTTTTCATTCATTTCATTTAATTTATTTACACACAGTTTCCAAAATACAATAATACAACATATAGATACAATACAAAATAGGAAAAAGTGGTTAGGTAACCTCATTGAAAAATCGCGTTGAGGCACCACCACGTTAAAAAAATAAAGAAAAGCCTAGAGCCGAGCTAAAAGTATAAAATTGTCCTTGAATAAATATGTTTAAAAGTATACATAAAAAATATTAATATTTATAATACTTTATAAATATTAATATTTATATATTAAATATTGATATTTGATAATACTTTATTTGAATATTGTAGCCCAAATAATTCAAAACTTATCGATCCACTAGGTGGACAATCTTTGTTACTACAGTACTATAACTAGTCTATTAATTGAATATTTTGTTCCAGACAGGAAATTGGAGGGAAATTAAGAGGGACAGGAAATCAATCGATATAGGTAGACCTAACGATAACAAAAAAGTGGATTAACAAACTCATTAATAGATTAATTTCATAAAAAATATAAAGTCACTTTTCCATCACAGTTGCCTTAGGATTAAAAGTTAATTAATAAACATTTGATAAAAAATATTAGAATAAATATTATTTCGGATACAAGATATCTTACTACTGTACAATGGGTGTAGTATGGATCAATTAAAATTAAAAGATAATCCATCTATTTACAAATGCCTCTTCTTATAAGCTTATGTGTAATATCGTTCCAAAATCTCGTACAAGCTATAGAAGATGTTATAGATAATCACTGCAGCTTACTTAAATATACTGCAGCTTACCTAAATATACTGCAGATTACTTAAATATAAGTGACAGGCTTAGGCAGTGGTTTCATAGCGATGGTCTGATGCAAAATATTTTGCAAGTTGCCGTATTTTGCATGTGTATGATTAGAGGTGAGAGCAGGGCCATAAAAAAACTATGAATTCCAAATTCAACTAGTAGACTAGGCAGATTCCGGCCCGGTCTTCAACATGTAGGCACAAGGCCTTGTTACTGGAAGGTTGTTTAAAATTCTAAAACCAACTCATATTTTATTATACCTCGTTTTATGAGGCCGTAAACACTAGAGTCCAGGCTGGAGCCAGAATAATTACAGCATAGTAATAAAACTTACATACAGGTGCTGCGTATTATGGTCTCGTACTGTGACACAACTATATTCAATTATAATTAGTATTGTACACAGCCTGTAGTTTAAGTAAACTTTCTGAGTTTCCAGGATGATATGTATGAAAGGATTTATTTACAATATCAATATTCAACCTACGAAAATGGGCCATGATGTGAATTAAACATTAGATTATATTTCTATTAGAACAAACAAAGAATAATAAGTAGGGAAGTGATAGCCGAGTGCCGTAGCAGGTATCTGTTCAATCAGAGATAAGCTACGAAACTCCAGGGCGCTCTTTGTAAGGGTGACCGATTGGATTGGCCAGCAGAAAAGACTCTGTTCCCTGCTGTAAAATCACTTCCCGGTGGTTCGGAACCCACCTAAAACTGTAGGTCCAACTCATCAATCACCATCATCCAATTCATGAACCACGCACAGGTCTCAGACCTGTGGGCTTCATCCTCAAAAAAAAAAAATGAGAATCAGAAAAATCTTGTACATAAGTAAAAAATGCTGCTATCACTTATACCAAGACGCTAATCAAAGGGGTAATTAAGGAGATATTTATATTCTCTCCCTCCAAAGATTCTCAACCAACACTAAAAAAGCAATATTCAAGCCATTTATGGGAGTAAAAACCTTTTTTTAGGTAATATACCATAACACATTTTCTTAGTTGATATGCCTCCCCCCCCCAAAAAAAAACTGTGGGGTCGCTCTGGTTATATTGCTAAATTGAACCTACAAACCAAAGATATAAAAATATAAAAAGAAACTAAATAATCAAAGATATCCAAAAAAAGATCCTCCATGCTAGGATAGGTGGATCCTAAGGGAACAACATATACCCCAAGAGTTTTGAGACGGTTGAAAGCCACACGCTTGTTTATTAATATTAGTATTGGAGTCGGCGTAGCCGAGTTGGCTTATCGCTGGTCTGATAAGCCAAAGGTCCTGGGTTCGATCCCAGTTGAGTACAAGATATTTTTCTCGAGCCACTCCCGTGTTTCGGAGGACACGTTAAGCCGTCGGTCCCGGTTGCATGTAAAAAAAAGCAGTCGTTAAAAAAGCGGCGAGGTGGAACTACCCGTAAGGGTCTCCCCACCACTAAAAGCCATACGAATTTATTTATTTATTAGTATAAAATTGTTAAATAGTGAAAAAATTATTTTATAGAATTTTTAAGATTTTCTGTAGATTACATTTACAGATAAATGTAATCTATTCATTTTCTTAATATAAAAAAAGTTAAAAAATCAAGTTAAAAAATTTGAGCTGACTGGTGCTTGCAACTAGATTCTACTAGTAATGTGAGTTGCATCAAATGAAGTTGGTGTAGATACAAAAATATGCATGCTATTATAGGCTAAATTGATCGTTGATTGTCCATGAATGTACAAAATATGGCGATTAGATTTCAAATGGTCCAGTCGATATTCAAAGGCTATCATGAATCATTCAATCGAGCTGTTCTGTGAGAGTGCTCTTCACAGGGAATAGAAAATATGCTGTGTGATACTCAGCGGTACTTTAGAGTGCTTTTGCTCCATTCAGTCATGGAAGGTTTTATCCAATAAAATGGCATTTCTGTTTCAAAATTGAATTTTAAGCCTCAAAATTGCAACTTTGCATTTCATAGTACGCTACTTCAATAGAATTTTTATAGATAGATTTATTCACCATTTCTATTCAACGAAGTAGACCTATTATATTCCCGCGTTGAAGCTAGTGCATAGTATATAGATTATAACAAACCATCAAGGTCTACCCAAGAAACGAACAAAATACCACGGTGATCAATTTTACAAATTGAATGCCTAATTTGCAATTATAATTTTTCAATCTATTATTATTTTTTATCTTTATATAAAATAGGCGAACATGTTCTTTTGTGATAACTCCTCCGTGGTTTCTCGACCGATTTTGTTCGTTCACGTCTCATTTGAAAGACCTCATCGAGTAGATGTTTGATAAGTTCTTACATTTTGAAAAAAGTCATCGTGGACATGAGGAATGAACGATCAAAGTTTCAATTTTTGCCATTGCTTTAACATAGGAATCGGTGAGCTGAAAATTTTCACATTTCAACTTATGATTTGATGATCAGCTGTTTTGAAACAAAAAGTTTATTATTCATTGTTCATTCAGAGAGAGCAGATGGGAGGATAGGATAAAGAGGAAGAGAGAGAGAGAGAGAGAGAGAGGAAAGAGAGAGAAAATAAGGAGAAGGGGAAGAAGAAAGAGGAGAGATGAAGAAGACGAAGGAGAAGAAGGAAGAGGAGAACAAGAAGAAGAAGAAGAAGGGGAAGAAGGAGAGGTCGGAGAAGAAGTAGAAGAAGAAGAAGAAGAAGAAGAAGAAAAAGAAGAAGAAGAAGAGAAAGAAGAAAAAGGAGAAAAGAAGAAGAGGAAGAAAAGAATAAGAAGAAAAAGAGGAAGAAGAAGAAGAAAAAGAAGAAGAGGGAGAAAAAGAAGAAGAAGAAGAAAAGGAAGAAGTAGAGGAAGAGGAAGAAGAAAAAGAATAAGAGGAAGAAAAGAAGAAGAAAAAGAGGAAGAAGAAAAAGAGGAAGAAGAAAAAGAAGAAGAAGAGGAAGAAAAGAAGAAGAAAAAGAGGAAGGACAAGAAGAAGAAGAAAAAGAAGAAGAAGAAGAAAAGAAAGCATTTATTCCAGATTCAATGCAAAATAAAAAGCATTGATGTTTACTGAGAAATGGAGAAAATTAAGGAACTCATAGCATCATAGGTATCTTGAACCCACTTAGAAATGGAGCAACTCATACTGTACTTAAACTTATCATCATAGGCAATGCTGTCGTTCAGTATGTAGAAAATCTACATTTGGAATGTATTTTACAAAGTTTAAAAGTCTTAAGATCCGAGATAACCTAGTTCAATTATATGTAGGACAAACATTTTCTCATTAGTTTTTTAAAAAATGAATTTTTGTCCGATTCACTAGTAAGAGTCTTCATTGATATATTATTATGAGTAATTCATTGATATATTATTTTGAACTCGTTCAACCAGCGATTAAATCTTTGCTACGTTCGTGCTAGAAGTAATATTATTCAAAATAAATTCAGTAAAATATCTAATCAGCGGTAGAAATTAAGACTATCACAAAAAATACTTACAAAAAATATATGTTCAAGACACCTAATCAACTACCTACAGTGGGCTAAATGCCTCAGAACCATTCAAAATTCAATTATATCTCCAGCCATCATATCAGCTCTATTTTCTGCTGTATCAAATTTTACACTAGAAAAAACTTGTAAGCTCAATAAAAGAACAATTTTGATGTGATCTGTAACAATTTTCCAAATCGCATCCTAATATTTTTTATATAATTTAATCTATTATTAGTTATTTATTTAATTCAACGTGGGACAAAGTTTTGCTGATTCCGATTTCAGTAATTATTAAATCACTGCGAATTTCCATCAAATTTACTTAAAATAAAAAATTTGTAATGGCACTCTGAAACAATTTTCCAATTTTCTTATTCTCAATTATGAATAAGACGAAATTGTCCCAACCACATTTATTAGAAATATAGAGATATTAGTTTCGGATGTTACTCCATTATCAATCTCAGAAAAACTAAAACTAAAGAAGCTTCATATATACTACAAACGGAATGATACTATTGGCTAAGGGATAAGCTGACCTTCATTGACGTTTTGTGATTGGTTGAAGGGCATAACAAGTCACGCCCTTGGTGGGAGGAGCAACAATCAGAAACCGTCAGTGAAGGCAGTAGTGGTGTATAGAGACTTCAGCATACCCAATCACAAGCCTGCATTTCAAGGTCACCCCCCCCCTTAGGCCACGCCCCCCTAGCCAATGGGAAAAGACCACGCCCCTGTAGGGGGGAGTTAGTCGTCCATTTTGTAAATTTTTGAGGCACGCCATTGGCTGCACATGTTGGAGTGGGGGTCCGTTTACCCCCCTCAAGCCCCCTTGGCCTGCCCCCCTTCAAGCCCCCCTGCCACTGTCCAAAGGAAAATGGCCGCGCGCCCACGGCCATGCGCCCACGGTCTTTTTCCTTTTTTTAGGCTTTGCCCAAACCTGTACTGCATGAATTTTTCTTTTTTTTTTTTCTAGGTATTTAGCAACTGACCCTGGGGCGCCGCCCCCGACCGCGGGCCCCCCGTCCACGTTCTTGAGTCTATTTTGTGATTATGTAGGCATCACCCAAACCTGTACTACATGAAAACAGCCATTTTGAATTGTTTCCACTTTTTCTCTTTTTTTTTTTTTTAGGCTTTGTCCAAACCTGTACTGCATGAATTTTTCTTTTTTTTTTTTAGGTGGGGGATAAGGTTAGGAGAGAAAAAAAAAATGAATAACCTTGTTTAAAACATCCATTTTGAATTGTTTCCATCTCCAGCAGGAGACAAGAATCAAGTTTAAAAAAATAAAACAAAGAAAATAAGAGCGAAGCCTTGAGTCATATTTTGTTTGCAGAACAAAGAGCCCGACCGGCGTATCAACGCGATTTATGTTGATGAGAGGAAAAAAGAACACAGGACCTGCTCCGGCGGGCCCCCCGTCCGCGTTCTTGAGTCTATTTGCAACCAAATATGTCCAAGTATCATTAAAAGTGGCTTACCACCACCACCACCACCATATTTGGTGAGAGGTGTGTATTTGCTTGTAGTCGCTGCCGCCTTCCGCTGAAGCACGCACGTGCTCTTTTATTTCTGTTTTGAATGAACATAAATTCAACCTATACCAGCCGAAAGCTATCGGCGAACTGACTCACACCGATACCGATGAAACGGTTAGCACCGCTTCAACTCCATTTCGTGCTGTCTTTATTGACTTAACAAAACTGGTTCCAGCCTGCGCAACGTTCGTAACGACAGCACAAAACGGTCTGCTAATAAATAATATGTAATTCGCGTAATTCTTGAATTATACTATTTATTTCCACAGAATGTGAGTTATTACCTGCTTCTTTGGAGGCTAATAATATTTGTAATCTGTTTACAATTTCATCTGGTTCATCAAAATAAACATACTGTCGATGGTTTGATACATTTTTTAAAAAATTCAGCCCTTTTCCTACCTTTTCTCGTCTTGGCGTTCTACTCGAAGGAAACAATCTTTGAATTATCTTTGACTTTAAGCTATTATTACGATGTACAGTTCCTTCTTTGTTTAAATGCGCACCTGTTGCAATCAATATTTTCTTATAGGTACGATAATCAACCATATTTAATTTGCTTTCGTCTGGTATCGATTCAAATAGTAAGGATAATAAACCTTTTGTTAATTTAAATTTATTATTTCCAACAAAAACGTGTTTATCATCAAAATTAACAGGTATATTATATCCCATAAAATATTTACCATTCTGTGAAACTTTGATTCCATATGGTACAGTTGTCTGTTGTGACTTATGCAATTTATCTATATAATCTTCAAGCAGTTTTTGTATTGCGCCTTTTTTACCAAAAAACGAACTGACTAATGATAGTGCGCTTTCCCCTTGCTCCTCCACCTCCTCCTCCTCCCCCTCCTCACCATCTTCCTCAGAAAACTGTGTCTCTCCATCAGACGGCGAGTAATCATCATCATCATCCGTCAATTCGTCTACCTTTTCTTTAACAGCATAATATGCTTCCTCCTCCTCCTCTGGTTCCGTTTTAATCTGCTGTTTTTCGATTTTAACAGAAGATTCTTTCAATTGACGTAATGGTTCAATAATTGGTGCATATTTCTCTGTTATTTCTTTTTCTGTCTGACTCCGCATCCCCTGTAAAGTAGCATACTTTTCAACGATTGAGTTCCTCAAATCGCGAATTCTATTTGTTAAATCACTCCTTCTACTAGTTGTCTTTTGACGACGACGACGTCGACGTAATCCGACCTTTTTCTTTCCTCTCTGCCGTCCTTTCATAATTACAAACGCACAATAAGAACGTTGTACATCAACTAATTCATTTTCTTACTGTACTGTGTCGGATCTAAAAAATTATCTAAATTCCGTCTGTACCTTCCTTGAGTTAAACCGTAATCTGTACAAATTGTAACAAAGTCATGTCCTGTACCTCCATTCCATACGCTAATGCACATATATTTAAAAGTATTAAATGGCATATCGCTTTCAGCAAAATCTCTATAAATTAATTTTAATGCAAGCATGTCTACTCGAAAAAATATTAATATATTACAATTCTCGCGTACAAGTTGCTTACCAATATTTGCAAATGATTGATGCAAATATAATACGTCAATTTGTGAATGGCGTGCTGTACAAAAAAATGCACGAAGTTGTGGTACTTTGTGTAATTGTAAATCATCAAAGATCACTAAACTATCTTTCTCCATATCAGAAGGAAACGGTATTGAAGATATGTCGTTACTTATTGTAAACCTTATAAACTTTAAAGATGAGAAAACACGTTTCAAAAATTCATATTTTGGTTGATTCAGACTAGCAGTATAAATATGCAAACTATTGAAACGTAATAATCTTTTATTAAAAATTAGATTCAAAAGAAGATTTGTCTTACCACAGTTACTACTTCCGATTATAAGTGCTCTTATATTAGGCGGGAATAAATCTCCATGTTTACCTTTTTGTGCAGCCTGTGTAGAAACAATAATTTCATCAAAATTAAAAATAGCTATTCCACTATCAGGCACAACATCCTTTGTCTTGTTAAACATTGTATGCTTCTATACTCGCACCACAACTTCAACTAAACTTCAAACACAGGTACTGTAATAAAAGACAAGTAAATTACAATAATGTTCGTTTATTAACTGTATATTTACAAATTATTTATTAAGTATACAATGTAATAATAAGCAATCCAACATAACACTTTACATGAATAATATAAATACAGAATATATAAAATAAATTTGAAAAAATGATACATTATCGCAATTAATCATTCAACTCTTTAATTTAGCTAATATGCCACACAATTCTAACGCTTCTAAAATACTTTGTTTTAATTCAAGCTCTTCTATATTGGCAATATTTGCTAAATTAAATATTTGTGTTGCACTATTATTTATAAAAATACACTCACATGGACCATCATTATAATCGAAACTAATTCCTTGTGCCTTAGCTTGATCTAAATATTCTTTTCTATCCTGACAAAATTTAAAATGAGTAAATGATTCATTTATTGCTTTTCTGTGTAAAAAAACGAAATATTCATTTAAATTAAGCAACTGATTATATTGTTCTAGATCGACAACTAGTTTGTCCAGCATAATATGAGTTAATGGTCTTGAATCTGCCATATCTGGAAAAATCAACATAGATCGTGCATTAAACCTGATTCAACGCCCGCTAAGACTATAACATTAATAACAAAATTATTATTGTGAAGAATTTCATCAATACTCATCTCGTTTAATAAATAATCATGTAATGCATCAATTTTTTGAGCTAAATTAGAACAATCGCAGTTGTCAGTCTGTTCCATCCCAACACAATAACCCCAATGATCAAATTTTCCTTTCTTCTGTTTTAGCTGATATATTAATTCATTTAAATCATATTTCCACTGATCTGAAGAATATCGCCTAAATTCTGCAATAAGTGCATCTAATAAAATTGTTAGACGCGGTCGCATATTTTCCTCCATCTGAAACAGACACATTATTAAATAATGAGTTCGCTCTTATCTATCCAACTTGGTTCCTTGAATCCAAGCCATTGTACATAAACTTTACTTCCTTTACGTTTTAGGATTCGTTCAACTAAATATACATTTTGTTCCTGTTCTGTTAACCGTGTTGGCTGTAATTCCTGTTGGTAAAATCTACCCAATATAGGCTGTTCATTCAAATCGACCAATTGATATGTTACCGGAAATGTAGGGTAAACATTTATTATTTTAAATAGTTCTGCACTCCAATTATACAAATAACTTTTATGAAAAATATCTCTTGTACTTGAAATTCTGACAATATCTCCAACACTAAACTTCGGTCGTTGCCTTGTTCCCTTCTTCTTCTTTATCCTTTTCAAAAGACGTTCATTCAAACGAGCCAGTATTATCTTTTCGTGTTTGCGTCGCACTTCAGCTGGTTTGAATTTAGTCACGGAATGTACACTATTATTATAGTTTTTTACAATAGATTGTAGCACATCTATCCATTTTAAAGTTCCGCTTGCTGTAAAATGTTTATAAATTCGCAATTTCAATGTTTTTATAAATCGTTCTGCAAATGCAGATTTAATCTGTGTGTAAACATGATAATGACGAATATTGTATTGATCTAACAGCTTTTTTACATGCGAATTATAATACTCCTTCCCTTCGTCTGTTAATAGCAACTTCATTTTTCTATTCTGTTCAAGAATCGGTTTTAGAGCTGAACTAACCTCCTTTCCCATTTTTGACTTTAATGGCGTGACGTAAGCGTATTTCGTAAATGCGTTAATCACTATTAATATGTATTTATAATTTGAATTATGCTTAGCAAATTTCTGCATATCAGCGAGGTCCGAACAAAGAAGGTCATTTATTCCCTTCAAAACGTAACCACGTTTATCAAAATTTACTCTGACGGCTTTATGCATTTCGTCTGCTAATTTTGCACGAATATTGCTCGACATCTTACACGAAACCAGTTGTTCTATAGATCAAGGTTTACTGCACTTTGCAACACTGACCTATAACACAAAAAAAAACTCGAGCCGAGCTAACTCTGTCGATTTACTACGTATTATCACTCTGTTTCTTTTTCACTCTGTCCTGCTCGCAAGACCAGTTCCACTCACCTCCCTTTTCGCTTTACCCCACCACGACCTACTGCAAGTTTGGTTTCCTTACTACTACTCTATCCTCACTGTTGTCGTCTTCAATCGTGCTTTCTTCCTCCTCCTCCTCCGTTTCGCTTTTTATACTCACATTAAACCATGCCATCGTCGTCACCTTATCAGCCATTATATAGCGTTTATCATCCAGAGGGGATAATGAAATCTTGCCACAGCGAATTGAATGAACATTATGAAGATAAGACCGAATTAGATTTGATGAGTCGTACTGTATGGTGCGGTCATATAGACATTTTAAATACATATTATACCTCAAATTATTATTAATTACATACCTAGTGACACCTTTAGCTACACTTTTATTCTGTACTTCACCTTTGTTATTGAGAAACTCAAATGAATATAATTTTGCTCTATGTCCGCAGAACCGCGTCATTATTCGTGATTTCATTTCATCCTTAAAACAACCCAATTTCTTATGATTCAGTAAACTAAAACACTTATGATCTTTTGGATATTCACTAGTATCAAATAAATGAGCATTCTTTTTCATGTCCTGATAAAAATCCGAAACTTTAAGATGGTAGATGAAGCTATCCGTGTCTGTAAGACATAATTTAACCTGAGAATAATGGTACATCTTCAAAATTGTATTATAATGAAAATTATACATGACAAGCTTTGCTAAATCCAATACTACAAACCCTATATAAATTGGTCGATCTAAAAGCACATTGTACTTCTTCATTTGTACACCTACTACAAACGGATTAAAAATAGTCCATTTTTCAATATTTGGGCGTGAAACTAACCTATCTAAGGTTTTTTCGTCTGTCACCAATTTCATGTTAATACGATTTCTCACCGATTCACAGGCCTTGCCGAATATACTATTATTACAAAATTTGTAGAGCTGTGATTCAAAGCTATTTTTAGCTTTTTGTCGTAAAATTGTGTTAAATTCGATGTATGACTTCAACCAAGCAGATTGAGCAAAACTCACTACACGATGAATTTTAATCAATTTCATGCCCAATTTTAAGTATAATTTCAAATTACGATAGTGTAAGATATAATTCTTCTTTCCCCCCAAAGTGGTCAGCAGCTTAGCTGTAACATTTTGTTTCTCTGTGCGTTGATATTTGGAAAATAGCTCTATCGGTGGTTTTTCTCTTACGGGAGCTAACGGGAAATCATTATGTTCTTCATGCAGTTCTGCAGGATATTCAAGATCAACCTCTAAAACGAATCCTGTAGCTGCATCGTCCGCAACATTCAAAATATCTAATGCTGATATTTGAGATGGTGTTAACCAACAAAAGTCTTTATAGGGTAAATAATCACTAAGACAGTATGCGTAAAGGTTATTAGCATCAAGATAGGCAAGGTAAGAACAAGGTTTATCTTTATCATACGCAGAACCCATGTATGGATTGTTTGCAACCGCATGACGATGTGAAACACAAGAATAACCACCGCGAATCGCACATTCAAAAAAAAGATGTTGACAAGGATCTGTTATCAGCTCCAGTTCTATTTTAGTCATAAATAACATGCTTTGAAACGAGTATTGCGGGAGCGATATAAATTGAGCGGGATCCAACCCATATTGATTGAAGAAAATCAATCTCAAATCTTCAAAAACGTCTGCAAGACAAAGAACATCACGAAGCAAATAATTATCATGATAATCAGCCATTGTTTTCATAGAACAAGTCTCCCATACTTCTTTTGCATGTCTGTACTCATTTTCATCTAGTTCCTCTTCTGTCAGACTATTATAAAATGCTTTAATCGGTGGAAGTTCAGTTTCATTAAATCTTGTTGGTCCATCCATGTAGTCATAGCAATAAACGCCCTTTCGTAAATATAATTTTTGTTCACTTTCATTTTTAAAATGTGCACACAATCGTTTGAATTTTGTCTTATATTCATCACATTCTGCTAGATTTTTAACTAAAGTTTCAAGCGAGCTGTTCATAAACTGCAAACTATCGATAAATTTAATATGACCTATTGAAATAGTTAGAAATTTTTCTGTTGAACTGGCAATACAGCTAAGCTTTCTTTTATTATAAGCTAAAGACTGAATTACAAAATGACTATCATAATTTTTCCAATTATGGAATACTACAGGTATAAATGATGGAGCTTTACAATTTAAATTACAACTAACATGTGTTGCTCCAATAAATCGTCCATTAAAATGGTTGTGATGTCTACACCTAATTTCACCTTTGCTAAATACATTTTTACATAAACAGCAAATTTCAGCTGTATCAAATTCATTTTGCTCATTTTCACTTAAACAATACATTGGAACTTGAACCATTAAATCCTCATAAAGTTTATCACCAAGTTCAATTATTTCCTCAAGAAATTTACTAATAATATTCTCACCTAATACTTGCGCTCTGTACAGACGAGGCTCTAAGTAAAATTCTCCATTTTCATTCAACACCACATATGCATAGCTGCAAGGGACATGTTTTGACGTTTTTTCTGTGAAAGATTTCCCTATTTTTTGTGAACTGTCACCACCGTCATTGTGTAATGGAACAATAAATGACTCAAAATCGCAATAAATTATATATTTACATTTAAGCGTATACGAATAGTTTGTAAACTTCATAACATTTTTTCCTGGCTGCGGAAGACGCGTTTTCTGTGTACCAAATGTTTTACATAATTCTATGTGACGTTTTAAGTTTTCTTGTCCATCGACATTTAAACTTTTATTTGATACAAAACGGTGAAAACAATAAGGACAGATGTGTACAGCACCTTTATGTTTAGTAAGAGCAGACAACAATCTAGATAGACCATTCTTATTGTTTGTTGTATTGACTAAAGTGAAATGGGATTTGTTTGGACAGCTATCTTTAAATAAAAGAAGAAGAGTAATATTATGCTCGCGCTCCCTATACAAAGAAACACGATAAGGGAAAAACTTTTTACGTGTTGCGTCATACGCAATAACACAAATGCTAAATCGTTCGTTCAAAATCTCGAATTTTCTAATATCACGTAAACCAACAGGGAATTTCATTCCTTTAGTATTTAATTCGTGTTCATATTGTTTTAAATAATCTACAGTTAGATTACTACGTCTATAATGTAAATAAGCTAAAATACACCATAAAAAGCATTTAAAATCATTATTAACAATGTTAATAACAGCTTTTTTTGAAAGTATTTCTTTTGGTGTACTTATATATGTAGAATTATTGTTACATCCAGCATAAATCGGATTATATCTAGCTATATTTAAATACAAGGAACATATTCGATGAACAGTCCATCCTGAGCCAAATTTTATAAAACGATCAAGACCTTCATGTAATTTAGAACATGCTAATTCATATTGATCAATCAATTCGTCATTCTGACAAATATTAACTATATTATAAGCACGACTATGAAATGTAGCTGTGGTTTCAATGTTTAATTCTTTAATTTCATTAGCATCTGCTAACGGTGATATTTTCACTAGTTTTATATTAACTGCCATAAACCAACGAATATTATTGTCAAAACGTGATCCATTATGTTTTAATAACTCAAATATTGTATCTTTTAATGTTTCTAGCATCAAATCCAGATCTAATTCACTATTTAGAAATTGAAATTGAAATTTCAATACATTATTATTCAATGCACTTGTATTTTTTAGTTCGTATTCCATATTTAAAAAAAAAAAAACGTTATTGCTTTACAATGTCAAGAGCTCACCGCTAATTTGTCGTCAGCGGTTGATTGATGATCGATGCTGGTGATCGTGGGATGAAGTCAGTTGTGAAACCGAATGACCTCTCGAAGTGCGCACAATGAACAGGTGTGGCGTCGTTGTGGTGTGAAGAAGAAGAAGAAGCACACAATGAATAGGAGTGAAGGTGATGTCAATATTCAGCTCAACGTGATGGTTGTTGTTGAGATACAGGTCTAGTACAGTTGCTTTATAAGTAAACTGAAACAGATATGTTTAAAAAACAATGTAGTAAAAGCAGAATTGAACAATAAACAAGATGAAAAAAAAAAAATATCAATGATTTACTAGTAACAAAATCTCACCTTTAATGGTGTAGTGATGGTGGTGCAGTAGGAGTTAACAATCCAAATGCCTCTATTTATACCCATGCGGGTATTTATAATCCCACTGCGGAAATATAATTGTCTTACTGAGATGTAATAATTTTTGACAAGATAAAATTAACTCCTGTTTTAAACCTTCCCGTTTACGTACGTCACAAACATGAAGTAAACAAATTTTTTCCTGGTTAACCCTTCCTAAATTGCAGTACCCGGATGATCGACTTTGTCTTCCCGAAATGTACGTGAGACAAACAAATTTTTTCCTGGTTGGTTCAAGGGTGTGCCAAATATGGTTAAGTGAATTTTTAAAATTGTACTTGACCTGAAAATGTACATGAGTTAAATAAATTGTTTCCAAGTTGACTCGAGAGAAGCTCTAAATATGGGCAAATGCAATTAAAAATCGTTCTTGAAACGACTTTCGCTTGCATTAAGTTAGGATGTACTTGAAACGTTTCCTGGTGCAGCTTGCAACAAGAGAATGTTGCATTCTCTCTCTCTCATCACGTTTCTTACGATGCGGTAAAACCTGTTCTCAATCGTCGACTTCATCTGATGCTATCTAACTCCATTGAGTACATGTTTCCAAATTTCATTGAACAATTAAAACTGTAATCTGTCTGAGGTTGATGCGAAATTGTTATAATAATCAATGATATCCATAAAACATATGTAACAATCATGAGCATTACTGTCAAAGCAATTAATCTCTGCAAAATATTGATTATCGATATTAGAAATTTTATTGCTACTCCTCCTCGTGATCGTCTGTTTTGTTTTAACCACACACAAACGCTGATAATTAGTAGAAGAAGGCTTATCCGTCCATAATTTGAAACAGTCAACAGCATTATCATTAGTAAAGTTAACCAAATCTCCAATGTAATGATTAGAGATTTCAAGATTGTAATTGCTACTCGATCCATGACACTCTCCTTTCATGGGCAACTGTCAACTTAAAAACAATATATATATATATATAACCAATCTTGCCTGCTGTAATTTTTAAAATGAAAAAATGAATGAACTAAAAATGTGTTTGCTTATTCCACTTACCTTTTGTGGATGCAGCGTGACTGGTGAACTAACGTTGAGTAACTGGCGAAAATCAAGCACTTACTCGCATATTTATAGTAAAATTTAAAAAAAAAAAAAAAAGTTCTTGTGCATGTTTGTACATGCTCACAAACCTTTCCTTATGCGAAGGAAACAATCTTTGTGAATTTAGAGTGCACTGTGTCGTTTCTCGATCATCGGACAAAACGAAGCATGCAAAACTTTTTCTTTAGCATCACAAATAATTATTCTGCAAAACACGCATTGCAAATATCCGTCTTTATGTAGAAAAAAACCATTTTGAGCAAAATATGACGCTTTAGCAATATATGGCGCTTTAAAAGTTTTTAATCGTTGTTCATAAGAGTACATATCCTGCTCTTTTTCATTTTCAATAGTTACATTATCCGCTGTTTTATTATTCAATAATCTGCAATTTGAACTAAAACGTTTATGATCAACTAACGGATCGTCCGTAATTTTCCAATCTTCAATTTGAATCCCGCAAAATGCACAACGGACTTTATCATTCTCTCCAGTATAGTATAATCCTTGTTTAGCTAAGTTCTCTGGTGTCAGTCGGTGATAGTCGAACTTTTTCCAATTAACAAATGATTTTAACCTTACCGACTCATAATACATCATATGCGATTGATCCATTGTTTGCTAGTTAATGACGTTCCAGCAAGAGAGTCCGCATTTAAATGAGCGTAATAAGCATACGCTGGAAGTAAACTCGAAGATGAACCCAGCACTTGGCGCTACCTGTATTTTAAAAAAATGAACTATATACCGACAGACTAAAAAGAGTACTTGGAGCATTCTTTCCAATTATTGCAAAGTTCATTTTGTTCTAGGTTTAATCATTTCATTGCATCATTTTAAAAATAAAAATCTTTTATGAGTAGTTCTTATAACGATTTATCAAGCGTTGTTGTTCTGGTGTTGGAAACTGGTTAGCATCATATTTAACCTCTGGCTCTGACATATTAATTCTACGAAAAAACTCGTCAAGACAATGTTCTAGTGTAAGTCCGCGACTTTCCAATTCCTCCCAGTTGAAAGTTCTCATAGCTATTAGACACTTTCCTATCAAATGATATGCATATTGATACATTATAGCATGTAAATGGTTCTTGTAATCCTGACTATTATGTACATAATCGATTAAAAGACTTTCTAATACTTTTATACTTGTGTTAAGATTCTCAAAGGAGACAAATCCGGCTTTTTCATTTCTAAATTCTGTTCTAGTCAGTAAATTTTCTTTATTAAATTGTTCTCTACTAATTAATTTTTCTTTCTCATTTTCAAACTCTGTTCTAGTCAGTAAATTTTCTTTATTAAAATCTTCTTTGCTAACCAGTTTTTCTCTCTCATTTTTAAACTCTGTTCTACTCAGTAAATTATCTTTCTTAGCTTTATTGAAGTCATCTTTACTAAGCAGCTTTTCTCTCTCATTTTTGAATTCTGTTCTAGTCAGTAAATTATCGTTTTTCTCTTTATTGAATTCATCTTTACTGAGCAGTTTTTCTCTTTGCCCCTTTGCTTCTTCGATAATTATTTTCAAACTTGAATGAAGATAGTCAGTTGAGACTAAAGCTGTTTTTTCTTTATCAAAATTTGATCTAGTCAAAATTGTTTTCTTGAGTTCATCTATTTGTTTTCCACTATCAATAATATGTTTACCATGTGAAACACGTCTGAACCTGTCTACAGACATTTTGTAACTGCAAGCTAAACAATAGTGTTCCTTCTAATACATTTACGCTCGGCCAGATCGAAAATTACCTCCCATAATTGTGCGCAATCAGTAATTACGGTAATTGAATGATCGGTACTACAACCATAATGGAAATGTGCACGTTCATCAATAATCATATCTAACAAATCGTATAGTTCAGATAGAATAGAATACTTTGAACTGGTATGTTTCTTACACTGTTCGCTGCTAACAGCAGTAGACTCTTTATCATCATCCTTATTAATTCGGTTCTCTACACAATACTGCGAATATCTTACACCGTTAGCTAGTTCAGTAAATTCGTCAAAAGAAATACCCATCAACAATCTGGATAATTTCTTGAATTTATCAAAACTGAAACATTGACTCATTATTAAGTTTATGTTCTCTTGCACAAAAGAGCAGCGTACTGTAGCTCTAACAAGCTTATACTGAATTGAAAACAATACTTACCTAATATTATATATGCTTCTCTTTCCACCCGACGGGAGGATGAATTTAATTAAACTTGATAGTTTGCTATCAGGTTTAGCTAGCTCCATCTTTTTGCCGTAAGAATTTGCGGGCGTTAGCAAATTGCTTTCCCCATTTTAAAACTGAAAACATGATTATCTCACTTCTAAATTAGACTATTATTGAATAATGTTCATAATAGTTTAGCAAAGAAATGAGTAATGTATTTTCAACTATGAAACAGGCCTATACTTTACTTACCTTATTTGCTTCTCTTTCCACCTGACAAGAAGATAATTAATCTATGTTGTAAGAAGCGCAGGCGTTAGCGTTCAAGTGCTTCCCCATTTCACACAAAAATTATGAAACAGGCCTATTATACTTTCTTCTTCTTCTTCTTCTTCTACGTTGGTGGTGGCGGACTAATTTGCTGCATCTTCAAGAAGAATCTGCGAGGGTCCTTCCTTCTGATGAATACACCTCAATACATACTTCTGATTATTAAAACTGTCCAAAGTATGCTCGTTCAAGTCAGATAGAAACCTTTCCGGTAGATATACATCGAAATAAGGTTGTGCTCCCGACGGTTTATTGAATTTACATAATCGCAAAATAATTCTTTTTCCAAATTGTGTACGTGCTAATCTCGCTCTTTGAATTTGATAGGGAAAATCAGATAGCAAGTCACGTATCTGAACAATAGGCACGACTTCGCTTGATGTCTTATTGAATCTAGTCAAGCTGAACGCTTGCATATCCTGATGCGGCTGCATGTTGCAGTGAATGATGAAGAAGCTGGTTGTGACTGGAGTTTTTATACTTCCTATCCCCACCACAAGATTTTCACTTCAAGGACAGACATGTTAAAACATGTCTGTGAACAGTCAATAACCTTTTGTTTCACATATTGCGCAACACTTGATCTTCAATTTGTAATAGTTTATGAATGCTTAATTTCAACGGTCTGTAATAACGTAGATAATCACTTATTTCGTTAATATCGACAGTATCTAGAAAAATCGCCTTTAATTGTTTTGCAAATTTAACATCACCTCCTTCACTTTTAGTTTTTGCAATAGCCTCTTCACACACTTCAAACCAATCAATATAGTTTTGTAATTTTGATTCCAATTCACTATCAGCACTTAACCATTTGCTCGGATCCATAGCAACACTGTTGGCTTACTACACCATACTAACTAACTTCTGTCCGCATTCAAGTATTTATATGAGTGGTAAAAGAACAGAAAAATTCACTGGATTAGCAACATCGCTTGTTAGATTGCAGATTCTTGCCTTGTGCAAGTACAATTGATATCCACACCATACACAAACCACTTCCTCTCCGTTATAATAGAAACCTTGTCGTGCATACTTTCGTTTATTATCTTTAGTGTAAAACTTACATGTTTTCATACTTCGCATCCTATCACCCTCACACAAATAATCCATTTTCCGTTCCAGCCCTTTTTCTGCTTTACACAGTAGCGATGTTAAATAGTGTCTAGCACTGAATAGGGCACACCTACCATCTGCAATCTTATTATGAACCTTGCAAGCATCAAAAGTCCAGCAAGAAGAAAACTTTTTATAGTCTGGTCTTTCAAAAGTATCCGGTATTAATTCGACTTTGTCGTGAAACTTCTTTAAAAACTCCACTTTTTCTCTGCCTTTTGTATAGATTCTATCATAATTTCTGAGACAAGATCTTATTATATCGTCAGAATAATCAACACTACCAAATTCCCACTTTATTTTGTGATAGTAAAATTCTAACCAGCATACGTCACGATACGCTTTCCATGATAGGTCTGATTTTGGAAATGGTGGTTTAAAATGTAAAATTACATAAGTATTTTTTGGATCAATCATGGCAAATTCCTTCACAATAAACTGATTGTAATCATCTTTGAAACCATGAAATTCAACTACAGCAAATGAATCATCAAACCTGACATGTTTGTTGTTTGAATCCTCCTTTGATAACTTCTCCTCCTCCGCCTGCTCCTCCAAGTCACTGCAAATATCAACAGACAAAGAATTATCCTCCTCCTCCTCATCCTCCTCCTTATCCAGATTGCATTGTACTGCAGCGTCGCTATACAACTTCTTCCTTGAAGGTCTCGAAGAACAAATTTCACCCATGTCTTCTTTCACCGGCAGAAAATCCTCAAATATTGTTGATAGAGAATCACAAGATGACGATGTTCCGCTCGATAGCATGGTTATTCACCAACTGACATAAAACCAATCTGCTTCAATTTATATACAGTATAATGCTGCGCTCTAGCGGTGGAAAAACTATTGTATCTCTCTTACCATTGATGTTAGCGGTGTATACTCTACAAGAGTATCACTTATTAAAATACAATATGCGCTAGTTGAAGCCGGCACATCAGCTTCAAACTCAAAGTCTAATCTAATATCAATTGAATTCTTTAAAACTGACGATTGGTGGCTAGTGTCTATAACCAAAATTGGAGTGCTATCGCAAAAAGATTTATAATCAATTTCACATCCATGTTCCGAATTAATTGGTGAATTTTTATAGCTTCCTGCAAAATCTAAAAACATCCTATACATTAATTGTTTGTTTCCCAAAATACTGTCATATGGTTTATGTTCATTATTCAAATATACTCTAAAGCTATATAACTTATTCAAATCGAATTCGGCCATTGACTTTTTAAAATTCAATTTCCTTCCTGTTTGAAAAGTAAAAACTACAAACCTTGGTACATCCGAATGCGATGCAGTTTTTATAGTCCAACTATGTACTTTTGTTGTAGGTAAAACAGGATATTCGTGAATTTCCCACTTCCTGAAAGCAAGTTTTAATGGATGATCAGTATCGAGTAGACGTAAAAACCTGAGACGAACATGATCCTCAAGTTCAATGTAGGGTACTTTCCATTGTAACTTTTTAATATCTATTTTTATATTCGTTCCGCTTTGTGACACAATACAATTTACATCTGACGATGCTCTTAACAAAACGAGTTCTTGTTTCACATTCAATATTACTTGTTGAAAATCTTCGAAAAAAGGTAGAAGCAACTTCAATGGTACGCAAACAGTAAATTTGTTATCAGTCAAAGTATAACCGTCTTTATCAAAACCAGCTAAATGATACATATTTTTATCGAATATGTTTTTCAAAAGTAAACCTTTTATTGTGCTAGTGATCCCTACAAGACGTGATTTCGAAATTGGTACTCCAGCAATCTCAAATTTTACTTCCTCAAATAAAAAAGCAGGCCATCCAGAACATAATTTTAAATCAGCATCCTGCCACACGCCTATATCTTTTCCACTTTCATCCTTTTGAGTCGCTACCTTTCTACACTTAACTTCTCCCTCAATAAGTAGAAACGATTTACAAGGTAGGGTATAATTATCTTGCGAGTTTATCGGAATTCTTATCTCATCCGAGTTAGAAAAGCTTTGGTTGGCATATGGCTGATGTGTACGGAATTCAAAACTCTTTATTTGGTTGAAAACATGTATTTGTTTCTCAACGTTTAAAACCTCGCTTATTGCCGCCGATGACATTATTCCAATTCACTTGAAATCCTAATTTCTCTAGAATCCTTGCACTTTTTGATGTTATCGCACCACTGTGCATAACACTACTAACCCGTTTATTCACTTGTCTCTTTACTCTCCTTTTCCTTTGTTTAGTTGTGCATCTATCTTTCTCACATTTAGCATAGCTATAGTGAGTTGGATGCGGATTGAATATGATGAATCCCATTGTTATATCTTCTTTTGTATATGCAATTTAACTGTCAATGTGTCTCCTCTGAAATCGATAAGTGATCCGTTCTGGTCTGTCACTTTCACATTAATGCTATGAAATCTATGTGTATTCAAACCTACATAAATAATTGGACTTGGCGTTTCATTAATTAGATACCCAGGAGCAACTCGTGGAAGAAACTCATAAATAGTATGATTTTCTTTTCCATCACTATAACTTCCACATGCTAAATTACAACTTACCACAATTCTTGTAATTCTTGTTATGGAAACGGGACGCTTAGAATAATGCCAAGTATTTGAGCTTAAAACCTCATGATCAAATCCTAATATTGATCCAATTGAATCATTATGAGTTAAATCAATTGGTTTATCGGAAAAGATTTCAACTCCCATTGTGTTATTGTTACCACGTATTTTCAAATTATCTTCGGTAACATTTAATTTTTCTTTGATCATAGATGAAATTGAATCAGTCTCATATGAGCCAGTGGGTAAATTGATAATTTGGTTAGAGTACTGAAATTTTGAATTTTCATTTTCAATCACATTTGGAATCGAATTATAAGTCCACAAATTAACCAGCCCAATTTCATATTCATAATTTTTGTCCAACTCTATGATTTGTGGCAATTGTTCATGTAAATCACTGGTTGACCCAGTCAACGTTATCACAGTCATGCTGCTACTAACACCACTCTTCACTTTCAACTGTTTACTCTAACTGTCCACTTAAGAACAGCAAACACAAATGTCCGCAAATGATTGTGTCAGGTTTTTGCATTTCATCAGCATTATAAAATATATTCACCCCTTTGTGTTTGTTCCAATAATTCACCAACTGTAAGGGTGGCTGGAGATTGCCAATTGAATCAAAGTACCATACATTCTCACTTTGTTTTTTATAACAAACCCAATGAGTGCCACCTTGTCCACCAAATTGACTGTCCAAATTAATGATAAGATTTTCATTACGATGTATTCTTTTTGGTAACGAATCCAGCATATATACACCACGGAGTGGAATTTCCAATAAATGTGACCATACTATAAGATCGTAATCAGATAATGGTTTATCAAGTTTTAAATTTTTAAAAATACTAACATCATTCATGTTTATTTCCTTGTCTTCTTTCGCTTTGTGCCTCCTTTTGTTTGCGTCTTTCTTCTTCTTCTTCTACCACCTTTCATTAATAAGCCATGTGCACCATGTGGTACTGTTGAAGATGATGTGTTCAACACCCGTCCTCCTCCCCCTCCTCCACCATAAGTTATAGGGTAAGGTCTTAAATAGAAACCTTTACCAGTATTATTTACATGTTGTGTTAATCGTTTAATCGCTTCCCGTCTAATATAATCACTATTTCTTTTAGCAATACTGTTTGTTTTTTGTATGGCTTTCCTTCTCCTTCTTCTTCTTCTTCTTCTATGCACATGTGGAATTTTTATTCCTGATCCCACTGCTGACTTTCCTTTCATTGCTAATGTAACTAAATAGGCTAATACCTTTTGACTATAATCTGTATCTGGATTTTTAAAAATCGACCAAGCAGTCTCAGCTAGAATTTTGTCTGCTTTTGATCGTGAAGAATTGTCACTAGATTTATCATAAGCTATGTCATGTAACTTACAAGCCTGGTCAAGTTTGTTAATGCCTAAATCACCTCTTTTTAAACGTTTTTTAAGCTTTGTGCCTGGTCCGCAGAATTCGTACCCTGGAAAATTCAGTTCTATGGGGAGCAGATCAATACCTTTATTCAAAATAGAACTTGCTACACTTCCTGTTTTACTCACAAGACCTTTTGCAATACCAGCTAAACTAGATAATAATCCGCTGCCTACAATCCCTTGTTTCTTCTGTCTACTTACAACAGTCCTTTTACTGTTTTGACAAACTAACTTTGTCATGTTTTCGTCTAGACCATCTCTAGAACACTAAACGAATGTAAAACATGTGATCTACCTACCTAGATAATTCTGCAAACATGTTTTGTTCTATCTATAAGCTTCTTCACATCTTCTTCTGTTTGACTTGCACAATTGTTAAGAATTTGATAAGAATTGTAAAAATTACATACGTGTGAGTAAGGCGAGAGTAAAGTCGAATACCAACTTTCAAGTTGATAATCAAACGATTTTGGTATATTATTTAAACCTGATCGAACACAGGCATTAATAAAGAATAGTGTTTTATTCTTTGTTTTCTCCATGTCTAACAGATGATTAGAAAACCAATCTGATTCGTTATTATCTCTGTCAAGTAAATTATTTACATCTTCTTCCTTTTTATTGTAAGTTGAATTAAATACTCCTTTTCGAAATTGTATACTATTATTTAGATTTACAGTATTTTGTAGAAACGGTGTGCTACAATTTTGTTGATGGTGAACTAAGACAGAATAATTTAGATAGAGTAAAACTAGAATTGTAGTCCAATAGGTTATAAGTGAGCATATGCAAATTGACTTAAGTGTATTTACTGTTGAACTGATGCAAGCCAATTGTGGTTTTGAAGTTTCATCTTCTTCTTCTATAAGAGGAGACATCATGTGTGCTTTGTTCAAATGTTCAGAACAAACTGAATTGTATGCCTCTCTTCAGAGGCAAGGTCAAGCACTTCTCACAAAAGAGACTCAAGAACGCGGACGGGGGGCCCGCGGTCGGGGGCGGCGCCCCAGGGTCAGTTGCTAAATACCTAGAAAAAAAAAAGAAAAATTCATGCAGTACAGGTTTGGGCAAAGCCTAAAAAAAAGGAAAAAGACCGTGGGCGCATGGCCGTGGGCGCGCGGCCATTTTCCTTTGGACAGTGGCAGGGGGGCTTGAAGGGGGGCAGGCCAAGGGGGCTTGAGGGGGGTAAACGGACCCCCACTCCAACATGTGCAGCCAATGGCGTGCCTCAAAAATTTACAAAATGGACGACTAACTCCCCCCTACAGGGGCGTGGTCTTTTCCCATTGGCTAGGGGGGCGTGGCCTAAGGGGGGGGTGGCCTTGAAATGCAGGCTTGTGATTGGATATGCTGAAGTCTCTATACACCACTACTGAAGGCCAACCTATCCCTTAACCAATAGTATCATTCCGTGTTTAATATATATTAAGCTACTCTGTACTTTAGTTGTAGTTTGTCTGAAATTGATAATGGAATAACATCCGAAACTAGTATCTCTATATTTTTAATAAATGTGGTTGTGACAATTTCGTCTTATTATTCATTATGAATATCTTCCACAATATCACCTTCACCAGTGCGTAGCCAGGGGGGGCCCATGGGGCCCAGGCCCCCCCCCCCGAAATTTCAGAAATAAAAAATTCTCAAATAACTTCTGTAATAGATAAGGACTTATTAGAGCCGAAGGGTTCTATCTGTATTGTTGTATTATAACGAACAGAATACAGAAACCCTGATTGTTTAATAGAATATAGCTACAGTTATAGTCAGATTAATGTATTGTACAAATATTGTCTCTATATTTACTCATATAGAAACTTCTACATTCTTTATTTAGGTGCTCAAATGGATAATTTTCATTTAAATTGAGCAGCGAAATCGAATTAAACATGTTAGAAAACTGTAACTACCGTAATTATTAAGATATTACATTAAATAAAACGCAATTTTTCAAGTTTGAAGTGGATTAATTTAGTTAATTATTGATAAATCACCTTTTTGAATAAACTAATCTTGTAGAAAATTTAGTTATCAGTCGAAAGAGCAGCACTATGTAGCATAGTAAGGGTAGTATGAGCATTCAGTAGAAAATCCAGAAATTTTTCGGTGAAGAGGCTATCACGTGAGAAAATATTTTGTGGGGGCGGGTAACATCTAAAAAATAGGTCCTCCCCATAAGACACAATTTAAGATTTTATCAATGTCGGTTGAACATTTCGGGGGCGGATACATTTCCATACATCCCCCTTCTGGATTCGCCCCTGGAGCATTTATAGAGGGATTCGCCCCTGGAGTACAATAGAGAGAAATTTTGTTCATTTCATTTCCACTAATGCACATTTTCTTTTCATTTCCATCGAGTAATTGAATAAGTTCTCGTTCAAAAAATGACTCCAATTTCTCTCTACCATCTGAAGCCATATATGTTGGGAGGTACTCCTATACTTGAATTAAGCTCGTCAGTTGGAGATGAATAGCCTGTATTTACAAGGAATCAGTGCTATTTCCATCCTTTGGAATAAACCCGTGCCAGAGTCTCTTTTCTGTAACAATAATTCTCTCTTGCCCTTGTAAAGTCGCCTTGACATCGGCGAAATTAATAGAATCCGCACCCACGTGTACATTGTTCAACCAACTGTATAGAATTTGATTTGGCATTTCACAGTCTGCGCTCACCTTCAACTCCAATTTATTCTCATATCATTTAATATGAAGAGGCGAACGAACGGGGAGCAAGAAATTGTGATGAAGGAAGCACTGGGATGAATAATAAAAAGCTTGCTCTTACAAATTCTGTTCCAAAAATTCTCCTCAAACATTCGTGTTCTCATTCAACTACAGCTTTTTTCCCAGCCATACTTTAGTTTTCTAATTCCTGTTTAAGAAACTTGAGGGATCATGAGAAATCTTTTTGCTAAGTGATTACAAAAATGCTTTTCAGCCCCCCAATTGAAGAAAAAAATGGTTTAATGTGGTTTGCAACTCAATGAAAACCCGGCAATTATAAGGCAAAACGAAGTCTGCATTGTAGATGCATCATGCATGACTCAATAGTCATGAGGGCTGTTTTAATTTTAGATTAAATACAGGTATGGCGTCTATAACAGAGAGCTGAGCTTAAACAAAGCTACGTCAACGATAACGCTAATTATAACCTAAACACTCTAAGCGTTTGCCAGCTCTAAATGCAAGATGCTATAGAGCAAGATGAGGCATGTAGTGGTCAGTTAAATTTGCCCAAAATCTCTGATTATTAAGACTAAACTAAAACAAAACTAGACGAAGTTGTCAGAACCACATTTATTAAAAATAGTGAGATACTAGTTTCGGTTGTTACGCCATTATCAATCTCAAACAAACTAAAACTAAAGTACAGAGTAGCTTAATATATACTGAGCACGGAATTATACTATTGGCTAAGAGATAGGCATACTTTGTGGAAGTTATCCATAATGAATAATAAGACGAAAAGTCACTACCACATTTATTAAAAATAGTGAGATACTAGTTTCGGTTGTTACACCATTATCAAATCTCAAACTAAAACTAAAGTACAGAGTAGCTTAATATATACTAAACAGGGAATTATACTATTGGCTTAGGGGTAGGCTGTCCTCCATTGAAGGTTTGTGATTGGCTGAAGGCCATAACAAGTCACGCCCACAGGTGGGAGGAGCAACAAGCGAAAATAAGAATCAAAATCAAGAACAAAAACCCGGGAACATCTAGAAAGTAACTAGTAGCTAGTAAGTTGGAGACAAATAGGTTGGTAAAAAACGATTTCAATACTAGTTTAAATGATCAAATTTATTTTAACCAATTCAATACAACTAACTTGGTTTCATCATAATTCTGGCCTACATTTTAATGTCGGAATTTCGTGTTATTCTCGGTTGACCCTGACAGCATTTCAGTGAGCTTTAATTTTTTTATTTAAAAATGATTCAATTTAGCCTACTTGTGTATTGTTCTTCTTTGTAACTTTCTAGATGTTCACGGTTTTTGGTTCTTGATTTTGATGCTAATTTTTTCTTGTTGCTCCTTCCACCAGTGGGCGTGACTTGTTATGGCCTTCAGCCAATCACAAACCTTCAATGGAGGACAGCCTACCCCTAAGCCAATAGTATAATTCCCTGTTTAGTATATATTAAGCTACTCTGTACTTTAGTTTTAGTTTGAGATTTGATAATGGTGTAACAACCGAAACTAGTATCTCACTATTTTTAATAAATGTGGTAGTGACTTTTCGTCTTATTATTCATTATGGATAACTTCCACAATGTCACCTTCGCCACTACAAATAAAATCAGAAAAATTGACCTATTTGAAAACCATCTATGTGGGAAGTTTAAGCAAAGTTTGTTTTTTCACAGATCAATACTGCTGATGATAACGTCTGCTTGAAGCTAGTTCGTGGATGAAGTCAGACTCAGCCGAGAATGAATTGGAAACCTACTTTCAGTTTAGTTAGTATAGTGGTATATTATACACTCAAGGTTCAAGTATAGTTTATTGGTTAAAATAGTGGACTATTTGATTTTTAGTAGATTAGTTGGAACCACGTTTAACGTAGTATAAAATCTTCGACTGCATTATATTGTCTGGCCTGAAACACAGCTAGAGCACATAACAAACCGAACTTATTGGCACTCAGGTGAAATTCTTTAGCACGATATTGGTTAGGTTACTTCGTTTGATGCACTCTCCAAGAGTAGATAAACGGATTCGTGACTGCAACCGATAACAAGCCACTTTAATTGCAATGTTTCCATTATGTTACGTGTCTAGAACGAATAAATAATTTACATTTGTGGATTGCTGTTGGTGTTTATTTCAAAGTCTGGAAATGTGACATACTTTGTTTTAAAACAAACTGTGCATTTTATCAATAGAAGTGTAAATAAAAACATTAACATAGCAAAACATCAATGTATCTGATATATAAAGTTCAACACTGATAACTAGATACCTGTAGTTCGTTCGTAGATGATTTTTTTTGTAGGTTACGTCTTGGAGACTCCAGTTAAGGAGTAAAAGACAAGTCAGATCAACAATATTATACACTAGATACCATAATTACTATATCAATTAGTTGAGGTGAGGCTTAATTTTGATGTGAAAGGAACTCTTGTACACTATAAAAAGCGAACTCTAGAGATTCTTGATAAGATTTTTCTAAAATCGCCTGCGAAAGTTTCATCGTAAAGGACATTGATATTATACATTTTATTAGTTAATTATTGATTAGTTAATTATTGATGGTAAATTCCTATTAAAGGTTTGTTCATATAGGCCTGCAGAACAGTATTATTCTTTAATTAATTTGGTTCTCAGTAATAATGTGTTAGGGATTTTAGATATTCATGTAATGGAGTAATTCTATTATAGTTGAGAAAAAAGGCGGAAGTAGAAATAAAGGAAAATGAAAAATAGTATAAATAACGATAAAACAGAAATTGAGAAATAATAAAATGAGAACGGAAAATGGCAGGAAACTGAAAAGACAAAATTATTTTAGACAAACTTTTTTTGTCTAGTACAGAATAATACCTACTTTATTAATTCAATACTTGGCTATCTAAAACTTGTAAAATTTAATGGATGTTAGAGAAGAGGTTGAATCAATAATTAACTACATAAAACAGATGACTGAAATATAGATAAAAATAATAAAATAACAAATGAATTTTAGTGACGTTAAATCAGAGTATTTCAGAGTATTCTTTATTTGAACATTCAAAAAAGATAATGAATAAGACTGATGTTGTTCAAACCATTTTACTTACTAAAACAAGAGAGACTATATTTTCGACTGTTACTTCACTATCAATCTCAATGAACTTAAATATAGAGTAGCTGAATATATACAATTCTTATACAAATACTATTGGCTAATAGGCAAGAAGCCTCTTACAGGTCAAAATCTAAGATGGAGGTCTACCATTGGCCGATACTAGACACGCCCCCTAGTAACATGAATGGCCTACCAATACGAAGCAAGTGTGGTAACCACTTAGTAAACAAGTGACCAGAAGACCAAGCAATTCTTTTTTATGTGTACTTCGTGGTTATCATACTTGGTTCGTAATGGTGGGCAATTCTTGTTACAAGGGGGCGTGTCTAGTGTCGGCCAATGACAGACCTCCATCGTAAAGTTGGACTTATAAGAGGCTTCTTGCCTATTAACCAATAATATTTGTCTAAGAAGGGTATATATTCGGATACTCTGATTTTAGGTATTGGGATTGATGATGATTTAATAATCGAAACTAAAGCCTCTCGTATTTTACTAATTAAAGTAGTTTGGACAACATTGGTCTTTTTCATTATGAATAAGTACTACAATATCATGTTCACTAACAGCAAGTATTCTAAGAATACAATTTGACAACCCTTCAAATAAGCTTTTTAACAAAGCTTATATTTATATTTCAATAGGCATATGCTAAGGGAAGTGATTGCCGAGTGCCGTAGCTGGTATCTGTTCAATCAGAGATAAGCTACGAGACTCCTGGGCGCTCTTTGTAAGGGTGAGGATTGGCCAGCAAAAATACTCTGCTCTCTGCTGTAAAATCACTTCCCGGTAGTTCGGAATCGGAACCCACCTAAAACTGAAGGTCCAACTTATCAATCACCATCATCCAATTCATTACCCACGCAAAGGTCTCAGACCTATGTGGGCTTCATCCTCCGAAAAAAAGTGATCGAATCTACAAAGTTTATAGAAACTTCGATTGCAGTTCCATATCCAGTCCAGTCAAATAGTCGATAAAATAGAATCGATAGTCGGTCGATCTGTACCAAACCCAAAGATAAACCTAACCTATCGACTATCGATTCTCTCAGCCGATATGGAACTCACTGGAACGTGCATGTCGCTGGCCCGGCCATGTCTGAATTTGTAAAAACAAATTATGCCACTATTAAGTACCTATTTCGTACTATTTAGTACCTCCAATAAATATTTTCGTACCTCAACCCTGACCGAGCTATTAACATTCTTGAGTTGCCGGGCCAGCGACATGGTAGCCCGGCCATGTCTGAATTAAAAAAATATATATATGTCAATATTTGGTACTTATTTCGTACTATTTAGTACCTTCAATAGAAATTTTCGTACCTCAAAGGTTGAGGAGATACAACATAAAATGATATAGGTCAATGACCTCTCAGCCCGGCCATGTCTGAATTTGCATAAACAAAATATGTCATTATTAAGGTTATATTTCGTACTATTTAGTACCTCCAATAAAAAAAAATTACCTCAACCCTAACTAAGCTATCGATTTTTTAAAAATCTCACTAGCCTTGTGAGAAAAAATTCTTTACTCAGTTAGGGATGAAGTACGAAATTTCTCTTTAGAGGTACTAAATAGTACGAAATTAGTACTAAATATTGGCATAATTTTTTTATACAAACTCCAACATGGCCGGGCCAGCGACATGCTAGCCCGGCCATGTCTGAATTTGAAAAGAAAAATTATGTCAATATTTGGTACCTATTTCGTACTATTTAGTACCTCCAATAGAAATTTTCGTACCTCAAAGGTTGAGGAGATACAGCATAAAATGATATAGGTCAATGACCTCTCAGCCCGGCCATGTCTGAATTTGCACAAACAAAATATGTCATTATTTAGGATATATTTCGTACTATTTAGTACCTCCAAGAAAAAAAATGTTACCTCAATCCCAACTGAGCTATAATTATTTTTTTAAATTTCACTGGCCTTGTGAAAAAAATCGTTTACTCAGTTAGGGATGAAGTACTAATTTTATTCTTAGAGGTACTAAATAGTACGAAATTGGTACTTAATAATGGCATGATTTTTTTATAGAAATTCCATCATGGCCGGGCCAGTGACATGCACGTGGCATGCATGTCGCTGGCCCGGCCTTTTTTGAAATCATACAAACAAATTATGCCACTATCTAGTACCTTTTTCGTACTATTTAGTACCCTCAAAAAAAAATTTAATACCTCAACCGCAACTGAGTAATCGATTTTTCTAGATTATTTGTAGTATGACGTCACAGCCGGCTGCTGTATGTGGTGAGGTGTGTTTGTGTATCCAAGCGGCTCCATTCAATATTCCCAATTATTGTGGAATGTCATCACGTAGCCTACAAACGAAAGAGGGGAGAAACTGAAGAAATGACCGATTAGGGCAAGTCGCCCAACCTTTTTTCAGCTGGCGACCCACCTTTCTTTATCAGAAAAGAAGTTTCATTTTAGAAGCTCAAGACAAACGTAGGGTAGGCAATGCAAATCGAAAGTAAATATTAATTGCATATATGTGCAATATGTGTCTTTCAAAGTGCACTAAGATTGAAAAATCTTAATTATTTAATGGATTTATTATAATAATTATTATTATTTTGCTTTTACGGCCATTAGACCATTTCAGTCAATCATGTCTTGTTTTCCTCTGTAATTTTCTTTCAGAGCCACTTTCGTTCTGATCTCCTTTGTCGGTCCTCGGCTGTAAATATCTTTTGTATGGCTTGTTGTTTGCATGATGGCAGGGAGTCTTCCCTCCCTCCATGGTCGGTGTCTATTTTAGGATTGAATCCTACTTCTCTATATTTCTATATTTTGTTTAATTTTCCCAATTGCCCAGGGTTACTACTCCTAGCTCATTCATATCCTCTCTAATTTCCTTAATCCATCAGTTAAATTTGAGTTACATATGAAAAAAGATTGAATGTAAAGTCAGTAATCCGAAAAAATAATACAGAAATTCTATCAAGTCGTTATGATCTGATGTTCTGTGTAATCTTCTTGAGATAGAACAATTTTAGTTATTTTTGTAATGATACTATACCTTTATTTCCAAAGAACCACGTACGATAGTCTATCAAATTTTTGAACAAACATACCTGTACAGTAGAGATACACCCAGTAACGTAATGGTTATAGAAAATAGTTTCTGATTCAGTAAAAGGTTTTCTAATTTATTTTAAATTAAATAGAAATATCACATTGAGCAAAAGCATTATTATTCTGTAACTCTCGAAATTTAAAATGTTTTTGAACAAATACACAATATAGTAAATTAACTAAAAAGTAGACTAATTTATTTTCAAATTTGAATATGATTAGCCTAATTGAGTTATAACGTTATTATATTTATTGAGTAGTAAATTTCGATATTTAATTTATTTATTGGTTTAATGTATTTCTTAGGATTTTATGATGTGTTTAGCCAACCAAAATAGTTGTTAAAATTATACTTATTTTGTGCCACATGTCGGCACTACCAAATCGTGTTTCTGCACATTGCCAAGAATGAGTTCACAGACCCTATCAGTGAACAATGTGAAGTGATAGGTTCATTGTAAATATCAGAATTTTTCTCATTTTCATACTTTAATGCTGAGATTATTTCGTTGTATTTTGTATTGCATTGTTTGACAGTAAGACTTATTGACACAGGCAGATAATTATTATACTTCTTTCTTCTTCCTAGCATTTCATAGCAATACCATATTAATAATAATACAACTATTTCCCAATTTTAGATCGGTAATGTAACTGATTCCAATAAAGTACAAAATGTGACTATAACTATAACTAACTGTATTTTGTGGATTTTTCAAGCAACTTCCATAATATTCTTGAAAAGCATCCTTATAACAAATATTGTTCTACCTATCTTTGACAACTTTCCATCCATTTTTCAAGATACTGAAATAGAACTCATTTATATTAAAATGTGTTACTACAATGAATTAAGAAAATAATTGTGGGGCATTATTTGTATTGTAAGTACTGTATATTTATTATATCGGAATTGAATGAAAAAATCTATGTCAATTGAACAAAATTAATGATTAGATTAGGGCAACTTTTCTGTAAACCTTAATTATACAGGTTCTGAAACGTTGGTGTGAATTTTCTAAAGCTTTGTGTAATCTGTGAGTCTAGACCGGGTTGAAGACTTTATGCGTGTTTCATGTTTGGAGAAGTTTTCTCACAACATGTACATAAGTCTGGTACTACCAAAATTGAGATTTTCTCTCAGTTCTGCAAATAACGCCAGAAGACTAGCATGAAATGCAATATTTTTCGGCTCAGAAATTTTTATAAAAATTTTATATTATAAACTATTTTTAACTGTTTTGTTTCAAGTGAACTTTTAAATTAATAGTGTTTAAGAGAGAAGATTCATTTTGTTATTTTTCGAGTGAAGGTTTTAGCAAATCTTAAATTCTTAGTCTGTGTTAACCTCAATGTTTTGGACAATGTAACATATTCAAAATTTGTGAAGGGAGCAGCTTTGGACTTGAGTCTGTTGCACCTTCACATTCGCTGTAAATTTGTCACAGTAAATAAATAAATATAGTGTTCTAGAACATTTCTTTTTAAGTATCATCAGCTTGCTACTCAATCTGCAATTTTTTTTGTTAGTCAATATGAAAGTCATTAGATACGAGCCTCATACTGTCATCGATCATCTTACTGTTCAGTAAGATGAGACATGAACGCTTGGAATTGTAACCGATTTGTATGACCAGCACAGATGTCTTGCAAATCTTTTACAAATCTCTTGCAATAAAATTTTTGTGTGTATCGGAACACACAAAAAACTTCAAGTGCACTGATGCATTTTTCAACTGGAAAATCGTTGCCATAGCCTCTAAGTTCATTACAAGCTGAAAAATGTGTAAAGGAAAAGATCCTTAGTGCAGAGAGCAGAGCCATTATTGAAGTCTAAGTTGCAGCATACCATTCCTGTTACAAGTACTCAATGTCACTCATTCTATACTTAGAAAATTAATCACAAAGTATCAATATCGAGACTTCCTTACTACTTCTACTTTAGCAATAGTACAAATACATCAACGATTGAAATTCCCAATCCATCATGGAAGGAATTCCATGAGAAATCCTATTTTTATTCAATCAAAATAAAAAATTAATGGGTTGTAAAATATAGATAAAATAATAGTGGTTAGATGAATCTATGTGTAATAATCATTTAATATATTACACGCTTATGTAAACAATGATATGAATACAGCAACGTCAGTTAACACAAATTACTATACAATAATAATCAATCAAGAATGTCAAAACTCATTCCTCTGATGAAAACTCATCCTTTTTTGTTGGAAATTAGAATGCTATGAACATTACAATGCACTGAAAGGCAGAAGTCAATAAAAAAAAACAGTTCTCATTACGTTTGCAAACAAACAAAATTGAAAATATTATGCGAATGATCGTAATATATACAGTGAGTCAATCATTTAAAAATATTACATTGACAATATCCATGATTTATTTTAAAAACTTCATACAATATAATTTAAATTTAAAAAAGTTTGAAATGTACAGCCTAAAGTTCATGATACAAACAGTCAATTGACTTAAATTAAAATTATCAACGTTTTGATAAGGATTTCAGGACCTGAGGGAAAGGCTTGAGCCCCAAAGCCCAGTGCCGGATTTAGGGTACTTGCGGCCCTAGGCCAAATTACCCCGAGCGGCCCCCGATAACTTCACGATTATGTAATTAAAGCATAAAGCACATTTCACATTTCATATTAATACATAACGTTTGTTTTAATTTTACTTTTTAAAATTGGTATAACATACAAAGCATAACATACATGAATAGAAATGGCAGTAATGTTCTATTTGAATATGGTACATAAATAGGTTGAAATGTTGTATTCGCTAATTAAATAATCTTAGTTTACAAATTTGGCTAAAACCCCAAAACAGCTCTAACAACAATTTCTATATTTATAGAAAATATATAATTCAAAAAGTTAGCAAACAGCAGTTTTCTGTAAAATGATTAATATTGCTAAAATTATTATATAATAAATTAGTATTGCAGTTAATTGTTAAAATTAAATAACATTTGTTTCATTGGGGGGGAAAAGTACAGGTGACAACAAAAGGCTAAAAAAAGCCGAGTTGAAAAGACACTTTAAGTAAAAGAACAAGCAAAATAATAATAAGAACTGTTATAGTAATAAGCTACATTACTGAAAAATAAAAATATTAAGAATACAGCAAATAAACTTCTAGATCATTCAATTCTCACATTATTCTCTTCTGAAAAACGTGAATGTCATGTTCTTAATTTGGATAAAGTTGGATTAGTGATTAGCATTGACACTCACTCCACTCCATACTCATAATTAATACCATATCTAAACTCTAAACACTCACTTTTCTAGCTTTTTTGGCTGCAAAATCTTTAATCAAATCTTGAAAAAGCTCAACATTTGAAACAAAACTAGCCAAACTAGACAATTTAGAATCTTCGTCAGAAGTCAAGTTCCTCAAGTAGTTTTTGTTTCTTTTCAACATGCTGAATGATCTTTCTCCAGATGCATTAGATGTCATCATGCATAATAGAATGCGCAAAGCCGTGTCCATATTTGGAAATAATGTTAACTGTTTTTCACGAATGAGTTTCAGATACTCCAAAAGTGTATTCCTCGGAGGCTTGGTAATCTTGTTATCATGAGGTTCTCTTTCTTCATCAAATATACCTTCAACAAAGCCTTTGAACTGTACACACTCTTCTCCAAAGTCACCATCTATGTCGATTCGATAGTTTGTAGTTAAAATAGAAGCTTTTCCCCTGATTCCTTCATTGGAAATTGACGATAAGTTGTTTAAAAATCCAAATTCTTCATTAAGACTGGAATAAACTTCGGACCTTTTATTCAATTCTGAATAAAGCCTGTCAATTACAACATTGAATGTATTAATCTTTAAGTTTTCTTTGCCATTAAAGTAGGGTTCAGTGGATTCATCTTCTTTGTCTTCGCCAGGGAGAGCTTTTCTTTTCGAGCGTCTTTTTATTTCAAGAATATAGGTTTCATTTTTAGACAACTCTTTTCCTCTATTTTCATAGGAATCAAAGATGTCTCTCAGTTCAATACGATATGAACATTGGTTATTTTAATTGGATTGTATTGTTTATATACAAAAGTAATGTACTCGATTTACAGTAGCGGTAATTATTAATTAATTTAAAAAAATAAAAATTCAATTTTTTACAAAACGCTGCGGCCCCTTTTTGCTTGCGGCCCTAGGCCGCGGCCTAGTCGGCCTAGTGGTAAATCCGGCACTGCCAAAGCCCCCCATGTCAAGCCACTAGTTATGAACATTATTCTACTTAAAAAGCTGAATACATGACATGTACCAACACTAATCAGCCTACAGCACATATTCTCTATAATAAATTTTCTTGAAAATTATTAACAATTTTTTAAGGAGCTCGGGTTCTTGGGGGGGCTTAAGCCCCCTAAGCCCCCCCCTGGGTGCGCCACTGGCTCACTTCCTATTTCATCGCACAACACACCAAAGACTCTTTGAGTTCTTAGATTGTAATTGATGAAATTTCTCAATTAACAGGTTCACACGAACCTGTGTGAGTCATCTGGGAGCAGTGGTGTAAATAGAGCTGATTCATGATGAGGGGGGGGGGGAGTTTACCACCCCCTCCGCTGGTCAATCACTCTTACATATTACTCCCTTCAAAAAAATTCTCAGAATATAGATATAATACATGTTATACAATATTCATACAGGGTAAAGTAACCGAACGCTAACAAAAGCACTTGGCTGACATAATTGAGCCTCAATTGTGGCGCGCGACCTCAACTACAGTCGCTCAGTATAGCAAGGCTATTGGATATAATTAATTTCCACATCTATTACACATTGCTTTGCTCTCTCTCAAATGATTTTATTTAAACATAAATAATTAATAATGTAATAGGTACTATCATAGAGAATGTGAACACTATGTATATATGATGGCCATTCCACATTGTTCTAGTTCTTCCTTGGGCATGGATTGAGGCCTACTCATTGATTTCAATTTATTGTTTGCAATGAAGAAAAAATATGGTAGTCAAAAGAAGATGTCATTAAAAAAAATTGCTCAGCATAATCCAGTTAATGACCATCAAAAATTCAGTGTTCCTGATAAATATTTGAAGGCATTTTGAAATTGAATTTAATAAACAGTTTTTATAGTCTTTACTTCAATGGTTTTTTATCCAATCCTTATTCATGAAATGAACTTATTTAATTCACTTTAAATTCGCTTTGAGAATTTAAAATTTATTCAACTTATTGAAATATGAGAAATGAGAAATTTTATTTTTTATTTATTTGTTTTTTATTCTTGGACTATATGTAGACTATTTTATCTGTTTTATATAGAAGGAAATGAGCGAACCAGTTAGTTTACAATGAGGACTCATTGTAATTATTATTGGTTTTCCAATTTCTCTACTATGTTTATTAATTATTAGTATATTATTAATCATTAAATATATTAGGTATTATCATTTTTTAAATTATTTTTAATATCTCTAGTATGTGTTGTATAAATGTTTTATATGTATGATTACTATTGGATATATGAAATCAAATTAGCTCATTCAAGGTATGTCAGCTACTGGAGGTGATCAAAAATAGAGGTGTCAGCTATTGGTATAGATGTCAAGTGATTTTAAAATCAAAATTTCACGTTGAAATTAGTATTTAAAGTGTTCCCAAATTTCAATCGGCCATTTAAAAGACTTGAATAAATAGATTGTAAACATTTTTTTATTAATCTATACAATAGCTCCAAAGTAAATAGATAATATTCATGAATTGACTCACTAAGGTGTCAGCTGCCGGTTTCTTCACCCTAGCGAAAAATTAAATGAATAATCTTTCAAATTTTTAGTTTTCCAAATTGTTTCTTACAATTTTTCTAAGCAATGGTTGGGGGGGGGGTTACGACCCCCCCCCCCCCCCCCACTCGTTACGCCTACGCCTGGGAGAGATGCAGTTCTTCTGTAGTCTGCCCCAGATGCCAAAGTCAAGAACCAAGAAAACAATTGAAACACAATTTGATTTTTCTTATCTTCTCTTATAGTTTATACCATAGTTTCTGATAGTTTTAGGATAGTTACGACCCACCTGTAACTCTTCTGCAACACACCGGTTGGGAACCGCTGGAATAGAATATTCTATTCTCTCTAGTCGCCGGCTGGTGCTGGAGCAAGGCTACATACATGAAATTAGCAAGCATTGTCTCCCGATATTCATCGGCTAAAATTACAATGATTTCCATTTACTATTTGTGTGGGTTAAAGGACATGCATGTCGCTGACCCGGCTATGTCTGAATTTGTACAAACAATTTATGTCAATATTTAGAACCTATTTCGGACTATTTAGTACCTGCTATAGAAAAATTTATACATCAACCCCAACTGAGTAACCGAATTTTTTAGATAACTGGTTAAGAACTGGTTGCCGGGGGTTAGCTCCAATACCTCAATTACTTGAAAATCTTTTCTCAATTGTTATTTTAAAAGTATAGTTTATAATTTTCTTTTCAAACTAATACGCTATGATCAAATTCCCTTACCAAGCATAGTTCAATTTGTGATATGAAACAACTTCCTTTCTTCCACCACATCTTTCCTTTTGTGAGTTAATAAGAAGTACTTAAGTATGTTTTTTTCTATTTTGAACAAATGTAATATCAGCTTCTTGATAAATTCTGTTTAAAAAGTAAAGGAATATCGAAAGTTCAATTGATTTTGATAATTGGTTTAATAATAATTATCTATTAACTGACAGAAATAACTACAAAATGCCCGCAAAAATTCGCAAATTTGAGCTAGTAGCTCAAATCGTTTAATGAGTCTTTATCCAATACTCATGAGAAGAGATTCTTTTGCCTATACATAACAGTTCTTGAAAAAGGTGAGCAATCATAATTTAGGCAATAGGCTATAGCGAAAAAACATTTTTTTTTACAGGAACAGTTGATAGCTATTTCTGTGGAAGAATGGAATACAAGTAATGTAACTAACATATTTCTATTAGAGGTGTGAAAATAACTGCAAAAAACATTTTTTATGGTTTCAGTTCAGCAATTCAAGTGAATTTTAAATTGGGATATTAAAGAGAACATTTTCGGGCTCTAAGGAATGACACAATCTAAGTCTCCGAAAATGTTACAAACCCAATTATTATTTTGAAACATTCTATTATGCTATGGATAATAAAGGCTGTGTAATCGAGGGAAGGTCTGAAAAGAGTGCCGAAGCCGATTAACAAAATGGGGAAGTGAGAAAGGATTGGATGTAGTAATGAAGAAGGAGATATTATGGAAAGATGAAGAATGAAAAGGATGTGGGTGAGGGAGCAAGTGAGTGAGGGTGAGAGTGAATGAGAAAGACCTCCACAACAGACTGGAAATAATTATCATGCTCTGTGTTGTGTTATAGGTGGCTGGCAGCATGTGACGTCAAACAGCAGTTGTATAAGAATAAGACGCGAGAATCAGCTGTTCTATGATGCATGAAAGTGAACATCTAAAAAAATCGATTACTCAGTTGGGGTTGAAGTACGAAATTTTTTTTTGGAAGTACTAAATAGTACGAAATATATCCTTAATAATGACATATTTTGTTTATGCAAATTCAGACAAGGCCGGGCCAGCGACATGCATGTCACTGGCCCGGCCATGATGGAATTTTCATGAAAAAATTATGCCAATATTTAGTACCAATTTCGTACTATTTAGTACCTCTAAAAAGAAAATCTGTACTTCATCCCTAACTGAGTAAACGATTTTTTCTCACAAGGCCAGTGAAATTTTGAAAAAATTATAGCTCAGTTGTGGTTGAGGAAAAAAAATTTTTATTGGAGGTACTAAATAGTACGAAATATATCCTAAATAGTTACATATTTTGTTTATGCAAATTCAGACATGGCCGGGCTGAGAGGTCATTGACCTTTAGTATTTTATGTTGTATCTCCTTAACCTTTGAGGTACGAAAATTTCTATTGGAGGTACTAAATAGTACGAAATAGGTACCAAATATTGGCATAATTTTTCTTTTCAAATTCAGACATGGCCGGGCTACCATGTCGCTGGCCCGGCAACTTAAGAATGTTAATAGCTCGGTCAGGGTAGAGGTACGAAAATATTTATTGGAGGTACTAAATAGTACGAAATAGGTACTTAATAGTGGCATAATTTGTTTTTACAAATTCAGACATGGCCGGGCCAGCGACATGCACGTCTCACTGGACTACATATGGAACTGCAGCCAAAAGTTGTGCTAGTTTATGGAAATCGGGTTACTATAGCGACGATACAGCCTACATGAAGAGAAACGTGAGGACATATTTTGGGAGAACATAGCTAGCTCCTGATCAGGTTAAGCGTAAACGCTGAATCGTTGGCAGACGAAAAATCTCGGAACAAGTTTATTCGGATGACTCGACAGCAAATCGAATAAGTCACAAGTCGTGGATTCCCTTCAAGGTAGGGCCAAGTAAAAGAGCAAGGAAAGGGAAGGGCGTGCTATCTTATCAACAAATTGACAACATCTGAAGCCCATTCCATGCTGCTAGTACTGTGGTTGATGGTTGCTGTCTGGAGACGACTAGAATAGGAATAGGAACAGGAATCTGGAACGAAAATACGAGAGAGACTTTACTTTGAAAATGGGATGAGAAATCATGGGAGGAATAGGAATAGAAAACAGGAACGAAAGTACGAGTCTTTACTTTGAAAATGGGATGGGAAATCATGTGCATAAACTCAATTTTTATCCAACGAGTCCTGAAATCCATTTTTCATCTTACATGGCAAAAGACGCAATAACGTTTTCCAATAACAAAATTTTAATCTCATTTTCTCTATCATTATTATTATTATTGCCGACCTCACAGCCTAATGGCTGGTATTAAGAGTACATACGGATCATTGATCAAGTATGTACCCACTAAATATTGTAAAAGTAGTTTCCCGAAATTGCTTCTTAAGCTGCTAAGGTGCTCATATACATTTAGTCACACAATTGCAATACAGTTACATTTTTGTGTTTTCTGGGTTTACAGTTATTGTTTTTGTTATTCTCACTTTATCAACACAATACTATATACACTAATTTTTTCTAGTCTACTATCATCTCTATATTCAATTTTTATATGCTTAAAAATTGTCTTGTTATCGCGCATGTATCCAATACTATTGGCTTCTGCAGGGCAATGTAAATATTAGGTGGAAGATCAAGATCCTTGATATATTCATGTAGGGATTTTGTAATTACAGCAGTTGAAGTAATCACTATAGGTATTGTGAATACTTGATTTTGGCCCCACATCTGTCTGATTTCTTCTGATAATGGCTTGACTATTTTTTCCAAAATTTTCTTTTGTAGATTGTTAGTATTCGGTACCGTTATGTGGGGGTATGTTATTTTCAATGTTTTATCCATGAGCGTAATATCCAACCTGTTATGCTTTATCGTTCTGTCAGTTGTCATGTCTCTGTTCCAATACATTTTGACTAATTCGTTTTCTTATTATTATTACAGACATTATGTGAGGTCTCCTTAACAAAGATTAATGCTATTACTTATCGTATGACAACAAAGCTAGGTCAGGAGAGCCATTGGGTTGTCTGGTTACCGTATTTGCCCGCTCGTTCATCTTTAAATTACGCTAGGTGCACCCAGGGGCCGATGTTTGAAAAATTGAACTTGTTAACAGTACCTACTAGGGTAGGAAAACATTTTAAGTAACTATTGTGTAATTTTTCTCTAGATTTCACCTTGTTTATATTGCATTTTATCACAGACTGGTAATAATTTAGCACTGTTATGTAAAATTCCTTCAATTTAAAATCATTGAGTGTTTCTTTTCAAGTGTGAATTATGGGTGTGGCTTTTGGAGTGTGAACGTATGCTTCAATATAAATTTGGGTATAGTAACTCAAAGCAAAAGAGGAGCTGACAAATACGGCGTAAAACTTTTCATCAAATTTTAATCAAGTAATTGGATACCTTCTTATTGTCTATCTTAAAAGGGTAGTACATTTCCCAATACCTACATTTATTTTCTTATAGTGTTTTTATTAGAGCATTATCAGTCTTTATTAGTGTATTTCTCACATTTACTGACTTGGCGGTCAGACAATCCAATGTCTTTCCTTCTCCTAGGACACTATAAATTCATGTATAAGGTTATTATTTTTAAATATATATGCGTAAGTTTGTTTTTATTAAATTATTTGTGGACAAAATAATAATGAATGCAAAGATGCAACAGAGAAAGCCCAAAAGTGCTCCTCTTCAAAATTTTGGCTATTCAAAACCTTGGTTAATTTACACTAAAAATTTAGATTAACTAAAAAGTTCATATCATATCATTATTTTAAATAACTGAAGTCCGTTTTGAGCATTCTTATTAAAGAGAGTGACGAAGAAAAACGGTATCGGTGAGTTCAATGAGTCGATGATATGAAATTATAGAATTTGACCTATTAAACACCAGAAACAGGAAATTAACCTTGATATTAGATTGCAAGAATACACGGATAAGTTTCGTATAAGATTGAAACTTCATTTGGGAATGGGACAAACCTGGATTTCAAAATAAACCGGTATTGTCCTTGCTTGACAGTAATACTACACAGAAAACCGAATACAAATGACGTCTTGTCAAATTCATAGAACTTTATTTCTACATCACGGAGGGAATAAATGATCGTTTTATATAACATGTTTCTTGAATATACAGGTGATACCACTAGTGGAAGAATTATTGTAAATTTGTTTCTCGTGAGAACGACATTGCTGATGCTATTAATTACCATTATTATATTGTTACGGGTTCTATGTCTAAAATAACGCTGGCAACACTTGAATTTATCACTTGCACTTTATTAACACAAAAATCTACAACTCACACTATTCAGTAATTTCTTACAGAAAAATAAGTAATTAAAAACAGATAACACAATATTGTTCAACTGATAATGAGTTTTCAATAAACTGTACAAAGATCAATCACTAAATGTCAAAAGGCCGATCTAATATTAAATAATAACTGTACAAGAAACTGTCCAATAATATTCAGAAAGAAACGTCGAGGAAGAACAATCAACTTACGTAGCACAAGTCCGTAATACAGTAATAGGTAAAAGAATTATCACTATAGAACTGTCAAAAGAATTATCACTATAGAACTGTCAAAAGAATTATCACTACAGACAACGAAAGTTCATTAGATGGTTTGTAATAGCGCCAACGGGATTGCACTGTCTGTATTAACGGGAACTGTCACTACTGCCACTTATCAACGTAGAACAATAACTGAACTACTTAACTGTCACACTTGTTTATCATGACGAATTTCAAAGACAACTGAACTCATTTACAAGAGAATTCCTCCATTTATATACTTTATCATAATTGAGATATCTCTAGATTTCTCTACCAACTTCTAAATAAATAAATAAAGAAACTAGCACTTTCTACAATATTGGAAAAGATTCCATTAATGTCTAATCAAACAACTAGAAAATTCTACTAATTACCAAGTAAACACCATAAAAGTGTCAAAAGCAGAGTAATTAATTGCTTAAAAGTAAACATTTACATAGCAGATAACACCGAGAACTACTGTTTCTTCTTTCTCTCTATTCCCTCCAAATTCATATTCGCTACAATATTACCATGTTTATTTCTTCAGTTGAAACATCCAACAAGGAAAACATACTGTAACTCAAACTTTCAATTTATTCAATAGACTTGGGCTATTGAATAAATTGAAAGTTTTGAGTCTAGACTTGGGCTATTGAATAAATTGGAAGTTTTTTAAGTCAACTCCTTTAAAATACATGTGAATAAATACTATGCAATAAATATTTATGACAGTAAACACCGTCTAGAATTCACAGTGAAGGAGCAACAAAAATACATGGGGCTATAACGCATGCAATGCTTCACTCATGTCATATACTGTACAATGCCCTGGACACGATCTCTTTTGGATTTATCACCCAATACTAGAGTAAGTAAAAGGAAGAATAGCACACAATTTTTTGAAGTTTGAAATACATGTGAATTCGAGTAATGCAATATTTTATATTAAAATGGCAAATAAATGAATTATTAACGACGACATACACCCATACTTAAGGCAGCAACTATTTATTTACAGTTCGATGCCTTTCTAGAATATTATTTACAGATCGAGAGAGTGAGTGAGAGAGATTAGAGTGAATTTCCGACTTTATTTACATCCTGAGAGAGCAAAATTATAATAATAGAGAGAAAGAGATAGGAAGAAAGATTGTGAGAGTGAGATATTGTGATCGGAATGATAACAGAATGTGAGTGTAAGTGAGATTACGAGATAGTAAAAGAGAATGATCAAACGAAAGAAACTAGCAAGGAACATGATAGAGAGTGGAATGAAAAAAGGATAGATTGAGAGGAAAATGAATATGAGATTGAAAGAGAGAGAGAGAGAAGAGGAGACAGATATATATATAGAGAGAGAGGAATTATAACATAATGTGAGTGTGAGACTACGAGATAGAAAAAGAGAATGATCAAACGAAAGAAACGAGCAAGGAACATGATAGTGAGTGGAAGGAAGAGAGGATAAGGAAATGAATTACAGAGAGAGAGAGAGAGAGACTGAGAGAGTGTGTGTGTGGGAGAGCGTTGTTTCGATCGCCGCCCCCGTTGTTGGTAGTTGACTTCACGCGATATGCACGTTTGCACCCGAAAGCACAGGGAAATGTTTCCAGAATGTTGGATCGCGAAGCCCCTCCAACCCAGTTCAGTCAGCAATCGCAAATGACAGCGAGACCTCATGAAACCTCATGCCGCGAATTCTGCGAATACTGCTGCTGTAATAACGGAATTAGAATCAGGCAAGCTTCTTGTACTTGTTCTACGCTGTCGATTTTCCTCACAACATTTCAAGAACAAAGTTTCTTTGATACGAATAAAATGATTTCATCTATCCTTGAAAAGTATTAGGCGGATTAACATGCACTAAAACTCAAAATAAGATTACATTTTAGGGTAGACATTCAGGGAATGAGCATCCAAAAGAATAATACAATTAATTTTATCAGAATTTGTGCGGAATTATTACCTTTCTTTGTAGTGGTGAAGGTAATATTGTGGAAGGTATCCATAATGAATAATTAGACGAAATTGTCACAACCAAATTTATTAATAGTAGTTTATGCAACGATTTTATTTTGACCCTTATTAAGGCACGAGTTAGATGTAAGTTATAACACGAGCGAATGCGAGTGTTATAAATACCTCACGAGTGCTTTAATGGCCAAATAAAATCGTTGCATACACTATTTTATCTACGACCACTAGTATACATTTAATTAAAACAATTTCATTTTACCTGTGACTGTCAGAGATACCTATAACCTCTCATCTCAAATACGAAAAGTTATAGTAGATTGTTAGGTTAAAGCAGCTGGTGTATCAGTTTGATCAAATCAGCTGATAGTTTCACAATATTGAATTACGATATTGATTCCATCAAAAATGCTTCTGATTGGTCCAGAACCCGTCTTATAATGTAGAACCTGTACTATAATGAGCTCATTATGCAATGGGTTTCAAAAAGAATTTAGAAAAGACAGCTGTTTTGGCATCAATTGTGAAACTGTAATGTATAATAATAATAATAATAATAATTTCTCTGGATGATACTGCGAAACATCCAGAGGAGTTTATTCAAAAAACAAAGATACAGATATTAAGGAGAATCCCGACTCATAAAATTGCTACTAAATAATATAATTTTATTCCTAATTATGATACCCCACTATAATGATATGTGTCGGGGTATACATTATGACATGGTCGTAGATAAAAAATATTGAGAAACTAGTTTTGGTTGTTATACCATTATCAATCTCAATCAAACTAAAACTAAAGTACAGAGACGCTTAATATATACTGAACAAGAAATGATACTATTGGCTAAGCGAGAAAGAGGCTGACCTTCATCAAAGGTTGTGATTCGCTGACAAGTCACGCCCCCTGGTGGGAGGAGTAACAAGCAAAATTCGAGTCAAGTCAATAACTAAAAACTGTGAGCATCTAGAAAGCAACAAAGAAGAAAAATACGTAATAAAGCTAGAATTGAATCAAATTAAAACTAAAAAATTAGGAGCTCAGTGAAATGCAGTCAAGGTCAACGAAAGAACTGTTTTTTAAATGTAGGCTGGAATTATGATGAAGCCAAATTAGTAGTATTGAATTGGTTAAAATAAATAAAATAAAAACGATTCAAATACTAGTTTAAATGACCAAATTTATTTTAACCAATTCAATACTACTAACTATAGAGGAACTATAGTTATGATAGTAATATGATGTAGTATAATGTAGTGCGACTAGATAAATAAAAAAGTTCTACAATAAAACAAAGAGTTCTATAACAATGTGACAAAAACTAGACAATTGAACAGAGAGCGAAGTATTCTTTAAGTTGGTATAATTTGGCTAAATATCAACGCATGATTATAAGTAATCAATTAAAATAATCTGCAGCAAGTGTTCAGATGTGCCTCGCAATACAAGTTTATTGTAAAAAGTCTCCATGTAGCCGAATGTTGGCCTACATGCAGAAGGGGTGAATGATAGGAGTTGGGAGCCACGAGCAGGCTTCTTTCTGCGGCTTTTTCCTATGGGATTTTATACAATCTAATTAAAATTTAATAGAGCTTCAAAAAAATTTTATTTTATAATGGTTCAGATTTAGTCATTGAGCAACAAACGTTCATGATATTAATATTCAAATTTCTTTGGCATACAGACTTAGGCCATTGCTAGATGAATTTTATTTTTTAATATATGTATGATGATGATGCCCACATAAGTCTGAGACTTGTGCGTGGGGAATGAGGTGAATGATTACCCTTAAATGCCTGACGGTGGAGCGGGATTCGAACCCACGACCGCTTAAACGACAGCAAGCTGAAGTTGCGACGCCCTAACCAATTGCGCTAAGCGGCCCTTCTAATTTCAAATATATGGCATCAAAGTTTTGCTAGTGGGTTCAAGTTCAACAGTTTCACTATTACTACTACTTCTACTTCAACTACTACCATTCAAATTTCTAATTTTACAGCGCAACGCTTAAGTTGTGTTAGTGAATTTATGGTAAATAAAATGATCAATAAAGACACAGAAACACATTGTAGCAACATTTCAAAAACTAACGATTTTCAGACTGGAACACTATTTCCGTTGTTAGATGTTTTAATACATGAGGAAAAATGGTGCTCAGGTTCAAAAATGTTCGCCGCTATCAGCCAATTGGCTTTGAGGTTTCAATTGCCGAACTGTTTTATTATAACAAACGGCACTAGACAAAGAAAAACACTACAAGAAAGTTACAACACTGAATGCTAACTCGATTTTTCTAGGTTAATAACGAGACAGAGCAGGCAAAATGCCAAACACTTGGCTAGGAAATGCTCGGTGGTTAGTTGGGGAAGCATGGAGTCCGTTTAAATCACCCAGGGACATTAGCAATGAACACAAAGTTTTTCTCCCCTCGAATTCTTTTTTTCTACACCCGCCAAGTTTCTTCAGTAGTAAGTTATATTTTGTGACAGTACTTCTTCGAATGAGAAATAAAAGACAAGCAAGAAAGAAGAAAGTTAATCTTCAGCGTTCACCGATTTCGACACGCTGAGAAGTTTGCACCCTTGAACTTCCACAATTCATGTCAGCCGACTATCGAATGTACTGCAATCAACTTCTGAAAAGAGTAATATTATTGCCGTTATAAAGCTGGAAAGTTGATGATCGATACCTAGCAGTCAATATCACGATGACAGTTAGGTAATGTTATTACAAAAATACTTCATACGAGCAACTCTGCAATCTTTGCAATGTGGGAAGGAGCGACAACTTGTTAAATTTCATTCCACTCAAACTAGAATCAAACTGGAAAGAATGAAGTGATCCAAAATTCCAATCCAATAAATAAAAGTCATTGTAATTATTACAAGGCTAAAAGTTTTTTAATCTTAAATTGGAAAAAAATCTATGCTAAATCAATTGTAAATTGTAGAAGTGAAGTAACTGACAATTTAAGAAACTGACAAATATACAGAACAGAATTTATTAATTTCGAATTCCTTAATTAATAGCACTTAAGGAATTTCAAATGAATAAATTCTGTTTCTGTAAATTGTAATTGGAAGATTGTTTGATAGGTTTAGTAAGCAGAATTTATTAATTTCGAATTCCTTTAATTGCTATCAGTTTATACTGAAGACTTTCCATCAGCTATTAAATACTGTTGTCAATATCCGCCATTGCGGAAGTCTTCAGTATAAACTGATAGCAATTAAAGGAATTCGAAATTAATAAATTCTGTTTAAGTAAATTTGTCAGTTTGTTCAATTGTCAGTAACTTCGAACTAACTTGTTTAGTAAGCTTTTTTGAGCAGATGAAGGTATAAATGCCAAAATGCCCGCAAAAGCGAAATGGAACCAATTTATGGCAAGCATAAAACGAGTATTCATTACATACAGATTGATTCTGTCGATTCATCTGATCTACAAGTGTAATGATGAATGATATCAACACAAAGAAAGAAGAGTATTACATATTTGTTGTTTAATAGGTTCTCGTCAAAAACTGGAGTAGATGAATTAGAAACTTGATAAGTGTGCTACTTGGGCGGCTGTAAGGTGGAAATGGACTGGAAATCAATGATAAATAAAAAACTAATCATACATTTATAACCTAGATGCTTTCCAGCTTCTAAACAAAAGGGCTGATCCCTCGCTTGTAAGACGAAGAGGGGTTTTGGGTTTGGGTTTGGGTCGGAGGTACAGCTTTACTATGCCTGATAAAACAGTTTGATCCACCCCTACTGGCTGCCGTCCTCACATATCCATGCAGACGCGATTTCTGCATGTTGAATGTGTATAACACATTTCCTCACCCTCGCGGTTAAATGGGAATTGAACCCTTGACCGCAGTAGTAGCGATTTTTTGCATTGATACAGCGGCAAGGCTGAAGCTTATAAACAATATCATCCAAATAATATTGTAGTTGCTTACTTTACAAAAAGTGCTGTGAAAGGATTCAAATTTTCTCGACATTTTACAATATTTAATACTTTGAATAAACGATTTACTGGCATCAAAATAATGTTTCTAATTTATAAACAAAAAGTAGAGATTTTAAAAGTAGATTTTTCAAAATTGCCTATCTTAATTACATGAAAAATTCACTTTTCTCTAACTAATGTCTGTATAAAGGCAGTCACAGAAAAGTTTCTAATTTATAGAAAAAAGATTCGTTTAAAACTAGAGATTTTTTCAAAATTGCCTGTCTTAATTACGTGAAAAATTCACTTTTCTTCTCTCGTCTAGTAAAGGCAGTCACCGAAAAGTGGGAAATGCAAAAACATGTACGATTTTAAATAGCTGCTGCCTCAACTGAAAATCGGAAAAGAAAAACGCCAGAGGGTGTGCGCTCTTCCCTTGTGCATTCCTCCTCTTCCCCCCCTCCAATCCTCCACCATCCCTCCTCCTCTTCCTTGTCTTTTCAACGGCTTTCCTTCCGCGGGGGTTTTTCCTGTGCTGGTTATTCATAATTAATGAAGCGGTGGCTGTGTCTTAAATACTGCACTATCGGTCTGGTGCTTGGTACTCATCACATTTACGATTCCGGTTCATTTTCAGTGCTCGCCACTCGACTTGTGGGGCTGACTTGGCCAAAGGTCTGCATGATTTTTTGCTCCTCTCAAGAGTAACCTACACCCTTCGCTCCACTTTTTCTTCATTTTCTTTCTCCCTCTACACAATCCTCCCCTCCTTCCTTACTTATACCCCTCCTCAAAAAATGATCTTCCGTGGATTGCCACGAGGGGTGGAGGCATGGAAAACGCGGCATCAAGTGGAAATAAGTTTTCTTGTGGAAAAGCAACACACCAACTCACTCTATCACTCATTCTCTCTCACTCTCACACTATCTCTCTTTTCCATCTGGCTCGCCCTCTTTCTGCTTCAACTTTATCTCACTTGGCAACTCTCCCCTTCAGTGTGTAAGAAGGGTACTCTTGGCTTGAAGCTGAGCTCCAGTGCTTGTATACAGTACTGATAGCGCTATTCCAGACAGTTGGCAGGGCCGGTCGATACGTTCAACACACAGCCCCCTTGTCGGTTTCTTCCAACGGGCTGCGTACTTTATAAGCCTATACATTTCTATATGCTAAGAAGTAAGGTTGCGTTGATATCTTTCTGCTTCCACAACACTGATTTCAAATAATATTTCCCTTGTAGGATAAATGATTTCACCAAGCAAGAAATCCTACAAGTTGAAAATTCTTGATCAGTTGTTGGTAGAGAGCATTAATAATTTTTGAAACATTAAATTTCTGATCCATTTTGTGTAATCATTTACCATTTACCTCATAACCCATGCTCAGATGCTTGTGGGTAACACAGAAAAATCAGATAAAAGACTATAATAACCATTAGGGGAAGTGATCGAGTGACCCGAGTGCCGTAGCAAGTATCTGTTCAATCAGAGATAAGCTACGAAACTCCTGGACGCTCAATGTAAGGGTGACCGATTGGGTTGGCCAACAAAAAGACTCTTTTCTCTGCTATAAAATCACTTCCTGGTGGTTCGGAACCCACCTAAAACTGTAGGTCCAATTCATCAATCACCATCATCCAATTCATTACCCACGCACAGGTCTCAGACCTATGTGGGCATCATCCTCGGAAAAAAAATAGAATAAAAAAGTAAAAATATACAAAATTACTCTATTTTTAGTCCAAAATTAGGATTTGACAAATAATTTACAAATAAAATAGGTACTGTATTCGCTATATTGGCTAATATTCTTCATAACTTCGTGACATGACTTTAATGATTTGGATAACTGTCAAAAACTGTGAAATTTTAATCAAAACGACGATTTAATAATGAATTGCTTTAGTTTATGCTTGAAAATTTTTTATATATGCGCGATATGTTGAAATTTTGTTAGCTACTAGACATTTAGGTCTAATAATTAGGCCTAGGCATGGTTAGGCCGTTGCTGAATTGGTAAGAGATAGGAATATATTTCTTATCAGATGATAAAGGCACTTCTGTTTTTCATTGCAAACAAAAACGATTGGACAGAATAATTGATTGTTTACTATCTAATAATAATAAACAATATACAATGAGCCATGTATATTTGTTGATTTTGAATGCAACTGTTTTGCAAAGAGCATATTGATTTGGAAAACAGTCGTCGCAAACATTGAAAATTTGCATCTAGCTGTACACCGGCAAAAACGAGTTGTTCCGTTAATTACAGTTCCCGATCACGTGATAAAAGGGAGTTCGAATTCGTTCAGAAGGGAGTTCAGGTCAGGCAGCTTATCTAAACAACGTTTAGAGGTCACTTCAACACGGCAAGGCTCCCTTCCCCTAATAGAGGGCGGCCATTACTCTTATCCAGTCGCAATGTCCATGAGTTATTGATACCAAAATATGTACTAAAACACATGGTATGACTAAAAAGCATTCAATAAAAGACAAGTTTGAAAAAAAAGATTATGCTTTATTGCAACCCAGTATGGCTTTTATTGGTGGGGCGACTCAGATGGTGAACGGCTCACGGTTTAAGCAGTGTTATGGGGAGCATGGGGGATTAAGAATTTCAGGTAGATTTCGAAACGCCCAGTGAGATTATGACACTGGATGCTTCAGTAGCGAGTCCCAATTGACAATTGGATACAATAACACCAATATCATTCACTTTATTCATGGTGTAAGATTTAATATAATATAAGGTATAAGGTTGGATACTTTCTGAACAGTTTGTATGTAGGGTGTTTCGCAAATCTTCTCAAGTTCTTGAAGACATGCACTTTTCATATAGAATATCTGAAGTAATGAATAATAAGACAAAATTGACACAACCACATTTTTTAAAAATATGGAGATACTAGTTGCGGATGTTACTCCATTATCAATCTGAGGCAAACTTAAACTAAAGTACAGAGTAGCTTAATAATATAGGGAATGATGACTAAGGGATAGGCTGACCTTCATTGACGGTTTGTGATTGGCTCAAGGCCATAACAGGTCACGCCCTCTGGTGGGAGGAGCAACAAGCAAAAATAAGAATCAAATCAAGAACTACAAACCGTGAACATGTAGAAAGTAACAAAAAAGAATAATACACAAGTAAATTAGGGTAGAATTGAATCATTTCAACTTAGAAAATTGAAGCTTACTGAAATGCAGTCAAGGTCAACCTAGAAACACATGAAAATGCCGTTTCTAGGTTGACCTTGACTGCATTTCAGTGAGCTTCAATTTTCTAAGTTAAAATGATTCAATTCTATCCTAATTTACTTGTGTATTGTTCTTTTATTGTTACTTTCTACATGTTCACGGTATTCAGTTCTTGATTTGATTCTAATTTTTGCGTATTGCTCCTCCCACCAGAGGGCGTGACCTGTTATAGCTTTCAGCCAATCACAAACTGTCAATAAAGGTCAGCCTATCCCTTAGCCAATAGTATCATTCCGTGTATAGTATATATTAAGCTACTCTGTACTTTAGTTTTAGTTTGTCCAAGTTTGATAATGGAGAAACCTCCAAAACTAGTATCTCTATATTTTTAATAAATGTGGTTGTGATAATGTCGCGTTATTATTAATTATGGATATCTTCCACAATATCACCTTCACCACTACAAAGAAAGTTTAAACATCTGAAGTTGCCATGAAGAACATAATATGAAGTAGCATATGAATATTAATTAAATAATTTGTGTAGTGGCCTGAAAATATTGAAATAGAGAGGACTCTATTAATAATTTACATCATATCTCAATCTAAATAAAAAATTTTCATATAAATAATATTTGTGGATGATAGGAAGCGCTCTCTTGGTGCCAATTAATTTATGAAATTCATCAAACTAATGAACAAAAGGTTCTAGTGAATGATAAAAATTAATGAAATTTTGAACACGTTTTGCCACAAATACATTGAAGTGGGTGTGTGCTAGCTGACGAGTAATTTAATTAGGTCAGTTTTCTCTACAAAATAAATTTTAATTCTTTGTGAAACACAGCCAGGGCAATCACTTTGATTAATCAACAGTTTCAAACTAATTCGGAAATTCTGTTTTATTTTGTTTAAAAAAAGGATGGAACTGTTTGAAATCGACAGACGTACATAGTACATACTGCAAGAGAACTACAATTTGCTTCTTCGCCATTCAAATCAAATTGATTAAAATCTATTTAAAACCAAATATACCATACTTTTTCAAGGAAAATTAAGTTGCTGTTCTGTTCAATGTAATATCGAATACAGGATAGTTATTACTCTATTATTAGATGGCTCTGGTAGCGCAGTTGGTTGGAGCGCTTGTCTGTGATACGATAAGGCTCAAACCGGCTTCCTTTGCTACAGCTTTGGGTTCGAATCTCATTCAGCTATGGATGTTTCTCATCATTCACCCATTCTCCTCATTACCCACGCGCAAGTCACCGGACTCATGTGGGCATCATACGCAATGAAAAAAATTACATTTCAGGAAATTTGTAAAGTCCACGATATGTTCGAGAGGAATGCTGATGAGAGTGTAGTTAGACATGTAATATTGAAATATAGTTTAAAATAGTATGTACTATATCTCCATTTCAAAGACTAAGTGATAAAGAAGCGTCAAAAAGAATGAAATTACAGTACCCTATTTACTGTTTAGGATTAAAGAGGTTGGACAATACGAGCAAAGAGTGTGTGAACAATGTGAAACGAATGAATGACAAACTCAAAAAGAGCTCAAAAGAATTAGAATAGAATGACTTTTTTATTTGTTGACGTGGCGAAGTTTGGACAGTAATGTCCACTCTACCACTTAACCACGTCGAGAACAAAACAATACAAACAGAACATTTTTTTGAGGATGAAGCCCACATAGGTCTTGGACCTGTGCGTGGGTAATGAGTTGGATGATGATGATTGATGAGTTGGACCTATATTTTTAGGTGAGTTCCGAACCACCGGGAAGTGATTTTACAGCAGGAACAGTGTCTTTTTGCTGGCCAATCTAATCAGTCGCCGTTACAAACAGGTCCTACGAGAACGCAGCTAATCTCTACCTGATTGAACAGATACCTGCTACGGCTCGCGGCTATCACTTCCCTGACATATTTCCTGATATAAATATTTAGAGATAAGTTAACAAACAAACATGAATCTAATCAACCATAGGCCTATATAAAATTAAAGTCCAATACAGAAAAAATAAAATGTCTTTTAGTAATTGAATTCACTTCAATGGTGGACAGACAGGAATGGATAGAGAATCTTTTGCATATGTGTAATGCTAGAAGAGAAGACTGAGAGCAAATACGGTAACTACATAATATAGAGAAAATCAAGTACAGAGAAAACTGGAAATTAGATTATTAGGGATGCTAAGACAATAAATAGAAAGCAAACAGGAAGTACTCCAGATTTTGAAAAGCAAGTTTTTACAGAATACACTATGCATACTACTTATTAGGGACAGTTACTGTACGCAAAAATCATCTCCAATGAATCATTGATATTTGAGACATTTCCAGCTATTTTTGTAATACATGTCCAATAGACACAAGCAATAATTGACCACAACACAGCAAAACGAAAATTGAAAAAGATTAAGGGAGGATAAAAATATGGAACTATTTTTAGATGGAAAGACAGACTGAGAGTGAGCGAGAGAGAGTTAGGGAGGGAGTGAGGGGGAGTGGGAGTGAGGGGGCGTGAGAGAGGGTTAGGGGGAGTGTGAGGGTTGGAGGGAGAGTGGGTGGGCCAGCTTGTGAACGGACAATATATTTTCTAGTAGAGCAAAATTCAGCTAAATGACCCAAAACTTAACTGTTTTCACATGGAGCTTCAGTTATTAGAAAACAACAAAAGCTAAAAGTAGAAATGTGGACAGCCCCAAAAAAATGAGAAGAAGATGAAATACAATGAATGAACTAGAGAAAAGATCTATTTTCATTTGTGAACTGCTTGGGGTGATCGTGGATCCATTTTTAAACACAGTCAGCCAAACATTTTCTATAGTTAAAATCTTTTCAATTTAATGCTCACAAATATTAATATCTCAGACAGCTCAGAATGCGAGGACCGATAGAACGTTCACAAAACTGGGCTAATATTATATTCCAATACCAAGATAGTAAATTACAATGGTGTTCATGGAACTGTCATAAGATTTTGTTACAGTTAGAACTAATAAAAATAAGTTAGTTTGTGAGTTGTGATCCAACATAGCGCAGAAGTTATGACATTTTACAGGAAAAACGTGAATAGTTCCAATTTTCTATAAATTTAATCCAGGGGCCAGTTGTATAACAATTTACAAATTACAATTACAATTTGCTAATGAAAACTGCGACAGAATTTTTTCTTAGTTAGAAGTAATAAAAATATTTTGTGAATTGTTATGCCACATGGCCAAGTATAGTTATACCACTTTATAGGAAAAGCGTAAATAGGTTAGAATTTAGAATTATTCAAAATGAAAACGAAGCCTTCCATATACTCATGTACAAAGCAATTACAAGAGAACAGTTTACAACAAGTGAAAAGCACTAATGAAAATTCTAAGAAAAATATTTATAAATATATATTTCTATAAATTCAATCCAGAGGCCAGTTGTACAACAGTTTACAAATTACAATTTGTTAATGAAAACTGAGAATTTTGTTATAGTTAGAAGTAATAAAAATATTTTGTAATTGTTATGCCACATGGCCCAGTAGTCATGCCACTTCATAGGAAAAGCGTGAATAGTTTAGATTTTAGAATTATTCTGAATTGAAAACGAAGACAAAGCAATTATATACAAAGCATATATACAAAGCAATTACAAGAGAACAGGTTACAACAAGTGTAAAGCACTAACGAAAATTCCAAGAAAAAATATTTATAAATATATATTTCTATAAATTCAATCCAGAGGCCAGTTGTATAACAATTTACAAATTACAATTACAATTTGTTAATGAAAACTGAGAATTTTGTTATAGTTAGAAGTAATAAAAATATTTTGTAATTGTTATGCCACATGGCCCAGTAGTCATGCCACTTCATAGGAAAAGCGTGAATAGTTTAGATTTTAGAATTATTCTGAATTGAAAACGAAGCCTTCCATATATACAAAGCAATTACAAGAGAACAGGTTAGAACAAGTGAAAAGCACTAATGAAAATTTTAAGCAAAAACATTTATATCTATATATTTCTATAAATTAAATCCAGGGTCAAGTTGTATAACAAATTACAGTACAATTACAATTTGTGAATGAAACTGCGAAAGATTTTTTTTATAGTTAGAAGTAATAAAAATATTTTGTGAATTGTTATGCCACATGACCCAGTAGTTATACCAATTTATAGGAAAAGCGTGAATAGTTTAGATTTTAGAATTATTCAAAGTGAAAACGAAGCCTTACATCTTTACAAAACAATTACAACATAACAGATTAGATCAAAGTAAAAAGCACTAATAAAAATTCTAAGTAAAAATCAATAAAGCTTACAAAGCATATTGAAACTCTGACAAAATGGATGATCAGAGACTAATTTAAAGAGAAAATGAAGAAATGTATAGTATATTGAAATAAAGGAGGAGAAGAAATGAATGTAGTAGGAGCTAGAAGAAAAGAAGAGACCTCGCGTCAACTCAATTCGGATGAAGCCCTCCGAAAACTTCGCGTTACATGAATTCAAAGCAGCTGCACAGACGAAGTTTAAATCTCATCTCGTGCATCCAGTCTATGAATACTACGCGAACTGTATGAATAAACAACTAAAGTCTTCTGATATGGATGTTGATGATGATGATGATGATGATGATTATTATTCTTTTGATTGAGCTTCAAAGTTCGCTGCTTCAGAAAGAGAATGCTTCCTACACTTTCTATTTTATTATGTCAGATGCCAAATCCATTCAGACAAAGCTCATGGACCTACCAACTCTATCAATGGTCTTCATGTTTGGGAACATGCATGATTCTATGCTCTCCAATCCTTTACCAAGATTGCGAAGTCAAAGGTTTTGCTCCAACTGTACAGAAATTCTGAATATCGGTTAAATGCATGGCTGAATGTCTGTTGATTAACTGGAGTACTGATGTTCAAACCACTTCAATTATTAGATTACGAGAGGCTAGGTTAGGACTGTTACATCATTTTCAATCTTAATAATTGAGTTTATTTCAGATTTTTGTACTAGAACAAGAACTTTAATCCAGAAATTTTTTTTTAATTAATTTAGAAATTTAATCCAGGGGCCAATTGTATAATAATTTGCAAATAATTGAATTTATTGTGATTGAAAATGATATGAATCGAAGCTATAGTCCTACGTGTTTTAATGAATAATAAGACGAAATTGTTAAAACCACATTTATTAAAAATATTGAGATACTAGTTTCGGTAGTTATAACATTATCTATCTCAAACAGTTTGTTGGAGATTGATAATTGTATAACAACCGAAAGTAGTATCCATAGGTATCCATAATGAATAATAAGATGAAATTGTCACAACCACATTTATTAAAACTATTGAGATACTAGTTTCGGTAGTTATAACATTATCTATCTCAAACAGTTTGTTGGAGATTGATAATTGTATAACAACCGAAACTAGTATCCATAGGTATCCATAATGAATAATAAGATGAAAGTGTCACAACCACATTTATTAAAACTATTGAGATACTAGTTTCGGTAGTTATAACATTATCTATCTCAAACAGTTTGTTGGAGATTGATAATTGTATAACAACCGAAACTAGTATCCATAGGTATCCATAATGAATAATAAGATGAAATTGTCACAACCACATTTATTAAAACTATTGAGATACTAGTTTCGGTAGTGTCACGGTGCAAATTCACCAACCCCAAATTAACACTAATATCGTAATTAATCTGAGAAACGAGGTTTAATTTGTAACATTAAATACTCACTCAGAATTACCAATTTTATTGTATTTAATTTTATGTAATCTTAGATGCACAATCATTTGCCTAATTTGTTAAAACAGCGTCCTACTACAATGGGCTTGAATACAAAAGTTGTTTACTTTAAGTGAAAGGTTAGCTTGTTGACTGTCCTGATAAAACCGGCTTATCAAACAGCTGTTACCGGTTAGTAATGTCACTTTCCTTTTCACAAAAAATATTCGTATTGTTATTTATTTCCTGTATTTATGTTATTTGATCGACTTGGGAAATCTGCTTATGCTTGCCCTGCTAATTATTAATTTCTCTAATTTAATTATTATTTTCTCCAATTTTCAACCTATTTAATTTTCTTACGTATGGTACACCGTACTTAAAAACCGGGTGTAAGCTCCTCATTGGAGGAAAATAATTTCCTGCGCTGTTATTGGCGGATTTACCGCATGACGCAGCCTCTTCTTCAAGTACTGTGACCAGAGCTTGAAGAAGGACTCCACGAAAATCTAGGCTGGCTGAGGGAGAGGTTCCGTTTTAAACCTCCCCTACTCAATAATTTTTTAATTTTAAAGAAATCCGATCTAGTCAAATTTAAATGTTTTTATATCTGTTTTAAAATCCCGCTGTTTGAGTGCAACCCCAGGATTGCCGAATTTAAATAGTGTATCAGTAAAAGTATCAAAAATATTCGCGAACGACCACGAGGATCAATCCAAGATGTCTGAGGGTGACGCCAACTAGTGACGAGCCAAAGAAGAAATATAATACTTCGACTAGTGCGCGTAAATTGGGCCCAAATCTCTGGTATGTGCGAAATATATAATTCATACAAGGTTTATACAAATAATCGGCATATCCAATTGTAAATTGCAATCAAATTACTCTCTTGGAACTGAGAAATCCTTAGGCTAGAGACCTAAATGCTCATATGAACAATTTTATTAATTATATCATTTTAACTTCTGAATATTAGTGGTAGGAATTGAAGGCGAGAGTTGCGTCTCCGCATACGAATTGCTACCTTTCATCATATTTTTAAACTCCATAATATCAATTTACATTTATTAAAAATCCATTGTAATTTCAAAACCTTAGTTCTGATTTACAATCCTTGCTCGACCCTGGCTGCAGGTTATAGTTATATATTATTTCAGCGGACCATCAAGCAGTATAGCCGAGAGGGATATATCACCTCAGTAACTTTCTGGTTTGTCCTTATTGAAGGACCCTTGGCATTAAATCTTTCGATTATTTATTGGAAGGATATTTGTATCAGGATTATTTCTTATAGCTTTTCCACCTCGCTAGCGTGAATTGCGAGGAGAGTGCAACAAGCAAGAGTTGCATGTTCCGCACTCGATCTCCGCTCGCGAGAGGGACTTAGCTGAATTATTCCTGATTTTTTAATATATCTTTCTTTGTTGGATTGTAGTTGCGTGGGCGTAAATAACAGCTATTCTGTGTATCACCCCGCAACTGCATTCCGCAAGGACAGACATTTTTTCGTATGGGTTTGAGCTGGAGTGGTGTGTCCTCACAATTCTTCGGGAATTTGCCCGACTGCAGCTTCCGGCCATCAAATTTATCTTAAGCGCATAGAAGGTACACACCCCCCCAAATCGACTACCATAGTAGTTATAACATTATCTATCTCAAACAGTTTGTTGGAGATTGATAATTGTATAACAACCGAAACTAGTATCCATAGGTATCCATAATGAATAATAAGATGAAATTGTCACAACCACATTTATTAAAACTATTGAGATACTAGTTTCGGTAGTTATAACATTATCTATCTCAAACAGTTTGTTGGAGATTGATAATTGTATAACAACCGAAACTAGTATCCATAGGTATCCATAATGAATAATAAGATGAAATTGTCACAACCACATTTATTAAAACTATTGAGATACTAGTTTCGGTTGTTATACCATTATCAATTTCAAACAGTTTGATAATGGTTTTTCAACCAAAACTAGTATCTCAATATTTTTAATAAATTTGGTTGTGGCAAGTTCGTCTTATTATTCATTATGGATACTTTCAACAATATCACTTTCGCCACTACAAAGACAGCTACTGTAGTATTCATATAACTTGGCAGCGTGTAGCAGATGGGACATGCTACATCTGAACCCAGCATACTGCTGCCAAGTTATATGAAAACTACAGTACGTGTTTTAAAAATAAAAGTGCTTTGGACAACATCATTCTTATTCATTATGGATAACTACCACAATATCACCATCACCAACACCAAGACATTAACTGAAGTATCCAAATGCACTATAACTGGATGAAATAGGAATATAAATAGCAAAAGATGAGAATAAGAGTGACTCATAACTTGATTACTACACAGAAAACTAATTAAAATATCAAAAATACTCATGTATTAATGAATATTTCAAGTTTTATCAAAGGTGATGAAGGTTATGAAGCTTGGTCAAGTAGTCAGACAAAGACTCCGAAAACTTATGTATGCCTTTTCCCAGATTGGTCGGGTGCTGACCGTGGGTCAGTGCAGAACCGTCTACTTTTCCTACGTGCAGTCACTGCTTCAGTATGGTGTTTTGGCGTGGGGTGGTGTCTCGGCCTCTGTGCTCCGGCCTCTGGCTGTCGCTCAGAGATCACTGATAAAAGTTATTCTAAATAAGCCGATAAGATACCCAACAGAGCAGCTTTTTTCGGACTTTCGCGTTTTTAATATCCGACAAATCTCAATAGAAAAACTATTAATTTTCATTAAAACTTACAAAACATCCATTTTTACCGAATTACAGCATAACTATCCGACAAGACATAGGCTTATCCATGGCTTTAATATTCCCAGGTCAAACTTCAGTTCAGTGAGAAATAATCCATTTTATATAGCACACATATTATATCGCAACCTTCCGCAGACAGTAATTGAGGCAGGGGAATGCAGTGTCGCTGTGTACAAGAGAAGGGTGAGCAAATGGCTGCACGCCATCGGTAGACAAGCAACGGAGGAGTTGATTCAGTCGCCTTATACCTGATATCACCTCCCATTAAAAATATAATATGTTTCTTTTTTTTAAATATTAGTCTGAGATCCTGCCAAACAGACAAACACGTATGACCTATTAGGTATAAATATGTAGAAAGAAAATTTCGATTTGTTTTAGAAATATTTTTATAGTTGGTAGTCATATGAAATTCTGAGTATTATATTATTAAAATAATATCTCAAGTGTGTATCCTGCAGTTCAATTGAGTGTATGTGAATTGTACAAGAAGGAACAAAATAAAATATCCAGAAACAGAGCTCTTTCCCCGCACACAAATTGATAGTCTAAGCGGGGAAATATATTTCCTTGATTGTTTTATGTTTTGTTTTTATTGTATTTATTGTGGAAATAAAATAAATTGAATTGAATTGAATTGGTCCTCTCAAAGTTACTTTAAGTGATTACTTGAAGAGTTAAAAGGTCTGACACGTTTATAAGAAGATTTTATTGCTGAGTTTATTTAATTTTGATGAAACTCTCAATAGGATTGCACTTTTCCGACATGCAATGAGGAGGAATCTGCAATAAAATGATGTAGCCTGTCCAATACAAGTCGTAACTAGAGATAATCGTATTCAGAATACATGCATAGATTGTTGAGAGCTATATCTCTTTTATTTGGAGATTATGTATTGGGGTCATTTGAGATCACCTCTGTCTGATAGAATCTGAATAAAACATAACTTGGCTTGGTCCTCTCAAAATTCAAGCTTCAACGTGTTTATCTTCTTTGCTCAGTTTTTTCCTCAACTCTATCAGGAATAAACAGAAACCTCCGTGAAAGCTAAGCGCGTACTCATTTACGTATTCTACAATCATGCCAAAACTAACAGAATGATGATGATTTAAAAATATTCCAACTGCTTCTCCAGTTATTACATTTGGAACAAACTAAATCGACTGAGTTTAAATCTGATGGTCAGTAGTTAGTCGTAGAATATATTTTTCAGTGTGGGAACGCTATTGTTCTAACGAAAAAAGTACCGTTATAAATTGCGTTTTTCGTTTAATTCGATCAGAAATACGTTATTCCTGAAAAACAGTTGCAATTCCTAGTTTCATCGAATTTAAATAGAAAAGAACGTATTTAATTGCAACTCACGACAATTTTTACCGAAAGTTAGCCGATACCTGGAGAAATTTGATAGATACCGTTATAATTTGTGTATTAAATTAAACATTATGAATAATTCACGACATTGGATTCATTATTATAAGAAAATAATTATAACTATCCATCTATTTTTAATAGAAATGTACATACTTAATAGCATCTCACATCGAGGAAAATGGCGTGACAGCCGAAAGATCTTGTAGTAAATGTGAGTGAATAATTATCATTATTTTCTTATAAAAATGACTGCAATATCGTAGTTTATACTGGGTAGTTTAATTAGTAAGGGCGGTTCGTAATGAAAGAAATTAAACAATTCAAAATTTTCAATTTTCAATAGAAAAGTAGTAATAAATTGGGAAATACCACTCTAAATTGTGTTCATCGTATACCTCAAAGAATAAGGTTACTTTTCGATCTCTGTTTTATGTTTATTTATTACCCAATTTCTAATATCTCTCTCTCTAATATAAAATATATTCCTTCTTATGATTTGTGAAGAGTCAGTTTGGACTTGAGTCTGTTGCACCTTCACATTCGTTGTAATTTTGTCACAATAAATAAATAAATAAATAAATAAATAAATAAATAAATAATAATAATAATAATGATAATCTCATCTTTGCTGTTTCTTTCTCATTTGTATGATTGATTGCAATAGAGATATCAATATTTTGTGCAGTATACAATCTTTATAACATAATTCTTCATTGTATTTGAGCGAGTTCAGTCATCTTATTATTATTTTAGTAATCGTCATAGTTCTGTTTGGATTCAAATTAGTAGTAATATCCTAGCAATGCTCACCTTCTCTCTCTTACACACACACTCTCTCTCTCTCTCTCTCTCTCTCTCTCTCTCTCTCTCTCTAATTCTCTCATTATCTCTGTTTCTCTCATTATCACTCTTTTGCCCATTCTCACGTCCTCTTTCTCATTCTCAGTATCGTATCTCTTTGTCTATCTGTCTACCTTAACACACAAACAAAGTACACCGAACGGCTCTTATTCAGCTCTAGGAGGTGTTTATTTGTTGAATTACCATAAAATCGATGGCCCGATTCTGTCTCGAAGCATTTTATGAATAATTGCTTTCGTATTGCAACTGAGCAAGCCGACCGTCGCTGCCATTCAACTTGGAAGCGCTTCTGAGCACAATTCTATTTCAATTCTTATTCATTTTTGACATGAACTTGTACGCTTCATCACATATCTGAACAATAATAATTACCAAACAAATGTACGGCAGCGACCGTCTTCAAAAAATCAATTTCATGAATAATAGATATTTTTTTTTTTTTTTTTTTTGAGGATGAAGCCCACATAGGTCTGAGACCTGTGCGTGGGTAATGAGTTGGATGATGGTGATTGATGAGTTGGACCTACAGTTTTAGGTGGGTTCCGAACCATCGGGAAGTGATTTTACAGCAGAGAACAGTGTCTTTTTTTCTGGCCAATCTAATCGGTCACCGTTACAAACAGGACCTACGAGAACGCAGCTTATCTATCTGATTGAACAGATACCTGCTACGGCTCGCGGCTATCACTTCCCTATATGTTTGTTTATTTAGTTATTTATTAATTTATTCTCCCATTGTTCTCCCAAGAGCACAATCAAGTAAAGATACAACAGGCACAGCCCACTACTGCTTTCTTTACAAATTTTTATCTGAAATTTTTTTTTAGGTTTTGTCCAAGTTAAATAGAAATTTCACTTTGATGTAATTATTACTGATTCTTTTCAAACAAGAATTTTAATTTAGTAGTTCACTTATGTTATGGAAATAACTGGATTGCATGAATCGCTGTCACCCAAATGCTTCTATTGGTTGACAATAAAAGCCATGTAATTGGTTGAAAGGTGGAACCAGCATGCTGCATTATGATTGGTTGTCACCATCACAAGCACGTGTTCTCATTGGTTGAAATAAAACGCCTTATTATTAATTGGAAGGTGGACTCAACAAGCTGCATTATGATTGGCTGGCACCATTATTTCAAGAAAGTGCTCCTATTGGTTTAAATGGAGCGCCTAGTAATTGTTGGAGATTATGATTGGTTTGGTTGCCATCATTTCAAGCAAGAGTTCCTATTCGTTGAAATTAAATGCCTTGTAATTGGTTGGAATGTCGACCTAGCATTCTGCATGGTGATTCGTTGCCATTTGAAGAAATAATACCTTCTTTTTAGTAACAATGGCGGCGATTGACTGTCAGGAGAAAGTGATGGGGCCACATGCCTAGATTAATGTATCAAGGCTTCTTTAAATCACAATTTATTGTTCTGCTATTTTAAATAACAAGGATTTCATTAATTCCAGAAATGTAGGCGAAAACAGAAGCATCAGCTCTATTTTGCACACATTCTAATCTACCACCACAACATCACATAAGAGAATATTTCACTTTAAATCACATAATTAGTGATTCTTATGAGGCCAACTGGGAATGATATTAAGTTTTGCTAGCCTAACCTGTCTACCTATGTACCTTCTTATTAATAAGGCCATGGATCACTTAGTTCAAAGAATGTATAAACATCAAACGAGAAACACAATTCCAATTCTTATAAAGGAAACGACAAGATCAATACTCACATAATGACACACATATGACTCGGGTGTTATGAATGAGCTCTCTCCACTTACCTATAAAAAATGAAAACACATAATTAGCAAATAAAGTAGATGAATGATAAAAACGAAAAGTTTTACCTACAAATAACAACAAAAGGCCTTTGTGTACGAGATATTTTTCACAAAAATGTGCTATGTATCCCTGCACATAACAATAGATCTAAAAGGTCTTCGTGTACAAGGCATATTTTTCACTAAATATTAACTATTTATCTTCAACAGGTATGCATGTCAAAAGATGAACAAGACCAACAGCCAAGACTCAACAGTGTACTTCTTCAGGAAAAAAATAGAATTTTGATTATTCCTAGGCCGCCTGTACAAGTTGACCTGCAGCGACAGAAATGTTCTGATACATGACTTGTACAGGTGAACCTTTCCAGTATATTGAAATATAATAATAAGTTTAAATAAATACAGAAACGATTTGTAAAAAAATCCAAAACAACGTCACGTGAATGGCCTGCCTAATACTCAACAGCCAATACTGGGAATTGATTGTAACCCCGCAATACTGCATTATCAAATGGCGTTATCTAAAAATAAAAATTTGCGGAATAAATGTTGAAAACATATTACGTCAAGTCAGTATAGCCTACAAGTGATTACACAATAAAAATAAATATTTATAATATTGCTCATACTTCTCATACTCATATAAATTCCAATTTTCTCTGCGAAGTTATAATAATATAATATAATAGATTTCCATCTGCAAAAATTACAGCATACACCAGTTTACATATTTTGGAAGAAAAAATGAACCACTTTTACTAGTAGTGTGGCCATTAATTCATTCATAAGCAAGTCAATGAATACCGCTATTGAATGTGAATTATTAAGCAATAAAATATTGTGAAGAATATTTCAGTTCAGTTCTTTATTTTTAGCAATTTCTTTTCTTTTTTTTGTTAAAAAATAGTTATGTTTTGAAATTCATCAGATAAGATAATTTATTTATTCAATAAAGCATATTTACAAGAAAATAATATCGAATATAGTCATTCGTCATGAATATCGTCCAATATCTGACTCATAATAATCATATAAATCCTTACTCGGTGAAGTAAGTTATGTTCTGAAATTTATAACACCAATATGGCTGAGCAAACATATTATCAATGAAAATATTACTAAGCGTGAATCACACGATGCGGTTCTTACCAGAGACTATTCAGAAGCAATATAGCGGTTACAACTCTATTCGTATGTAAATAAACGGCTGGTTAGCCAGCTTGAAGCCACGATTTATTATGGGTAATTTGGCGACTATCTTCTTCACAGCCTTTGAGCCTGATCCAGCTAATTCAATGCATTACTTATAATAAATGCTGTCCTCACAGATGTACGCGAAGGTTGCAGTAGCCTAGTATGTGTCCAGAATCATTTATGTTGTTTTGCAATTTTATTTGTCACGATGCCGTCGAATTTGAAGCGAGATCTGAATGTTTTTTGTTGGACGACACACGGTTCACCCTGTATTCGGTCGATAATGGTGCCCTGCCCACAGAGACACTCGCCTGAATACCAACGACCCTGTTCTCGAAATTCTAGCACCTATTTAACATTTTGATCGCGTGTCATCATTGATCCACCGTTAACCTTCTTCGCGTTCAAATGGGAACAGTGGAACCTTTGTAACCTTACAATTTTGACCTTTGGCTAGTGTCTAGGTGTTTGAACACCTTCATTCTTTCCCCCAACGGAGACATTCAATGCTGACATTTCGCGTTATTTCAATGCTCCCGAAATGCTATTTTCGTATCGGTCCCTAGACTTCCTTTGACAACATAGTATACATGAAATTTGATGTTGCCTTTCAAACAACTAGCAGGTTGCCTGATTCAATTGAATGTGAATTCCTAAAACATCGCAATTCCCTATTTTTAAACCTTCAATTTTATCCTCTTTATCTAGTCTCTTTTTTATCCCTCTTCTTATTTTCCTCCTCCTCCTCCTCCTCCTTCCACCATTCACGATGCCTTCTTCTTCACTTCTTTTTCTCCTCCTTCTTTTTTTTCTTCCATTTCTTCTTTTTCTTCATATTAACACTAATTCGTTTCAACACATCATACGAACATTGTAAGCAACATCTTGATTCGAATACGTACGCAGAATAAAGAGAAACCGAATTATGTTTTTTTACGGGTTGCCTCAAAAATGGGGTATTTAGAAGGAGATCAGTCGAGTAGACTGATAGGCCTACTGAGACAGAAATGTTTCTACTGTAGTTACAAGTCATTTCATAACGAATAATAAGACGAAATTGTCACAATTGTGACAATTTCGTCTTATTATTCATTATGGATACCTTCCACAATATCACCTTCGCCATTACTAAAGAAAGTCATTTCATAACTGTGCAACGGAGAAATTAAGGAAGTATGATAAAATGGCTCTGGTGGTGCAGTTGGTTGGAGCGCTTGTCTGAGATAAGATAGGGCTCTGGCTGGCTTCGTTTCCTGTAGCCTTGGGTTTGAATCTCATTCAGCCATGGATGTTTCTCATCATTCACCCATTTACCTCATTACCCACGCACAAGTCACTAGACTCATCTGGGCATCATCCGCAATAAAAAAATAGAAATCAATCACTATTATTTATAGTGATCAAGATCATTCAATTTAAATCTGTAGAATATTTGAATTAAATAATTCTATCAGTGAGAGAAAGGTGGATGAATCACCTTTGGTGAGAGAAAAAAAAATATATTGATACTTCAAAATACAGGTCAACGGAAAACTAACAACCTACCAGTATTTGTTGTGTAGGCCAACAACATCTTTCAACTAGTCACGATAAAGAAATGGACACGGCAAAATAAATGATGAAATATTAAATATTATTCATGAAATGATGGACATTATCAAAAGATAATCATGAATTATTAATAGGAGAAATCGCCGTTAGACGAGTGCTGAGGCCAGGCTACAGAATGCTTGGTGGAAAGAATAATCATAAACCTTCAAACAATAACCAAGAAGTATTTTATTGCTAATTTTCAGCTTGTTTATTCAACATCAAGATGGAATCAGAGAAAATCTTATTACAATGTGAATTCTGTACAGAAAGATCATTGCACTGGAACTGAATGTGACCGATTAGATTGGCCAGCAAAAAAGACACTGTTCTCTTCTGTAAAATCACTTCCCGGTGGTTCGGAACCCACCTAAAACTGTAGGTGTAGCTCATCAATCGCCATCATCCAACTCATTACCCACGCACAGGTCTCACACCTATGTGGGGTTCATCCTCAAAAAAATATATACATATTTATTTTAACAGAGATTTAATACTCATATCAATTTTTGAATTTCATACTCATTTTAACAGAGAGGTGAAAACAACAAATAAGTCATGAAAATTGAACTTCAGCGGTAGAGTTAGCCAAAGCAGACTTAATTCTATTGTGGAAATGCGGTTTATTGTGTTGGTCAATAAAACTATTAGCAACAGGTGGGTATTTAATAATTGAACGGGGAAGACTATCTAGGTGGACGATTCTACTGACGCTACTAATCAATAAATAGTTTCCCGACCTCACATACAAGGCCGAAAATAATTGCTGAAAGATAGTAAGTACTATTTCATTCCGTACATTAATTCTAATTGATGCGGTTGTAAGAATTGATGCAAAATAATGAAGTAAATTAGTCTTTCAGTTTTTTGTAAACGAATAAAAATTTTCTAAAAAATATATAATTTAGTATTTTTAATCTCGAAACTAAATGAACAGCACACTTCTTATATTAGTAAAGATAAACTTGCTCTTCATAGATGAAGTAGTAGTTAAATTTCCGTGAATGAGAATTGTACTAATTGTTTCAATCCAAGCACTGGTCAGGTTAGGTTCGGTTAGGTTAGGTGAGTTCTGAAAATACTAGGAATTGCTTAAAAATAATGGAGTAAATTAGTCCTGAAAATATTGAAATAAGGAGTTTCAGTTCCTCAAAATATACATAAATTTACTAAAAGTTTTTTTTTTGTATTTTCAGTTTCAATCTTCATACTAAGTATTTTCAAACGAAACTCAAAATCTCAAGCTATTGTAATTATTCGGGCATAATGTCATGTCGACATAACATACAATTCTTTAAAAAAGAGAGAAAAAAAACAGAGAAACTTGAATTAGTTAAGTTTACAGCCGCGAGCCATAGCAGGCATCTGTTCAATCAGAGATAAGCTACGTTCTCGTAGGTCCTGTTCGTAACGGTGACCGATTAGATTGGCCAGCAAAAAGGATACTGGTCTCTGCTGTAAAATCACTTCCCGGTGGTTCGGAACCCACCTAAAACTGTAGGTCCAACTCATCAATCACCATCATCCAACTCATTACCCACGCATAGGTCTCAGACCTATGTGGGCTTCATCCTCCCAAAAAAAAAAAAAAAAAAAAAACGCCATGACAGGGGCGACTCCAGAAATTTTTCTCGGGGAAGGAGTAACAGATAATAAAAAGGGAATATATCCCTTTTAACCCGACCCCTGAATTAGCCCCTACCTTAAGCTAACATACAAGAGATAACTTGAAATAAGAGTTTGGAAAATGAAAAAAAGAAGCATAATAAAATTTGAGGATCCTATCGACAAAGGAATAAGATAAGGGAACAGTCCACATTATGAAAAATTGGAAAAGTTCCAGGTACGAAAGTGAAAGCAGAGGCCACAAGCTGTTTTTAGGTAAAATGTCCATCCGTTTTGACTGAGTGGGTGTTCATTAATTGAAAAACTTTACAAAACTTTTGAGCGGGTAACCCCGAAAAAGGTTGAGACAGCTTGTCAGCAGAAAGGTCAAAGAAGAATTATTAAATTTAAACCTTATTTCAAAGAGCTCTGAACAAACACTTTGTACAGTACACAGTACGTTTTAAAAAAAAGATGACAAACCCTTCCTTCTAATTATTCTGAGTTCCTGGAATTTTGCTGAAAACTTGGTCAGTCTGAAAGATTGAAAACTGGGTCAGTTTGGCCGCATCCGTTTTATGTACCGGTCGCTCCATTAGGCTATTCAGTTGCAATACAATTCTCATTAAAACTGAGTTATTCACACCTCTCGTAATTAATTAATTGGTTCAGTTCGTGAATTTTTTGTGTTTTTTCTATATTTATTGCCTTTATTAGATACCTGGGAGGGAAGAGTTAGGGCGAAGCCGGCTCTCTTTTCCACTCAAAACTCCGATAAAAGACTATGTTGTTATTGGTGAAGTTGAGTAATACATTGGTGAGGGTATTCGAAATGAATTAAAAAGTGAAATTGTTTCTGTTTTACTCCCTTTATAATCTTCCTAAGCTAATTCATTTTGAAAATTTTCTCCATTGTAGACAGTAGAGCAATACATTTTGTATTCAAAAAGCCTATCTATAAGTACGTGACATCCGTGTGCCGTAGCAGGTATCTGTTCAATCAGATTAGATAAGTAACTCTCCTGGGCCCTATCTGTAAGGGTGACCGATTGGACTAGACAGCCAAAAAGACTCAGTTCTCTGCTGTAAAATCACTTGCTAGTGGTTCGGAACCCACCTAAAACTGTAGGTCCAACTCATCAATTTCATTTTTAAATATGGTATTCATTAACTTTTTATGGTAAATTCAACGACTTGCAGTCAATTTTAATTGAGAATAAATAAATATTTACTCACGTAGGCTGAAACGTTTTCGAATCATGACGATTCATTTTCAAAAGGTCTGTTGAAAATGAATTGTTATGATTCGAAAACGTTTCAGCCTACTTGAGTGAATATTTATTTATTCTCAATTAAAATTGACTGCAAGTAGTTAAATTTACCATAAAAAGTTAATATTAACAACGCAGATAATTATGGATCAAGAAATTCAAGAATATCGTATTCAGTGTAAACACAAACAAAGAAATTTTTTCGCTTTTCCTTTGTCAGTTTAAAATAATACTGGCATTAAACATTTTTAAAAAGGAAGGGGAAAAATAGAAAGAGTTTATGCTTCAAGGGAAAGAAGTACACAATTCTCGAGAAAAATCTGAGAACATTAACTAGGAACATTGAGCTACCACCAAAGTCGATATCATCCAATTCAACAGTAAAATGTATTGAATAAAAAGTTTGAATTTGCCGAACCACTCAATTTAAATATTTAAACCTAATTATTAGACTATTTCTGGGTGGAGATACGCATGAAAGATGGAAATGTAAGAGCATTAGATTCTAGTAGTTGTAGGCTTCAAATTAATGATATGAAATAATGCACTGATATAAATTTTATTCCAGAGATAAGGCAATTCATACTAAAAAGCTCCGTATTTCACAGCTGTAAAACTGGACAGATAGGAAAAACTCATAGAATAAATTCTCATGTAAATTGCGGTTATTTCACCTCTGGCATTTCGGCTGACGTAAATTTAATTAGAGCAGCTCGAGAACGAACATTCTCGTACAGAGTGAACAATTCTCGTACAGTTAGTTTATCTGACCAATTCTATCTGAATTCCACACTCGCTCTTCTCTCCAGTTAAACTCAGTAGTAGTTCCAGTGGATGAATTTATGGGCTCCGTATGAGCAGCCCATGAAGATGGGTGGAATTTTAGTCAATAATATGCCTCAATGTAAATTTATATGGCCTATGGATGGGTAGAAGTTGAAGTTGGATGAGCAGGTTGTATTTGAAACCCACTAAATCCTCTATTTTTTCTAGATGAAATATAAAATACTGAACATTCTCGGTCGGTTGCACGAAAGCCAATTAAATAAGGAGTTTAATGTCAGTTAACTAACCGTCGTAAGTGTAACGTGTTTATTTCTATTGCACAAAGATGCATTAGTTAATTTTCGTAACCGAATGGGCACAATCTGGCTACACTGTAATTTCATCAACAGCTGATTCTGAAGTTGAGAAAAAAGATGAATTAGAATCATGTCATTGTGAATTATTTATCATTATTCAACTATCTCAATATTATATTCTTAATAGATTTTTGAAAGGTTTTCAACACCTACGACCTAATTTGAAGTTCCGTGTTCTGGTACAACAAACATAACCTATAAAATGTAACTTAACGGGCATTACTGAGATTTAATCATCGGTGATCTTTAAATATCTTTTACACCGGTTACCCTAATCGGCGTTATCGCTTGTAATTGTCCTTTGTACAACTAAATTCTCTCCATTAAGTTTAATTTCCGTAGATTGACGTCATTCTACGGGGATTAAATTTAATTGGCCTTTGTGCAACCGGCCGTAAATTTTATAAGATAACTCCATCATTGCACTTCATACTGAAATATCATCAAGTTGAAATATGAATCCGATTTCCAATTTTCTTTAGCATGGAAATTTCTTTACAACTTTTTGTAAGATTCTAAGAATTTCTATCTTTCTGGTACGATAACGTTTAGGTAAGGCGTTTCCATTGATAACCTGAATGTCCACAACAACAACAAAATTAATATCACATAGGTATCTCATATTTAATAGGATTAATTGATTGATTAAATGCCTTTATTAGGGTGGACTCCTCCACTAATAGAACAAAGTATTTGGTACTGTGCTTTTATCCCGAAACTTTGAACCATAATATGAATTTCAGCTTATACATAACTAGCCGGCAGACTCGCTTCGCTCGCCTTGACGGTCTAGCCAGGGGGCTCCGCCCCCTGGACCCACGGGGTGTCCAACTAATTTCCATTGTGATTAGATAAATTTACAGAAATAGGTGATTTTGGGAAGAATTTTGATACCATTACTTAGTATGCATCTAGGGTCTTAATCAAACATATACATTATATCATATTTCACTCCATGTGGCTTTGGGGTTCTTGAGAAATTGTGATCAACTGAATTCCAAAAATCCTAAATTTTGAGATGAATCATGTAACCCTATTTTTCACGTGTTTAGCACCCCAGCTGAAAATTTGAACTTTTTGGCCTTGTGGTTCTTAAACAGATTATTATTTCATTAATAGACCTAACCTACTGAACTTGCCAGCCAAACAGCTTAAAGGAACAGCTGCTAGAAGTCAACCGTTTTTATCATATGGCAGACCCCTTAGCAGCGTTATTTACACTGTCTTTGAACAGCAAAAGACTTTGCACTTTGCATGTAGGCTACCATACAGTCGGAGCCTTGCAATATGTGGGAAACATATGACTGGGTATGATGAAATGTAATTATGTCACCCATGTAGGCTACCATACAGTCGGAGCCTTGCAATATGTGGGAAACATATGACTGGGTATGATGAAATGTAATTATGCCAGGTTGATTACATCTGTTAAGTACACGTCTAGGGCCTCAACCAAACTTTTCAAAAATCGTCGATTTTGGGCCCATTTTGGGGCTAATTTTGAAACTTTTTTCCAAGGTACATCTAAGGCCGATACTTAACATGAATACCAAATTTAATCTGATTTGACCTTATGGTTCTCTAGAAATTGTTGTCACCTAAATTTTCAAAAATCTTCAATTTTGGGCCCATTTTGGGGTAAATTTTGAAACCCTTTCTTAGCACGCGTCTAGTCCCCCTACTGAATACGTGTACCAAATTTTATCGTTTTTGGTCGAGTGGTTCCTGAGAAACTGTGATGAATGAGTGAGTGAGTCAGTCAGTGGTATTTCGATTATATAGATATAGATATGTAAGCATGATATACCTAATATCAACAGACTTTTCATAATATTTACGTATAATTTATAATAATAATTTCTATAATATTTAAAGTACGTTTTTATACTGAAAATTTGCGCACAGAATAAGTCTTACGTACAATATTAGTAATTTAACTGATGGCATAAACTGAATACACAGTGATCAACAGACGTCTAAAGTTACTTGCAAGATAAGTAAATAATTTCCCAGAGGAGAGATGCTGCGCTAATTGCAAAGATGGTCTATGAGGAGAGCGCTAATTATGGTGGAACAAGTGAATGCCTCTGCCAACTAAACTTGCAAACACAAATTATGGTGGTTGGTGGTGAAAACTTCCGTGAAAAAATTCATGAAACTTTCAACAATATTCTCTTTACTTTTCTTAAAACTCTTTCGCTCTCCTCGTCAGTCATATTGTTATCACTCTACACTTGTTCATATAATACTATAAATATCCAAATGATTTAGACCAAAATATTTTGATGTTATTTACACTACTGCTAACCTAGTTCACTGGTGGGGGGATCAATATGTATATATTAATTTTAAAATTAAATATTGCAGTATATTATATTTTAATGCTAAAGATATTATTATCCATCAATCAATCAATTTATTTACAGTATCATTACAACACAGGTCCTCCTAAACCAGTAGGTTTTTCAGGAGGTGCCATATATTGATTTAATACAAGTAAAAATATTGTTGAACAGACAAAAAAATCAAATTCACCAAATACCAAAATAACATAACCTTCAATCCGTATGGCACAGTAGACTATAACAATTTAGTACATGTATTACACTAACGATTTGACTTCAAAAAAGATTATTTGATTATAAAAACTATAAATTATAAACTTAGCACTGTTGGGAATGACCAACAGTAGACTAATATTATAATACTGAAGTTACTATTTTAATACTGATACTAATATTTTAATACTCAAATTCAAAACGTTGAAAGGAGCATGCCCAAATGAAATTCTACTGTTACAATATTTGAATCAGGCATCTCATGTCATAGATTCGCCCCTTTTCCCAATGCTGAAATTTATCTACAAAAAAGACTATAGTTAACAATTATTGAAGAAATCGATTACAAGGAAACTTGGAATTGAAGTTTTGAGCAGTAATTAAATATATCATATCATATGTCACTACAACAACTCCTTTATTTAATGTTTATTACAAATCTGTACTTGCCTACAAAACTGAAAAAAACTCTTGGGATTTCAGTACCCTAATTGCAATAGTTGCAGCATGACATATTTTTCATTCCAATAAAACAGTTTTCTCAAAATAAATTTTTTAAAACATGCGAAAAATTTCAGTTTTTCAAAAAATTATTTTGAAAAGACCAATTGTTAAATTGAAATAAAAAATGTGTCATTCTCTTCCCCAGAGTGTCTTTCAGTTTAATAAAAATATATAAAATGTTTAAAATAACTCTTGGGTGAGTTCAATTGCCCCCAAAAACCAAAAAATTACAACTTTGAACTCCTATACTCCATAAAATATTTGATGAAAAAAATAATTTCTCATGGCAATAGTCAGCATTTCAATACCTTAATAATATCCAATATAATGAACTTCGAAAAAAAAATTATGATCAAAAACCCTGCGCACAGCCTTAAGAACAAAATAAAAAGGACAGGCTTACGCTACATATTAATGCATTTTCATTCAATCATCTAGAATCTAGGATGATGATTCAACATATCCTTCCTGATAGCCCAAAAACAGATTAACCTCATATTAAAAAAAAAAATGAAATATTTTGAGTTCTCTCCAGTTAAATTTTATTTATTGAATAGCGCATCTACACCTACAAGCTCACGTTAGCGACATCTCTCATGTTCTATATTGGAAGCCCGATTTGAATCTAACGTATATTCTGGTATTTTAATAGGAAGCAGAATGTTTATTTGTTATTGGGATGACGAAGCTCACACACGTTCAGGTCGAGAGCCAAATTACAAGAGCCACACAGCCAGACGAATAGGCAGCATAGCACTCCCCTCTCCACACACACCTCACAGCTGACACGAGACATTTCAACAGTATAAACATGTCGCTAGTGTTTGCTTTTTCATTTCTACTTTCTTTCATCCTATTTCTCTCTTACTCTACTTTTTCATTCCAATTTCTCACATCATATGTCTCTCTCTACTAGCACAGAAGAGACAACTGGTGGGCCAGAAAAAGCAGGTCACAACTCACAACACGTGGGACGGACATAACGATTACTTACTGCTAACATTAGTATTAAGTTGAATGAGACAACTATAAGTATATTAATAATAGTTCAGTTGTATAGATAGTATAAATCGCTGTACGTAGCACATTATCACAATCAAAATCATCAAATAAAAATCTCATTTTCACATAACACTATGTCCAAAAATTAAGTACAGTGCCAAAATTTGCAACGGGTAACGCTAAAATTTCTTTTTAAAATTAATAAATAAATTATAAAAAAAGTCATTAATGTTGTAAAACCTATGCAAGTATCAGTATAAATTTTAAGATTTTGGTACATTTTTTTCATCTACGACTGTGTTATAAAGTAAATATTACAGGTTTGAAAGTGAAATCAAAACAGATGAATTTATTCACGCCTGATCAAAACAGTTGCATTAGGTGTCTCAAATAGCTTATAATAAAGCTGTTATAACACTACTTCGATTTTTGAAAATTAGCTCTAGATTTAGCTATTTTGACAGTTCCTTGATTGTTTATTTTCAAAGCCATCTTATATGTTAAAAATAATTTAAACTTCTTGGCGGTCAATGCTGATTATCATGATTACAATACACGGCGGCGAAACAGGATTGCAATTCAGCGCCACAGACTAAGTATTTTTGAGAGGAAGCCTAGTTATAAGGGCCCAAAATTTATTTCTAGGTTTCCAATTGGAAAGTATTGTTTGTGAGAAAAGATTTAAATTTGAATTATATACATACTTGAGTAGGAAGGCTTCAGTAGACGAATTCTTTCGGATGGAATGTGATTGAAATAATTATAATTATGTTTTAGGGTGATACCGTATTTTATAATTTTTTAGCCTGTGATTTTGATTGGATTGTGAAAAGGTACCATTGAGAACTATTAAGTAGTGTAGTATAGTCATTTTAAATATTAGGTAAATTTTTCTTGGCGATATTCATTTGTGAGTGTTTTTTCTGTACTGTGCTGTGATGAATAAATTATCATTATTATTATTATATATACAAATGAGAACACAATATTTTTTCAAAACAGAATTGAAATGATTTTCACTATTTTGCAATAATTACAGCAGCTGATTTAAACATTTTGAAAGCAATTCGAAATTCAAATCAGAACCGATCGACAACAATCAAGTATTGTAGGTTATGTTATGAATTTGAATTTGAATTTTTTTATTTGTTTCTGGTACAACACATGAGTATATAAATGTATAAAGCAATACAAAGCATACAAAGAAAAAAGTATGTTACAAAGGTTATGTTATACAAAAGAGAGTATACAAAGGTTATGTTATGGTTTGGATAAGTATCCGATTCAAAATTTGAAAAAATATTCAAAATAAATATACATCTGTGGAATAGGCTACTTCTGAGGGTTGAATTAACCCTCAATTGAAGCAGCCACACAATTTAATTAAAATTTTAGGAAAGAAAATCGAGTCTGAACGGTGAGCTCTAAAAATATACATATTCACTTTACCGTTGGATATTACAGAGATTGGAATTTTTGCTAATTAATTATAATTAAATGATAAATAATTTATTGGTAGTCAACGATTTTTATGATAATGGTACATTTTTTCATCAACGACTACGTTATTAAGTAAATATTACAGGTTTGAAAGTGAAATCAAAACAGCTGACTTTATCGTATCCAACGATTGTATAAAGCCAGTTGTAAGATGCTTATTTACTTGCATATCACTCGATGTTTCAAGGGATATAATACAATCGTTTCATAAAAATTATTATGTATAACGTTTGACAAACTTCATCACAAAACAATATTACACAATTTGTGACGTTATTCAAGTAGTATTTTTTTGTTATTCATTGCTAGCACTCAATTCAGTCAGTGGATGGTTTTTGTTGGCAACACATCTAAATTATTATTGAGAGAAAAAATTTATTCATATTGGAATTTCGTGTACTAATTGTTATGTTGATTGTCCAATAAAGTACTGTAAAAGTCAAAATAATGTTTATATTGATTTGATGATGACATTGAATGGGAGAAATGCTGAGTTGTGATTGGTTTAGAATAGAGCATGCATCGATAAGTAACACAAGAGTTAGATTTATTATGCAGTGAATGAGTGAATGATACTTTGGTGAGGCATAAAATAATATAGTCAGCTGTTATGACATTATTCTCTGAACTCTAATCACTACTTTATAACGTAGTCGTAGATAAATGAATTAAATTGTATTGCTTGTTTTGACAGATTGGTTTTTTACTTTCTTGCAGATTTGACGCCTAGTGGGATCATACTCCCCATAAAATGTTATACACAATACACAAAGTTCTTAGCGTCAGACAGCTGTATATATTAGTTTTACTCACTTACATGAAGAAAAATACAAATGTAAATAGTTTAATTGCCCATAGTCATAACACAAGAATCAGAAACTTAAATTTTCAAAATGTACCTAGAATGAATACAGCTTTTGGACAGCGGTCAGTAGAATATTTGGGTCCTAGGGTTTATAATAAAATGCCACAAATAGCAAAAGAAGAAGAGAACATACATAGTTATAAAAGAATAATTAGGGATTGGTTACACGAAATTGGAATCTACACTAGCGAGGAGCTTATAGTAAGTAGAATGTAGACAATATATAATTATATAGTAGGGTAATTAAGTGTTCATATTGTAGTAATGTCACATTATTATGGTGTATATTGGTATTGTATTATATGTTATTATGGGGTATATTGGTGGTGTATCTTTGTTGGTTATGGTGTTATTAGTTATATATATTATTATTAGTTAATTAAGTATTGTTATAATGTAGGTACTAACTGGTTAAGAAATTTTGCAGAATAATATATTATTATGATCACCCCGACACATATCATTATAGTGGGGTATCATAATTAGGAATAAAATTATATTATTTAGTATGCAATTTTATGAGTCGGGATTCTCCTTAATATCTGTATCTTTGTTTTTTGAATAAACTCCTCTGGATGTTTCGCAGTATCATCCAGAGAAATTATTATTATTATTTAGGCCGGGTTCAAACGAGCTATAATCGTGCGATTGTAGTCAGAGCAGTTATAGAGAGTTGCGCGATTCTAGTAGAGCACAGGATCAGATTGTGCAGTTCCCACGAGCTACACTTCGCTGCAATGTAGCCGATTCTACTGGAATCGCGCGTTTGTAGCTCGGTCATTACCGTTTTTAAGTCAATTAGCAACAAAAACATAAAATTTTGGATTTTTTAATTTTTTTAAATCCAGGCGTACTCTGCTCATTGTCGCGAATACGTAGGAACTTGAGATTTTTTCCCAGCATGAAATTAAATTTTTTGTAGAATATTTGTTTGAACTGCAATAAGTCTATTTGATAGCATAAAAATATTAATTTTAGTGATAGGAAAAAAATTCAAGTTGGTTCGAATAGGAGGCTGAGCACAGCAGCATGGGAATTTAAAAAATTTGAATACCTGAAACTTTTATGTTTTTTATATTTGTTTAGGTAAAATATCGGCGACAGCTGTGAGATTTATAATTGCTTTGGCGAGGCTGTTGCCCGTCATAATAATTGTTCTGGCTACAATCGCGCGATTGTAACTCGTGTGAACCCGGCCTAAGAAGAATGAAGTTTCTTTGAATACGAAAATAACATAATAGATTTGAATAAACTTTTCAAAAATCGTTTTGACACCGAAAGCAATGTAGGCCTACTACGAAGTGCCAACTACTAACTAATTTTTAGTCTAATGGGAGAGAAAGGCTTGAAACTAATTGGCGCTGAAAGCCAAAGTCAAACAATACGTTTAATGCCATTAAAACAACCTGTGGCTGTAATAAGCTTTTCCTTTCAGAGCTCGTAAGTTCTCCCCCCCCCCCCCCCTCATTCAGTCCGTTCCTATTCACACTAAGAAAGAACAAAGTTTCAACTAACTTTTTGTGTCCGGTTATTAATTCTTATTAGCGTGTATGTTTATATTAGCTGCTTCTAAAAATAAACAATGTAGACATGAAAATTGTTTAACTTCTTAAAAAGGTGATAAGTGAATAAGATTTACTGATTTTATGATGTAGGGAGTTCTTCTCGCAAATATGTCAGGATGAGTGAGGAGAGGCAACTAGAAATATTGTATATGAGACTGTACAACGGACGAGGAAGAATAAAACGTCATATCAAGAAGGTTGGAAGATTACAGCTTCAAATTTCAACCCTAGTGATTGTGATTGATGGAAAATTGAATGTTAAGTTCAGAATTAGGGAGAGGGGAAATCCTCTTGAGGCCTCTAAGAAGACAGCAACCAGAAGTTACTAGTACAAGATGATTGAATTCAGCAGGCTCTCATAAGACAATATTTTTTAAATTTGTTTTATTGTGGATGATGCCCACATGAGTCTGGAGACTTGTGCGTTGGTAATGAGGTGAATGCGTGAATGATGAGAAACATCCATGACTGAATGAGATTCGAACCCAATGCTGCAGGAAACGAAGCCAGCAAGAACCTTAACTTATCACAGACCAGCGCTCCAATCAACTGCGCTACCAGAGCCGCCAGTTACCTTACAGTTCTTTTTAAGAATGGTATATTAGTTCTTCTCAAGCTTGATTGGAGAGTAAGTGCTTAGTGTGGAAGTGGGCTATTCTACGGAAGGAAAGATGACAGCAAAACTAAACATTTCAAACAGCGATAAAGTGCAACAAAATCTCAGGAACGAATCCAGAAATTTATTACGGTGTGAGGGGGTGGGTTAAAAATGATTTTTTTCTGTGTCAATTGAGAATTTTGGGGGGAATATCACAAATGCCCCCCTTGGATTCGCCCCTAAACAATCATTACGTTATAAGCGCATGACTTTTTATTGAGGAGAGACCCTTTACGGTAATTCCATGTCGCCGTACATTAACCAAATTAAATAATAGCTGATGGTGATAGGCATGAGCCATTGCTGTAAATCAATAGTTGAATCTTAATCCTTTAATAATATACAACATTTTAAACACGAAAAAGACATAGTAAGAATGGATTATTCAACTTTTTTTTTAACAAAAAGTACATATATATAGAAGTAGAATCAAAGTAGAAAGGAGAAACTAATTGGATGCTTCTTCAGTTAGTATGTTTTAGTAAATTAGGTTAAATATAACCTGTTTATTAGTCATAGTACTGAAAATCAGTCACATTACAAAAAAATATATATAATATCAATAAAGAAAATCGTGAGTAATGAGGGATTATGATGATTATTTTAATAAATTAGTAGAGCTTAAACGTGACTATTTATAACCTTGGACTTTAATAAAAAAAATAATTATATGAAAGTTTTTCACACGAACTGACAAAAATGTTAATGATAATATTAGCAATTGAAAATCTAGAAAAGGGGGTTTCGGACATTGTAGATGCAGGTTGGGATTTTCTTGACCGATAGCACCCAAAGTTCAGAGAACTCATTTTAAGGATTACTCAAGACACCAAATTTATTAGCTACTAAAATGTTTTGGGCATCTTTTTTAGAGCTGTTAAGGATCATAGAAGTATATCGGTTGCTATGTTTATCAGCGGGCACCATCTAACAATAACAAAGTGAAAAACGTTTATTACAGTTCATAACATAAAACAGACGACTAGCTAATCTAAATCTTGAAAGAAATACGCTACAAGCTACACTAGAATAGTCTTTCTTCATTTCCAATTCGAGTTACTGTACTTTTAATTTAAAAAAAACTAGACAACACCATAGTTTAAAGTTGATTACAATAAATATTTCAACTATATTACTTGACATGTTTAATAGGCTTTGGTATATTTGGCTCTTGCTGATATGGATAAAAGATATAGTGCATTTAATCGTTCTGAATGAATATCATAAGCAATTTACTTTGGCTCCTGTCAGGGTTTCCAAACTATTTCAGGGAATAATATAAATTGTTACTTAGGCCTGGGCTACATGATTTTAGCAGACTATTAGGTACTGAAAACATAGTGTTTCATTTTGCAATCAAGCATTACTTATATCATCGTAAATACAATATAACAGTTCCAATTCTATTGCAGATAATTTATTGAAACTCCTAATTTTCATTTCTCATAAACTTCTAAACATAATATGAGATGAACTCCCGGTCGCACAAACGTCCTATCATAATGATGGTTCATTATCCGTTCCACTTTTATACTAACAGAATTATATTTTCAAGCAACGTTATTGATATTCTACTGTATTGTAAATGAGTGGCATCGTAGAACTTAAGGAGATTTTTGTTAATTAATGAGAAAATATTACTTTTTTGCAGACAGGGAGCGTGTGAGAGGGAGGGGGTGAGCGAGAGAGAGGGGGGAATGAGAGAGAGGGGGGAGAGAGATTGATAATCCAAAGATTGATTGTAACGGTGACCGATTAGATTGGCCAGCAAAAAAGACACTGTTCTCTGCTGTATAATCACTTCCCGGTGGTTTGGAACCCACCTAAAACTGTAGGTCCAACTCATCAATCACCATCATCCAAATCATTAACCACGCACAGGTCTCAGACCTATGTGGGCTTCATCCTCAAAAAAACAACAAAAAAAACAAACTAATATTTGTTGCAAGAGCAAAATATTTGTCAGAGACAATAATTAAGAGTGGATAATTAAGTTTCATTTTTGAAGCGGACCAGTGACTTTTTTGCAAACGATTTTCCACATCTGCTCGTGTAATTAGTAAACCACATGCAGTGCAGAAGTAAAAAAAACGACTTAATATTGTATCTCCTGCACCTGGCAACCAAACTACAAGTGCATCCCACCATTCCCATTTCAAGAGTCACTCTCAACTGATTGAGATGTAGCTCACTGCTGATTGAAATGTAGCTCATTGACCTAATATAAGTTGATGCTCTGTTTGCTACCGATTACGTCATGACTATACGCCATCATTAATCAACGTATGATGATTGGAAGTCATCATCGTTCTTGTTCATCTGGCTAGGCTATGCGCCTGCTTTTGACGAACGGTAGTAGTGCAGCATGTGTGTGCTTTTTATGAAGAGAAGAGCCGAGCGAGACAGAAAGAGAGGAGTGAGAGTGATAAGCCGAGGAAGAAAGAAAGAAGACATGGAGAGAGAGTGTGAGAGGTGTGTGTGTGTGATAAGAGAAAGAGTCGAGACACATGAAAAATGGATTTTTAGACAACCAAGCCAAGGTAGTTGTAATATAGTCCAGAACTCTATCTTTTAGCCACTGAAATCCTTCCTCAATTAATTTATCTCGTTCACTTGAAATGGATTATAAAATTATTCACAATCTGGAATTGTAAAAACAACTCTATTGATATAACTTAATAGGGAAGTGATAGCCGCGAGCCGTAGCAGGTATCTGTTCAATCAGAGAGATAAGCTGCGTTCTCGTAGGTCCTGTTTGTAACGGTGACCGATTAGATCGGCCAGCAAAAAAGACACTGTTCTCTGCTGTAAAATCACTTCCCGGTGGTTCGGAACCCACCTAAAACTGTAGGTCCAACTCATCAATCACCATCATCCAACTCATTACCCACGCACAGGTCTCAGACCTATGTGGGCTTCATCCTAAAAAAACTTTCTTTGTAGTGGCGAAGGTGATATTGTCGAAGGTATCCATAATGAATAATAAGACGAAATTGTCACAACCACATTTATTAAAAATATTGAGAAACTGTTTCGGTTGTTACACCATTATCAATCTCAGCCAATAGCATCATTCCATGTTTAGTATATATTAAGCTACTCTGTACTTTAGTTCAATCAATCAATCAATTTTATTACATAAAAAGACATTACAAAATGGTCCCGCTAAACCTGAAAAAGGTTTTACAGCAGGTGCCTATAATAAAATAAAACACAATAATAAAATGAATGCTTACAATAAATTAAACAATGAAAAGAACTGAAAGAAAACTTTTTACAAGTTTCAAAATGCACTTCAAGGTAATTGGAAGGGGAGTAATAGGGTTGAAAAATGTTAAAAAATGTTAAAAAGGAAAAGGTTAAAGGGAGAGAAAAAAAAAGAATAAAGATAAAGGTCTAGTTTGTTTGAGATTGATAATGGAAAACGTATAACAACCGAAACTTGTTTAACTTTTTTTTCAGTATCATTTTGATTATCCAATAATTACATAATATAATGATGTTCAGCAATATATTTATTGATTATAGATATTTATGATCATTCACTTGTTTCTCAATATTTTTAATAAATGTGGTTGTGACAATAAATTTCGTATTATTCATTCTATTGATATAGGCCGCGGCGGCTTGATAAAAATAAACCGGCTGAATCCGGTATTTTCAATACAATTTCTCCCACATTCTTCTCGTTGTAAGCATTAGTAAGAGTTTTCACTGCAAAGCTATAATGCTTGTAGCCATGGAATTTTTAATACAAATAAAAACTATTATTAATCAATACGGCAATTGAAACTTCACATTTCAAACCACACTTAATTGGAGCATTAGTATTACGGATTTAGTGTACTACTCAACATTATCTATTCAAGTACAAAAAAGAGAAGACATTTGCGATGACTAATCAACAATTCGAATGAGGCAGATTTATGACGGCTTGATAAACACTTATGACTAATTGAAAATTATTCGACTTGTTAAAAGTGGCATCATCTGTTTAAATTGTAAATTAGTGGTCATTTATCTGAATAAAAAAGAATTAGAGATGATTAAGCCAAGGCAAAATTTCTAATTCTCAAGCAAATTAAGAGTTCATAAGAAGTGCATCAAAAATTTTCTAAAAGATCTAATTCGATTTTATTTTCATGAACTGGTTAAATTCTGAATATTCTCGATTATTCTGCTGTGAATCAATCGATTTGCTTGTCATTGACTTTGAGAATTTGATGCGTAATGACTGCACGTATCGAAATTATTCCGTTAAACAATACATTGAAGGTTACAAGTTCAATAATGACGCATTCTCATTATTAAGCAATGTTTGTTATTTAAAATCTATTATTAAATAATAATTTCCATAAAAATTCAAAACAAATATTAATAGACTAGCGTTGACAGACATAGGCATCTCTTTTCTATGTGCATCATCAGAAGATATAATTTAAAATTTTAAATATAAATTTTCTGCTTTGGTAATCAGTATTGTTATTTCAGTAATGTTATTTTCCTATTCTAGATTCTATAATTATTTATAGTATCTGGTTTTTATTATATATGTTATTCCATATCCTCAGTTCAACATTGGAGTGTTTTTTATTTCTGAATAAGTTCAATTTAAAAAAATCAATAAATTTCAACTCAATGATTTTCAATTCGAATGGTGATTCACTTATTGATTGCGTAAATCAAGAGTACATGAGATGTCTCCTGGCTTCAGAAGTTGAAATAGGCATACGATAATGCATCTGATTCTTTATCTCCAGAAAAAAACTATTCACAAATACTTGAAAGAGAACTGGAAATACTGCAGTATTCAGGCTGATCCAAACGCACATTCCGACTTCTAAATTAAAGACTTAGAAGATCATAATTAATTAATTTCAAAATTATATTAATCTTTTTAGGACTTTGATGGTGTTTTGTTAAAGTAAGATCAAAATTAATATTCTTTTTCTGAAAAAGACTTGTGAATAATTGTGCTTTGAGGTGAAATTTTTAGTGAAACAGACCTAACCTATGATTTCGATTATAATTTTAAATTTTGTGAAAAGCAGTTTTGGGCATGTTGTATTCAAATTTATTGTAGGCTATGTTAGTTAAATGAATAAATAAATCACTAATTATTCCGAAAGATTATAAAGTAGAACTACATATCAATCAACGCTATCAGAATATCAAACAACAAAGAAGAGAATATCAATCAATATTCGTACTTCTAACTACATACTAAAATTCGATTTCTTGAATTAATTAGGTTTTAATCACTTTAACCAATATCCTTAATCGTTTATAAATGATCAATAAATTGTCCATAAATGATTAATCATTTATTAGCTGAAAATACTGTTGAGGAATTGTTGATTCCAACACCAACGTAAAGTCTTATTTAGGGCCTACAACTTGCTTGATAGATAAACCGGATAAAAGATTTTCAGATAGAGAATAGAGCTCATGACCGCAGGAGTAGCTTACAATCCGAGTCTTATTAGAGAAAATAATAATAATAATATCGTGTGACCTGTATGACATTTTGATACTAAATAGTATCTTCAGAACACACAATTATTCAACATCAAAACTTGCAAATATATCACCCAAATCTATTAAAATTCCAGGGAAAATGTTGTCTATCGCCTCTTGCGCACTAAGAATGCCACAAATTACAGAAAGAAATGCATTAATTATATACTTATCATCTTGAAGGCAGATTATATAGCCTACACGCTCACGATATAAGTCTCATAGTAGATATTACTCTAAACTCATTAGGCATTATTATTTTGCATTTTGTTATTCATTGAGTCAATCAACAGTATTACTACTTTCTAGCAATGTATTCGAAATTTGTTATTAAATTTTTTCTAATAATGCCTACATGACTATGAGAAGATTTGTGAGTAGATAATAAGGTGAATGATTAAACAAAATAGTCAGGCTGAACGAGAATCGAACTCATGACCGCAGGAGTATCTCACAGAGTCTTATCCGGGATAATAATAATAAGCTTACGGCTTTTAATGGTGGGGAGACCCTTACGGGTGGTTCCACCTCGCCGTTTGTGCCATGTTACGGGGAACATGGTGGACCTACTATTTTAGGCGGGTTCCAAACCACCGGGTAAGTGATAATAAAGCTTGTAACATCAAGTCATTGAAGCACGGTCACCCGGGATAATAATTAGATTAGATTAGATTCATGAAGCGGCCACTGACCACCTCCCAAAGAGGTATATGGACTTGTCATAATATCATGTGACCTGGCTACCACAGGTATTGAGTCAGGATTATCAGCTAACATCTGAAAACGTTCAGGGCCTTGATATGATTTAACAACTGTTTTAGACAGCTGGGACCGACAGGCTCAACGTGACCTCCGAAACACGGGAGTGGCCCATGTCTGTTCAGTCTGATAAAGATGAGCTACGAACTTCTGGGCCCTCTTTCTAATGGATTGACCAGCAAAAGAGACTGCTCTCTGCTGTAAAATCACTTCCCGGAGGTTCGGAACCCCCTAATACACGAAGTTCAACTCATTTCCCACACACAAGACTTAAACCTTTGTGGGCTTCATCCTCCGAGGGGGGGGGGGATATTATCGGAGATCAAATAAAGAATACCTATATAAGCGTATGACTTTTATTAATGGGGAAACCTTCACGGGTAGTTCCACCTCGCCGTTTGACCATATTATGGGAAACATGGTGCACCTACTATTTTACGTGGGTTCCGAGCCACCGGGAAGTGATTTTATCAGAGATAACACCAATTAACAATATTACCATTTTGTAGCATATATTATATGTGATATGATTTTGATAAGAAATTAACAAATCTTACCGCCTGAGTGTGGTTAGCCGGTTAGGGCTGCTATTCCTCTGGTTAAAACAACAAACGTACAATGCACCACACAAAGCAGATCGAATTGGAGCACACACAATAGGGCAACGAATTCCGTTCGATACGAATGAGATGCAGTCGATCGCAATTAAAAGTCACACAACTGCCTGCCTATAGAGGCTGCTAATATCGAAGCACACCAAATTTGAGAACAAAAGTTTCACCGGTCATAGTTCGAACATGATCACACACAGTCACAAACGACCCCCAACGAGGACTTTCGTAGACTTCGTAGGACTTTGAACACTGTGAAGCCGACGCACCTGTGAGTAGGGCTGACAGGGTTATGTGCTCTGCTCTGCGTTCTGCGCCAAGATTCACTCCTCACTTCCTCTCTTTCCTCTCTCTAGTCACAACTCTCTGTTCAGGCTGGCCGGGCGTCCCGTACGGGTCGATACTGCTGTCAGCCGTGCGAGGAGCACTGTACGCCGCTCTGCCGCTGCTAAAAACCCCTTCCACTCCATCCCTCGCCCACCAAATCAACCACCACCAACGACACCTATCGCGCGGCGGCTCCAGCCTGAGAACCATGATAACACTGCGCACAGAACTGTTCCGTTGCTTGGTGATACGCTACACGAGCTATGTATCTTGGAAAAAGCAACGCAAACGGCTGGACGTGTTTTTCCTATTTAAGTGGTGTTAATACTGTAACATTGTTTTAATCAATCATATATAAATACGATACATGCTTTAAATTTACATTTTATCTAAAACGTGTCAGCGAGAAATAGGTGGATGAGGAGGAATACTTGAAAAAAAAAAATTCATTGTCGATGACGTAGTTTTGCCTTCTCTGTAGCATCTTGCATTATGCACTAAATGCAAAAAAATATAGAGCGAAGAGAGAGATGCATAGTAAGTTCAGGATTAGCGTTATCATTAACGTGGTTTCGCCCAAACGATGTATTAGTAAACTGTATTACAATACATTGCTAATCTTGAGAATTTGAGAGTTTGACAAAATAGCTCAGACGTTTTAGAGAAAATTATATTACTGTGTGTAAATTTATAGCATCTATCGTATTTGTATGACTGGTTGAAAACAATACTACAGTATTAACACCACATAGATAGTACACAAAAGGGTTAGTAGAAAGGTTTCTCTAAACTAAACTTGAGTCTACGGTGCTATTTTTAACAGAATATTGAAGGTATATGATTGGTAAGCTAATTATATTGAGGAATAAGACTCTAAATTACACATTTTTTACATAAGTTTGGACAAATTTGTCCATTCTTGAAATTTGAGAAAATGTTTAAAGACGGGTAGAAAGCTACAGAATAAAATCAACTCAAAGTATGATAATAAATAGAATTCCTGGATTTCTTATTCCATGACGAACTGCGTTGTTAATATTAACTTGTCATGTGAAATTTAACGACTTGCAGTCAATATTTGTCTGCAAGTCGTTAAATTTCACATGAAAAGTTAAAATAAATAGAATTTAATGAAAATTCAACCAAATTTAAGTAGGCTACTCAATTGCTTCAGACACATCGGCTATTGTGTATTGTATATTGTATTTTATATGCCGCTGTGTGATCTAAGTATGAACAGTTCAAGGTAAATAAATGTTCCACAGTATTTATTTTCTTTCAACCTTGTGATCAAGAGATGACCAACTTTACGAAATAGTGCATTGCTTCACATCAATTTAGTAAAGCTATCCAGTCAACAGATGAACAACTGTCTTTCTACGCATGACGGAGATCCACTCGCCAGATTAGAGTGCTCCGATGAATTGGATGAGGTTATTTTTCCGGAGGATGAAGCCCACATAGGTCTGAGACCTGTGCGTGGGTAATGAATTGGATTATGGTGATTGATGAGTTGGACCTACAGTTTTAGGTGAGTTCGGAACCACCGGGAAGTGATTTTACAGCAGAGAACAGAGTCAATCCAATCAGTCACCCTTACAAAAAGCGCCCAGGAGTTTCGTAGCTTATCTCTGATTGAACAGATACCTGCTACGGCACTCGGCTATCACTTCCCTGGTTGTGAGGGAGTTTTGGACTGACGAGGCAACAGGAAATATCTTGGTGTCAACAACATTAGTAATAAGACATTCCTTGAATGCCTTCACATAATATAACTCAAATTACAGAGAATTTCAGATTGTACAATAATAAATAAATAGCTGCATGGATAAAGAAAGCGCATTTTAAGGGTGGAATCCTTTTAAAGAGGAGCTAAAGGATGAATTCATAATAAAATATACGTGAGAGATCTTGCAAATTCGTGTGCTAGAGAGGGAGCGGTGGTGGTAATGATAACGCAATTCATGAAGACGTGACAAGAAGGAATTAGAATAAGGGGCTGATTAGGGGCTATGGGCATGATTGAGATAATAAATTATTAGCGGACAGTGACAGAGACACGATGAAGGAGCTGGCAGGCGATGGGGAGATGAAGAATTAAGGAGAAAATCGGTCTGGACTGAAGCACTCAGCAGCCGATCCTGAGATGATAGGAGCTGAAATAGGTCAAAATATAGTAACTAGCTCAATTGATCAGAGACGCTTCATGCTTTACAGAAACAGGTGCCATGAATTGGAGGATCCGGTGAGCCAGATAGGAAAAGAAGGAGAAGTAGAATTAGAAAATAGAAGAGAAGAAGGAGAAGTAGCTGAAAGAGGAAAGAAGCAAGATTGTGTGCAGACTGCAGAAGAGGTTATCTGAACCGGAAATAAGGAAACTCATACGAAGACGAACGAAGATATGGTAGAATCAAGTGAAGGCTAGTATGGATTCAAAATTACTGAATCGGAGGAAAAATTAACTAAACGGAAAAAGGAAAAAGTATGGAAATATTGGCAAAATAAAATGAATACTGCTTCTAGCAGTAGCCATTATTTTAAAATTGACTGTGATTTTGCTACCTGAGTTAATGAATTGTTTGTTTAATATGTTTATATGTTATTGTTAGATTTTATTTTATGTATTGTTGATTAGGTTAACTTGTACTATTAGGTTAACTTGACTATTGTCAATGCTAACTGATGTATAGCCTATGACATGTATATGAATAAGAAAATAAATAAAAAAAGTCGAGTAAATTTGACAAATGAATAATTCATATTCTATGTTCCATATTTCAGACATTTCTTGGAGTGTCTAGAATATTAAAGCTACAGAAATGTTATCGGAAAATGCAAAAATATAATATAGAATATATTGAAAATAAATAAATATATCGAATAACAAATGCAATTACAAATAACTTTCCAGCTTCAACCATAAACGAAAATTTTCAAGAAAGTCTGATTGCTTTTGAAAAATCAAAACAACATCTCTCCTTAATGAAAACATCAGTTGAGAAAAAGTTCTATCAAATCCAAAACATGAGTTAGACGACTAATTGCATGTCATTGATAATAGGCTCTGTAAATTGCACCAATCTGGTGTCAAATTTATAGCAGCGTAATAAACATGGTTCTTGACTGTTAAGTTTTTCAAAGTATTAATGAGGATAAACTTAGACGCAAGTCCCAACATGATTGAAGTATTCCCTGAAAGTATCTTGCGGCAAAACAAGACCTGCTCAAGATTATACTTGTAAATTACAAACCAACATCAACAAGCTGTCCTTGGTAATTTCCCTTTCATGAAACGGCCATACCTACAAAGGCAGCCGCTTCAATCCTTGCCCGACGTTCATTCCAAATTACTAGGCAAATATTTACTTTGTGGAACTCATCTTTCTGACTCGTCAACTGGGACGTCGAAAGGAAGATAAGTTTCACATCTGTTGACACTTCTAAATGACTTTAGTAGAGCACAAACTATTCTGTTGGCCCCGCGATCTACAATCACAAGTTATGAGTTCTGCAGAAATGAGACGTTGGAACGTTTTTTCGCTACAAAAATTATACGAGAAAAATAGTGTGAATGGAACGCTGCTGCAGAAGACATTATTTCAAATGAGGGACATGAAAAATAAATATTCCAGACTCTAATTAACTGAAATTCATTTCCCACCTAAACATGTAGAAGAACGGAGATTTATTTGTCTGCAATTATTACACAGCATAAAATTAATTCTATACCCTGTGGTGATGACACATCTTATCAAGATTCTTCTCTTTCTGGAAGAGGCATTGACACATTTGAATTTTTTTTAAAAATTCAGAGAAATCTATATTAGACAAACTATTTTCAAGAAATCTATAGCTCATAAACAGAGCAGAGTGGAACCGGAGTCCCACTTTTGATTTGGGAGTTGAAAATACTTTTTCTGCAATAAATTGATACCGTTGAGGAGCTGCCCCTGATTAAGAACCATTTTACTAAATATCGATTAATATAACATCATCTAAGGTTTTGAGGTATTAGAAATGATAAAGAGAACTTGAATTTCATTTGTAGTGAGTCCTCCACAATACATCGAATAGCTTTCTGGGTGTATTGTATCGGCAAAGTAGACGATATTCTTTCTTTCTAATATTTAGACGATATTCTTTCTTTCTAATATTTATTCTTTTATTCTTTCTAATATTTATAATAGTACAGTGTTTTGATGGACACGTAAAGCCCGTCGGTCCCGGTTGCCTAGAAACAGTCGGTTTTAAGTCAAGCTACCGGTCCTGAACGTATTCAGGTGCGACCTGAAAACTCTCACACCAGACCTGAGTCAGCCATGTCACACGATAATTTTATTATTTTCATAATAGTACATCGATTATTGATAATAGAAATAAATATAATCCTTCTAATTTTATTCGTAAGATTTCAATACAAAGCACCAATATCGGAAAGATCCTTCTAAGTATTTTGTTTTAGTCGGATGATGCCCAAATGAGTTTGAGATGAGAAACATCTATGGCTGAATGAGACTCGAACTCAAGACTGCAGGAAACTGAGCCAGCCATTGTCTTATCTAATCATAGACAAGCGCTCCAACCAACTGCGCTACCAGAGCTGCCAATGAGTAATTGAAATTTCATGTTAAAACAGAGTTATTTCTTCATTCTTTCAAGTTGTTACACATTAAATGTAAATGTAAAAAAGAAATTGCAATTGCTCATTAAAAGAAGAGTTGTTCCTCCTTTCTTCTTGAAATATGGTGAACCAGAAATTTCAGAAAAATCACAATAAACATAAAGAACAATAGCTGTTCTAAATCAATAACACATTAAGAACGCTAACGTCTTCAACTTGAGTTTCTCTCTAGTCCAATTCCAAATTGAACCCTTGAGATTGAGTTTTCCAACTAGATTTCAATCGCCTCTCATTAATTAGCCCCACACAACTTGTTTAGGATTTGCAAGAGCACAGTTCAAGTACTACAAGTTACGGCATTGCGAATAGAACTCTCTTACTGATAGGAGTCATTACGCTTGGCAGGCCAATGAAATGAAAACAGCGCGGCAGGGTACGTGAATTGACAAAGAAAATTCGATCCCATTTCGTGACCAACAAAATAATTCGGTTAGAAGCGGTTGAATAGCTGGTTGGTCGATTAATGTGGCGGTGGGGGGGGAGGGTTCTTCGCAGTCTAATGTCGAATTACAATTTCTCCTCCCCCCATCATTTCGTACACCGCCATTCTCTTCATCGTTAGCTCAATTTCGAAAGGGGCGGACAACTTGGGGATCCTTGGTGAGGGCGGTTTGTGTTAGAAGCTGTGTTGAAGGGCAAATTGGACAGACATTGTTGCTGTAGTCTCTCCCGCTCTGTATAGCTCTACAGCAAATGTATCACGCAGACGTACAGCTATTATTTATTTATGTTTTTAAATAAAACTAGAACTGTAACTAAAAATCTTTTTTCTGAGGATAAAGCCCACACGGGTCTGAAACTGTGCGTGGGTAAATTAGAGTTGTAATTATATTAGCTTTCAGTGTTAGTTACTAATTATACCACAATTTGTTATTTAATATTGTGTACTACAGCATTATTATGATAATACAGCATTACTGTATGATTACAGCATGATAATTCATTTTTTCAGACTTTAATAACAGACAACATCACACACTAACTAAATTTGGAACACAAGAACAACTACTTTGTAATTACACTCAATGAGTAATTCGGAACATTGATAAAAATATGCTGGAGTTAGATATCAGACCTAGCAAATGATCAAAGCGAAAATCTACATTGAATTCGCTATTTGAAGAACACGATATATGTAAAAAGCTATTAGCTTTAGAAAATTGAGGAATTGGAGGGATGTTTCTTCATCACTATCGTATCAAATGCAGTACTTTGTACAGAATTGAAACAGAAAATTAGAGAAATACCTACATTAATCGATTTCCCATGTAAAATGAGTGAAATCTGTAAGAAGTAAATCTGGATTCCAAGAAGTAAAAAATTAAATCTGATAATGAATCTGTTAGAAGAGTTCAAGCATTTGAAGTGTTAAAGGAAGCTAGAGAATACAAGAATCTGCTTAATAAATTGACTATTTCAATAAAACTATACAACTTACCCAATAGCATTTGGCCCTGATACTGATACATGTTATGTACTGCACAACTCGGACGAAATAGTTACCAATACGGAATACCAATATCTCTATCGGAGAACTACTGCGCCGAAACTAGCTACTGGAACAAGCTAGCGGACACCTAAACTAGTAGTAGGTCTATGGGTTGTCTTCTGGGCATATCGATAACCAACTAACTAGCGAACCAAGCTAGAGGACAACTAAACTAGTCGTATTTTCTATAAATAAATCGATAAGAGCATACATGAAAGGATGAGGACAATATTGGAAATGAAGGAAACGTAATGGCATTTGTCACCTTTCGAACTGATTCCGCCATTTATTTACCGCTTCCAATAGTCTTCTAGCTCTAGAAAAAGTCCTTCCTTCTCTATCCAACGCTAGCAGGACGGCGAGTCCCTTCTTCATTCAGCTCCAGTAGAAGAACGAGTCATCCTCCATCTTTTTCTCCACTTACCGGCACTTTGCCGATAATAAATGACTGAGAAAAAAATAAATTGTAGAAGCCGTCCGTCCAGACAGACTTCGCTAGCACTCAGGGACAAGAAGAAAGTGATGAGCTATATTAAAAGACCGCCTGGCCCCATTTGTATGCCTGGCTGAAATATCTGAGCCTGAGGAGAGCCATCATATCTTCGTTCCATTGCACTGACCAGTTGATTGATGGGCTGAATTGTATTTTACCTGCTGTATAATCTACCACTGCCTTCCGTAATAGAAAATCATTGCAATTGCATCAATTACGACTGTAATCTCGTCTTAAATTATTCTGTGATCTGTTCTCTAGTCTTAAATTATTCTGTGATCTCTTCTCTAGTCTTAAATTATTCTGTGATCTCTTCTCTAGTCTTAAATTATTCTGTGATCTGTTCTCTAGTCTTAAATTATTCTGTGATCTCTTCTCTAGTCTTAAATTATTCTGTGATCTCTTCTCTAGTCTTAAATTATTCTGTGATCTCTTCTCTAGTCTTAAATTATACTGTGATCTGTTCTCTGGTCTTAAATTATTCGGTGTGCCAAATTTAAAAAAAATAATTTATTCTTATTTTTATTTATATAAAAGATAGAAGTTCGAAAGAATAAATCTATATCAGAAAGAAGAATTTTGTTTTGTCACGTTGCATCACTTCTCAACGGTTTCTGAACCGAGGCGATCTACTTAGCTTCCTTCTTGCTCTGAAATTCTTTGAATTGATCCATCAATTATACATTTTGGATATACTACTTTGTAATGCCTTGAAGGTCATGTCTTGACCCATCTGTGATAGACCTTTTTTATTTTATATTTCTTGAACCACCAATCTTTTTAACCCAGTTGGGTTATTTATTTATGCATAAAAATTTGACACATCAAATTATGGGACGAAGATAAGATGGAATTATTAACCTAACTGGATTAACAAAAAACTTAATTATGGATTAGCTCTACGAAAATTAACTATGTTACCACAGGAAAAACGGTAATATGGATTAACTATAAATTCTGCCACATCGAAAGAAATGGTTAAGATTCAAAATGAAATTCGTTTAATTTGATATCTAGTTATGCTTCTTCAAAATTTACTAATAACTACGTATTTTTTACAATTTAGACTACGTTTACATACTCATCATTCTTCGATAAAAAGCTTTAACAAAATACCCATTAACAAAATAAAATTTAAAGACTTTAAAATTAATAATGTTCGGTCTCATCATTTGGCTATGTATTTGATGTCAAGTTTGTTATTAACATTTTTCTTTTATTATTAATATCATGGTGGTTCAAACTAAACCCTTTCTTGTTATTCTTCAATCTCAACCTGGATTCCAACCATTTTGCAAATTTGTGTACTCTGAAATGGATTTATTTTATTAAATAGCTCCAGTCCAGATGCTATGTTCATGTACTCTAGGTTTAGTTTCGTTTCCAACTTTTTAACTATTTGGTATCACCTTCCCGGTGGTTTCGGAACCCACCTAAAACTGTAGGTCCAGCTCATTAATCACCATCATCCAACTCATTACCCACGCACAGGTCTCAGACCTATGTGGGCTTCATCCTCAAAAAAAAAATATATATATAGGTGTGGGTATCAAATATATAGGTGTGGTTACATTATGTGATCTGTTTTCAAGTCTCAAATTATTCTGTGATCTGTTCTCTATAGTCTTCAATTATTACATTCAATGTACAATTCTTTATTTTATGTGATGCAATAAAAAACGCTTACATTTGCCTTTTAATATTATGTTTCCTTATATTTTTCCATATGATATGATGAATGTGGTAGGCCTAAGATTTATTGAAAATCTTCAATAATCATCAATTTATTTGTAAATTATCATGCAACAGACCTCTGGAGACACGAATGCATATATCGTGAAAAAAGGAAAAATCAAATTATAAAATAGATTGAATGACGAACAATCGTCCCGCTTTAAGGATAACGTCAATAACGCTTTAAGGATACTAATTAAAGAGAATGATTTCCCATACAAAAGGAATTTCAATAGAAAACGAAATGAGAAATGATTGGACAAACAAGAAGAAACCGATGTAATAATAATTAGAGGGGCATTAATCATCTCAAAAGCGCTTTTCAAACAGAGCGACCTGTGATTTATTTCTGCAACTCTTTTATTACGTGATCCCTTTTCAATAGAAGAATCTCGACAAGAGGATATTTCAGTCTCCTCAATCAGAACTGGCTTTGCCAAGAAATACATCCATTTTCTCTCTGGTAATCTTTTTCTTTCTTATCAGACAAAACAACTGGACAGAAGCAATTCGAGTGGTTTTTCTGATACTCGTGGAGGAATCCTTATCAAGACAACCGAGATAAAGCTCGGGGAAATAATGCTCATGAAATAATCATGTCAGCCAGGAGAGATGAAAGAACAAAGAAAATCAAAAATATAAACAATTGCATAATAAAAATAAAATTTAAAACTTTTGAAAAACGATTTAAGGAGATAATAATGTATTTCAAGTATCCCAAAATAAATACTGTTAAAAATGCAAAATACACTTAATTTCGAAAATAATTAATTTCATACGGCCTACGCTAATCAAGAAGTTTTATTTCAAATAATCAAACATGATCTTAATTCTTAATTATAAAAATGTTTATCATTATATAAAATCTGCGACTTGACGTTTAAAACGTGTAGTAAAAATATAACTACAGGAGAATTTAATCTCAATTTATCAAGCCCATTAAATTTATTACAACATTCCTAACATTACAACATGAATAATTGAGGATTGATTAAAAACTTGAACAAATGTTCACAAAGAAAAGCGTCTGTCTTTGAACACCCATAATGCGACTAGGAAATCAGCAGTTGCTCACAGAAAAACACTATTCCAAAAGTCCCCCCAATATGTTGGTCACAAAATTTATAACTTACTACCTCAAAATTTAAAAGTAGCAAATTATGCTAATTTAGAATTAATTAAAAAAATTGGTTGGTGGAGAAAGCTTTTTACTAAGGAACGAATTCCTTAATGGGTGAACTGCTTTGTTTTCCTTTTTTTTCTAGGTGTCTGAAAAATATAAAAACATTCAATGAACATTTTTGTATGACTTTTGAATAATTTAAAATAATTATTATCACATTTTGATGTTGTTATGATTTGTGTTTTTATATATTATGTTTGCTGTTTTTCCTTGTGAGTTGACTATATGAATATGACCTGCATGCACTGACTCATTCTCAGTTTGTTTTAACAAATGTTTGGAATGTAAATAAATTCAATTCGTTACCGATCACATGAATTCTGAAATTTATAAGAGATTCTAGAATTAGATGACAAGAAATCTGAAAATATTATTTTAGGTTTCGTAGAAATACAGATTGGAAAAATAATAAGCACTGAAAAAGAAGCTAAAGCACTGTAGTTCTTTTAGAGGATTAAAATAGGAAATTGACACTATCACGTTTCTATATTAAATTGAGACAAAATGAGTTCAAAACAAGGTCAGGAAAAACTAACTTTTCGGGAAATCTAACTTTTCTGCTTCTGGAAAAAGTGACAATGTTGAAATAGAATACATAGAGAGCAGAAAATAGCAGACATTCAAGTCTCAGACGTGCAGTAGAAAACTCAAGACATTACTGTAGAGACATGGAGACAATGGAGAAGGAAATAAAAGGCAACAGCACAGAGTGAGTTGCCTACATAAAGTTGCAATTTTAACATTTAAAGCTAAATTTACGATTTCCTGAGTTACGAAATAAAAGCGTAACACCATACACCCTTCCACTGTTGCACGAGACGCAAATCTCTAGCTCCCACTGAATGAAAATGGAAGATCTTGAATTTGTTCACTGATTTTTGTCTGTTCTCCCAAAAAATTTAATAACAATATTTCAAAAATATCAAGTGGTAAAAATGTTCTCATGGAGTCGTAAAGTGAGTAGAACGATCTAAAATAGGCTAGTTGGAATGGACTCCACTTAAAATTTAGTACATAATTGAAGCGTATTGGGCTGAAAGCCTGTTGTTCTTTCACAAAAAATGTATTATTTTAACGAAGTATTTGTTGATCCATGACGAACTGCGTGTAAAATAATAGACATTTTCACTTAGACGACATGCAGAACTGTTTAAAATGAATACGTTTGGAATTCTTTTTTCTTGATTGAGACAGAAAGTGTTGTGTCTCAAGCAAGAAAGAATAATTCCAATTTCTTATTTATATTAGACTAAACAGTTCTGTATGTCGTCAAGTGAAGATATCTACCAAAAAATATCTAGTATTTTATGAGTATGAATGAGTGAATAAACATTACAAACTATAGCGCCAATAGACGCTTAATTATCAACAATACGAAGTTTAATTTTTTAGGGTGAAACCCACATAGGTCTGAGACCTGTGCGTGGATAATGAGTTGGATGATGGCGATCGATGAGTTGGACCTACAGTTTTTGGTGGGTTCCGAACCAACGGGAAGTGATTTTACAGCAGAGAACAGTGTTTTTTTAATTATTTCTTATATATTTTTTAATTATTCAATTTTATGCATAGGGTGAAAATGTACTGGTATATAATTCCAAGTTTTTGTCTACTAGAATAAGAATAAGAATAAGATTTATTTCCCAATCAAACAAAAATACATCAATTTAAATAATAAGAAACTAACTAAGATTCTAGACTATTCAGTTACCCATATTTCGACCCAGCAAAGCATAGCTTGAGCACCAGATCGACCAAGGAAACATAAAATAGTAAAAATCACTACAGCTACAATAAAATAAGCATAAGTAACAAATAAGTACAAATAATAAATACAAATAACACATAAAAGATCAAGAAACTAGATTAAATTTCCTATTTTAAAGAAGGTATTCTCTTCGACCCATTCTACAATTTTAAAAATAGATGATTTTTTATCATTAAATGATAATAGTTCAGTTGGTAAGATATTGAATAGTTTACAGCAAAAATGATGTATTTGGTGCCTGCAAATACTTTTATTCCAGTTAGGTATGAGGATTTTATTTGTTAACGGTCTTATGTTGTAAGTAAATTGTCTTATTCTGAATATATCTCTATTGCAATTTATAAACAATATCAATTTTTTTATATACAACCAAGTTAAGACCTGAAGCTCCTTGAAAAACGGTACTAATTTCAACTCCTAGCAAAATTATTAGCTGAACTGTGTAATGTACAAGGTAACCACGAGAAACATTTACATTTTGGATGGGACTGTACTCAGAAGTGGTGAGTCATGGCATGGTGGGGGAGCTTTCATTCGCCTTCCAAAGAACGGCCATTTTTGTTTCTCAGTATTCTCAGTCACAATGGAGCAGTGGTTGGTAGGACAACGCGTGTTTACATACGATATGTTTGTTAGAAAAATTAATATTGCTTTTTTATTTCTAAAATGTAAATGTTTCTCGTGGTCACTCTGTATAAGATTAAACCTTCTATCTTTTGCTCCAATAGAAATATTTATTTATTGGGTAAATGCTAGCTGACAAATAGTTCAAGGATTAGTTTGACGGATAGTTTCAATTCATGAGTGCAAAATGTGATACAGAAAGGCTATGATGCAGTGCTGTCAGACTAGAGCAGCGGCGCATAGCCTTGAATGATAGACAGGTGCATATTCAAACTCCATTCGCCATCCATATTGGCAAAGTTCATCGTGTGAAATTCATCACTTGCAACTATGGTAACACTCGATTGCACGACATTGACATGAGAAGAAGAAATGTCAATTGGAGTGGCGCAGACAACATCAGTCATGCTTTCATGCATGGCATAGCGCCAGGGAATGAATGAGATGAGAGCGCTACCACTGTTAGTGACAGCCTCTCTTTCACATCATGATCTCTATCTGTCAATACATTAATTATCCATGCCTGCTGTATTGTAAAGCCTTACAAAAAAAAAAAAAAAAAAAACAGGAAACACCATTGAGGAGCCTACAGAAACACCTGGAAAGATTTTGATAGAAAGATGTCTTTATTTTCAGGAGAACATTTGAGTCCATTTCTGGGAACCTATTCCTAATACAAGGGAAAGGTTGTTCAACTCCGCACCCTACCACCATCTTCTCTGAAAATCGTTTGTATATTTATAAATGTTTATTTTGTCGTATTTCGATATTATTTTTGTGTATTTATAATTGTAGGTGATTTTAATTAGAAATAAAATTGAATTTTTATCTTGAACGATTTAGTGCAGTAACGGTCAACACTTCAATAACAATTACTAATTATGAAAAAAAGGTTTTTTATCTGGTATAAGGAATTAATAAGCAAATTAATTCAAATAATTAGCAAACACTGGAAATTAGCAAAAATAATGATAACTGAATAGAAATAGCGAAAAAACATCAGTTACAAACACATGTGGTTAGGATACGGGACTATGGGAACTATGAAATATTTATGTTAGTCGACCAGCCCACTAAGAATACAAGCCCTCATCATTCTTAGAAACATCAGCAACACTAGAAATTAGCAAATGACAGCTAATTTAGCTTTATCTCCTTTTGATTATCCCACCAATAGTCTTAGAAATTTATTAAGAATGAAAACATTAGAAACAAGACGGCTGTCAGATCCCATGTTTTTCTTCACAGTTTATTTCATATTAACCTTATTGATAACATTTCTCCATTGAGATAACATATTAACTTGCTGACATAGTAATAGGTCCCATAATTGAGCATTGAGCCAAAATTCAAACAATTTAGATAGATTTTTCAACAAATAATCTGACCGATTTATACCGCTTGACCACCCCCAGCATAGGTTGAACTGCAATGGCGTTCCTGCTGTATAAATATATTTTTCCTTTTTCTCATATTAGCTCAACGTTTGCATATGAAACACATAAGGGGTGACCTCTTGTCTCCATGATTGAATAAATAAATCATTGACTAATTTCAAATAACACATCAGCCAAAAACATATAAGGTTTAGAACAGGGGACATCTGGCTGTGGCAATGTTTTGATGTCAGGTTGTCACCCTATACTGAGAATCCCCCCATCTTTCTACAAAGAGATACCCCCCCCCCCCTACAATCACCAGGACCACAAATGGTGAAAAAACGATGGAAGATCCCAGCTGAAAGTTCACATTATCCTCTAGGATACAACTAATGGCGGCAATTTTTCAGCCACGACGAAGCGGTGATCCTTTTCTTTAGGGCAGTGAGGCTTGTAATTTTCCTCGACTCATTTTTACAAACCCACGGAGTTTCAAAGCACGCCATCAATCATAACAATTGTTCAATTTGAACCGAATTCTTGTTGGAATTGAATCTCGGCCCCTGCTGCCACTTTTTGAGACACCCAGTCCAACTTGTCTATCAATCATGTTTTTAAAAAAAAGAATGTCTCACAAGATACAAGAGAATCTGATATTTCCTCCATTTTGTACCATTATATTATTAATAAAATCTACTTTTTACTTTCAATTATTTCCGGCCGGTTGCATAAACGCCGATTTATTTTAGGTCGCCAATCTACCATTAGAATTCTTATTTTTAATCTTTTTTCTAACTAGAAATTATAATATATAATTAGTGTTGTAGCCTACTGTGTCATGTAGATTGAAGGTTATGTTATTTGGAAATTCTGACTTTTTAGTCTGTTCATGAATAGCATTTACTTGTATTAAATCAATATATGGCACCTCCTGAAAAACCTGCTGGTTAAGAAGGACCTTTGTTGTAATGATACTGTAAATAAATTGATTGATTGATTGAATCGTAGAATTCTTACAAGTAATTGCCATCAAACTCTGATCAACGTTTGTGCAACTGGTATATGCATGTGAATGCCAAATTAAGCGTTTTGAGCATAGAATGTGTTCAAAAGTAGCAGAGGTAATTTCCAACAAAAATCTATTTACCAAGCTGATAGTTTGTTTAAGGAAATTCACCAGAAGATTCATTAGGTAATTCCAGTCTGAAGAGTGTTCAGAGAGCCTCGAGTTATTAAAAAGGTGTTTCAATTTTTCTTAAATTTTTCCAAATGTTAACAAGATATTAATTTTGGAAAATCCTTTAAATGCTATAAACAATGCCGGAGACCTCCGCTGCTGCGAAAATTGACAACTCCATTAAATAAATAATCAAAATGTGAAACCGGGCCTGGCTATAATATTCATGAAATTTTCCTTTCCATAACTAATATTGATCCAAAACTGTAAAACATACAAAAGGATAAAATTTTCAAATTATAGAATATAGAAGATGTACTTCAAATAAGACTAACTTTTTTACTCACAGTATAAGAGCCCATGATATTTCAATGATTTTCATTTCACTCACCTGAAACAGAAAAAACAATTCAATTTATAATGCAAGCGCAATATAGCATAATTTTATTTATTTATTGTGACAAATTTACAACGAATGTGAAGGTGCAACAGACTCAAGTCCAAAACGGCTCCCTTCACAAATTTTGAATATTATGTTACATTGTCCAAAAACATTGGGGTCAACACAGACTAAAAATTCAAGATTTGCTAAAAATCTTTGCTACAAAAATGACAAAATGAATCTTCTGATTTAACCACTATTAATTTAAAAGTTCACTTGAAACGAAACACTTAAAACAGTTAAAAATAGTTTAAAATATTAAATTTTCATAAAAACCTTTGAGCCGAAAAATTTTATTTTGTTGCTATGGTGATAATGCTATTTGTATAATGCTAACTTTTCAAGTGAATTCAACTACTTGTAACTACTTTTAACTTGTATGTTACTTTTTGTGGAAAGGACCTTAATACCTACCACCTAATAAAGAAAGGAAATAATTGGTTAATAAAAAGTCGTATCCAATGATGAATCCATGATAGTATCATTTTATGTGTGTCACTGATAAACTAAGTTGAAGTCCACCAATAATGCCCTTTGATGAAATTTTATCTTTTGAAGTTTTCTATCATTTCTTTCCAGAAGATATAAAAAAACAAGGTACTGCTGTGCTGAACCATTCAGTAGCAACTTTAATTTGACACTAGCTTGCTTTGCTTTATAGATTGAGCACTATGTCAAATTCATTTTTTTCAGTTTTTCATGAATTATTTGCATTATATATTCCTGGATTTCTTGTTTCATGAAGAACTGCGTTGTTAATACTGTATTAACTTTTCAAGTGAATTCAACGACTTGTAGACAAATTTTTATTAAAGGTGGGACTTGAAGAAGGGTTTTAGCAACTCGAAAACGTTCGGCCTACAGAAGTAAGTGAAATACTACTTATTTTAATAAAAATTTGACTGCAAGTCGTTGAATTCACTTGAAAAGTTAATATTAACAACGCAGTTCTTCATGAAACAAGAAATCCAGGAATATATAATGCAAATAATTCATGAAAAACTGAAAAAAATGAATTTGACATAGTGCTCAATCTATAAAGCAAAGCAAGCTAGTGTCAAATTAAAGTTGCTACTGAATGGTTCAGCACAGCAGCACCTTGTTTTTTATATCTTCTGGAAAGAAATAATAGAAAACTTCAAAAGATAAAATTTCATCAAAGGGCATTATTGGTGGACTTCAACTTAGTTTATCAGTGACACACATAAAATGATACTATCATGGATTCATCATTGGATACGACTTTTTATTAACCAATTATTTCCTTTCTTTATTAGGTGGTATTAAGGTCCTTTCCACAAAAAGTAACATACAAGTTAAAAATTTCATAGCACTGAAGTACTAGACAAGTCCTAAAATTATTAGTTTCAATTTCATTTTTTTATTTAAAAAAAAAATTGTTTATATGATCAACTCTTTGAAAATGACCATTTAGTACATGATTGGAAGTAAGCTTACTCTTAGAATAGATTGTACAGTACCAGTAAATTATTTATTATAAATTAATTAATTTGAATCTCTTGCGCAACTCTTCTGTGCAGTTTAGCATCGGTCGAGTTAGTTTTTTCAAAAATAATTTTATTAATCAGCAAATATAAAATATACACGAATCTTGTCAAAAACACTTCTTGTCAAGTAATTGACTAGATTTCGCTGTTGAGGTATTCTTCTATGGTATAAAAACCTCACTTTTAAACAATCCCTTTACTTTTTTTTAATTTTTCTTTTGGAAGGCTTCGCATTACTGAAGGTAATTTATTAAACAAAACTTACTGATGGTTGATGAACAATAACTAAATTGTACCACTAAATATAGCATTCATCCTTTATTAGTACTGTAATAATTTCCACCAATACTTAACCCACATAGCTCCATACTTCTCATCAGCCACACTTCAAGTGCCCAAGTGTCAACTACAAAGCTAGCAATCTACTGAAGTAATTCCACCGGGTAATTCACAAGTATGCCTCCAGACGCAACAACATTTCAAAAGCTATTAGACTAATGGAGGCGAGAGTAAATGAGATGAAAATTTAGGTGCAACAGAAAGAAGAGAGTGATAGTGGATTGGCGGGAAAAACAAGAGCGAAGTAAACCATTGGCGGGAAATGACAAGTGGGATAAAAATTGGCAGGAAATGACATAATAGAGATAGAATATTGGCGGGAAAAGACAAAATAAATAGAATATTGGCGGGAAAATACAGAGTGAGATAGAATATTGGCGGGAAAAGACAAGTAAGATAGAATATTGGCGGGAAAAGACAAAAGTGAGTAAGAAAATTGGCGGGGAAAAGACAAAAGTGAGAAAGAAAATTGGCAGGAAAAGACATAATAGAGATAGAATATTGGCGGGAAAAGACAAAATAAATAGAATATTGGCGGGAAAATACAGATTGTGATAGAATATTGGCGGGAAAAGACAAGTAAGATAGAATATTGGCGGGAAAAGACAAAAGTGAGTAAGAAAATTGGCGGGGAAAAGACAAAAGTGAGAAAGAAAATTGGCAGGAAAAGACAAGAGTGAATTTTTTGGAAAGGAAGACAAGAGAAATGGATAATTGGCGGTGAAAAATAGAATGAGATGAAAACCTGACGGTTAAAAAGACAATCTGAGGTCGCCTACACATTGAGCGAATTTCAGGGCATCTCAAAATATTGCTGACACGTTCTTCGTTCTTCACCACGCAATTATCGAGCCATCATTCATTCTTCTATTACAGAACGTTGGCAGCGCCTGGCTGTAATCAATATTGATCAGAGAGCTGCTAGTACAAGCTGGAATCAACTTTTTGACATTTCAAGACTATATTTTCAATAGAAGTCTACAAGCTAGGAAACTAGATTTGATTGGTAAAACTTATTAGCCGAACGGTAATTTTGGGCTTTAGAGTGAAATTTCTAGTGTTACTTAGACCTAAAGAATTTTTTAGTTGAAATTTTGAGAGGAAACCAGTTTGAGCAATAGCCTGTTGTATTTTAACATTGATTGTATTTCAATCATGATAAAAAAAAAATAGAATTTAAAACCCTGCTTTTGATGATATTATTGTAATTAGCAGCTAGAGCAATTTAGAAAATAACGGATTTCCAATTTCTGGAAATTTTTGAAATTTCGAATGGCTGTAAATCGTAAAGAGATTGTAATCAAAATCCAATACTACGTATTTTTGTTAGTCTCTACACTCACTAAGAATTTACCAAATTTCATCAAAATCTGAGAGGGTGAACAAAAAAGAGTGTTTTATTGTAAAATTGTATTATTGTAATTAGCGAGAACTACATGATAGTTAAGGAAGTTGGAAGGTCAAGTTTGATTGATTCTATGAGAGCAATTAATAATGAGAAATTAATTAGTCAATGAATGGCAAAATCAAAATCAGTGGAAAATTAATCAATGAGGAGGTCTGTCAAGAGCAAGAAAATTCTGCAGAATGATGCTATTTTCAGCTCTCTAGCTCGGTTGCACAAGCTGCTAGAGCAATTTAAAACATAACGAATTTCCAATTTCTAGATATTTTTTTAAATTTCGAATGACTGTAACTCGTGAACAGAATGGAATCAAAATCTAATATTACGTATTTTTCATCACTCACCAAGAGTTTACCAAATTTCATCAAAATTTGAGAGGGTGAACAAAAAGTGTGTTTATTTGACGTGGAATCACCCGAGAGCTAAATAATAGTAAGCAACACTTGTGTAGTGTTAAGGTAGAGTTTGATTGTGATTTTAAGGGTGTAGTGTTTTTTAGGGTGTAAAGTAATTAATAATAATAATAATAATAATAATATAATTTTTATGGTTGTGAGCACAGCACTATCAGAGGAGTTTATTCACAATAAAAAAATTAACATTGCAGAAAATAATGTATGTTCAAAGTCATAATTCTAATATAAAGTATTGTAATACTGAATTTTGTGACTCCCACTATATGAATATGTGTCGAGATGCCACTATTTCGTCTATTTCTTAATAAGGTATTAGAACATGCGAAAAATTATCACGTTAGTTTTACAAAATTACATGTTACTAATTGAATAAAATAAGCATTGAATTAAGTAGCAAGTAAGAATATTTCTATCTATTTGCAATTCCACAATTTTCAATTGGTCTGAAAAGATTCGTGATGGTGCAAAATGGAAAAAGTTATAGTCGTTTACAATATTATATGAAAAACATGCTCAATCAATCTGGCACTTAATTACAAATTCTTCCGTAGTTGGTTTTCTATTTTTCTCTCTTAAAGTTTTTTTTTTAGCTTATCCATTTTCCTTTCCATTGAATTTGATGCATAAGATTCATCAGTATTTGGTAGTTTTCAATTCGTTGAAAAATCTAAATCATATTAATAACTTTTATTTTCTTTTATAGATTAACTAGTTCATTCATGAGTTCAAATCAAGACTATTTTATTAGCTAACATGTTTCCTTTCCGCTCAAATAATGCAGAATAAAATTATTTTTTGATAGAAGCAATCTTCAATCTTCCAACTCAAAGAACTAATTTATTCAAAAGATTCAAAATTAAATTATTGTAAGAGAAATTATTAATTTTCTTTCCTTTCAAAGGATACAGAATTAGATTAAGGGAGGATAAATTATTGTTTATGGGAGGAATCTTCAATCGTTCTCCTTGCCATTTAATTATTGACTATAGGAGGACTTGTGACTTGGTTTTCCTCTGCACAAAGAGGCGACTTCCGATCGTATTTCCAGCAAAGGTGTAACTTTCTCTCCTCTTTATTTCGTTTTCTTTCTTGGCCTCTTTATTGCATTGTCAAAGCTACTGCCTACAATCAATCGTCAAACTCAATGGGAATTTCCGGATGGCGGATTATCTGTATAGATGGCTCCAATCGTCAGAGACTGGAGAAGACCTCTAGAATCTTTTCTGTATTCGCATTTATTCACAGTTGAAACTTGCAGAGAAAGGCTGCGCCTACTCGCAGACTACCGGATTAGTAAGAACTGCTGTTTTGCCGCCTTGTGTCCTTTCTTTGCTTTGAGACAAAACTTTTCCTTCAAGGGCGGCGGCTTTATTCTTATTCATTCTGCTACTCCTCATCCTCCTCCTACTCCTCCTCCTCCTCCTCCTCCTCCTCCTCCTCCTCCTCCTCCTCCTCCTCCTCCTCATCATCATCATCTTCTTCTTCAGCAAAAAGAAGCCGACACGGGGGGGGGGTGGGGGGTTGGTTTGGGCGAACTTGACTGGCTACGAAAAGTTAAAGTAGCTGCCTAATAAGCCGTGCAAGAAGTAGTGAGTTTCACGAAACTTGAAGATGTAAAAGAAAGAAAGAAACGGGAGAAAGAACGTGTTATTGGTGGAAACAAAACGAAATAAAAGTCCAGTAGCACACTTGGAACTCAGTGTCAATTCAAATTCCTCTGAGAACTCGCCGCCCGTCGAGTTTTTCTTCACTTTGTTTATCGTTTGCGCGCATTGGAAATGCTATCTGAAACAGTTTCCCACTCTGTTTTCCTGAATTCTGACCGCGACAGTCCGCTCAATCCCAGCGGGCATTCGGAAACTCGATAGCTTGCTTACCCGTCAACCGAACCGTGCTCTCCTGAGATACGGTACTTGAATGTTTTCTCAACGTATTCCTAATGAAGCAAAGATTGTTCATTGCATCCTCATTTTTCAGAATTTATGAGGTGGTTTGAAATGAAATACTATTTTATCGACAGCGAAGATTCATTGCACCGTATGCTCAACATTAGAAAAAATTGTAGAATTTATGAGCTGGGTTGAAATGAAGTGCTATTTTATCGACAGGAGGATTCAGATTCCTGGACGCACTAAAATAAAATGCTCTTTTTTATCATTACAAACATTCAAATCACTGGGGGAATTTTATTGAGTAAAATACAGTAGTAAGGATCTGAGGAACTTTTGAATGAAGAGGGAGAAATGTTTGAATAAAATTGTTTCTTTTTGTGATAATTTGCATGATACTGATCATGCTTTATTAACTATAAGTTGAATAAACGCCAGTTTTAATTTAAACTATACAATGGATGCAATTGGCATAGAATAGTAGAAATAAAATAAATTTTGTTAGTTTTCTTTTTCGGTCTCTTCTTTCAATAGTTTCACTTCCCAGATTGATTGTTATTTGGAATTGTTGTCCTCGTATATTCAACCTAATGCTTTATTACTTTTTTATCTACAAATTATTTCTTTTTCCATTAGCATTTTAAGCGTACTATGTACAAACAATATAAATGTACATGCTATGTAGCGTAAAATGTACTAATAGTGTTTTTTCACTTGTGGTTTTGTAAACTACCTTTTTTAGTTTTTGTACCACTATGGGTCTCATCAGACACAGTGAGTATTGAAAAATTGTAAATAAATAGGAATATTGTTTTTTATTTCTTACTCTATCTCAATTACACATTAAAAATCACTTTACACACTCAAAATCATAATGCAACTCAACCTTAACACAACTCTACTAAAGAGTTGCTTGCTATTATTTGAGCAATAAGCAAAAAACTCTGGCTCTGGTAGCGCAGTTTTTGGAGCGCTTGTCTGTGATAAGATAAGGCTTAGGCTGGCTTCGTTTCCTACAGCCTTGAGTTCGAATCTCATTCAGTCATGAATGTTTCTCATCATTCACCTCATTACCCACGCACAAGTCTCCAGACTCATGTGGGCGTCATCCGCATTAAAAAAAAACTCAAAAGGGTCACCTAAACAGGGCCCCCTCACCTTAGCTCTCCACCGGGACTTCTTTCTAAGTTTCTTTAAACATTTGTACCACGGACCAACTATGTCAATTTTAAAAACTCCGGAAATAATTTTTCTCAAACGGCATTATTATGTCTAATTTGACTGGGCTAACTAACACGATGAATATAAATCAAATCTAAGCAACAGTCACGATGAGTGATTTTAACAATTCCAGGAATTCACATTCAGTCAATAAGCAGGTGCTGTCAATTCCAATCTGACAGTTTTATCTAGCATGAGAAAAGCGTACGAGAAAGCTGGTCGAAATACATGCATAGCGTGGCTTATCTGAACAGATATGGGTTGGGCCCGACATTGACCCAGAATAAAGAGCCAGTAATTTGCAAATAAACAACCTATCTGGCCAACTTCCACATGCTTTGCAAAAGCTGTGCTTAATTACACACATTAAAAGATGTCCCCGCTAGCTACAGTCATGAAACACGTTTTTATTTACCAATTTCTTTGATGATGGGAACATTGTGGGACAATCCAATGCCAAATGCTGAATAGTTTCCTAAAAACTCACTATCATTGTCTCATTTCCACATAAGGATTATACGGAAAAATCATGAATCGCGGCTCTGTTAATGCTGGTTGGATCGCTTGTCTGTGATTAGATAAGGCTCTGGCTTGCTTCGTTTCCTGCAGCCTTGGGTTTGAATCTCATTCAGCCATGGATGTTTCTCATCAATCACCCCATTCACTTCATTACCCAAGCACAAGTCTCCAAACTCAAGTAGGCATCATCCGCAATAAAAAAAGGCTTGAATCTTTCCACACAAAACGATAAGCTGTTCCAATTTTTAATGTGCTAAGGATGCCCACATGAGTCCGACACTTGTGCGTGGGTAATGAGTGGATTATAATGATATTATGGATACACAGAATGTTTTAGGTGGGTTCTGAAGAATCAGGTAAATGATAATACAGTAAATAACGTTAATTATTGATTATTCAAAAAGATTTTTTAAGAATCGTCTTGCAGTAGAATATCCCAAAAATCAAAAACCTACTTTAAAGGTTCACTGTCAACACAAACCTGGTGGGAAGTGTGACACTTCAGTATGATTTGGAAAAAAATTATTGGAATGGATTTAGAAAAAAGGGGGGGTCAACAGGTAATAACAATGTAATTGTTAATTGTTAAATTTCGTCCTTGCCCTTCCCTGTATGTTAAGGTGAGGATTTGTAAATACAACTAGCAGGGTCAACTAATGCTTTTCTAATTTTAATTTTATTTGTTAATGTTTTTCAAAACTAAAAAAATTCCAAACCACTCAAGCATTACTCACTATACTTTTTGAAAGTGACAAATATTGTATTTACGAGTAGGTTATCAGTTTTTCTTACCCTCTTCATGTAAGTTTTTACTTTGTTTTGTTAAATAAACTAATGAATACTGGTTACCTTAGTTATATCACGATATTCTACTAGAACTCGCTACTCTCTCACAGGCATGTGCCCATCTACATATTATTGTAGGAATTATTCGTAGAAATTATTTAACTTCATGAATTAACAAATAACATTTTTATTTGTCCTATTTATTACAACATGCTTAGTATGCAACGAGACTATTTCATAGACTAAATCCACAAACATTCTGAGTTTGTTATTTTCAGATATTCTAATTCAACATGTGATAATTATCCAGAATATGACCTTTTCCTACATTATATTGTGTTATATTTTTCATTCTTGTATTTTTATGGAGAATAAAAAATATTTCAATTTCAATTACAAAAGTTATGGAGCATATAACATGGAAGCTTAAATGAATACATAGAATCACACATGAAGTTGCATACATCACAAATATGCTTGTAGACATGAATGGATGCAAAATAAATGCATTTATTAAACGAACTCTTGTTTAATTCAGGATTATAAAACGTTTAAAGGTTAGCCTATCAGCCATTATTATTGGACAGCTCATTCAAATCGATTAGCACCATAATAGCTTGTTCTCGAGCCTGGCCTGCATGAAAGCCTCTACATATTGTTGTGGTAATATAACAAACAGAAAGTAGGTCAGAATGATCTCCATGCGTCGCTCCAGGTGAATGCATACTTCTTGGCAAGGCTTCAAAACCTCGCCCAACTAAACTCTAGTTGTTGTTAAACAATTCCAGGCATTCAAATTTGTTCTGGCTCATAGTTTCATTCATGGAGAAGTCTTAGTTAATTCATCAAATTTTTAAATTAGCCTATGCAATTATAGCCAGTATTATACTAGTTATTATATTGATCATTATTTAGCAGACGTTTTTTATAAGGGAGTTACTGCAGTGATTGTAGCAGTATTTAAATCATATTAATCTTTGAAAATAGTAGAAAATTGTTGATGAAAAGGATGAAGCCCACATAGATCTGAGACCTGTGCGTGGGTAATGAGTTGGATGATGGCGATTGATGAGTTGGATCTACAGTTTTAGGTGGGTTCCGAACCACCATGAAGTGACTTTACAGCAGAGAACAGTTTCTTTTTCGCTGGCCAATCTAACCCTTACAAAGAGAGCCCAGGATAGCATCTTATCTCTATCTGATTGAACAGATACCAGCTACGACTCACGGAAAATAAGTAAGTACCTGCAGAAATTTTCCCAATTTTCTCTGCTGCTTTGAAAATATGCTACCATTTTTAAAATTCTAGTTACATTATTGATTTTGAGTCAATTATATTATGGACCAGGCATAAGAATTGGTATTCATGATACTGTAATTGCCATACTGGGAATTGTGAATCATCAATGATACAATGTTATTACAATCTTTAACTGTGAAGGATCCAATCCATTGTACAGTAGAAACAATTAGTCTGGGCGCGTGGATCTGGTTTCACTACTAGCCGTCCAGTTAAAAGTTGACTAGTTGACCTTGAAGACATCTGCAGCGTCGCACGGGCCACATGTTTTTAGAAATGAGCGATAAACACTCCCCTCGCCATGGCTGACTACCAAACGGCCGTGCGCCCAGACTAATTGTTTCTACTGTACAGCATTCTCAATGCCTAATTAAATTTGTTTTTGATAGATTATATTTTAATTATTTATAGCCGTCATTCGTTGTTACATCATTTCTAAGCAAAGAAATGAGTAAAATGTTTGATTTTGCAATAGCGTTCGAATTCTTAGATCATAACAAATTACAAAAACAGTTTTTAACTATTTTTAATCAGTCTCAATTATATCAAAACAGTCACGTGAGAGGCCCCGAGCTTCAGGTACGACCTAATAACTCTTCACCAAACCTAAATAAGCCAAGTTATTATTACTTTATTATGATGTTGAAGATCCATCTTGTTTCCACTAATAAAATAATAAAAACTTAAAAAACCACTCAAGTGCATTGTGGGTGTCGATGCACTTAACAACAGAGTGAAACGGCCGTCACGAATGCACTCTTACTCATTGAAATTGAAAAGTAGATTTCTTGGTCTTGGAGGATATACTTTTTAAAGAAAGGTAGTACATCACTTTTTCAACACCGAGACACTTCTTTCAAAATAGACTTGAATGCGAGATGTCATAGTTAGGAACTATTATCACATAAATTACAAGCGCTAAACTTGTCACGGTTGAATATAATTTTTTTTTTGTAAAATCCTCAACTTGAAACCTATGAAAAAAGGGAATTGCAGCCAACACTGAAACTATTCAAGTACTTCATTAATCCTTTAACCCTCACATTCTTCCAGTAGGTACTTTATTCATTGTGAATTCTACGCCCAGGACTCAGCTCGCGTCGCACGAAAGTCTACTACTACGTCTGTAACTTCTTTTTCTTCTTCCTTTTCTTATTATTCTCCATCTTTTTCTTCTTCGACGTCTACTTCTGTTCGCACCTAATACAGCCGTTAAGTTTTCGTTGCAGCTCCTGTAACGCTAATTCCCTTATAACTTCATTATTTAACTCCCTCCCTCCCCCTCACCATCACCTCGAATTTCCAACCATACTGATGTCACCTCAGCAAACTTTCAACGCTGCTACCTCTCACTAAATCACATTTTCGAGCCCTACGAAAATTACTTTCCACTTCTTTGTAGCTCATCTTGTCACAAGTTAATTACACCTTCGAGCTGTTACTTTCCAACAAAGTTCATAAAGTTGTTTTCTAATAAATTTAGTAATATTGGAAATTTATGAAATTGAAAATGGCTCAATTGACCAGCTGTAGTTTATAAGAAATGTATTATTTATTACGGATTAATGTAACCAGTTCAGTTATAATTTCCAATTCAAAATTGGCCAGCGAAAAAGATACTGTTCTCTGCTGTAAAATCACTTCCCGGTGGTTCGGAACCCACCTAAAACTGTAGGTAAAACTCATCAACCACCATCATCCAACTCATTACCCACGCACAGGTCTCAGACCTATGTGGGCTTCATCCTCCAAAAAAATTAATCTATTTCACGCAAAACAGTACACTGAGAATGATTGTCCTAACTCGATATTAAACTTGATCAATATCAAATTTTAAACAATGCAAAAAAATTTGCTTCAGTTGAACTGAGTTTAACTCAATGAGGGGTTGCTCCCCGGAGTAGAATTTTATACAAAACAAGAGAGAAAAATAAATAAGAGAAGAAGAAAGAAAAGAAGGAAAAAATAAGAAAATACTCAAAAGAAAAAAGAACATCCCCCCTTCAATATTAACAAAATTGTTATAGATAACAACAATAAATTGCATATATCGTGTTACGGACTTGAAGAATAACAAATATGAGAAAATTCACGACCAAAAATCAGATCTCAAAGTCCTTGCATATACAATTATTTATTAATAGTTGAACCTTATACTCAGATCAAAAACAGCCTTTGTTACAAGGAAATATCATAGACATGATATTATGATAAGAATAAGTAGGATAAATGTAAGTTACCAGGTCGAGTTCCTGGGAGCTTTACCGGTAACTGTTACCAGTAGCGTCTGATTGGTCTACTCAAATTCAGATACTTTAAAAAATTGAATAGACCAATACCGCCACCGGTATTTTTACCAGTTACCGGTAAAGCTCTCAGTAACTCAATCATTTTCTAAAAAGATTATGAATGCACTGTGAATGATTAATTTATATTTTCTTTTTTTTTATTGCTGATGATGCCCACATGAGTCCGAGACTTGTGCGTGGGTAATGAGGGGAATAATTACACATATAGATGTCAGATGGAGGAGCGGGAATCGAGCCCACGACCGCTTAAACGACAGCAAGCTGAAGTTGCGACGCCCCAACCAACTGCGCTAAGCGGCCATCAACTATTTTTAATAGTTTTTCCCCTTATATTTTCTTTGTTAGATTGTTTTTTCAGTTTAAATTATATGTTTTACTTTTTTTCTCTTCTTAACGATTTTCAACTTTGTAGTTAGTAAGTAAGTATTGTTTTGGAGGGTTAAGTGTAAGAGAGGGCCGGCTGAACCCTAACTTCACCCTCCTAGGCAAAAAATAAAGGCCGTCATTCTATTCTATTCTATCAGATTATCACAACTTCCACATCTTCATCGTTTTTTCTTCCTTTTGCCTTCTACTTCTTTTTGTCGTCGTCGTCTTGTACTTCTTCTTATTGCTTTCATTTTCTTTTTGTCTTATTCGCACCTAGTACAGCCGTTCAAGTTTTCTAACATACAACCTCAATAGATAAATTAATAAGAACAATATATCAATACGATGAATAGGACCTCACCTTACATAATAGTAAAAGATGGATGAAAAAAAATCTCCGGGTAAGGCCCAAATGTAGATACAGAGTAACTTTTTATGGTAAATTCAACGACTTGCAGTCAATTTATCAATTTATTCAACGACTTGCAACGATTTATCGAATTGACTGCAAGTCGTTGAATTTACCATAAAAAGTTAATATTAACAGCGCCATGGAATCGTCCATGGAAACAGTTCCATGGATCGTCATGGAACAAGAAATCCAGGAAATAAATAGAGTTTAAAACAGACACATACAGAAACCAAATTGTCAAGATTCTTGAATATTTTCCATCCTACAACATAAATCACCTTTAAACACATACAAGAGACATATAAAGTGATAATTCGAATAAAGAGATGGAGTCTACTACATGGAGATGAGAAAAATTGAGTAGCACACCAAGGAGACACGATGGAGTCACTGAGCAACAATGGAGGGAAAAAGAGTGCACCATTTCCAATACCAATTTTGACAGCGACTTGTGTCATCAATTTTAGCCGACAAATAGGCTGCACCACAGTCTCTCCCCACTTTTTTCTCTCTCGCTCACTCTCTCTTATCTTTCTTTTTCCCTTTCTTCATCCCTCAGGTCTCTCGTCATCGCCACTGCTGTACAGATAGGAGAAAAAGACAGGCACAAAACCCTCAGGAATTCGCATCTTGAATTGAACGAACGTCGCTGTCTATAAAAATAAGGTGGAGCTCCATGCTGCTGCACGCAACCCCCCTCCCCCCGACCACAGGGGCCACATCTAAACCACCATCCACAGCCACCTATAAAGACAGCCATTTGCAAACGTATAAATCATCACCCCCGGGCTATGCAGATGGGCGGAGGCGATAAATTTCATTGTTGGAAAATAAATCACACGCGGTCAAAACGCCAACACTCTATCGTTGAGTGCTGTTCGATCGATGTGGAACTTTGTTACGGGCGCCAATAAAATAAATAACCACTATTGGCAGCATTAAAACAGGTTTCAATAAACGAGACAATGCCACCTGCTTCCAGGAACGTGGGGAATTTTTTCAATTGAAATTCACGGCATGGAAACAACATATATTTTCAGTTGACTCTCCCGCTACGTGGGTGGTGATGTTTACACACTCCAATGAAGAATAGGCTACAAACCCATTCCTGGATTGAGTTGAATGAAAAATGAAAAATTCTCTTCCAGATTTAGAAGGACTAACATATACAGTATAGCGCAGTCCATTTTAACGTATCGATATCGTGCAAAATTGTTTCAATCTTTGGTTGCCTATTTCTTTATTTTTTTGAGGATGAAGCAAACATAGGTCTGAGACCTGTGCGTGGGTAATGAGTTAGATGATGGCGATTTATGAGCTGGACCTACAGTTTTAGGTGGGTTCCGAACTACCGGATTCATTCACAAAGTTCACACCGCTTTACTGAAGTGATTGGCTACAAAACCATTCCTGGATTGAGACGAATCAACATATTTAGTTTTCTCATTAACATATTTTTAGTAAAAATTTTCTTTATTTCACACACTTATAAATGTTTTCAATCTTTGGTTGCTTATTCGATATTCGATCACAGTCCTAGCAAAAGGTCACACCACTTTAATAACGAAGTGATTGGCTGCAATACCATCTCGACTCAATACACGCCGCGACTCAAAAAAAGGTCAGTTCTGCACAGCAAGTGTATACATATGAATAGTTCTACTGCAGTTCACGTAAAA